>CM066031.1:1759369936-1760569936 GCA_033557465.1 Ichthyophis bannanicus
TTCAAGAAGGTGGTGATTGGATATCTTTTGAGGATTTAGCGAGAGAATTTCAACTCCGCCCCGACGATAAATATCGTTATTTGCAGGTGATCCACTTTTCCCAGTCCCTAGGGAGGAGGGGGAGGAGGGGTGAGGGGGGAGGCTGTCGATGAGCTCCTGGCTAGGGGGCAGGTTAAAGGGTTGATTTCTACCTTGTACAAGTTGATGGAATCTACCAAGTACGATGCTTGGGCCCATCGGCAGGCTTGGCGGCGTGATCTGAACCGCTCTTGGGATGAGAAACAATGGCGGGATGTCTGTAAGGGATTGTTTAAAGGAATGGTGGCCAGCAATGTTTTAGAACATAACTATAAGATGTTGTATAGCTGGTACTTGACTCCTCAGCGGCTACAGAAGTGGGTGGGGGGTCAGGCACTTTGTTGGAGGGAGTGTGGGGGAGTGGGCTCCTTTCTGCATATCTGGTGGGAATGTCCTGTTATTAAGAGAACTTGGGCGGAGGTGCAGGATTGGTTGGGATGTATTGTTGGGCGGGCTGTCCCCCTGGGTCCATGTATGGCACTCCTTAATGTGGGAAGTGACTCTCTCTCAGGGACTTGGCCGGGTGGTGTGGCATTTTATGTACTGCGACACGGCAATGCATTGCTAGGCAATGGAGGAAAGCAGACCCGCCCCCATTATCGAGTGTCCAAAGCCAGGTTGCTCAGCTTTATTTGATGTATCGCCTTACTGCGTTAAGGGTAAAGCGGCCACTACGATTTCAAGCTGTATGGGACCAATATTCTGAGTGGTGTAAAGGGAATGGGGGTTAGTGATTAATGACCCTTTTAATTATGGTGTTGGACCCGCTATTATGTCTGTGTGGTAGTGATTCTTCGATTGTACTGTGGAAGTCAGGGCTGTGGGCGGGGGGTGGGGGGGTGGGATATGGGATTTTGTGGATATTTTGCTGTGTATGTTTTTATACTGTGGCTTTTTGATGTTACCTGAGGAAAAAAGGAAAAAAAAATAATAATATTATTACCTTTCTGTTCTCTGTAAACAGCTCCTGATCTCTGGAAGGGGCGGTATAGAAAAATGTACAAATGAATAAATAAATAAGGTAGTGTGCTCAGGACCCCTTATAGGAAGGGGGGGGGGGAACCAATATATTGGCACCCGAACAGGGACTTCGACATGTGAGTTTGAGGCTTGCAGTGCACGGCAGCCCAGCTCAGTTGTGCCCGAAGTGAACGTGGACCACATAGGGGAAGGAGGTAAGTGTAAGTTTGTTTTAATTTACTGTTTTTTGTTGCGTTCTGGGCTAACACAGTAACCCAAAAAATTATTGAAATGTCTGAATGCTGGAATTGTACTGAGATGCGCACATGTAAAAACACACTTATCAGTAAATGGTGGACCTTGAGAGAGGGTAGAAAGGCAATCATGAGAGATAAACATGCCAGCTGAGCATGAAGAACATATGGCCCCAGTATTCCTGTTGTCGTGTCTGAGAGTTGTGTGTGCATGCTAGTTTGTCTTGTATATGTCTGTTACATTGATCTCTTCTGTCGTACATTCTCTCACTCGCTGTTGAGTCAGGAAGTAAGACATAATCATGCAGACAGGACCAGACATTCTAGCTTGTAGTTATTTAGAGATCTGCATCTGAGATAAGACAGAACGACCCTGTTTGCCTGCTGTGGGAGGTGGCAATATCTGTAATTCTATTGGGCTGCCTTTTTCCTTTGTTCTTAGTCTTCTGTTTCTGTAAGATAGGGAATAATAAAAGGATCCTTTTGGAAGAAAAATCTGTGAGATAATTATTATCATGTACAATCGTGTTAACCTGCATAAGGTGAGATTTAATTGGGAATTGATATTCTATTTGATTTAACAGGTTTTATATACCGCTTTATCATTTCAATCAAAGCGGATTACATTGAAACTTAAACTTGGTAATGTACATTAAACAGGGACATTGATAACTTGGATTTTTCTGATATGTCCTCTCTGAGTGGTTTCCCTTTTGGACGGAGCAAGGTGTCTGCTTGTGAACTGTCTGGCCAACAGTCCAGATGACCCTTCGCCCCGTACAGACCAGGAAACCTGAAATCAAATGGATTAGTGGAATGGGTGAATGACATTCTGAAAAAGAAGTTATGTAAGATTCGGTGCAGCACAAAATTGAACTAGCATTTCAGTAATGTTAGCTGTTCTTTGGACAACAGCGACCCCTACTGGACAGCTCTCCAGGAGAATACGTATACTTACAGAACTGTAACTGGTTTCGCTGAACAGCCATTTTGTCAGCCCTTACAGAGTCAATAATAAAGGCAACTAACTCTGTATTGCAATACAGAGTTAGTTGCCTTTATTATTGATACACACTCTGTAAAAGTCGTGACCATATAGTGATTTGAGCCCTTACAGAGTGACACGAGTTAACCCCTTGGCGTTCCAGGTGGAAGAATCTCAGCAGTGGCATTACATTATCAGAGTGCATCTGGTTCCTTATACCAAAACAGCATAATGTGGACTTTTGTGTGACTTTTTGGACTGGTTTAAGCTGTGTTGCAATCTAATTGGTGGTACAAAACTAAGAGTATGTAGAATAGTACAAACAGTATTGTGTGTTCTCCCCTTCTGCTCTCTCTGGAGACTGGTTGGTGGCTGATACATTAGGCTTTTATGCTATCATGTATCCAGGAATATCAGGGTCTCACTGCTGTTGTACTTAATCCTTATTCTTTATGTATAGCTTTCCCTGAGTTATTTCTCCCTCTAATTTTAGCTCTCTTCGCCTCTCTTCCTTTTCCTATCTGTACCTTGGGGTCATCTTTTATTTCTTCCTTTCCCTTTCCACTCACATCCAACGGATTACTAGAAGAACTGTGTAACTCTGTATTAAAGAAGTCTATGCTTATGCGTAGCTCGCTTCAAGCTGGATCTTTTGTCAACGTGTCTTATCGCTGTGCCTACTACTCTATGTCACATGCAATTTCTACGCTGAAATGTACAGATCAAGCTGTAACATTTTCAACTTTCTTTTATCACATTGGTATCACACGCCACTCTTCTTGTATAATCAAGTACCTTTTTCATTACATGTTGTATCTGTTTTAAATGCTACAGATTGCTTTACCTTTGTAAATGCTACCATAGGAGTTTTTAACCTTAACACTGCTAAAATGAGATGTAATCTTTTTACTACTGTGTCTTATGCATATTCCATGATGTATCTTCCTCATGGATGGTTTTTACTATGTGGCTTGACAGCCTACACTTATATCCCAGTAAATATACTTATATCCCAGTAAATGCAACAGGCGATCCATGTACTTTTGGTAGACTGACCACTGCATCTTTTTCACCCTAACTAACTTGAGCTTTCCTGCTCTATGTCACTAAGAGTTAGACGCTCCTCTCCCATGTCTCAAAGTTGTAATTCTAATGTTGAACTATATGGTGATCAAACTGCCCTTGGTTTGGCTATATCAATTTTGGGTACGCCAGGATTGGCTCTCCATAATGCTTTGGAAATTAATTAAATTGCTTGTTCCTTAACTAAATCTATTAATATTACCTCTTCCATATTAGCCGCTATGAACCATGAAATATCTAGTTTACGTACTGCTAGATTGCATAACACCTGACACTTCTCTTTACAATTCTTTGCATTTCTTCCCCTTCTTCAGATTTAGACTCTCTGCCCATAGCAGTCTTGTTTTCCTTTTGTCACATCGTTGCTGTTCCCCTGAACTCCACCTGTTTTCTGCCAAGGTAAGCTCCATTTCATGTTCGCTCCTCGGCAAGAAGGGGGGAATGTATGGAATAAATTGCAGCTTACGTGCAGCTATGTGCTCAGAAACAAGCTAGCAATGGCTAGAAGAAACAGAAAGAAACCATAAAACAGGCTGGATGATGTGATAAGAAAATACAGTGAGATGCCAACACTGCGTCTGGTAAACGAGTAAAGAACAAAGTACAAGGATAGTGAGAGAACAGCAACAGCAAATAAGGGAGCACCCGCCATGGAGGAGCTACTAAAAAATGGGCTATAAAAGATGTACCTGTGACAAGCATAGCAGGAGACCAGTGAGACAGAACACAAAGGTGAGCTGTATCAATCTCTCCAACTCCTCCTTATCTTTATCTTTCCTTTTCTCTGTCTAGCATCTAACTTGCTTCATTCCTATATTACTTGTGCAGGGCTCTGCAGAAATAAGTAATGCAATGAAGTGTGCTGTATTTATTTATTTATTTATTTTATAACTTTTATATACCGCGCTATTTGTTATCAGTGCGGTTTACATACAACAAGGGTGCACAGTCAGAAGTCTGTTCTGTGCTTACATTGTAACAGGAGTTTAAACTTGGAACATACATTGGAACATACATTGTATGTGAAATTATGATGTATGTGGGAATAAAATGAAAAGCATTATTGCTAATGGTGTGTCTGTTTTGTCCTGAGACTGGCAAGGCACAGGGAGTGAGACTGTGTCGGGGAAGTGCCACTACAGGAGTCTTATAGGATAAGGTAGTATGCTCAGGACCCCTATAGGAAGGAAGGGGGGAACCAACAGATGAGAACACAGAGTTGCTCAAGGTAGAATAACCCACTCATCTGGACTTGGCTAGCAGTCTGATTTTAATCATACCTCAATCTCCTTTCCTTAATCCTACTAGACTAGACCAGTCCCCAGCCAGCAGAGGAAGGCAGACTTAAGCAAATTTAAGTGATGTTATCACTTGGTATATCCTCTGGTATAACACAGAGAAGCCAGTATGACACTTCTCAAGCGGTATACCAATCTGCAAAACTGAAAAAAACTCAGATAAATCTTAATAAATACCAAACTACTTTGCCACAAAGAAGGAGAGCAAGTACTTGGCTCTCTTACAATAAGGAAACTGGAACCAGCCCACAAGGCTGACTAGATGTTGCACAGGAACCAAAACAGGCCAAACCTGCAGAAAGTGTCTCCTCGGCAGAGACATCACTAATGCGACCCAAAGGCAGCAGGCTTTCCAATCTGGAAAAGGAGTCTTTCAGGGCAGGTCCTGGACTGGTCCAACAGGATTCAAGGAAAGGAGATTATCAGATATGATTAAAATCTCTTTTTCTTTATCATCCTGTTAGACGCTTCCAGATGAGTCAGGACCCAGGGTGGAGGGAAGACAGCATTCAAGGTTGATTATCCTGTGAAAGAAGTCATCTGAATAATCTCCTCAAGTGCCCTGTAGGGTCTCACAACACAATCAATGAAGGCCAGGAAGCCTTAGAACTATCCTCTGGGAATATCCAAGCAGACTCCACACAAGAAGATTGCTCTGTGAATGACGGCTCACCCTGCCCCCAATGGTTTCCAGGGGTAAATGGACAAAAGAAAACTTGACCTTTGCCAGCAACCTCTTGAACTGCCAGACCAAAGAAAGTCCAATCAGCAGACGGAATGATCAACACCTTATGCCGTCCACCAGACGCGGTGAAGTCCATCTGAAGATCCTTTTCTTTGAAAGAAGTCAGGACTACACTTCAGTGAAGATGAAAAAAGGAGAGGGGCAGGTTCTTTGAAGGATGGACAGTGAAGACTTCACAGTAAAAGGAGCTGTCCAAAGAACTAGACTGTATACTCGAAGGGAAGGGCTGCAGCATGGACACCATATAACAGACTCCAGAGTCCTCCAGAATGGATTGTAAGGAACCAACCCACCAGGAAAGCTTTATACATGGACCCAAAGACGGATCCTTCAAGGGCCCTCTACCACAAGAGCCCACTGAGATTAAACAGGACACTCAGGCAGACAGAACTGCTTCACTCCTGCTGAAGGAGGCCATGCTGAGATACCTCCCAAGGAATGCCTTGGAGACGATTCCTGTAGCAGAATGGGCCTGCCAGTTTAACCCTGATGGTTCAGGACCAAGATGTGGTACAGGTCGAACTGTTAAAAGATTCTAATATCTGCTAAGGGTATACAGATTCACCAGGTTCCAAGCAGCTCAAACTGACTAGCATATGCCTGAAAGGGCCAGGCTCTAAGCGAGAAGGTGCCAGGAAACTTCCTTATCCAGAACTGCTGCCGCTTTCTCATTGCAAGCCTATATCTTCAAGAGACAGAGAGAGACCACACCGCTTGGTCCGAGACTCTATGTAACACAGTGCACAAGTTCCAGCCAGAGTGCTACAATCACTAGGACTAGAGGGGCCAATATCCTATGCAGAAGATGGCTCGCCCAGGGTCAAGGAGGAAGCCACACAGCATTCCTTCTCTAGGCCACTCTGAAGGAAAGGCCATCATCCCTGTCATCTGAGGAATCTCTCTGTGCCTGAGAAAGCTCCACAACTGGAATTTGCCAGAGTGGTCAATACAATGGGGGTACCGGAAGGCCACATCCTTGCACTATGAGATCCAGTGCAGCAGGGCTGATCTTTCAGTTCACCCAGACTCTTGGAGTTCCCACACAGTAAGTCAGACCACACGTCAAAGCTTGCAATTTCTGCTGCAGCCAGTGCAATCAGATGTTCCTCTGTCTAATAACCCAGCTATACGGCTGCGAGAATCACACCAGATCTGCAAACAGAAGACATGAGTGACTGTCAGGATCATGTCCAAGAACACACAGCTCGTCACTTCAACTAAAGGAGGTATGAGCCTCTCCAAGGTCACCCTGACTGCTTTAGCCTTCAAACAGAAGATTTCCCAGGACCCCCTCAAGGGACAAAGTCCCTGAATCAATTGGACCGATCTCACACTTCCAGCTCTTCTGGCTTGGATTTAAGCTGACAAGCATTTCCTCCGGTACTTTCCATAGCCTCCTGGGTCATAAGGAGGAACTGCAACTGCTACTGCACCTACTCCTCAGCTCGCAACCTTGGGGCAATCTTTGACTTTACTCTCTCTTCCTCTGCACACAGCCAACAGATAGCTAAAACCAGTCGCTTCTTTTTCTATCATATCAGCAAAATTAATCCCTTCCTTTCTGAACACACTACTAAGACTAGGCCTTGACAATTTTTCTTAGAAGCTAGGAGCCAGCTACCGAAACCTAGGTCACAGTGCACACCCCTGTCCCTGCTCCCCAAAAAGGTGTATCACAGTTACTTTTTAAGGTTTAGGGCCTGATTTACTAAGACTGTTTTCCCATTTTCTAAGGGAAAAAGCTTAATAAATCAGGTTGTTAATGAGCCACTGCACAGTGCCTACAGATGCCAGTGGCCTCACTCCTCCTCCCTTTACCACCCCCACTGATCCTTTAAGCTACACCTATGTGTGTGTATCTGTATAGTGCAGAAGTGGGGTGCCTGCGTGTGTGAGTGGTGAGAGAAGGGTGTGCCTTTTGCACATACACATGCATTCATCTCACCTTCCAACTTCTTGCACTTTTCCCTCCCCAACTCCCACCCTCTCCTGTTGTCCCTCCCCTACCCTATTTCCCTTCCCAGACTCTCTCCTCTTAAACCTCCCCCCACATCATTCATGACTAAAACCCTACTGCCCCTTTAAATGTGTTCTGTCGTCTGTGCAGCAAATTCAGTCACTAATCTTTTTTTTCAGCAGGTGGGCAGACACCATTGCTCCCGACTGTGGTGGCGACCTTTTCCAGGTCTTCAGCCAATGTGTTCTGAGCCCCAGGAGCTAGGTTTGATATTTTAGTCGCCATGGCGACCTGGCAATGGGGGTTTATCAAGTCCTGACTAAGACTCTTATCCACTCTCTAGTTACCTCCCATCTCGACTACTGCAACCTGCTCCTCACTGGTCTCCCTCTGAATCATCTCTCTCCCCTTCAGTCTGTTCAAAACTCAGCTGCATGGCTTATCTTCCGCCAGTGTCGCTATGCTCATATAAAGCATAGTTACTTACCTGTAACAAGTGATCTCTGGGAACAGCAGGAATAAGTCTTCACATATGAGTACGTCGGTACCGACGGAGCCTGCGCGGGAACGCTCCCCAGCTTCCCAAAAAGGAAAGCTTTTGGGAGCATCCCACAGCGCCTGCGTGCTGCCTTCCCGCCTTTCCTAACCAACTCTCCTCAGTTCGAGTTTAAAGCTGAGACAATAGAGAGAGAGAGGAAAGGAAAGATAGAAAAGAGATACAACTCCTAGGGGAGGTGGGTGGGTTGTGAAGACTTATTCCTGCTGTTCCCAGAGATCACCTGTTACAGGTAAGTAACTGTGCTATCTCCAGGAACAAGCAGGAATGAGTCTTCACATATGGGGACTCCCTAGCTGAGATGCCTGGGAGATCCCCAAGGATATGAGACCCTGAAAGGGGTCTGCGTCCTCCTATGGATCTCAGGCATCCATCCAGGGTAGGAGGGCAGGAGTTGTTTAAGAATGGAACAGGTGTCTGAGGACAGCCTGACCAAACAAGGCATCCCGGCGGGAATCCTTGTCCAAGCAGTAATGGGCTGTGAAGGTATGAACAGAGGCCCAGGTGGCTGCTCGAAAGATCTGGTCGATGGACACAGAATTTAGATGAGCCATAGAGGTGGCCATGGCCTTCACATTATGAGCTGTGACATGGCTCTCCAGAGAAAGGTTCTTACTCTGGTAGGCGAAAGAAATACACTGAGCAATCCAATTGGACAGTGTTCTCTTAGAGACTGGAAGTCCCAAATGAGAAGGATCAAAAGCAACAAAAAGCTGGGAAGACTTTCTATGTTGCTGTGTCCTATGTAAGTAAAAAGCACGAGCTCTTTTACAATCCAGAGTATGAAGATTCCTCTCTGCACTGGATGCATGAGGAGCTGGAAAAAAGACAGGCAAATATACCTCTTGATTAAGATGAAAAGGTGAGACCACTTTAGGCATAAAGTGTGGATTTGTCCTAAGGACTACCTTGTCATGATGGAACCTTGTATAAGGTGGATTAGCCACTAAGGCCTGCAGTTCACTGATGCGGCAAGCAGAAGTGACCGCAATGAGGAAAATAACCTTCCAGGAAAGAAATTTCAAGGAGGTAGTGGCTAAGGGTTCAAAAGGTGGCTTCATAAGCTGACCAAGAACCAAATTTAAGTCCCATGCCACCGGAGGAGGCCTAATGGGAGGTTTAGTTAAAGTTAGGCCTCTCATGAATCTTGAAATAAGAGGATGAGAGGAGATAGGTTGTCCATTGATGGGCTTAAGGGATGCTGCAATAGCACTCAAATGGACTCTTACTGAATTTGTCTTAAGTCCTGCATTGGAGAGATGCAGGAGATAGTCTAACAAAGAAGTTAAAGGTAGTGCCAGAGGGTTAAGACCCTTTTCAGCACACCAAATGGAAAATCTTTTCCACTTAGGAAGGTTTCCTGGAAGCATGGAGGATATCCTTCACCTGCTGAGAAAGATTCAAGTCTTGAAGGTCTAGGCCTTCAGTAACCAAGCTCTGAGGTGAAGGGACTTGGGGTTTGGGTGCCACAAAGTCCCTTCCTCCTGAGACAGAAGGTCTGGAGCAGCTCCCAAGTCCAGGGAGGGGGCTTGGGAGAGATGCAGAAGTAGAGGGTACCACACTTGGCATGGCCAGCATGGAGCTATGAGGATCATAGATCCTTGATCCCTCTGGAGTTTGAACAGAGTCTTGGGAATCAAGGGAATGGGTGGAAAGGCATATAGGAAGCCCTGACCCCAATGAAGGAGGAAGGCATCCTTGGCCTGAACCCCCTGACACGGAATTCTGGAACAGAACCGGGGAAGTTTGGCATTCCACGGACTTGCAAAGAGGTCTATGTCCGGGGTTCCCCATTCTTGAAAGATTCTGAGTACCTGATCCATGTGCAGGGACCATTCGTGTGGAAGCAGAACTCGACTGAGTCTGTCTGCCCAAGAGTTTTGGATTCCTGGGAGATATACTGCCAGGAGATGGATTTGATGCTCTCTGGCGAAGGCCCATAATCTTAGAGCTTCGTTGCAAAGCGACAGAGAGCCAGTTCCTCCTTGCTTGTTTATGTAAAACATGGCTACCTGATTGTCCGTATGAATAAGGACTGTCTTGTAGCTGAGGAGGGTATGAAAGACCTTGAGAGCTAGAAACACTGCTCGAAGCTCCAAGTGGTTGATATGAAGAGAGGTCTCCTGTGGGGACCAAGTGCCTTGGGTGGAGAGGTCTTGTAGATGAGCTCCCCAACCTGTTTGAGAGGCATCTGCTGTGAGGGTTGCTTGGGGCAACAACTGTTGGAAGGGGGACCCCAGCAACAGATTTTGAGTGGACATCCACCATTGGAGAGACCAAAAGAGACGTTTGGATGTTGCTATTTGGTCTGAGAGAGCTCCTGAAGCTTGAGTCCACTGGGTGGACAAAGTCCATTGAGCTGCTCTCATGTGTAGGCGAGCATAGGGTACCACATGTACTGTGGAAGCCACATGGCCTAGCAGTTGTAGCATCTCCCTGGCAGTTAAGTGGCTCTTTGACTGAATCTGGGAGGCTAGCTGCACTAGACGTTGGCAACGGGCCTGAGGAAGGTAGGCCCTTGCAGTGGTGGTATCCAACCAGGCCCCTATGAATTCCAGGGACTGAGTAGGGATGAGCAGGGACTTTGGGAGGTTTACTACCAGTCCCAGATACTGCAGAATGCGCCTTGTGCGGTCCAGGGAAATCTGGGCCTCTGATTGAGATGGAGCTCGGTTGAGCCAGTCCTCCAGATATGGGAAGACAAATATTCCCAGAGTGCGTAGAAATGCAGCAACTATTGCCATGCATTTGGTGAACACTCTCGGAGCAGAGGCCAGACCAAAAGGAAGGACTCTGTATTGGTAATGTTTTCCCTGGAAAAGAAAACGTAGGAATTTTCTGTGAGTTGGATGGATGAGTACATGTGTGTACGCATCCTTGAGATATAGAGAACAAAGCCAATCCTGACTTTGAAGGTATGGAAGGAGAGTGCCCAGAGAAAGCATCTTGAACTTCTCCTTGCATAGAAATTTGTTCAATTCTCTGAGATCTAGAATGGGTCTGTATCCCCCTGTCTTCTTTGGAATGAGAAAATAGGGGGAGTAGAACCCTTACCCTTGTTGAAGAAGAGGAACTTCTTCTATTGCCCCTTGGGCAAGAAGGGTAATTATCTCCTGACCTAAAAGGTCGAGATGTGGGAGAATTGAAGTGTCTCACCATAGTGTGGGGAGGAAGGTCTGAGAAATGAAGTTTGTAGCCCTCTCTTATAATGGAGAGGGTCCACTGCTCTGATGTGATTTGCTCCCATCTGGGAGAAAAATGAGCTAACCTTCCTGGAATGGTGAGAGGTTCTGGCTGTGTTAAAGCCAGAAAGGCTAAGTTCTCTAGCATCAAGTCAAAAACCCTGAGGGGGTTGGGACTGCTGGGTTACAGCAGCCCCTGTAGACTTAGGCCTGGCCTGCTTAGGTTGCTGATGCTTAGAGGTAAAGCGACCTGTAGAAGATTGTTGGCCAGAAGTGGAAGGAAACCTGCCCTTTTTGAAAAAAGACTTTTTAAAAGTCTTTTTCTTGGCAGGAATGGAGGTAGACCTTGAAAGTCTATCCAGAGCAGAATTCTCTGCATCCATTTGAGTGGCTTTAATTTGCCACTCTTTGCCAAACAGATTTTCACCTGTACAGGGCAGATTTCATAAGCCATCTTGAACCCAGGGTTCTAAATCAGAAGCCTGGAGCCAAGCAATTCTGCGAGCAGCTATGGCAATGCCTGAAGCTCTACTGGCACCTTCAAAGGCGTCAAAGGCTGCCCTGTTTGAAAACTTGGAGATGTCCTGAGTATGCTTAAGCCACATGCGGAATTCTTCCCTTTTATCTTCTGGAATAAAAGGGAGGTAAGTGTGCAGCTTTTCTGCCACTTCTTTCAGAAACATACCCATATGAAGGCTATATGAGTTGATTCTGGCAATAAGCATACTGGCCTGGAAGATTTTCCTACCAAAAGCATCCAAGGTCCTGCATTCTCTTCCTGGAGGAGCAGAAGAGTGTCTCTTTGTACTCTTTATCCTCTTCATAGCTGACTGCACCACAATGGAATGGTGAGGAAGCTGAGTTTTCTGGAACCCAGGACAAGGAGGGACACGATACATAGTGTCCAACCTGCGAGAATGAGGAGAGAGAGTGAGAGGAGTCTCCCATAAATCAATCATGTGTTCATGAAGAATCTCATGAATTGGTAAGGTGACTGCCTCTTTAGGAGCCCTAGAGTATCCTAAAATATCTAATTTTTTTGCTCTAGGCTCTGATTCAGAGGTTACTGAAATAGAGAGTCCTTTAGCTACTTCTCTTATGAAGTCTTGAAAGGACAAGTCCTCTAGAGGAGACATTCTTCTTTTTGGAAAAGAAGTCTCCTCAGGAAGGGCTATGGATACTTCAGGAGACTCATCTGATGTATCAGAATCATCAGAGGAATCGAAGTATCGCCTGTCAGGGTGCTCTTCTAACGCTCGATACGCGTATCGAGCGGTATCGACATCGGGCGTCCCCGGTACCGGATCGGTACCGAGAAGTAGCCCTGGACAAGGAACCGCAGCAGTCGGTATCCTGGTCGATGTCGATGCCCTCGGTACCGGCATCGGCGCTGGTGCCGGTACCAGAGCCGATACCGACAACGGAGCTCATTGCGGTACCACCGGCGTCGCAGCCTGAATGAAGGCTGAAATAGCCTGCTGCATGGACAGAACATTCTGATCCATCGACGCCATGAATGCCTGGAGGTCGGTACCGGTAGATTGTGCCGGTACCCCAGAGCATTCTAACAGGTGATCGGTCGAGGCCGTGCCATCGATGTCAACCTGTAACCCCATAGGAGGAGCTTTGGAAGCCGGAGCTTCCTGCCGGGGTTGTTTGGCTGGTGCAGGATCCTCGAGGGCAAACCCGGAGGCATCTCGATGCTTAGAGGGAGATCTACCCTTCGAGGACCTGCTAGGTTTATGTTTGGTTACCTGAGATCCTTCAGGAGAAGAAGACCTGGAAGATGTCGATGCTACTGCCGGTGCCTCAGCGGGAAACAGGACATGGAGCTTAGCTGCTCGGTTCTGTAACCCCCGTTTAGACATTAGGGAGCAGGACGGACAATCCGGAATGGAGTGTTCAGGACCCAAACATTTAAGACACCATTCATGGGTATCTGTAACAGAAATAGTAACGCTACACTTAGTGCATTTTTTGAACCCGGAGGTTGGTTTTTCCATGAGGGAAATTTTCTTGTGGGCCCTGAAGCCTTAAGAAGAAAAGTACACCAAGTGAGGAAAAAATATCGATATATATATATTTTTTTTTAAAGAAAGAAAGAAAAGACCGGCGGTACCAGTCCGGAGTCGGGGAAGGCAGACACGCGACCAAAGAAATAAAATAAAATAAAGAACTTCTTCAGCGGTGACAGGGCTCGACCTGCTGGCTCCGCGGAAAAGAAGAACTGAGGAGAGTTGGTTAGGAAAGGCGGGAAGGCAGCGCGCAGGCGCTGTGGGATGCTCCCAAAAGCTTTCCTTTTTGGGAAGCTGGGGAGCGTTCCCGCGCAGGCTCCGTCGGTACTGACGTACCCATATGTGAAGACTCATTCCTGCTTGTTCCTGGAGATCCTCTGTTCTCAAGTCACTTCACTGGCTCCCTATCCGTTTCCGCATCCAGGACAAACTTCTCCTACTGACCTATAAGTGCATTCATTCTGCAGCTCTTTTCTACCTTTCCTCTCTTATCTCACTCTACACCCCTCCTCGGGAGCTCTGCTCCTCTGGCAGATCCATTTTATCTGTGCCTTTCTCTGCCACTGCCAACTCCAAATTTCATTCACTCCATCTTGCTGCTCCATATGTCTGGAAAAACTACAGGTTCAATATTCAGTGGCAGCAGCTAGCCGTCATCGCTGAAGACTTAACCCGGATATTCAATGCCAGGACCATATCCAGCCACCGGCATTGAATATCTGGGTTTACCACACATCCGCACATGGTGCAGAGGTTAGCCAGGCAGCGGTGATATTCAGCTGCTGCCCAGTTAGCTTCAGCGACAAAAGTTAGGACAGCTTTTGCTGCATCTAACTTTCTCTGCTGAGAGATAACCGAGCAGTGGCTGAATATTGCCGCTGGACGGTTATCCCCAAGTATCGCCCCTGGAATATCCCAATGCTAACCGTTTAGCATCGGGGCGTATAGCACAGTTACTTACTTGTAACAGGTGATCTCTGGGAACAGCAGGAATTAGTCCTCACATATGGGTACGTCGGTACCGACGGAGCCTGCGCGGGAAAGCTCCCCAGCCTTTCAGATGAAAGGCTTTTGGGGCCTCCCACTGCACATGCGCGCTGCCTTCCCGCCTTCCTGACCAGCTCTCTTCAGTTCGAGTTTAAAGGTGAGACAATAGAGAGAGGAAAGGAAGATAGATAGAGATACAACTCCTAGGGGAGGTGGGTGGGTTGTGAGGACTAATTCCTGCTGTTCCCAGAGATCACCTGTTACAAGTAAGTAACTGTGCTATCTCCAGGAACAAGCAGGAATAAGTCCTCACATATGGGGACTCCCTAGCTAAGATGCCTGGGAGATCCCCCTCCAAGGGTAAACCATCTTCGTATGGATCTCAGGCATCCATCCAGGGAAGGTGGGCAGGAGTTGTTTAAGTATGGAACAGGTGTTTGAGGACAGCCTGACCAAACAAGGCATCCCGGCGGGAGTCCTTGTCCAAGCAGTAATGGGCTGTGAAGGTATGAACCGAGGCCCAAGTGGCTGCTCGACAGATCTGATCTATGGACACAGAGTGAAGATGAGCCATAGAAGTAGCCATGGCTCTCACATTGTGAGCTGTGACATGGCCTTCCAGAGAAATGTTCTTACTCTGGTAAGCAAAAGAAATACACTGAGCAATCCAATTGGAAAGTGTACGTTTGGTGACTGGAAGTCCCAAATGAGAAGGATCAAAAGCCACGAAAAGTTGGGAAGACTTTCGATGTGGCTGAGTCCTGTTGAGGTAAAAGGCGAGAGCTCTTTTACAGTCAAGAGTATGAAGGTTCCTCTCTGCACTGGATGCATGAGGAGCCGGGAAAAAACAGGTAGATATACCTCTTGATTAAGATGAAAAGGCGAGACCACTTTAGGCATAAAGTGGGGATTCGTCCTAAGGACCACCTTATCATGATGAAATCTGGTATAAGGTGGATTAGCCACCAAAGCCTGCAGTTCACTGATGCAGCGAGCCGAAGTGACTGCAATAAGGAAAAGAACCTTCCAGGAAAGAAATTTCAGGGAGGTAGATACCAACGGTTCAAAAGGTGGCTTCATAAGTTGACCCAGAACTAGATTCAAGTCCCATGCTACCGGAGGAGGTCGGATGGGAGGCTTAGTGAGGGTCAGGCCTCTCATGAACCTTGCAATAAGAGGATGAGAGGAGACAGGTTGTCCATTTATAGGTTTTAAGGATGCTGCAATAGCACTTAAATGGACTCGTACTGAATTCGTCTTGAGGCCTGCATTGGAAAGATGCAGGAGATAGTCCAGTAGAGAATTCAAAGGAAGTGCTAGAGGGTCAAGACCCTGTTGCGCACACCAAATGGAAAAACGTTTCCATTTGAAAGCATAGGAACGCCTAGTAGAGGGTTTCCTAGAGGCATGAAGGATATCTTTCACTGGTTGGGAAAGATTAAACTCATGAAGGCTTAAGCCTTCAGTAACCAAGCTCGGAGATGTAGGGACTTGGGGTTTGGATGCCACAAAGTCCCCTGCTCCTGAGACAGAAGGTCTGGTGCAGCTCCCAGGTCCAGGGAGGAGCCCTGGGAGAGCTGTAGAAGGAGAGGGAACCACACTTGGCGTGGCCAGCGTGGAGCAATGAGGATCATGGATCCGTGATCCCTCTGAAGTTTGAACAGAGTCTTGGGAATCAAAGGAATGGGTGGAAAAGCGTACAGGAATTCCTGACCCCAATGTAGGAGAAAGGCATCGTTGGCCTGAGCTCCCTGACACGGAGTCCTGGAACAGAACCGGGGAAGTTTGGCATTCCACGGACTTGCAAAGAGGTCTATGTCCGGGGTCTCCCATTCCTGAAAGATTCTGCGTATCTGGTCCATATGTAGGGACCATTCGTGTGGGAGCAGAACTCGACTGAGTCTGTCTGCCCGAGAGTTTTGAACTCCTGGAAGATATACTGCCAGAAGATGAATTTGGTGCTCTCTGGCGAAGGCCCATAATCTGAGAGCTTCGTTGCAAAGCGACAGAGAGCCCGTCCCTCCTTGTTTGTTGACATAGAACATGGCCACCTGATTGTCTGTCTGAACTAGGACCGTCAGGTTGGCAAGGAGGGTATGGAAGACTGTGAGGGCAAGGAAGATTGCTCGCAGTTCCAGAAGGTTGATGTGAAGGGTGGTCTCCTGAGGAGACCAGGTGCCCTGAGTGGAGAGGTGCTGGAGATGAGCTCCCCACCCTGCTTGGGAGGCATCTGTTGTGAGGGTTGCTTGGGGCAACGAAGGTTGGAAGGGGATCCCCAACAACAGATTTTTGGAGGATGTCCACCACTGGAGAGACCAAAACAGTCGTTTTGAGGTGAGTATTTGGTCTGAGAGCAGTCCTGATGCTTGAGACCACTGGGTGGCCAAGGTCCATTGAGCTGCTCTCATATGAAGACGAGCGTAGGGCACCACGTGTACCGTGGAGGCCATGTGGCCCAGAAGCTGCAGCATTTCTCTGGCTGACAAGTGACTTCTGGACTGAGCCTGGGAGGCCAAGCTTATTAGTCTTTGGCCTCGGACCAGAGGGAGGTAGGCCCTTGCAGTGGTAGAGTCCAATTGGGCCCCTATGAATTCCAGAGACTGAGTAGGGATGAGTTGGGATTTGGGAATGTTTACTACAAGTCCCAGATATTGAAGAATACGCCTTGTGCGGTCCAGAGAAATCTGGGCTTCTGACTGAGATGGAGCTCGGATGAGCCAGTCGTCCAGATATGGGAAGACAAAGATTCCCATGCCTCTGAGAAATGCGGCTACGACTGCCATGCATTTTGTGAAGACTCTTGGAGCAGAGGCCAGACCGAAGGGTAGTACTCTGTACTGGAAATGTTTTCCCTGGAACAGAAATCTTAGATATTTTCTGTGGGATGGATGGATGAGTATATGAGTGTACGCATCCTTGAGATCTAGAGAACAAAGCCAATCCTGACTCTGAAGGTATGGAAGGAGAAGGCCCAGAGAGAGCATTTTGAATTTCTCCTTGAATAGAAACCTGTTCAATTCTCTCAGATCTAGGATAGGTCTGAAGCCCCCTGTCTTCTTTGTTATGAGAAAGTAAGGGGAGTAGAAACCTAACCCCTGTTGTGGAGGAGGAACCTCCTCTATTGCCCCTTGGGCAAGAAGAGAAGAGACTTCCTGACCCAACAGGGTCAGAAGAGATGGGGGAGAACTGAATTGCCTCACCATGGTATGGGGAGGAAGGCTGGAGAAATGAAGTTTGTAGCCCTCCCGGATAATAGAGAGGATCCATTGCTCTGATGTGATTTGTTCCCATCTGGGAGCAAAATGAGCTAGCCTTCCAGGAATGGTGAGGGGCTCTGGTTGTTCTAGAGCCAGAAACGGCAAGTTCTCTAGAGGCAAGTCAAAACCCCTGAGGGGGTTGAGCCTGCTGGGGTGTAGCAGACACTGCAGGCTTTGACTTTACCTGCTTAGATTGTTGACGCTTAGCCGCAAAGCGAGGCTGAGCAGATTGCTGGCCAGTATTTGTGGGAAATCTGGTCTTTTTATAGTAAGGCCTTTTAAAAGACTTCTTTTTGGCAGGGGTAGAAGTAGACTTGGAAAGTCTATCTAGAGTGGCATTTTCTGCATCCATTTGAGCAGCTTTAATCTGCCAGTCTTCCCCAAATAAGTTCTCACCGGTATAGGGCAGATTCCTGAGGCCATCTACAACCCAGGGTTCTAGGTCAGAAGCCTGGAGCCAAGCGAGACGTCGGGCTGCAATAGCAATTCCCGAAGCTCTGCCTGCAACTTCAAAGGAATCAAAGGCTGCCCTGTTGGAGAACTTGGAGACCTCTGAAAGTTGTGTCACCATAGAAAAGAAGTCCGCCCTTTGATCATCAGGGATAAAGGGGGCAAAATTCTGTATTTTTAGGGCAAGTTGCCCAAGAAACATGCCCATATAAAGGCTATAAGAATTGATCCTGGCTATAAGCATACTAGCCTGGAACATCTTTCTTCCAAAAGAGTCTAGGGTCTTACATTCTCGCCCTGGAGGGGTAGAAGAATGCCTTTTAGGACTCTTTATTTTCTTCATGGCAGACTTCACCACAATAGAGTGGTGAGGCAGCTGAGTTTTCTGGAACCCAGGCGAAGGAGGGACCCGATACATGGTGTCCAACCTACGGGAATGGGGAGACAGTGTTAAAGGAGTCTCCCACAAATCCATCAAGTGTTCTTGAAGGATTTCATGGACAGGCAGAGTGACTGCCTCCTTAGGAGCTTTTGAGTATCCTAAAATGTCCAATTTTTTTGACCTGGGTTCTTTTTCAGAAGATGTAGCAATAGAAAGTGCTTTAGCTACATCAACAATGAAATCCTGAAAGGATAAATCCTCTGGAGGAGACATCCTCCTCTTTGGAGAAGAGGGCTCCTCAGGAAGAGTAAGCTCAGCAGAGTCATCAGAGGAATTGAATTCATCAGAATAATCTGAGTCTTCCCTCTGTACTGCCAATGTACGATACGCATACCGATCGGTATCGACATCGGGCGTATCGGGCATGGGATCGGTACCAGGCGAAAGCCGGAATCCGGCATGCAGAACCGATTGACGTTTGGAAGTCGATGGTCTCGGTTCCGGTGTGGATACCGGAACCGGGGTCGGTACCGATGAAATCGGTACCGAGGGCGCCGCAGCCTTAATGAATGCCAGAACGGCCTGCTGCATGGTCTGGACAGTACTGCCCATAGACGCCACTACTGCCTGGATGTCGGTACCGGTATGGGCCGGTACCCCAGAGCAGTCCAACAGGTGATCGGTCGAGGCCGTGCCATCGATGTCAACCTGTGACCCCGTGATTGCTTTGGAGGCCGGAACCTCCCGCCGGGGTTTTTTGGCCTGGGCAGAATCCTCGAACTCAAAATTGAGAGCCTCTCGATCTTTAGAAAGAGATTTGCTTTTAGAGGATTTGCCCACAGAAGTTTTGGTTACCTGAGATCCATCCGGAGAGGAAGACCTGGATGACTGTGATGCTTCTGAAGGAAACAGCACATGGAGCTTGTTGGCCCGGTTCTGCAAACCACGTTTAGACATCTGGGTGCAGGATGGGCAGTCCGGTATGAAGTGTTCAGGTCCCAAACATTTGAGACACCATTCATGGGTGTCTGTGACAGAAATGACAGCACTGCATTTGGTACATTTTTTAAAACCAGGGACTGGCTTCTCCATGAGGAGAATTTGTGTAGGCCTTAAGGCCTAACAACAGGTACCAAGCTGTGCTGAAGAAAATAAAAAAGTCTTTTTTTTTTTTTTTTTATAAAGAAAGAAAGAGAGACCGGCGGTACCGGTTTCGGTATGGGGAAGGCAGGTACGCGGTCTAAAGAAAAATAACAAATTTAACAATTTCTTCAGCGGTGACAGGAACACGACCTGCTGGCTCCGCGGAAAAAGAGAAACTGAAGAGAGCTGGTCAGGAAGGCGGGAAGGCAGCGCGCATGTGCAGTGGGAGGCCCCAAAAGCCTTTCATCTGAAAGGCTGGGGAGCTTTCCCGCGCAGGCTCCGTCGGTACCGACGTACCCATATGTGAGGACTTATTCCTGCTTGTTCCTGGAGATAGCGGCGGTATCCAGGAATATTCAGCAGCACTGAGAATATCCTGCTTAGAGACAGTTAAACGATTTACTGGTCTGTAAACTGTGTAACTGCTTTGGAAAATCAGGCTCTACCTGAGTCAGTATGGCAGGCTCCTTCTCTAGCCCTATTCAAATCCAGGCTAAAAACCCACCTCTTCGATCCTGATGCTTCTCACTCTCTTGTTTACCACTTATATGTATCTTACTATACTCTAGTCCCCAGTTTTTTTATGCTGCTTGCCTTGATTATTGTAAGATATGATGAGCAGGGGCTGTCTCTTACATCTATATGTACAGCGCTGTGTACGTCTTGTAGCATTATACAAACAATAAGCAGTAGTAGTAGTCCTTTATATCCTCGATGAGAGGAAGAGCCTGGTTTAACAACAGGGAGCATGGAGACCAGAAGATCAGGCAGCACCTCTGAATCGAATGCGTATGCAATCAAGAACATGATCCAGCCCCAAGGTCGATGTTCCACCCTCAAGGATCAGAAGACACTCAGGCCAGCAGAGGTGACCAAGAATCACCTGCTCCGAGTTGGCTGAGGCTTGAGGGAACCCCCCATCAAAGAAGTTAACTTTATTATGGCTGTCCCCCCTGCCCGAGGTCCTCACACTTGGACATGCCGAGTCTGTGAATAAAGGAAAGGGATAATGTGCTATTATGTTTCATCATTGACATGAAGCAGACTTCTGCCCCATGAGGCCAAAGGGCGAACTCAGCTTGCCTTAGTCGAGGGAACAGCCAAGATAGGACGTTAGAACCCTGGGGGCCGAATTCAGGGGTTTGTTTTAACTCTAAAAGCCCCTGCATCAGCGTGTAGGGCTAGAGAAAGGTTGTAAAGGGAACTGCCTGTTAACCTTGTCTGCAAGCCAGCTCCGCAGCCCGCTGGAGCCGCATAACATCTTGCGCAGTCCTAAACAGTGCCTAGCTGAGAAAAAAGGCAGATTCTTCAGGGATCCTACATGGCCCCTAGGGGAGCCACTACTCCATCTTCCTCCAGCCTACCTTCCAACAGTCATGATCTGTCTCTAAGCACTTCAACCAATCCCCGCAGAGAAACAGAGGCATGCAAGGACAAAGCAGGGACCATGACCTCTCACCATCTGTAAGAAGAGCACTCAGGGATCCAAGGGTCCCCAAGGATACAGCCAGGCCTCAAACCCCCCTCAGAGAGGGCTGCTAAGCAGATGGCAAACCAAATACAGTCCAAAAGCTGTTCTGGGAGCTGCAGCACAAAGTGGCCACAAGTGGGGGACTCCTGAGACCACAGGACATGCGGCTAGATAGCACCCCACCATGCTTCACTTTTATGAGCCCAAGTTGCTACCTGAAGTGGCTGTGGAGCACACCAACTAAAAGAAAAAACAAAAATAAGCAGCAGGGTCCCAAAGGAAAGGCATCAGGCCCCCCATGAGGAGTCTCCGGGTGTTGGCCTAAAAGTGTCCTTGGCATTGCAGCCCTAACAGGGGCAAAAACCAGTATCCACGGCAAAAAAGAAAACAAAAAAAAGTCATGAAAAAATATACAAGAAAAAGACTACAGAGCCACAGCAAAATCAGTCCTAAAAAGGGAACCCTGAGGCCCGTCAGGCTGACTGAAGAAACCTTTTAGGGAGGCCTCTGACCTCCAAACAGGCCTGGGGAAGCCCAGCTAAGGAAGGTCTTTTTTTTTTCAATTACCTCTCACTGAAATTAGTGGGAAATTCCCCATTTAAATCAATTGGGAAAAAGGCACTTAGAAAAGAAAAATCTCCTAAAATAAGAAACATGGGGGGGGGGGGGCAGGGGAGTAAAGAGCAGAACAGAAAAGCAAGGAGGAGGGAGGGGGCCCAAGTTGCTGACCCCATTCAGAAGCCCCTTGGAGCTCTCCTGATCCTCTTCAGGCCCACCAGCACTCGTAACTCCTAGGAAAGGGCATGGACACAGGAAGGTTGTCCACTCCAGGAGACAGGGGTGTACCCACACTCCATGCAGTTAGCCCTTCATAACTCAATCCAAGGCCTCCACCATAGTGTGAGAATAGTCAGAAATATAGAAATATGATGACAAATAAAGACCATATGGCTATCTAGTCTGCCCTTTCATACCAACTACTAAGCTCTACAGTCCCTTTTTTTCCTTTAGAGATATTCTGCATTTCTCCCATGCTTTCTTGAATTCAGATACAATCTTTATCTCTAACTACTTCCACTGGGAGACCCATGCATCTGCCACTCTTTCTGTAAATACTACTCCCTACACACCCAGACCTCAAACACTTCTCTCAAAAATTATATAATAATGAAAGAAACCACCCTTACCATAGAGCAAATCCAAAACAACTTATATTCAATAGAAAGAACAGCTCAACAGGTGGATATATACAACAAATATACCTTAGGTAGGAGAAAAAGCCTCAGATAACTATCATCCCTCTATGCGACTACGGTGGCTTGTTAGGTAGGTACTCTTTCTGTAAAGAAATATTTCTGCAAATTATTCCCAAGTCTATCTTCTTTCACCTTCATCCTATGCTCCCTCGTTGCTGAGCTTTCCTTTCAATTGAAAGATGCTCTCCTCCTGTGCATTTATGAACATCTCTATCATGTCTCTTTTCTTTCTTCCAAAGTATACATATTGAGATCTCTAAGTCTGTTCCTATATGCTTTATAACGTAACCCACTGACCACTTTGGTAGATACTCTCTGTGCTAACTCCATCCTGTTTATATTCTTTTGAAGATGTGGTCTCCAGAACTGCACACAATATTCCAAATGAGGTCTCACCAAAGACTTGTATAGAAGAATTATCACTTCCTTCTTCTTACTGGCCATTCCTCTCCCTATGCACCCAAGCATCCTTCTGGTCTTTACTGTCACTTTCCACACCTGTTTATGGTTTAGCCACCTTAAAATCATCAGAAACAATCACACCCAGGTCCTGCTCTTCTTTCATGGACAGAAGTACTTCACTCCCTATACTGTGCCACTCCCTTGGATTTTTGCAGCCCAAATACATGATCCTGCATTTTTTAGCATTAAATCTCAGCTGCCAAACTGTAGACCATTATTCAAGCTTTGCTAGATACTTTTCATATTATCTACTCTTTCCTGGGTATCGACTTTATTGCAGATTTTGGTATCATCCACAAAGAGGCAAACTTTACCTGACAGTCTGTCTGCAATATCACTAACAAAAAATGTTAAAAATAATTGGGCCAAGGACAGATCCCTGCAGCATACCACTGGTACAATCCTCACCAGAGAGCTCCATTTACTTGTACCTTTTTTTTTTTTATAATTTAAAATTTTATTACTTTTTCTATAATAAACCAAACCATACATTACGCACTCTTCAAAGAGTCTCAAAAATATCAACAGATATCAACAACATTAACAAAATTATCACCATCATTCCCCACCCATCCCCCTCCCTATTCTTTTACATAATATTATATTTCAACTTATCTCTCTGCACTTAAAGGCTCAAAGAGCGGTTCCATTAGCACTGATACTACTAAACTGAGATCCCAGGAAGGCACCACCGCCCTGAAGGACAGACACTCCTGCTTTACCGCCCTGAGAAACCGAAATACGTTCTGGGTGAGTCGCCAGGGAGACTCCCCCCTTGACTCTTCCTCGGTAACAAGAAATAGCTGCCCTGAGGATGCTGCCTGCCAAGACCTTTCTCAAAATCTGCCTGCAGGAAGCAGTGGCCTACAGTGGGTTTGTGCACACCAGTCCTCAAACACTCTCCATTCTCTCACGTAAGCGAGTGACGTTGAGCACCTTCTAGCTCTCAGCAGCATAGAAATCACAGGGATCGGGTACCCTTTTCGCTGTAAGCGGTATCAGAATAGGACCCTGTGCCAGCGGTCACCACAGACGGTCCATCTGTAGGCATAACCAATTCAGCATACCACAGGCACCGAGGCCAATTGGGGACTATTGGCACCACCAGACCTGGATGCACCCCTATCCTCTGAACCACTTGCCCTATCAGGGCCCAAGGTGGAAGTATGTACAGCAGCCCATCCGAAAGCCACTCCTGAGCTAGAGCAACCAGACCTTCTGACATTTGCTTCCTTCTTCTACTGAAGAACCGTGTAGCTTTCGCTGATTCGTATGTCGCTTTGAGGACCATATTCGGCTGACTCCACTGCCTGACCAGGTGAACAAACACCTGTGCGTTGAGTGACCATTCCCCTGAGTCAATGTGTACCCTGCTGAGACAATTGGCTGTTATGTTGTCCTTCCCTGCTACATGCACCGCCGAGAGCGCCCGCAGAAGCTCCTCCACCCAAGTTAGCAATGGAGCTATCTCTTCCTTCAGATTGGCACAGCCTGTGCCCCTGATGGCTGATAGATGCCACCTTTGCCATGCTGTCCGAGAATATGCGCACTGCCCCCCCTCGCCCCCCGAGGAGATGCGCATGGAACTGCTACAATGCCAAAAAGACAAATTCTCAATTCGAAACGGTTTATCGACCAGGTAGCTTCAAGCTCAGACCAAACATCCTGCATGATTTGTCCCTCGCAATGAGCTCCCCAGCTGGTCAGGCCGGTGTCTGTTGTCACTATAATCCAAGGTGGGCACCTCTAAGGGCATGCCCCACCCTCAGGCTGTCACTGACTAGCCACCAGCGGAGCGAGCGCCGAACGCCTTCCGGGCATGGAAGCAGGAGCAACAGTGGACGCATGTTCGCCCGGCACCCACTACACCAGATCGATAGTCGCCGCCATAGAGTTAAACACCTGTAGGTAGTGCCAACTGTTGGCCTCAACATGTTGCAAAACTTCTGAATCTAAGATTGCAAGATCTGCACTCTGCTCTCCAGTAAGGAAACACATCCAATCCCTGTCTGAAATCACACCCCTAGATACACCAAGTCCTGAGAGGGAAACAATTGACTCTTTGCGACGTTTATTACCCAACCAAGCCTTTGTAGGTACCTGATCACCTCCGCCGTGACCCGTGTGCTTTTGGCCTCTGATTTCACCCAGATGAGCCAATCGTCCAGATAGGGATGCACCAGAATCCCTTTTTGTTTCAGACCTGCCGCCGCCACCACCATTATCTTTGCAAACGTACGTGTTGCGGTTGCCAAACCGAAAGGTAACAACTGAAATTGGAAATGGCCCACGGGTACCTCAAACTTTAAGAACCGTTGGTGCTCCGACCGAATGGGAACATGCAAATAGGCTTCTGCCAGGTCGAGTGAAGTCAAGAACTCCTCTTTCCTGTCTGCTACAATCATGGAGCAAAGCATCTCCACACAGAAACGAGGCACCTTTAGACATTTGCTGACATGCTTGAGGTCCATAATGGGCTGGAAGGAGCCCTCTTTTTTGGGAACCACAAAATAGATCGAGTAACAACCATAGCTGCACCGGCACCAGCCTGACCGCCCAAAGCTGCAGGAGCCTTTCCAACGTTTCGCTCACCGCCTTTCATTTCCAAAAAGCTCTGCACGGCAAAAGAATGGGCTTCCGGGAGAGAACACTGGAACTCTAACGCGTACCCCTCTCGGATTATCTCCAATACCCACTGATCGGAAGTAACCTGCGCCCACACAGGGTAAAAGTCCCGTAGCCGACCTCTCATGGGTACCCCCGCTTTGTGGGCAGTTCTCACTTCATTGTGGCTTCTTAGGGGCTGCGGAAGAGAAGAACCCTCTGCCCACTCCTCTGAAACCCCGAAAGGACTGCCCCCTAGAAGGGAACCTGCCTCTCTGATATGGAGCAAAACGAACTGCCCTAAACCGGTGAAAGTTTGATGCCTGATCACGTTGTGTACCACTTGCTCTGACAGACTTTGGCTTATCTTCCGGCAGATGACCCCCTTTTGACTCTCCCAAGTCCTTCACTAGCTTGTCAAGGTCCTCTCCAAACAGGAGTTTCCCCCGAAACAGCAACTTGCTCAACCGCACATTTGATGAGCCATCTGAACACCCAATTCCTCAGCCAGAGGTATCATCACAACGCTACTACCGCCACCATACCCTTGGACCCACTTCGAATCAAATCGTAAAACGCGTCCACCAGATACGCGGCCCCGACCTCCAACTTGGCCGCCTCCTCAGAAAGTTGTTCCCCCAAGGACTCAATCATACTTTGCATCCATCTTAAGCATACTCGTGCCTCAAAAGCCCCGCATATCGACATCTGCAAGGATAGCGCATTGATATCAAATGCCTGCTTTAAAAGGGTTTCTACTTTCCTATCCTGAACATCCTTGAGCGCTGAGCTGCCTTCCACTACAATGGTGGTCTTCTTTGCTAGGAACATTCATACCCTAAATTCAAGGTGGTCCTTAAAACCCATCTTTTCTGCCTAGCCCATGACCTCCCACTGGATCCCTCTAGCTAGCCCTTTCTTTACCTGTCCTATCTTCTCCTCTATTTCCACATCTCTCTCCCCTACCTTGAGTGTGATTGTTGCTTTCCTATTAAGCATTGTAGTTCCTCTCTGCTCCTGGCCTACTTTAGCCATTTCTGTAATTTGTTTTTATTGTAAACCGTCCTGCTGGTTCCCAAAGGTGTGGTATAGCAAGAAACTTGATAAAGATAAAGATCCTTGAGAGCTGAGCTGCCTTCCACTGGAATGGTGGTCTTCTTCGTTACTGCCGACACTGCAGCGTCCATCTTCGGGGTGCGCAGGTCTCTGTCCCACTCTGGGAGCGGGTACAGTTGTGCCATCGTTCTTGTGCCTTTCAAAGTGGCCTCTGGCACATCCCATCCCATTCCTCCTGAATAATCTGCCTTATGACCCAATGAATGGGAAAGACTTTCTGTGTTGTCCTGAATGCCTAAAAGAGGGGATCCTCCAGTGGCTCCTCCTCCGAGGGAGTTCTTTATCCATATTAAGAGCCTTCAGGGAATGCGTAATCAATGCAGCCAGCTCCTCCTTCTGAAAGACCGCACTATGCGGGACTCATCTGCCTGAAGAATCTCTCCCTCTTCCAGCTCCAACTCCTCCTCCCCCTCCTCTTGGAGCAGTGCACACTCCTCTTTCTCTTCATAAGGAAGAGAGCCCCCTTCTCCCCAAGGGTCCTCTTCCATCCATCTTCTAACAGGGCCCGGTTCACCCAGCGCCTTACTTCCCAAGGTCGCCTCCGGCACTGCATGCTTCAAACTCGACACGTGCGTGCCCTCCAACTCTCCCATCCGCTGTTTCAGACAAAAAGCCTTGTGCAGAAGCAGGACAAACTCTGGAGAAAAGGCGCCCGGAACCTCTGACCGTTGATCCACCCAAGGAGAGCGCTTGGAGGCTTTCCCAATCTTTACTGTCTTTTTCTTTGTCTCCAGTGCTCCAGGGGGAGCATACCTCAAAGTTCTTACCCGGAACCCACGTCAGAACCGTGGAAATGGACCCCCCGTGGGGATGCGCTGAAGTCTCCCCTTTCTCCTTTGAGGGCCCTGGCATGCTGTTGTCCTTGCCCTTGAGGTAACCTATCTCTGCTGAACTGGCTTCTGCCTCACAAGGACGGCAGAGCCCGGTGCTAGACAACGATCACCTCCGGGTCCCACATATCAAACATGTGCTCTTGCTAGCCATCCTGTATTGCCAATACCTCCTGTTTCTTTTTTTGTTGTTGTTTTTTTAAATGAGATCAGACAGGCTCTTCTCCCTCTCTGAGCACAGCGTTAACTTACCCTGCTACTCAGGAGATCTCTAGTCCAATCAATACCTGCTCAGCATGAGCTCCCTATGAGGCTACAGGGAGAGAATTAGGATGGCATCGTAACAAAAACAATAAAATGCAAAAGCAGTCCCCTGGAGTCTGGCTACCGCCCACTGCCACTGTACTCTGTCTGCACAGCTCAATCACCAGGCCCTGAACCCCAAACGAGCAGTGTGGAAGAAATTAAAACAAAAAAAAGGAAAACTGCTGCACAAAATGGCCACTGTTCCCACGCAACGTGCCAGACCACCACTTGAAGTAATGAGAGCTGGGTAACTGCAATAACTCCCCTTGAGCACTCACTGGCCAGGAGTCCAAAGCTTTCCTCTCCTCCTGCGCAACACTCAGATGGCTTTGGAGCTTCGGCGCCGTTGGGAGCGTTCACCAGGCACTTTGCAACCTCAGCCTAGCAAAAGTGAGGCTGAGTAACAACATGAGTAAGTGGAGATGTGACCCCTCTCTCCCCCCGGACCGGCCGGTCTGCCCTTCTCCCACTCTGTTGTGCCGTTTATATTTTCTTTTCTTTTAACAGATTCAGCTATTTCAAATAACTGTGTTGCCTTTGGGTCCCAACTTATACATTTTAAGACCAAATTTATCAATTCCCTATAGTTCCTCTAGTGAACCTAAGGAATCACCCCAGCTGCCACTCAAATACAGTGTTCCATAGCTTTTGAATTTGGGTGAAGGACCACCACATATGAAATAGTGTTCCCCTCTCACCACATTGCCTCCAGCAATTCACTCTCTCTGCCCCCCCTATATGGGCTATCTTCACCGGGGACAGGTGCCATCAGTATAGAATCTTATAATTATTTTCAATCAAGTTACTTGCTATAACACCTTTGGTAAAGGTCCTTATATATTTTCACCCACTTTTCCATCTCCCAAGTGATTACTAGGTTATTTTCCCACTGATGCCAGAAACTGACCTTGTCCTCCCCCTTTTTCCATCATTCTGTATATCTTGAGATGGCTCCCTTCACCTGTCTCTGTAAGAGTAATTCCACCCAAGATTCAGTTTCCCCCAAATCTCGCATCACTTGAGTAGCAATATAGTGTCTTACTTGCAGGTATAGGAAGAAGTCCGCTTATGTCAATTCTAATTCCTCTTTCAGCTTCTCAAACCCAATTATTCCCTCTTCTTCCAAGCATTGTCCTATTCATCTAAGCCCATTTGATGCCCATCTAATGAATACCCCTCCTCTTTGTCCCGGTGGGAAGTCCCCATTATCTAATATAGGAGTGAATCTCTAATGCCCTTGGGGCCCAGCCAGACCTTCCTCCATTTCTACCACAATTACCAGGTTAACCCAATGAAGGGGTTGGATTCTTCCTCTTTCCCTCTCTCTTTTCCCCCTGGTATCCATAATCGCCTCGCGAAGCTTCCTTTATTTTCCATCGTTTCTTTTATCTGCACCCACATCCTTTCCCCTTTTATCTACCATTCCAGGGCCGCTCTTAACCTTGCCGCTTCATAATACCGAACCATATGTGGAACCGCTAGTCCTCCCTCTTTCTTTAAATCTCCAAAGTATTGATCGGGCCACCCTTGGGTGTTTCTGGACCCATATAAAATGCATTACTTTCTTTTGTATCCTATCTAAGTAACTCCTAGGTATCGGCACCAGAAGGGTTGTGAACAGGTACAGGAGTTTCGGGAGCACCATCATCTTAATTATTTCCATGCGCCCTACCCAACTAAAGCTCCCTCTTTTCCACTTATCCAGATCCAGCACTATTCTTTTACAAAGTTGACAGTAATTAGCATTAAACAGATCCCCTATCTTTGCCCACTTAAATGGTAGCTGATTCTGTAGTATACCCTGAATGTCTTTAGGGAGGGATATATTCAGTACTTCTGATTTAGTGGCGTTCATTTTAAAGTCAGCGACCACTCCATATTCCTCAAGGGTTGTGATCAACCCTTGACAAGGAACTTCCCAGGTCTTTTAAAGTGAAAAATAAGTCATAGGCAAATATAGAACGTTTATATTCTTCCCTACCCACCTGGATTCCGTGCATCATTGGATCTGCCTGTACCCTTTGGGCAAGGGGTTCCATTGCCAGAACAAAATGTAGAGGTGGCAGGGGACATACTTGGCGTTTTCCTCTGTGTAGTTCAAAGGCTTCAGAGCATGGGCCATTTATGTTAATAAGCACTAAGGGGGATCTGCACACACTTCAAAAAGGAACCCTCGAGCCCCATCCTCCCCAATGTTTGGACTAGAAAAGGTCAGTAGACCTGATAAAACGTTTTTACAGCATCAACTGCCAATAAAACCATCCTTATTTTTTCTGCCCTTCCCTGCCATATTAAGTTTATGGTTTTATGGTTGGTTTGTATGGTTTTAAGTTTAATATCGTTCAGATATTATTTGAGGCTTGCCTACCGGGAATAAATCCAGACTGATTAGGGTGAACTAGCTTAGGCATGACACTCAAGATTCTGTTAGCTAAAATTCTGGTAAAAAACTTTTAAGTCCGTTCCCAAAATGGAGATGGGACGGTACAAGCCACATTGAAGAGGGCCCTTGCCTTCCTTGGGAAGAATGATAATCCCTGCTACTCTCATTGTTTCTAGCATTTTTTTCAGCTTCAGTAAAGGAGTTATACAGCCTTACCAGCAGCTCTGCTATCATGTTTCCATATACTTTATAGAACTTATTTATTTATTTATTTAACAGTTTTTATATACCGCACTATTCATCATCAGTGCGGTTTACATTAAACAACAACATACCTGTCAATATATAACTGATCTAGGTTTACAGATAACAGGGAAGGTAAACTGGGTGCAAACTGGGGAATAACTATATACAATTAAATATGTTACATCAAGGTTTGGTATTTGATGAAGTTCGGTATTTTCCCATTTTAAACCTCTGTTCTGGGTTGTTGATGTGTGTAAGAGTTAGTTGAGTGATGCGGAAGACAGTTCTCTGGTGTGTATGGTAGCTTAAAGTGCAAAGTGAATAAATAGTGCTTGAGGGACTTTCTGAATTGGGTGAAATCTCTGATTGATCTGATGCTGGGGGGTAGTTTGTTCCAGCACTTGGGGGCATAAGACACAAAAGCTCTGTTAGTGGTTTGCTGTGTCCATTTTGTGGAGATACTAGGAGTGACTAGTGTATTTTCTGCTACTAGTCTTATTGGAGAACCCATCCAGCCCTGGGGCCTTCTAGGGTGGCAATTCCTTTATTACTTCTATTATTTTCTGCGGCTCGATAGGCCTTGATAATAATTCCTTCTCCGAAGTTGACAACTGAGGGAGGGGCATATTTTCCAAACAGCGGTCTACTTGGGTCAAGCTAGCTGGCTTCTCAGGGGTATACAGCTCCTTGTAAAACTCCACAAATCTTGCACTTATCCCCTTTTTGTCTCGCACCTCTCGTCCCTTTGCATCTCGTATTTAAGTATATGATTCCTAAGTCTGCTCTTTTTAGTTTAAGGGCCAGAATCCAGCTAGTTTTAGGCATATGACAGAGCAGCTACAGCAAAGAACTTTTGAATACGGGAATAATCTCCTCTAGCTGTTGTCCAGGAGGGCTTGTCTTATCCCTTCTAGTTTCTGCCTCCCTTCTTTGTTAACTCCTCGTGTAGCCTTGCCATCTCTTGCTGTTTTTGTTTCTTTTTGAATACCCCAAACGCAATAAGTTTGCCCCTTATCACAGCTTTAAGGCCCTCCCACACTAAGCTAGGGGGGCACCCTTCCACATCATTCAATTCTATATAATCCTTTATTGTGGTTTGGATTTGAGTAACTGTCTCCGGGTCATTTAATAATGATTCATTTAAACGTGAGGGAAGGGTTAGTGCCAGTAGGCAAGATGACTGGCTCAGATGATTGTGAGATGCCCACAAAGCTGGAGCAGAGCGTGGAGATCTTTTCTGAGAAGTAGGTGGCTAGGGTCAGGAGACCTTGTACTTGCAGACGTGAGACGTGGAGAGGAATAGGGAGAAGAGAGTGAGCAAAAGACAGAGTACAGCTGCCTAGAGGAACTGGTAGAAAATGAGATTACAGCAGAGTAGTAGGATTTCTTGCGGACAGCTTGCTTGTAGTGGCAACGATGGTGATGGAAGTGTGATACAGAGGCAGGCGAGGAGTTGTGGTGCCAGAGACGTTTGGCTCTGCAAAGGTAGGCACGAAGTAGAGAAAGGTCAGCACTGAACCATGGGTGACATTGGTACAGTTGGCGAGGATGGAAAGGTTCAAGGGGCGCTAGGAGGTCAAGGTGGGTACTAAGAGTTCTGGGCCATGTTTGTACCTGGATGTCGGTTGATAGTGATGAGAAGTCAGATGGGAATAATGAGTCAGCAGCAGGAAACTACTGAAGGGCACCCAAGAGATTGCGGCAACAAAGTCGCGGTTGCCTAAGAGCAGGTGACTCAGCTTCTGAAAAAGTTCTAGATCTTCCTCACTTCTGTTGGTGTTTTCTGAGGTCCTATTCCTGGCCCTTCATCTGTGAGAACAGAAATATTTAAGCAGTATCACTTTATCCTCATCAGCTATTACGTATTTTTCCACTTCACCCTTTAGTCTCATAGTACCACTTTTGCACTTCCTCCTCTCATTAACATATCTAAAAAATGTTTGTCCCCCTATTTTACTGCACTGGCTATTTTTTACTTCCATCTATATCTTTGCTCTCCTAGCTTTTCTAAATATTGATGCTTATCTTCCTCTTTCTGTGATCTCTTGTATTTTATGAAGGCCACACACTTTTTCTTGCCTTTTCAGCTACTTTTGAGAACCATAATGGCCTCCTTTTCCTTTTACATTTACTTACTTTCCTAATAAAAAGGTTTATTACCCTTAAAATATCCCCTTTCAGTTTTGCCCATTGTTTTTCTACATCTCTCTGCCTTTTCCATACCACTAATGACTCCTTAAGATATTGTCCCATCTTGGCAACGTTAGCTTTACTAAAGTCCAGGACCCTCACTTTTGAATAGACTTTATCAGTCCTTGTTCTAATAATCATCACTCACTGTAACAACTGAAACATTCTCCCCATTTGTAAGTACCAGGTCTAGTATGACCCCCTCATGTGCAAGTTCTGTTACCAGTTGCCAGAATAGTTCTCCCTGTGAATATCCAGGATTGCCTTATTTTTAGATGACACTGCAGCAGGGATGTCCCAATCAATGCCTGACACATTTAAATCGCCTAATAGCAGCACTTCTTTCACAGCAATACTGCAAATGTCTTCAATTAAATCGGTCACTGCCTGTGAAGGAGGTCTATATACAACACCACTGAAAATGGATGCTCCATTTCCTCTTTCCAGTTTAATGCACAGTGCCTCCTCCTTCTCTCATAAGCCCTGCAATTCTTTAGCTTTAATAATTTCTTTTTACACTCCTTCTGCCTTTCTTCCTACCCTGTCCTTCCTGAATACATTACAGCTCGGTATAATTACATCCCAGTTATGTCTCTGTAACTGCCACTAAATCCAAGTCAGGCCTATCTTTCACTGCTGTACCAAAGCACATCTTTTGCCACTTGCTGGAGGCAGATAACATTGGCTTCTATTGATGCTGTACCAGAGAATATACCAAGTGATGACATCACTGAAAGTTGTTCAAGTCTGCCTCCACCTGCCTGCAAGGGAGCATAACCCACTCGACTACAACGGAATAGCAAGATAAAGGATATGATCACAGTGTCATGCACTTGGGAAGCAGAAATCCAAGGGAACTGTATGTGATAGGGAATGAGAGATTGGTGTGCATGGATCAGGAGAAGGACCTCGGAGTAACTGTTTCTGAAGATCTCAAGGTGGCAAAACAGTGTGACAAGGTAGTGGCCAAAGCCAGAAGGATGCTGGGTTGCATACAGAGAGGAATTACCAGCAGAAAGGAGGAGGTACTAATGCAACTGTACAAGTTGCTGGTGAGGCCTCATGTAGAATACTGTGTTCAGTTTTGGAGCATATCTCGTAAAGGTTATAAAAAGACTTGAAACGGTTCAGAGGAAGGCGACCAAAATGATTTGGAACCTGCACCAGAAGACATATGAGAAGAAACTTGAAGACCTAAATATGTATACTCTAGAGGAAAGGAGGGACAGGGGCGATACGATGCAGACCTTTAAATACTTAGAGTATTAATGAACAAACAAACCTTTTTCAAATACGGGGAAGCTGCAAAACTAGAGAGCATAACATAAAACTGCAAGAGGGTAAAATGAAAGACAACATCAAGAAATGCTTGGAATGCCCTACCAATGGAAGTAGTGGGGCCAAATACAGTGACGGAATTCAAAATGGCATGGGACAGACACAGTGGATCCCTTTATAGCAACAGGATATAAAATCAAAATAACCTTAACTATCTTTGCTATCTCAATAAATAAGGGTGACCTGCACAAAGCAGTGGATACACCCTTAATCAAAAGCATGGGGAGGGAGGACCTGCACAGAGTGGCAGGTGCACCTACTCTTGCCATCTTGCTGAGCAGACTAGATGGACCAAGCTAGTCTTTATCTGCTGTCATATACTATGTTACTATGGAAGAAGGACAAAGAATGCAGTGGTAGTGGTGGGGGGTCCTCAAGCGATCTCTTCCTCTGCAGCCAACAATGACTGATCTTGGCCACAGGATAGGGAACAGGATGCAGCATTTCCAGCCTGGGCTGGTAGGAACTCAGGTAGTTCCAGCTTGGGTTGGCATCAACAGTTATCATTGGAGAGTAGAATCATAACTAGGGAGCAGTTACTGGAATTTCCAGTACCTGCCTCTTTGCTTTTCACTGCCCCCAGCCTGTAGGCACGTGTGCTTGTTAGAGAAAGCATGGGCTTGCTGTCTCTGCCAAAGTTTGGTGACACACCTCCCAGCTCTTGGTGATACACCGATGGGTCCTGACACATTGGTTATGAACCACTGTATTAAGGAACTGCAAGTATTTCCCTGCCCTCAAAGGCTTTACAATCCAAATCTGTACCTGAGTCAATGGAGCATGAAGTGACTTGACCAAAGTCGCAAGAAGCAACAGATGGATTTGAATCCTGGCTTCTCTAGTTCACAGTCTGCCATTCTTAACCACTAGGCTACCCTTCCACTTTTGTATAGCACTGAATTATGTACTTAGTACAGGGTAAACACAGAGTCACATAATGAATTAAACAAGGTACAAATAGGAGGTCATTTACTCACACACCATTAATGTGCACTATTACCAAATGACCCCTTAATATTTAAATTAGGAAAACATATTTTAAAGGCTGAAAAAAAAGAATCAGATGCTTAGTATGGTATTAACAGCAGAACATAAGACTGCGCCCAGTATCATGTCTCTGTGGCCAATCCAAGTCACTATGAGTACCCGCAACTCCCAAAAATTTATTCCTCGTTGCTTATTCCCAGGGATAAACAGTGAAATATGTGATCAGATTTATTTATTTAAAAAATGTATATGCTGCATATCCCACTGTCCTGAGTGGCTTGCAATTAAACATAAATAATCATATAAAAAGAAAACATGTGTCAAAAAAACCCATTATTAATGTAAACATATCATACATCAAAAAGACTTAACTGAAACAACAGCCATCTAACATAGTGCCAACAATAATTATATCAGTACATATGATTTCTGATTTTGGGTTTTAACTGATAAAAGAACTCCAATGCAAAAAAATTAAAATAAATGTTTACTCAAAAAAACACCACTTCCCCAGTATATTTTGACCCCTCTCCTGGCTTGCCTTGTTAATGCAGAGAAAACATAAAAACTGAGGATACAGCTCCTAAATGACCCGAGCTGGCCCCAGAGTTGTTTCAAACTATTGGCATCTTCAGCTTTGAATGCCCTGCTCTTTGCTACCCACCCCAGAAGTTGCTGTTCTAGGCAACTACCTAGTTTGTTTAATGGTTGGGCCGACCCTGTGACACAAACATACATGTTCAATTTCACTGAAAAATATACCCAGAAAAAGTGCCTGTGATGCAAAAATACCGATAAACAGATTTTTTGTACCCTCAAAAAACACCTAAATAGCTGGAAAATAAACACCTAAATTTACAGACTAAAAGCCCTACAATACATTGCCCATTCTAGCTATATTTTGGTCATGGGCATCAGCAGGGAAAGCCCAAGAAAATAAAAAGCTTTGAGCTGCTGACAAAAATACAAGATGACATAGACCCCAATTCATCTGTTTGCTTCAAATCTGCTACCTGTTGGAATATTGTGTCTGAGTCTTTTAATTATTTGAAAGGGTAAATAACCATTCCCCAGTTCCACTCCACTCATTATTATCTGCTCTGATATCTCTTCTCCATTATAAAAAGCCCCACCTTGTTTTAACCTTCTTTTATAGGATGCCATTCCACTCTTTTACCACTTTTGTTGCTCTTCTCTGTACCTTTTCTACTTCCAGTATGTTTTTGGGATGGGACTTCCAGAACCGCCCATACTCACATACCCTGGCTTAGAAGTGAGGTCCATGACTATCATGGTATGCACAAAAACTAAACAAAACAAATCACTGATTAAACAAAACATACTGCTCTAAGGGCTATAATAACCAAACCAAACAAAAAAATGTCCCATAGAAAAACTCAGCTTTTAACACCCCCTTAATACCAAAATAACTAACTAATAAAGGGCTAAACACAACCAATCATTCACCAGTTAATTACCAAAAACAATTAATCAGGAGAAAAAGACCTCAGGATGGCTCTATCCCACCATGCAGCAATAAAAATTACCAAAGGGGAAAGCGAGATACTCACATCACTATTCTCAAAAAAACTCCCATTCAATTTAATTGTATTATTTTATTCTATCAATTCAAAGAAATATTTCTTAACTTTCCAATACTCTTTCTTTTATTTAAAGGCTTCAACACAGTTACAGAATAAAGAAAGTCCATTCCCAAAATTTTTGCAAAATAATGAAACACAGAATCATCATTTCAATCAATTGCCATAACACAGCCTTTTTTTAAAAAAATCTCCTTATAACCCATATTCCCTACTCATCTACGTCCCTCTCCCCTTATTTCTCACGATTCACCACCTCCTTCTTCCCTCTCCCCTCCCTCCCTGCCCAGCCCTGCCCCCTCCCCCCATTGCTACAGAATCAGACAGGTAAAGGGCATCCCCTTCCCATGATGTTACTAAGAAGGGGGAGATAAGTCCCCATGTCAAGGAGTGGACCTCTTTATATATCTCCAGTTAAGTTAGTGATGATACCGGTGATGAGCCGTATTTTAACACAAAGGGTTCCCAAATCTGTTCAAATTGGGGCAGGGGCATCCTTCCAACCGCCACCCCCTGTTCCATTGTGTATAGGCCCCACATATGTTCCAACCAGCATGACAACGCCGGAGGCGCTACCTGCTTCCAGGCAGTCGCTAATGTCAGCCTGGCTGCATTCAGACCATGGCGAATCAACCGTAATTGGGGGGTGCATTCTCTAGGAACCTTCTTCCTAAATAGAAAAATACCCGGGTCCCAGGGGATATTCAAACCTATCATTTGTTTCAAACGTTATTGTATTCCTCGCCAAAAGCCCTGGATGCGGGGGCAGAGCCACCATACATGTGCCAAGGTGCCCTTCCGACCACATCTTCACCAACATAACTCTGATGTTCCCAGGAAAGCTTGGGCCACTTGTACGGGCGTCATGTACCACCCATATATTAGCTTATAATTGGTTTCCCTAGCATTAATAGCCACTGAGCTTCTCCAAAGCCGACTCTCAATCTGCTCCCACTGCTGCTCAGTGTATGAGAGGTGCAATTCTTGCATCCACTGTGCTCTATGTTTACCCTACCCAAAGCGTTGTCTTTGCAATTCTGCATACAGGGCCGCTATAAGATCTTTAGTGTTAGTACGCTCCTTACATAAGCGTTTCAATATCCATCAGATCGCGGGCGACTTGCTCTTTAAAATCCCGTCTCCCCACCCAGTGCATAACCTGCACATAATAAGCATGGTGCTGCGGTATATCAAATTCCGTCTGTAAATCACAGAGGGGGCGAGGTACATCATCTTCAAATAATTGGCCCACTCGACTGAGCCCCTTATGCCTCCACTGTCAGAAAGCCAAATCACCCATACCGAGGGAAAGCTCTTTTATCAACTATAGGCGCCAACAGGGACAGTGCCACCCCCCCCCCCCCATGGCCAAAAATAGCGACCCCAGCATTGGAGGGTATGAGTTATGTATGGATTATCAACACGCAGACTCCCCCTCAATTTCACACAGAGCCACAGGCGGTCACCTAATCCAGGTCCCCCCCGACAGGTCCATTTTCATTTTCACCCAACACTTAGTGCTAGCAGAATTCATCCACTCAACCCCTGCACGGCATTGTGCCGCCACACAGTACCAATGAAGATTAGGAACTCCCATTCCCCCACTCCCCTGGTGAGCATACAGCACCCCTTGAGCTATTCAAGGACGTTTAAATTTCCATATGAACTTCATTATCAGTGTTTGCCAGGACGCTAAGGCACCTCTTGGAAGGGATATGGGGAGTACCTGGAAAAGGTATAAGAATCACAGCACTACTATCATTTTTGTGACAGCAATGTGTCCAAACCATGACAACATTACACCCATCCAGGACTCCAAGTCCCTTTTAACCTGCTGGATCAAGGGCCCAAAGTTCGCCCAGTACAGTGCCACCCTATCTACTGTGAGAGATACACTCAGATAGCGAAGGGCTTTGTCCACTCATCGAAAGGGAAGTTGCGTCTTCAAGCTGCACACACACCGTCTCCTCAACACCCACATTTAGGATTTCCGACTTACCAGCATAATTAATCTTAAATCCTGAAACTTGTAAAAAGGCCGCAAAGATGTGCATTGAATAGGGAAGGGAGGCTTCAGGCCTAGTCAGAGACAATATAGTATCATCTGCAAAAAGTGCTATTTTATACTCATGCGAGCCCACCCATACTCCGGCTATACCAGAATGCTTACGGAAACTTTGCACCAATGGTTCCATTGCTAATGCAAACAAAAGTGGGGATAGTGGGCATCCCTATTGAGTACACCTCTCCATTTCAAAAGCTCTGCGATTGGCCCCCATTAACTTGGATGCTGGCTCAGGGCCCTCGATAGAGACCATGTACCCACTGCAAAAAATGGGGTCCAAACCACATTTTATCCAAGACGCACCACAGGAAACCCCAACTGACCCTATCGAACGCTTTCTTGGTGTCAACACCCACCAAAAGTGCTGGTTGGGGATCATGTTGCGCTGCATGTATCACTTGCAGCATCAGCCAAACATTGTCAGCGGCCTGACGACCAGGCACAAAACCAACATGGTCAGGGTGTACGAGGTCTGGAAGAGCCAAATTTAGCCGGGCGGCCAGCACAGAGGCCAATATTTTAACATCCGTATTTAACAAGGAGATGGGGCGGTATGATGCTCCCTCTTGAGGTGGTGTACCCGGTTTAGGTATTACAGCAATGATTGCCTCAAGATGTGTGGAGGGCAGAGATGACCCTCGCAACACCTCATTAAAGAGCACAGCCAGAGTGGGCGCCAGTTGAGCACTGTATTTTTTATAATACTCCGAGGGAAACCGATCCCCACAAGGAGCCTTCCCAGCAGTCATTCGGCAGATAGCCCCGTCCACCTCCTGCACCGTAATCTCAGCCTCTAATTGTTCCCTATGCAGGTCTGTAAGGTACAGCAAAGGGATATCACAAAGATATCCATCCACCTGATTGGTGCTGAAGGGCTCCGCTTTGTACAGGTGTGCCATGTAATCAGCAAACACTGTGCATATCTCCCGAGACTCCACCTGTAAGGGTCCCAACGAGTCCCTAATCTCACACACTATTTGCGAGGTTTGCTGTTTTATAAGCCTCAAGGCAAGATAGCGCCTGTTCATAGAACATCTGATGCAGTCGACATCGTATGGTATCTAAATCCTTTTGCACATAAGCATCTAATTGAGCTCGGGTCTCCCGCCACTGACGCCAAACCCGCTTGGAACCAGTCCGCGCATGTTCCAGCTGGAGACGCCTGGCCTCCCCTTCCAATCATTGGGAGTCCCTTGCTCAGGCCTTCCTAACCTGGGTCGCCTCAATGTCTTCGAACTGTGGCCTTAAAAGCATCCCAGACCACCAGCAATGCAGCCTCCCCTGTGGCATTCAGCTCAAAAAATTCTTGTATAAACCGGCCATGGTCTCACACCGCAGGGGCCCGTCAGAAAAAACTCCTGTCCAACCGCCACATCGTCATCCTATCTTCCCCAAGATCACAAGGAAGGGCAATCCAGCAGGGGGCATGGACCGACCATGTTAAGATGCCATGCCCCACCTCCAACCCCCCACTCACCAGTCCAGCAAAAGTCAATATGCATGCGAGTCTGATGGACCGGCAAGTAGTAGGTGTAACTTCCCCCCCCCCCCCCCCCCCCGGTGAGAGTCCCTCCACACATCCCGCAGGCCTAAATCCATCATAAACATTCAAAATGCTTGACTAATTCCGTTTCCCTCCCGGGTATTCTTCCCAGTGGAATCCAGGAGTGGCGTCAGATGAGCGTTGCAATCCCTCCCCTAAAAGAACAGGCCTTTTTGCAAACTCTCTTAGTACAGATTTCAACCTCATTGGGCACATATATGTTAGCTAAAGTGAGAAGACGCCCGCCCAGATGAACATTCATAAAAAGCCAAAGCCCCAATTTGTCCTTTCTCACCTCTTCCACCCTAATGGGCAAGGCCTGGTGGAATAGTATGGCCACGCCACATTTCTTCTAGCCCCGCTCATCTGATGATACCCACACCTCAGAATAGGGCTTATGCCTCAGCCAACCCTGATTGGCGCAGTGAAGGTGTGTTTCTTGCAGGAACACAAGATCGCCCTTCAAGGTCCCCAACTCTTTAAATAATAGAGAATGCTTTTGAGGCGAGTTGAGACCTTTTACATTAAAGGAGATAACTTTCAGCATAGTCAATGCGCTCTTCCGCCTTTTTCTTTCTCGGTCCTCGTCTCTGGAATTCCCTGCCATCCGCCTTCCGTCTGGAACTTTCTTTTCCCGCCTTCAAAGCGAAACTCAAAACCTATCTTTTCTGCACAGCTTTTGACCTTCCTCTCCCCCCCTCGTTGATACCCAAGTTTTGACGATTCTCCAAAATATTAAAGCACTTTTAGGGGCTTGTCATCTCCTCGGGATGGTGGAGAAAGAGGCTCAAGTCGCCATTTGCTCCGGTAATGTCACTTCCCTCTCAATACTCATTTTTTTAAAATGAATCATCATTCATATTTAAAATATTACAATACCCAATGTTTCCAAATAACGTTAAGAGTCGCAAGTATCTCAAAAACACTCAGTGTATCGCCACTATCCTCATTTCTTCGTACGGATACAACAATCAACTCCTCCTTGGAGTCTGACAACCTCTTCTTTCCTCTGACTCAGCCCTAAAACAATGAAAGGCGCAGTCATAATATATAAACAATATCCATACATATGGAATATACTGCACTTATCAAGATTCCCCACACTCCAGACGTCGTCAAGCCGCAGCCCAACAAAGATCTCTGTATCTCCTTAAAAAAGGTTTCTTCAGTGGCTTGTGGTTCTATTACAGACAACACTCGAAGGGGACCGTGATGGCGTCTGACATCATGCTATTTGAATGTTCAGCCACCAATCAAAAAACTAACCCATTTGGTGAAACTGCCCCAAGAGACCTTTTTTTTTTTATCAAACAGGATCTTCCCGGTGCCACCAAAAATCAGGAACAAATAATTCCAAAACAACCCTAAAATTCAGTTTACACTTCAGGTTACTACAAAGGACTGGATGATATTAGATAAAGAGATTGAAAATGAATTCATAACAAAGATTGCTGCTGCAACCCCTGACCCTAAGTGAGCCATCCCTGTATAAGCACTCGATAAAGGTTGTGGCAGATAGCTCAGCTTAGTAAATAAGCCCCTATAACAGTTAGCATGCAAGTCATTAGTTCAGCTTAGTAAACATGCCCCTTACACTCCAGAGTGACTTCTTATCTTCATCAGACAGTGCAGCGCTGCACCACTGATGTGAAACAAGTGACTCACCTAACAGGTCAAGCACACATAGGAACCTGTTCTGCCAGCTGGTAAATATCCCAGGATTCAGGGGACAGGGAACATCAGGTGATGAAGTGGAATGATGATTTTTTTCCACAGAAAATCTAGGATGCATAACTAAAAAGCAAGCAAGTCACACTGCCCCTCTCCTCTCATATGGTGCACAGAACCATAGCATCAACAATCCCAACAGAGAGGTTCCAATAAAGATAAAAGTAACCTAGATGTCCTTAAGTACAGAGCTGAAAGATTCCAAATTACTATTATCAACTGATAACCAGATTAATATGAATAAAATACAACCTCTAAAATGCCTATATGCAAATGCTAGATGTCTAAAAAATAAGATGGGAGAGCTAGAACATATAGCACTAAATGAAACAGATATGATTGGCATCTCATCTCAGATACTTGGTGGAAGGAGGACAATCAGTGGCACACTGTGATACCTGGGTACAAATCATAATGCAATGATAGGGTAAATCAAATTGGTGGAGGGGTTGCACTCTATGTTAGGGAGGGTATTAAAGTTTTGCAGAAAACAATACACATTGTAGAATAGCTTCCCCTCGTGTCGGTTCATGGATAGAAATCCCATGTAAAAAGGGGAAGGCAATGGCAGTGGGAGTATACTACCGATCGCCTGGCCAGAATGAATAGATGGATGATGAAATGCTAAGAGAAAACAGGGAAGATAAGAAGTAATTAGTCCTTACCTGCTAATTAGTGTTCCTGAAGGAACGACAGTCCAGTCCCTTTACTTTTGGGTTATGCAACCCTTCCAGCAGCTTGGAGGCTGAGCCCATCCTTTTTGAGGATGGTGCGGTATAAATACCAGTGGCACCACCCCCAGGCCCCAGTAAACTTAATGAAAATGCTGACTTAACCAATAACCAATAAATATCCTATAAAAAACTATAACACAAGATAAAACTTTTTTTTTTTTTTTGAAACTGTAGAAAGAAAGGGGGAGAAAAAAGGGGGGGGGCGGAAGGGAGGAGGAGGCTTACCAGAGCCCGCCCTAGCCTTCCCCCACCCTCATCCCGTAATACCCTTGCAAGGGACCCTTCTGATCTGGCCTTGACTTCGGTCCGCAGACCTCCCTATTCCTACGGGAAAAAATTCTGCCAACTGAAGAACCCGGGTGGGATCAGGGACTGCACTGTCGTTCCTTCAGGAACACTAATTAGCAGGTAAGGACTAATTACTTCTTCCTTATCATCACTCCAGTCCAGTCCCTTTACTTCTGGGATGTGACAGCAGTTCAAACCTGGGTGGGATTTGCCATCCCGGACCGAAGTACGGCGTCCCCAAACCTAGTATCAGCTGCTCTCTGAACATCCAGCCTGTAGTGTTTGGTAAAGGTGTGCAGGGACGACCAGGTAGCCACTCTGCAAATGTCCAGCGGGGGAACTAAGCTATACTCTGCCAAGGAAGTTGCCTGTGCCCTAGTCGAGTGCGCGCGCAAACCTCCTGGAACCTGCTTGCCCTTTAGGAGGTAAGCGGAGGCAATAGCTTCCCTGATCCACCTAGAGATGGAAGCCTTGGCCGCTGCCTCCCCTTTGTGCAGCCCTCCGAATTGGACGAATAGACGTTCGGATCTTCGAAAGGGCGCTGTGCAGGAAAGGTAACGCTTCAGCACTCTCTGCACGTCCAGAAGACGTAGCTTCTCGTCATCCCCTTGTTGTCCGTCCCCACAGAAGGAAGGAAGCGAAACTGGTTGGTTCACATGGAAAGGGGAGATGACCTTCGGCAAGAAGGAGGGGACTGTCCGCAAGACCACCTTATCCCTGAAGAACAAAAGGAAAGGGGGTCTAGAGGACAGTGCCTGAAGTTCCGAGACACGCCTGGCCGAGCAAATAGCAACCAGAAAGACCGTCTTCAGAGTCAAATCCTTTAGGGAGGCTTTCTTTGCTGGCTCGAAAGGCTCTCTAGTCAAGGCATTTAATACCAGGTTGAGATCCCAAGGGGGGATTACCGCAATTTGCTGAGGTCGCAGACGCCTAACCGCTCTCAGGAACCTGGCCACATCGGCGTGAGCCCCTAAGGATTTGCCGCAAATTTTACCTCTAAAACAAGATTTTACCTCTAAAACAAGAAATGGACGCCACCTGGATCCGTAAGGAGCTGGGCGCTAGACCTTTCTCAAAGCCTGCTTGCAAAAATTCCAGGACCTCCGGGACCTTCCGGTGTTCCGCACACCAAGCTTCGAATATGCGCCACACTCTCACGTAGGAAAGACAGGTCGAGCGCTTCCGCACGCTCAACAGAGTTGAAATTACTGAACCCGAATAACCCCGCTTCCGGAGCCGCACCCTTTCAATAGCCAAGCCGTAAGCGAGAATCGATCCACGTGAGGCATCCAAACTGGCCCCTGCCTCAACAGGTCCTTTCTGCAGGGGAGCCGCCATGGCCGATCCGCCGTTAACCTCACTAGGTCTGCATACCAAGGGCGGCGAGGCCAATCCAGAGCTATGAGGACCACCAAACCTTGGTGGGCTTCCACCCGCTGCAGAACCCTTCCGATGAGTGCCCATGGAGGAAACACATACAGGAGCCCCTCTGCATGCCACCTCTGAACCAGGGCGTCTAAGCCCTCGGACATCCTTTCCTTCCTGCGACTGAAGAATCGGCTTGCCTTGGCTGTAGCGTAGCGTGCCATGACATCCATGACTGGGGGCCCCCAAAGGGCTACTACCTGGTCGAAGACCTCCTGCGCCAGCTCCCACTCTCCGTGGTCTATCTGGAACCTGCTGAGGTAATCGGCCGTCACATTGTCCGTTCCCGCCACGTGTTGTGCCGAAAGGGCTGTCAATCGAGCTTCGGCCCACTGAAACAGGCTGTCCGCTTCCTTTTCTAAGGAGGGACTGCTTGTTCCCCCCTTGCGGTTGATGTAGGCCACCGCGGTGACATTGTCAGAGAGAACGCGTATTGCTCTTTGTCGAACTAGAGGCTCGAGTGCTCTGAGCGCTAGGGCTACCGCTCGTAATTCCAGTCTGTTGATGGACCACTGGGACTCCCCCGAGGCCCAGCAACCCTGGGCGAACTGACCCTCGCAATGAGCCCCCCAGCCTGACAAACTGGCGTCCGTCGTCAGCAGCATCCACTGAGGAGGTTCGAGAGGCATCCCGCGATTCAGGTTCCTTGGGCACCGCCACCATTGGAGTGCCTTCTTGGTTCGAGGAGGGCAGGGCAGTCACATGGACAAAGGATGACACTGGTGGGACCAACGACATAACAAGGCCCGCTGCAAAGGACGCAAATGAGCCCTGGCCCACGGCACTACCTCGATCGCCGCAGCCATGGTGCCCAGCAATTGAAGGTAATGCCAGGCCGTAGGGTTTCGCCTGCTCAGGAACTGCGAAACGAGGATCCTTAGGTCCCCTGATCTTTTCTTGGACAGAAATACTCTTCCTTTCCTGGTGTCGAACCGTGCTCCGAGATATTCGATCTCCTGAGTGGGAATCAAGCAGCTCTTTGCCCGATTGATGACCCATCCTAACTCCTCCAGGACTTCTATCACTCTGGTTGTAGCCGTGCGACTCTCCACTTCTGACTTTGCCCGTATCAGCCAATCGTCCAGGTAGGGATGTACCATAATTCCCTCTTTTCGTAGAGCCGCTGCTATCACCACCATTACTTTGGTGAAAGTCCGGGGGGCTGTCACCAGACCGAAGGGCAGCGCCTGGAACAGAAAGTGACCCCTTGGTACCGCGAACCTCAGGAACTGCTGATGGGATCTTCGGACCGGGATATGCAGATAAACTTCCGTCAAATCCAGGGAAGTTAGGAACTCTCCGCTCCTTACTGCTACAATGACCGACTTTAGGGTTTCCATATGAAAATGAGGTACCTTGAGACAGCGATTGACTTGTTTTAGATCCAGGATCGGACGAAAGAAACCTTCCTTCTTTGGTACGACAAAATTAATTGAGTATTGACCGGAGCCGCATTGGTCTACCGGCACATGAACCACCGCTCCGAGCTCTATGAGTCTTCTATCGCTGCCCTCTTTTCTGGAGAACCACAGGGAGACTGAATAAAGGCAGGAAGTATTTGCTTTGCAAATTCGAGAACGTATCCCTCTCGGATGACTTCCAGGACCCATTGATCGGACGTGACCCGGGACCAGGTGGGAAGAAACTGCCTTAAACGACCCCTCAACGGCAGTCCGCCCTTCTGGTCCCCTGCCAACTCATTGCAGTTTTCTTGGTCCTGCAGCGGAGGAAGAGGCCCCAAAACCTCTATCTGCCCCTAGAAACCCTCTGAAGCTTTGACCCCTTGAAGGGAAACGACCCCTTGGAAAGGGGTTTGACCTGGCAGGACGAAACCTCCGGGGATCCCTTGGTTGGTTCTGCACCGGAGCCAGAGAGCGTCCCTGTTTTGGTCTGTCTTCCGGAAGTCTGTCTCCCTTAGATTCGCCAAGATCCTTTACCAACTTGTCTAGGTCTTCTCCGAACAGCAGCTTCCCCTTAAACGGAAGACGACTCAGGTGCGACTTTGAAGAGGCATCCGCTGCCCAATTACGTAGCCACAAATAACGCCTAGCTGCTACCACAGAGGCCATGTTCTTAGCTAGGCTCCGGATGAGGTCATACTGGCTATCCGCCAGGAAGGCTGTGCCAGATTCCAACCTAGCCATAATAGCCTGCGCGTCCTCTGAGGTACCCTCCGCTAGCTGAAGTTGCTGGGACCATCTCAAGCAGGCCCGAGCCACCCAAGCTCCCACCACCGAGGCCTGTAAGGCGAGAGCACTAACATCAAAGGCCTGCTTCAGCAGCGTATCCAATTTTCTATCCTGAGAATCCCTCAGAGCCGCACTACCCTCAACCGGGATAGTCGTCTTCTTTGTCACTGCTGATACCGCCGCATCCACCCTGGGCGACTTCAGCAGTTCTTTGTCCGGTTCCGGCAACGGGTAGAGACGAGCCATAGAACGGACTCCCCTCAAGCTTGACTCAGGTTGATCCCATTCCTTCTGGATCATCTGACATACCATTCTGTGGACAGGAAAAACCTTCTGAGACCTTCTAACGGCTTGGATTAAAGGGTCCTCCAATGCTTCCTCCTCTGCTGGAGCGTCCGAGGCCACGTTGAGCACCTTCAGGGACTCATTAATCAAGGCTGGAAGCTCCTCTCTGCGAAACACTCGCACTATGTGGGATTGGTCCTCCTCTGGGATCTCTCCCTCCTCAAGCTCTTCCTCATCTTCATCTAATTCTTTGTCCAAGACCTCCTCTTCCTGGGTGCCATGTGAAAGGGACGTGAGAGGCTCTTCGCTTATCAGCCTTGCACGCTTGAGTGGTACCCTGGAGTCCTGGGTGCTTGCACTCAATGGCCTGGTCCCCCCACTTTCCTTCGCCTTGCTCGACTCTCCTGCCCCAAGCCCCTGCTTGCGCATACAATAGGCCTTGTGCAGCAAGAGGACGAAATCAGGAGAGATCACAGGGACCCTCTTCCCCACCGGAAGTAGAGGGGAGGGACAGAGGAGGAACGGGCAAGACCGAGGCAGAAAGAGGAGGGGAATGGGACCCCCCTTCCTCCCCCAGCGGATCTCCAGACCCTTGAGAAGCCTGAGCCATGGACCCCTGGATTTCCTGTTCCACAGAAGCAGCCTCTGCAGCACAACCCCTGCAGATCCCTGTTTCCGAGGCCGTACCCCTCCGAGTGCCGCAGGACGGGCACCGAGGCTTGCCAGTCATGTCCTTTGAGGCAATACTAGAATTCTTGTGTAGCTAACAGATTTAATTCCCAGATTGCATAAATTCAACTCGGGAGTTCAAAGGCCCTTCCCCTCCCCCCAATCAGTAAATTACAGCCTAGCAATAATTTAAAGAAATAAAACTTAAATTAATCAAAGTTTAAAATTAATCAAAAGGTTAAATTAATCAAACCCAGTGAATTAATTCTTTTAATTTCTCCCCAGTACTTGCTGTTTTGCTGCTCCCGTTTCGCGTGTTGCTCCAGTCCGGGGAGCCAGCCGCGCTCCGCTGGCTCGCACGTGGTAGGCCGCAGCCACGTGGAGCCCTAACCGGCGGTCGGCATCTCTGCACGCGCCGCCGGTTTGCTTTGGAGGCCGCCGACTGAATCAGCGCTGGATGTAGACTCCGGAGTTGCCCTGATGCTCCGACGCACTGGGAGCTGCAGCGCGAGGCCGCGGGGAAGATCGCAGTGCCGCCTCCAGCGCTCAGCCACCTGGGGGCTTCGGCGCGAGGCAGGGCAAGCCTACGGGGAAGGTCCCGGGGAGTCGGCAGGCCAAGGATGCGTGAGGAGGCTTCCCCGGTTCTCTCCGCTGCTGCCGGCAAGCCTCCTCCTCCGGGCTGGAAGCTCTGATACTGAGAAGGTAGGAGAAAGGGGGAGGGTGGGAGGGGGGGGAGAAGGAGAATAAACTTAAAGGAGCAGTACCTTAAAAAGGGAACTCAAAGGAAATAAGGATTAAAGAAAGAAATAGAAATAAAGGTTAAAATAAATTTAAATTAAATTAAAAGACTCCAGTAAGCCCTTGGCTTACGGAACCCTCCAGCTGCTTGGAGGCTGAGAATACTGGGGCCTGGGGGTGGTGCCACTGGTATTTATACCGCACCATCCTCAAAAAGGATAGGCTCAGCCTCCAAGCTGCTGGAAGGGTTGCGCAACCCAGAAGTAAAGGGACTGGACTGGAGTGACGATAAGGAACAAAAGTTACAAAACAGTAATAATGGGTGATTTCACTTAACTGGTATCGACTGGGTCAATGTCACTGCAGGACATACTAGGGAGATAAAGTTTCTAGATGAAATAAATGACTGCTTCTTGGAGCAGCTGGTTCATGAACCGACAAGAGGGGAAGCTATTCTGGGCCTAGTTCTTGATGGAACACAGGATCTAGTACAAGACATAAGGGTGTTGGGATCGCTGGGCAATAGTGATCATAGCATAATCATGTTTGATTCAATAAATGGAAGGATGACGGCAAGGAAATCCACAGTACTACCTTTTAAATTGCAAAAGGGAGACTTTGATGAAATGAGGAAAATAGTTAAGAAAAAACTAAGAGGAGCAGCTGCAAAGATTAAAGATTTAAATCAAGCATGGGCGTTGTTTAAAAATACTATCTTGGAAGCCCAGATCAGATGTATTCCATGCGTTAAGAAAAGTGAAAGGAAGGCCAAAAAGCTGCTGGCAGGGTTTAAAGGTGCGGTCAGAGAGGCTATTGTAGCCAAAAAAGCATTTTTCACAAAATGAAAAAAGAAGCCAAAATGACAAAAAGGGAAAACAACATAAGCACTGGCAAGTTAGATACAAGGCATTAATAAGGCAGGCAAAGAGAGAATTTGAAAAGAGGCTTGCCGTGGAAGCAAAAACGCATAATAAAATCTTTTTCAAGTACATTCCTAGCAAAAAAAACTGTAAAAAATAGTCAGTTGGACCATTGGATGATAAAGGGGTAAAAGGGGCGCTAAGGGAGGACAAGGCCATAGCAGAGAGATTGAATGAATTCTTTGCTTCGGTCTTTACTGAAGAAGATGTAGGGAAGTTACCCATGCCTGAAATGGTATTTAAAGGTGATATATTGGAAAAATTGAAAGAAATATTGATAAACCAGGAAGATGTATTACAACTGCTTGATAAACTAAAGAGTAGCAAATCACCTGGACTGGATGGTATACATCCATTTTATTTTATTTATTTTTATTTATTTATTTATACATACATTTATATACCGCATCTTCCAAAGTTCAGATGCGGTTCACAGTGAACAACAATTAACAAAGCAAGTTTGTTTTACAGGGAACGACATATTATAACAGAACATATTTACAGGAACATCATATTATATATATATAGCGTGTACAGTCTAAACAATGTGAGATAATACAGAACAGATTAAACTATATACAGTTTTGTATTTAGTATATATACATGGGGGTGAAGGGAGATAAGTTGTGAGGTTATCAAAGGTATGTGTTGTCTGTATGTGTTAAGGGCTTTTGCTTATTGAAGACTGAGACCTGTTTAGCCTTTGTCTAATGCAGGTGCTGGGTTATCTTTGTTATAGTGTTTTGTGAACAGATAAGTTTTCAATTTTTACGGAGTTCCATGATTTCCGTTAGTGTTCATAGCTCCTCTGGGAGGGAGTTCCAGGTCATTGGGGCTATGTGGGAGAAGGCTCTGGTGTTTGTTGATTTATGGGCTCTTGTATAATCTTTTGGGATCTTTAGTCTGTTCAAATGTCCTTTTCTGTGTGTGGGCTTGGATGGTTCTTTGTGTATTAAGTTACATAGCATGGCTGGGGCCATATCATTTAAGGCCTTGAATGCTGTTATTATTGCTTTGTAGATTATTCTGCTTTGAATTGGTAGCCAGTGGAGGGAGGCTAGTACTGGTGATATGTGTTGGAGTGAGTTAATTTTCAATGTGATTCTGGCCGCTGCGTTTTGCGCTAATTGCAATCGTTTAATGTTTTGTTTTGATATGCCTATTAGAATTAGATTGGCAAAGTCGAAATGTGGAGTTATTGTTGCCTGGATTATGTTGATAAAATCTTGTGCGAATACTAGCGGACGAAGTTGTTTGAGGGTTTTAAGTTTGAAATAAATTTTCTTTATGGTATTGCTAATGTGTGTTGAAAGTACTGATAGTAGCTCTGCAATCTTATCTTTCAGTTATCTGTGAACTATCATTAAAATCATCTATAGTACCTGAAGACTGGCAAATGACTAATGTAACGCCAATTTTTAAAAAGGGTTCTAGGGGTGATCCGGGAAACTACAGACCAGTGAACCTGACATCAGTACCAGGCAAAATGGTAGAAAACATTATAAAGAATAAAATTATTGAACATGTAGATAGTCATGGTTTAATGGGAGAAAACCAACATGGATTTAGCCAAGGAACGTATTGCCTTACTAATCTGTTATATTTTTTTGAAGGTGTGAATAAACAAGTAGACAGAGGTGAGCCGGTTGATATAGCATACCTACATTTTCAGAAAACCTTTGGCAAGGTCCCTCATGAGAGACTCTTGGCCAAATTAAAAGTTATAGGATTGGAGGCAGTGTACTATTGTGGATCAGGAACTGATTAAAAGATAGAAATGGATAAATGGACAATTTTCTCAGTGGAGAAAGGTGAATAGTGAAGGCCCCCAGGGATCTGTGCTGGGTCGGCTGCTTTTTAACATATTCATAAATGACCTGGAAATGGGAAAAATAAGTGAAGTGAGCAAATTTGCAGATGACACAAAATTATTCTCAGTCCAGCCCTGTGGAATTCCTTCCCTGCCGTGCTCCGTGCTGAATGCTCCTATCCCAGGTTCAAATCCCTACTGAAAATCCATCTCTTCTGCCAAGCATTCAACTTACCAACCGCCAAAGTATCGCTGTTTTCTGGTTTCTGTCTGTTCTGTGCTTTAGATGTTTGCTCCCTTGCCTTTCCTGTTGTACCTTTGGCGTTCCTTTCTTTTTCTGCCTGCAGCCTGTTTAGTGATTGTAAACCGCCCTGACGCTCTGGCATGGCCGGTCAAGCAAGTGAAATAATAAAGATAAAGATCTTCAAAGTTGTTAAGACACAAGAGGATTGTGAAAAATTGTAAGAAGACCTTGATAAATTGGAAGACTGGTCGTCCACATGGCAGATATAGTTTAATGAGGACAACGTTATGCACCTAGGAAAGAACAACCCAAACTTTAGTTACACAATGCAAGGTTCCACATTAGGAAACACCACCCAGGACAATATGTTGAAACCTACCTCCCAATGTACAGCAGCAGCCAAGAAAGCAAATAGAATACTAGGAATCGTAAGGAAAGAAATGGAGAATAAAACTAAGGATATTATAATGCCTCTGTATCGTTCCATGGTGCGACCAACACCATGCCTTGAATATTGTGTTCAATTCTAGTCATCATATTTTAAAAAGAACATAGAATTAGAAATGGTACAGAGAAGAGCCACCAAAATGGTAAAGGAGATGGAAGGTATAATACCCCTATGAGGAAAGGCTTTAAAGGTTAGGGATTTTGAACTTGGAAAAGAGATAGCTGAGGGGAGATATAATAGAGGTCTATAAATGAATGAATGGAATGGGCAAACAGATCAATTGTTTACACCATCAGAAATTAGAAGACTAGGGGACACACAATGAAGCTACAATGTAACCCATTTAAGAATAATGAGAGAAAATAGTTTTTTTTTACTAAACGCGTAATCAAACTCTGGAATTCATTACCAGAGGATGTAGTAAAAGCTGTTAGTGTAGTCGAGTTTAAAAAAGGTTTGGACAAATTCTTGGAGGAAAGGTCCATAAACTATTATTAAGGAGGACCCGGGAAATCCACACTGCTTGCCCCAGAACAAACACTGTGGAACCTGTGAGCCTTTTTGGGAACCTGCCAAGTACTTGTGAGCTGGATTGGCCACTGTTGGAAACAGGATACTGGGCTTGAAGGACCTTGATCTGACACAGTATGGCATTTCTTCTGTTCTTATTAGTTGAAATTAAGAATGAATCCTTAACGTATGGAATCCAAGAAATAACAGCAGACAAGTTCAATACTATAACAATAACAACCTCCATTCAATAACTGAAACAGATGTATAATCCCTTAAATGTCTGTTCTTAACATACTGAAAATGTTTACATTAGAAGTAAAAAGATTAGAGAAATAAACTACAAACATAAAGGATTTTTAAGCTTGTAGTAGTCACCTCCAAATAACAAATTAATGCAGTCCATTTAGCAATAGTACTTACCTTAGTTATTGGTAGTAGCAGACAAGTTGACACAAACCCAGTGTATGCCAACATTTTGCAGAAAGCTTCAATGTGACTATTGAATTATATTTAGAGAAAACTTTTAGAGTTTCAGCTAATCTTTTATACAGGTAAAATGCTGGTCAATGCTGGGTTTGTGTATCTTTAAAAGATGTTCAGCTTGGATCCAAGATGGGGGCCGCACACGAGCCCACTTCGGCTGCTCGCTTTTAACTGAGCACTGTTCTCTAATAATTTTTTTTCTTTGGTTGGTTTCTTACCTTTTTCGATGGGGAAGAGAAAGGGGAAGGTTAAATATGCCGAAGTGGATCCTTCGCCTAAGCAGCAGCCCATTATTAAGTTTGTGATAGTTGGGACTGAAAAGGATACTGCTGGGGTTTGTGCTGGAGCTGACTTCAAGGCGGTCCATTCAGCCTCAGACGTTAGTCTGAGCTCCAAGCAGCACATTCCACCAAGTGAGCCTCTCCCATTATCAGCTGATCAGCTACTCCGGCTGTTGCCCCACCCGCCCAAGGTAGGGGGATGTACTGCCGTCTTTGGGGGAGTCGTTGAGTCCAGGAACGCTGCCAATTGCTGCCGGAGGGGATGGGTGAGCCTCACTGTCTGCAATCGGTGTGAGATCCAGTGGAGTGGCGCCTAACATGGCGTCCCATCAGGCAATTCCATCTACTCTGAAGACAGAAGGGAACCTTTGTACCCCAGCAGTGGTAGCATCCTGGTGAAGCTGCTGGTGATAACCTTGGACTCCATCTGGACCGTGATAGTTTTGTTTGAAAAAATCAGTCTCCAATCGCTTCAATACTGTGGAAAGGGCAACCTGGGAACTTCGGACAAGGTTTGAACAACATGAGCAAGCCTGCAAGGATTCCAGCAATATGGTGGAAACACCTTCTTCTCAGATAGCAACTTTGCAAAGTCAGAGCGTCTCCTTTGTTAGAGGACAGGTAGAAATTAAATTTATGTTTTGTGAATTTTCCCATTTCCTCCAGTGTTTCTCCGGTTGAACTCTTTAAAAAAATATATCTGCTTGAAATTTTGGGGGTGCCAGAAAATGCTCTACCTCCCACTTCTAAAGTTCATTACCTGCCAAAAAGAAGCAGTCGACTAGTCCTGCCATGGATGAAGATGGGAGACTGCTGCTAATTTTGACACCCTGAATTTGACTCTGGTACTGGAAGGTTCTTCTGATGGGAACATGCGGAGGGCAACTCTTTTAGCTACATATGTGCTCTAACCTGACCGGGCTTGGACTCTTAAATGCTATTTTCGGAATGCTATTAAACTAAGCCATTTCACTGGCCACTTGTTAGGAGATATTGGACATTAAGGGGTTGAACTGCAAGGGTGTTAATAATGTTGATCACAACTGTAACTGCAACCCACATTCCTTCCCATATTTAGCCATCTGTGGAACATTAAGCCTACTGGACATGCTTGCACTATAGAAAAAAATGGAAATTACACTTACCTGGTAATTGTTGTTCCTTGAGTAACTCCAGTTCAGTTCTCCACCTCTGGGTAGTGTACCTCCTCCTGCAGCTTGGAGACTGGGCATGTCAAAAACGTGACATCACTGGATGTAGTCTGCTGGCCTCTCCCATCAGCCCCAGTGAACTATTGACAAAGCACACTCAAAGGAGCAACAAATAAGTAGCTATATATATATTTTTTAAACATTATAACAGCCTTGAACGAACAATAACTAGCTAGAAATTACGAAACTGTGCTCCCGAAATAAGAAACTTCTTACTTGTACCAATCCGTATTCTTACTCCGCTAAAGAAGAAGAGACTCAGAAGAGCAAGAAAATACAGGAAGCTATAATAAAAAGCATACCTACCTGTAAGCTCAACACCGTACATGTGAAACAACTCTGTCAACTGCACCAACCCGGGTGGGATTGAGAACTGAACTGGAGTTACTCAAGGAACAATTACCAGGTAAGTGTAATTTCCATTTCCTTATCGTTCCTCCAGTTCAGTTCTCCACCTCTGGGATGTAAAAGAGCAGTAATCATTGGGAAGGACCCTTTCAGCCAGCTTGCAAGACCGCAGACCCGAAACCGGCATCTTTCGCCACCCACACATCCAGGAGGTAGTGCTTACTGAAAGAATAAAGCGATGACCAAGTAGCCGCTCTACAAATGTCTCCCAGCGGAACCAAGCTGTGTTCCGCCCAGGAAGTTGATTGAGCTCTGGTAGAATGAGCTCGCAACCCTGCTGGCACCGGACGGCCGTGCAGAATATATGCGGAAGCAATCGTCTCGCTAATCCATCTGGAAATGGACGCCTTCGCCGCTGCTTCACCTTTGCGGGAACCACTGAACACCACAAATAAAACAGTCCAACCTGTGAAAAGTCTCCGAGACTTTAAAATATTGTTTAAGCATACGCTTAAGGTCTAAGCGTCGCAATCCGCGATCCGCTGTAGTCCCTTCTACGGCACCGAGAACCGACAGGGAAACCACCTGATTCACGTGAAACAGAGAAACCACTTTAGGCAAAAAGAACGGTACTGGATGCAACACCACTTTTTCCCTGGAAAAGGACAAAATTGGTTCTCTACAGGACAACACCTGTAATTCGAATATTCGCTTTACCAAAAAGACTGTCTTCAGCTTTAAATCCTTCACCGACGTCTTGTGTAAGGGCTCAAACAGCTCTTCAGCTAACGCCCCTAAAACCAAATTGAGGTCCCACGGAGGCACTATTGTTCTTCGAGCGGGCTGCAACCGAGACACTGCTTTAAGAAAATGCACCACATCTGCATGCGCTCCTAGGGCCACTCCCTGCACCTTGCCTCTATAGCAAGAAAGAGCCGCCAACTACACTCTCAAGGAACTGGCTGCAAGACCCTTATCAAACCCGTCTTGCAGAAAACCTAATACCACAGGGACTGCAGCCTTAGCCGCCCGCACTTGATGCCGCGAGCACCAGTCTTCAAACACATGCCAAATTCGCACATATGCAAGAGACGTTGACTTTTTCCTAGCTCTTAGTAAAGTAGTGATGGCCACTGCGGAGCAACCCCTTTTTCTCAACCGCGCCCTTTCAATGGCCAAACCATAAGCGAGAACCAATCCACTTGGGGCATCCGCAGAGGCCCTTGCAGTAATAGACTCTCTGACACCAGCAACCTCCAAGGTTCGCCATCGAGCAATCGGATCAAATCGGCGTACCAAGGACGCCTTGGCCAGCCGGAGCCACCAGCAACACATTCCCTCGATGAGCCTTGATCCGCTGAACCACTCGGCCTATTAGCGCCCAAGGAGGAAACACATAGAGAAGCCCCGACGTCGGCCAGGGTTGCAGCAGCACGTTGATTCCTTCCGACATTCGCTCCCAGCGCCTGCTGAAGAAGCGACCCACTTTTGCTGACCAAAAGGTAGCCATGAGGTCCACAAGCGGAGGCCCCCATCTGCGCACGACTTGCGCAAACACGTCTGGATGCAACTCCCATTCCCCTGCATCAGTGTGAACCCTGCTTAAAAAATCCACCATCACATTGTCTTTTCCCGCTATATGCACTGCAGAGATCGCTGTCAGCCGAAGCTCCACCCAAGCGAACAGCATCGCTGCCTCTTCTTCCATGGCCGCAAGTCCTGTGCCGCCTTGTCGATTGATGAAGGCCACAGTTGCGGAGTTGTCTGACAACACTCGCACCGCTCGACCCTTCGCTGTAGTTTTGAATGCTTGCAGCGCCAGATAAACTGCTCGTAACTCCAGGCAGTTGAATGACCATGCGCTCTCCTGTACGGTCCAGGGGCCCTGCGTGAAGAGCTCTCCGCAATGAGCTCCCCAGCCTACGAGACTCGCGTCCGTCATCAGTGGAAGCCACTCCGGCTGTTCCAGGGGCATCCCGGCTTCCAAGAACCCCGGAAGCAGCCACTAGCGCAGGGACTGCCAGATCCTGAGGGGACAGGGAAGTCGTTTGTTCAACGAGTCGGACTGATGCGACCAACGGCGAAGTAGCGCCCATTGCAGAGGTCGCATGTGCACCTTGGCCCATGGCACTGCCTCCAAGGTCACCGCCATGGTACCCATCACTCAAAGGTAATTCCATGCCAAAGGTGCCGGCGTCGCCTTGAATCGGTTTACCAACTGTTGAAGGGCTAGGATCCGCCGATCCGGTAAAAATACCAGTCCTTTCTGCATGTCGAAATGCACCCCCAGATATTCGAGATTCTGTGTTGGCAACAAGTGGCTTTTGGCTGCATTGACCACCCAGCCAAGACTCTGTAAAAACTTCACTACCTGGTCCGCAACTTGAACACTCTCGTCCCTGGATTTCGCTCGAATTAACCAATCGTCGAGATACAGATGGACGAGTATTCCTTTCTTTCGTAACGCTGCTGCCACTACCACCATTATCTTGGTGAAAGTCCGCGGCACCAGCACCAGACCAAACGGCAGCGCCCAAAACTGGTAGTGTCCCCAAGGAAGAGCGAAGCGCAGGAACTTGTGGTGAGCCACTCTGATAGGAATGTGTAGGTACGCTTCTGTGAGATCGAGGGATGTTAAGAACTCACCTTTGCGCACCGCCACAATTACCGACCGTAACATTTCCATCCTGAAATGGGGAACTCGAAGGCAATGGTTTACCCCTTTGAGATCCAAGATAGGGCGTAACGAGCCGTCTTTCTTTGGCACCACGAAATAAATTGAGTATCAACCCACACTGTAATCCTCTATGGAACCGGTGTGATCGCCCCCAATTGCAGCAGCCGATCTAAAGGTACGGCGAACCCCTAGAGCTTTCCGGTGGCCTTTGCATGGGGACATCACAAAGGAGTCCTGCACCGGTCTCGCAAACCCCAGCGCATAACCCTCGCGAATCACCTCCAAAACCCAATGGTTGGACGTTATTTGGGCCCAGGCAGGAAGAAATTCCTGAAGTCGCCCACCTACCGGTTGACTCCCTACCGGGGCCCGCCACACTTCATTGCGGCTTTCGGGCTGTCGCTGAGGACGATGCTGCAAAACCTCTGCTTGCTCCACGAAATCCACGAAAGCTCTGGGCTCTGGAGCCAAACCTGCCTCTCTGGAATCCACCCAATTGTGAAGTCAGAAAGCGCCTAAAATCTCTAAACTGCCCCCGAAAGGACGACGAGGATTTCCCCTGCTAAGACTTATCCTCCGGAAGTCATCCACCTTTAGACTCACCTAAATCCTTGACCAACTTGTCGAGGTCCTCTCCAAACAGTAAGCTTCCATTCAAAAGGAAGTTGTTAAGGTGCGACTTAGAGGAACCATCGGCTGCCCAATTTCGCAACCACAAGGTTCTACAGGCGGCCACCACAGAGGACATACTATTAGCCAACGCTCTTATCAAATCATAATGCACATCTGCCAGATACGCCGACCCTGACTCCAGGCGATCGAGCTCCCGCAGACTCTCCTGCTCTAACTGAGGAGCCTGCCGCAGCCTTTGGGACCATCGGAGACATGCACGTGCCACCCACGCCCCACAAATGGAGGCCTGCAAGGCTAAGGTATCCGCCTCAAAGGACTGTTTCAACAGACCATCAACTTTTCTGTCTTGCGCATCTTTCAGTGCTGCGCTACCTTCCACCGGAATTGTGGTCTTTTTTGTTATCGCTGACACCGCGGCATCTATTCGCGGAGACCGAAATCGTTCTTATGGTTTATCTGCTAAAGGGTACAGCCTGTTCATAGTCCTCGCCCCCCTTAACCCCGCTTCGGGTAGATCCCACTCATCCTGAATCATCCGGTCTACCACACGGTGGACCGGAAAGACTACCTGCGTCTGCTGGACTGCCTAAATAATAGGATCTTCTCCGGTGTCCTCCTCCGTAGGTTGATCCACAGCCAGATGTAAGGTCTGTAAGGAGTCTGTGATGAGAGCCGCTAATTCCTCCTTCCGGAAGACCCGAATAATTTTCGGCTGATCACCTGGTTCCGGGATCTCCCCCTCTTCTAACTCCTCCATTCCAGTTTCGAGGTCGACCTTGGGCTCCTCTGCCTCCTGCCACTCCAAATCTGAGGGCGAAAGCTCCCGAGGCCTGGATCTCTTAGGGGCTCTTGGAGAACCGCTACCGGTGTCAAGAAGCCTGGGCTGGCTCAATGGCGCAGAGAGCGGTAAAGGCTCCAGCACTTTCCCCTGTCGCCGTAAACAGAACGCCTGATGCATTATTAAAACAAAAAATCTCCGAGTTGGGGCCCCAACCCCAGAGCCGGTGGCACCCCGGAGGGCCAAGCTGGAATCTCCTGACCGACCACTAATGGTGTGGTCAATATGCTCTCCCCTTCAGCCGCTGCAGAGGCCCCTTGTAGCTCCGACCCTGCCTTACCCCTGTTCCATGGTCTGACCACAATCTAATATCCTTCCAAATCCCACATCAACAAAACGAAACTCCAACCAGCCAAACAACTACAGCCTCCTCAGGATCGTCAACACGATTCAAAACCCTAAACAGAGATGACTTCATCAACAGAGCTCTTCCAGTACTCCGTCTACCGGCTCAAAACCTAGATGAGATGATCAACACATGGAATACCACACTGAACTCCTACTCGCAGCTACCATTCTCAAGCAGATCAACAGTTTCCAACAAGCCACCAAAGAACAGAAAACCAGTCCCTTGGTTCTCTGCTGAATTAAGATCTTCTCTTCAATTTCTAAGAAAGCAGGAACGAAAATGGCGCCGATCCCGTTCTGAATCCGACCAAATGACTTACAAAAATATGCTAAAGCAACACCGTGAGAAGATGGCTGAGAAAATGAGAGAACACCACATGGAACTTCTCCTCCGCTCTTTAAACAAACCACGTGACCTCTTTAGCATTGCTAAATCATTAACTAAGACACCGTCCTCCAATCAGACGGTATCAATTCAGCCGCAGCCCTATGCCGAGTACCTGCAATCTAAAATCATCAAAATAAATGTGGCACCAAATTCCACAACCAACTACACCCCTCAAGTACAGCCACAGCTAACAAACTTCATTCCTCCTGCAGAGAAATACATTGCTGACCTTATTGCTACCATCAACACCACTACAGCCCCAAATGATCCTTGCCCTGGCTCACTGGATCAGAACAATGCGCTCAGACCTCAGCCCCACTCTAGCCTACATCATGAAGCTCTCCTTTGCAGCAGGAACATTCCCAGCAACCCTTAAGCAAACATCTATACGCCCTCTCCTGAATAACAGCAAACTCGACCCGACAAGAACAGACTCTTACCGTCCAATCTCAAGTATACCCCTCCTAGCCAAACTCATTGAGAAAGTGGTTCAAATACAACTGCAGCAACACATAGACATATCAGCTCCTTTGGATCCCTGCCAGCATGGTTTCCGAGAATTCCACAGCGTTGAGACTCTACTCACTTTACTGACCAACACCCTATCCAGAGGGATTGACAAGATTGAAAACGGCTTTGTACTCATCTTCCTTGATATTGCTGCAGCATTTGACTCTGTTAACCATGAGCAACTCCTCTATCGACTTCAAGAAAAGGGAATCCATGGCTTGGCCTGGGAATGGTGTAAATCTTATCTAGCAAACCGTTGGCAACACGTACTAATTGGATCCTCTACATCTAAACCATTCCATCAACAACAGGGAGTACTCCAAGGATCCTCCCTATCTGCTCTACTTTTTAACGTATATATGCAACCGATCTGTGATATCATCCGATCATTTAATATATCCAGTCTGATATATGCAGATGAAGTCTTAATATTCACCCCAATTAAAATCATGCACCCCGACCTCTCCTCACTAGTAGAGTGCTTCAACGCAATCACTTACTGGCTCTTATCCCGGAATCTACGTATAAACTTTAAGAAAACCGAAGTCCTATTTATAACTAAGAACAAGAACTTCTCTCCCCCCACCTCTTTGAAGGTACGAGATGCTGAACTGCCATGTAAATCGGTCATACGCTACCTGGGTGTCACAATAGACCAACAACTCAACTTCAAGGAGCACATAAAGAATACCACCAAGGCCATTTACAATAAGATACGGACATTAAGACACCTAAGACCTCTACTTGCCCCAGACGATTTCAGAACGATATTCCAAACGCTTGTAACGCCACATTTCGACTATGCTAACATCATCCTACAAGGCCTTCCTAAGAATACCCTCAATCCACTTCAGATGGCAATGAATACAGCAGCCCGCATTCTTTGTGGCATATCCAGAAGAGATCGCCATCACACCCATACTCATGGACCTACATTGGCTACCGGTGCAATGCAGGATCACTTACAAGGTACTACTACTAACATTTAAAGCAATTAACCGACTATTCCCCCTTTCTCTCTCCGCACTCTTGAACATCACCCCTGCAAACAGGCTAAGAAGGTCAGCATCCGTCAATACGCTGACTATACCAATTGAATTCACTAAATGTTCTCAAACTAGGAACAGAACTTTTGCATTCTATGCTCCTAAATGTTCGAACGACCTCCCACCTCAACTCCGAATAATCAGTGACCTTTCGAAGTTCAGAAAAGCCCTTAAACACCACTTATTCTGCCTACACTTTGTCAACCCTAATCCAACGCAATCATTCCCCACACCACAACCTACACATGCAGCCTCGAATGCTCCAACAACATAACCACCGACGAGACACAAAATAGACCTACACTTAAGCACTCCCTCAATGATCATAGATTTTAAGGTCTTCTCCATTACGATTTACCAAGTTGATATATAAACTGTAAATAGTTCACAACTATTGTTGTTAATTGTATATAGTTTCCCCTGTTACATTCCCAAGTTACAGACCCTGTTACAATGTATGCAAAAGATCCTGTTCTGATGCAAGTTTCTGTTATTTGTAAACCGCACTGATACCAAATAGCGCGGTATATAAGAACTGTAAATAAATAAATAACCTTCCATTTGCTGCTCCACACTAGTGGAGACTGCCGCACAGCCCCGGCAGATTCCAGAATCAGCAATAGCTCCTCTTTGGGAACCGCAGACCACACACAGAGACCAAGAAGCCATGAGGCAGACCCCCAACCGGCTCCTATTTTGACAGTGGCCCAAGGGAAATGAAAACTGAAGAAAGTTTTCCCCTTGTTCGAAGGAGTAATTAGTCCTTACCTGCTAATTAGTGTTCCTGAAGGAACTTCAGTCCAGTCCCTTAACTTCTGGGTTGCGCAACCCTTCCAGCAGCTTGGAGGCTGAGCCCATCATCCTTTTGATAATGGTGGGGTATAAATACCCCTGGCACCACCCACTGGCACCAGTAATCTATTGCAAAAGCAGACTTAAAGGATAGATAATAAAGAACTTATAACCATTTGACAACCTGCAATAACTAACACACCTCCTAAACTAGTAAACTTTTTTTTTTTTTTTTTATCAGGAGGTAAAGGAAAAAAGGGAAAGGAGGAGGAGGTTTCCCTGAGGCCACGAAGGCCCTCCCCCCTTTCCAGCTGAACCTCTTTTCACGGACTGCCACTTGGTGCGGGTCCTAAGCAAGAGACCCCACAAATTTGTTCCGTAACCTGTCTTCGGTCCGCCACCTGAAACTACGTAACTCGGGCGGGATCAGGGACTGGACTGAAGTTCCTTCAGGAACACTAATTAGAAGGTAAGGACTAATTACTTCTTCCTTATCGTCACTTCAGTCCAGTCCCTTAACTTCTGGGATGTAACAGAGCAGTTTAAATCTGGGAGGGGTTCGTTATCCCGGACCGAAGCACTGCGCTGCCAAACCTGGCATCCGACGCCCCTTGGACATCTAGCCTATAATGCTTGGTGAAGGTGTGGAGGGACGACCAGGTAGCCGCTCTGCAAATGTCCAGTGGCGGCACCAAACTATTTTCTACCCAGGACGTTGCCTGCGCTCTAGTTGAATGCGCGCTAAGCACTCCTGGAACCTGCTTCCCTCTGAGGAGATAAGCCGAGGCAATCGCCTCCCTGATCCACCTAGAAATGGAAGCCTTGGCCGCTGCTTCTCCCTTATGCGGCCCTCCAAACTGAACGAATAAACGTTCTGACTTCCGGAAAGGCGCCGTGCGGGCGAGGTACCTCTTCAGCACTCTATGCACATCCAGGAGCCTAAGCTTCTCTCCGTCCCCCGTTTGATCCCTTACCGCGAAAGAGGGCAGAGATACCGACTGGTTTACATGAAAAGGAGAGATGACCTTAGGTAAGAAAGACGGAACTGTACGCAAGACCACCTTATCCCTAAAGAAGGAGAGAAAGGGAGGTCGGGACGACAAGGCTTGAAGCTCTGAAACGCGTCTGGCCGAGCAAATCGCCACTAAAAATACCGTCTTTAGAGTCAAGTCCTTCAGGGAGGACTTCCTCAGCGGTTCGAAAGGTTCTCCAGATAAGACATTCAAGACTAGGTTGAGGTCCCAAGGGGGGATAACAGATCTTTGCTGGGGACGTAACCGTCTAACCGCTCTCAAAAACCTGCCCACATCTGAATGTACCCCTAGACATTTGCCTCTGACCTTCCCCCTATAGCAAGAGATAGCTGCCAGCTGGACTCGCAAGGAGCTAGGCGCTAGACCCTTCTCGAAACCTGCCTGAAGGAACTTCAGGACCTCGGGGACTGATGCTGAGAGGGGCCTGATTCGACGTTCTAAACACCAGGCTTCAAAGATACGCCACACTCTCACGTAAGAAAGGCAGGTGGAACGCTTGCGAGCGCTCAACAAGGTTGAGATTACTGAGCCCGAGTACCCCCGCTTCAAGAACCTCGCCCTTTCAATAGCCAGGCCATAAGCGAGAACCGATGCATGTGGGGCATGCATACCGGACCCTGACGCAAGAGGTCCTCCTTGCAGGGAAGCCACCACGGCCCATCGGCCGTCAACCTCACGAGGTCTGCGTACCAAGGACGCCGAGGCCAATCCGGGGCTATGAGAATTACCAATCCTTGGTGGGCTTCTACCCGCCGCAGAACCCTCCCTATGAGCGCCCATGGAGGGAACACATAGAGAAGGCCCTCTGAAGGCCAGCTTTGGGCCAGGGCGTCCAAGCCCTCGGACATCCTTTCCTTTCTGTGACTGAAAAACCGGCTCGCCTTTGCAGACGTGTACCGAGCCATGAGATCCATGATTGGTGTCCCCCACCGGGCAACCACTTGATCGAACACTTCCTGCGCCAGCTCCCACTCTCCGTGGTCTATCCTGAACCTGCTGAGGTAATCGGCAGTCACGGTGTCTGTTCCGGCCACGTGCTGCGCTGACAGCGCCAGCAAATGGCTCTCGGCCCACTGCAAGAGGACATCTGCCTCCTTCTCCAAGGACGGGCTGCTCGTTCCCCCCTGACGGTTGATGTAAGCCACCGCGGTAGCATTGTCGGATAGTACGCGGACTGCCCTCTGACAAACCAAGAGCTCGAGAGCCCGGAGAGCTAAGGTTACCGCCCTCAACTCCAGCCTGTTGATAGACCACTGCGACTCTCTTGGAGTCCAGCGGCCCTGGGCGAATTGCCCCTCGCAGTGAGCGCCCCAGCCTGCTAGGCTCGCATCCGTCGTCAGTTGAGTCCACTGAGGAGTCTCAAGTGGCATCCCGCAGCCCAGGTTCCTTGAGCTTGTCCATCACTGCAGAGACCTCCTGATCCGGGGAGGGCAGGGAATCCGTCTGGATAAGGGGTGATGTTGATGGGACCACTGCCGCAAGAGGGTACGCTGGAGAGGTCGCATATGAGCCCGGGCCCAAGGAACTACTTCTATTGCCGCTGCCATGGTGCCCAGCAGTTGAAGGTAATGCCAGGCCGAGGGGCATCTTGTTAACAGAAAACGGGAAACGAGATTTCTCAGGTCGATTAACCTCTGCTTTGAAAGGAACACCCTTCCCCTTCTGGTGTCGAACCGAGCTCTGAGGTACTCGATCTCCTGGTTGGGAATTAAACTGCTCTTCGCACGATTGATGACCCATCCCAACTTCGAGGAAATCCACGACCCTGGCGGTCGCCACGTGACTCTCCTCTTCTGACTTTGCTCGTATCAGCCAATCGTCCAGGTAAGGATGGACTAGGATTCCTTCTTTTCGAAGAGCCGCGGCCACTACCACCATTACCTTGGTGAACGTCCTGGGAGCTGTCGCTAGCCCGAAAGGGAGGGCCTGGAACTGGAAATGGCCGCTTGGTACGGCAAATCTTAGGAACTGTTGATGAGACTCTCTGACCGGGATGTGTAAATATGCTTCCGTCAAGTCTAGGGATGTCAGGAACTCTCCCTGCCGAACGGCAGCAATCACTGACCTCAGGGTTTCCATGCGGAAGTGAGGAACTCTGAGACAGCGGTTGATTTGCTTTAGATCCAGAATAGGACGGAAGGAACCTTCCTTCTTTGGAACTACAAAATAAATGGAGTATCGACCGTACCCTCTTTGGTCTTGTGGGACCAGCAACACCGCTCCCAGTGCTATCAGCCTCGAAAGGGTGACTTCCACCGCCGCCTTCTTTTCTGGTGGACCGCAGGGGGACAGAATAAATGCGGGGGTTACTCTCTTTGTGAACTCGAGAGCGTAACCCTCTCGGATCACCTCTAACACCCACTGATCAGATGTGACTCAGGACCAGGCGGGAAGGAACTGCCTTAAGCGACCTCCCACCGGCAGCACTCCCTCCTGGACCCCCGTTTTCTCATTGTGATTTTCTAGGTGGAGGAGGAGGCTCCAAAATCTCTACCTGCCCCGCAAAACCCACGGAAGCTCTGACCCCTGGAGGGAAAACGGCCCCTAGGGAAAGGGTTCGGTCTGGGCTGTCGGAATCTTCGGAAGTCCTTTGGCTGACTCCGCACCGGCGCTGAAGAACGACCCAACCTTGGTCTATCTTCGGGGAGCCTACCCCCCTTCGACTCTCCCAGCTCCTTTACCAACTTATCCAGGTCTTCCCCAAACAATAGCTTCCCCTTGAAAGGAAGTCGACTCAGGCGAGCCTTTGAAGAAGCATCCGCCGCCCAGTTACGTAACCACAAGTACCTTCTGGCTGCCACAACCGAGGCCATATTCTTCGCCAGACTTCTAATAAGATCATACTGGCTATCTGCTAAGAAGGCCGAACCAGACTCTAACTTGGCCGCCACCTCTTGGGAGTCGCCTGAAGGACTGTCAGCCAGTTACAGCTGTTGCGACCATCTCAAACAGGCTCTAGCCACCCAAGCCCCCGAAACGGAGGCCTGTAAGGCAAGGGCACTAACATCAAAGGCTTGTTTTAGCAGGGTGTCCAGTCTTCTATCTTGACTGTCTCTCAGAGCCGCGCTGCCCTCGACCGGTATAGTCGTCTTCTTCGTTACCGCCGAGACCGCCACGTCCACCCTAGGCGATTTCAGGAGGTCCTTGTCCGTTTCCGGCAATGAGTATAGACGAGACATCGCACGTACTCCCCTCAGGGTAGACTCTGGCTGATTCCATTCCTCCTGAATCATCTGACGAACAACTCTGTGGACTGGAAACACTTTCTGAGACTTCCTTATGGCTTGGATCAGCGGATCCTCCAGAGCTTCTTCGTCTGTTGGAGCCTCCGAAGCCATACTGAGTACCTTTAGAGACTCACTTATTAACGCCGGGAGCTCCTCTCGCCTAAAAACTCTGACTATGCGGGATTGCTCCTCCTCAGGGATCTCTCCCTCTTCAAGCTCCTCCCCTTCATCTACCCCTTCCTTGTCCGAAAGCTCCTCTTCAGGGATCTCCCGAGACGGAGACTCAACAGGTTCCTTGCCCAATAGTCTAGCGCGCTTGGGGGGAGGCCCCGGCTCAAGGGATCTAGCGTTCCCTGCCCCAGCGTCCATGCTGTCCCTCGCTGCTACTGGTTCTGCCGATCCCTGCTTGCGTAAGCAGTAGGCTTTGTGCAAAAGCAGAACAAATTCTGGTGAAAATTGACCCCAGTCTCCCTCCGTCCCCGAGGAGAGGGAGGGAAGGGACTGGAAAGGGCCTGGACCATCTGAGGATGAAGGCGGAGGAGAATGGGAATCCCTTCCCCCTTCCGGAAGGTCCCCTGACCCCTGAGGAGCTTGAGACATGCTCAGGTGGATCTCCTGCTCCACGGAAGCGGCCTCTGCTGCACAACCCCTGCAGACTCCTGCTTCTGAGGCTGTCCCTCTACGAGTGCCGCAAGAAGGACACCGTAGCTTGCCCGTCATACCTCTTTGAACAGTGCTACCCCCAGGCCCAAAAGAAATTTAAACTTAAAGTGTGCTAAAAAGTAATAAAAGGCAATAAAATGTAAATCAAATAAATTAAATTGAAACGAAGTAAAATAAATTGATGCCAAAGGCTCCCAGCACTCCCCTCCCCTCCAGCCGTGAAAAAACACGGCACCAAAAAGTCTCCAAAACTTCCAATTTTACACTGAAATTAAATTAAAATACAGATGGAAAGAAGGTTTTATCCTGATACTTGCGGTTTGAAGCTCTGGCGCGTAGCAGTTGCAACGAGGGAACCAGCCGTTCTCTGCTGGCTCCCACGCGGTAGGCTGCAGCCACGTGGAGGCCGGGCCCGCGGGTGGAGGTTGAACGCCGCCGAAAGCTACGGGCTCTCCAACCGGGTGGCGGTGGAGGATGTCACTCCACACCCGCTTTTGCCCTCCGCAGAAGCCTCATGCGCCCAGCCGCCTCGGGGCTGTAGCGCGAGGCAGGAAACGCTGCTGCAGGAAGTGTCGGTGCTGCCTCTAGCGCTCAGCCGCCTAGGGGGCTTCGGCACGAGGCAGTAGCGGCCATGCCAGAAGATCGCTGGGAAACGGGCCGCGGCGTGCGCGGGAGGAGAGCTCTCCGGTCCTCTCCGCTGCACGGGTAAACCCCTTCCTCCGGAGCCTCAAGGGAGCAGAGTTGAAGACGGCGGGGGGGGGGAGGAGGAGGAACAGGAGACTTAAAGGCACAAGACTTCACTAAGGCACTCTACTGACAGAAGAAGGAGAAAACTAAAGTAAAAAGATAGCCTAAATTAAATAAATTAAATTAAATAAATCCTTAGCTAAGACCCCGTAAGCACTCTGGCTTACAGGAACCCTCCAGCTGCTTGGAGGCTGAGATTACTGGTGCCAGTGGGTGGTGCCAGGGGTATTTATACCCCACCATCATCAAAAGGATGATGGGCTCAGCCTCCAAGCTGCTGGAAGGGTTGCGCAACCCAGAAGTTAAGGGACTGGACTGAAGTGACGATAAGGAATTATTATTATTTTTTTTTTTTAGCTATCTATTTATTTCAACTACGGCAATAAAACTTACAGCTCATGGAAGCGCCAGCGGCCCCAACAAATAAACCCCCAGGTCTCCAGGCAATACAAGCAAGGGAGACCACCCCAGGAAAAGAAAGACCATAGAAAAGAATTAAAAACAATGAGAAAGTGACATAAAACTTAAAAGAAACTAAAATAAAACGGCAGGGGCAAGTCTGAGGGGCGAAAGAACAATGAAAAGTGCGACCGCCAGCCCACTGCTGTCCCGCGCGCCGCACACGCGGCCAAGATGGCTGCCGCTGAACAAACTGCAAAATGGCACCAAAAGAAATCTGCCGGGACAGAGCGCACACTCCTGCGCTACGATTTTACCCTGCTAGCCGGTCCGCTTCCCTCCAGGTACCTGAAGATGTCCTCTAAGACGGTGCCGCGCCGCACTGCACTGCTCCATTCTGCACGGCTCCATTCAACTGAAAGGTGAGCAGATCGCTGCTGGACAAGCCTCTCTCACTCCCCTGTCAGCCGCAGCAATACACAGGCTGTATGTACTCAGCTCCGCATGCAACTGGGCATCGGCTGCCGCAGGGCTCACCCCCGTCCGATCAAGGAGGAGAGACCCGCTGAAAATTCAGACCCGAAGTCTGAGAAAAAGGATGGGACAGCCTGGACCGGCACAAGTAAGCAGATTTTTTTTTAAAAGGGGTATATACCAATTAAAATCAAACTAACACAACTCAAAGATATAAGCTTAAAAATTTGGACTAAAAGGCCAGACACCTATACTAAAGCTACCCTAACAGCTCCTTATCTGTTCCTCGTGAGCCTAGCATCTAGGCTCACTACGTCCTCCTGCTGCATGGAGACTGGACACACTGCGGCTGATGGGAGAGGCCAGCAGACTACATCCAGTGATGTCACATTTTTGACATGCCCTGTCTCCCAGCCTGCAGGAGGAGGTACACTACCCAGAGGTGGAGAAATGAACTGGAGGAACGATAAGGAAAACCCATGTACTACCCATATTTCCTTGAAATACAATATTACCAAATTATATTCTTCTATCAGGTCTGAAACCAATACAGACTTATTTCCTGAACACACATAGAGCAAATTGCAGATGAACACACTTCTGTCCTCTCCATCTGCAAGGCCTCAGTATTTATCCTGGTTTATGCTCTAAAGGGTAGTGGACGCTTGGAATGCCCTCCCGATGGAAGTGGTGGGGGCAAATACAGTGACAGAATTCAAAATGGCATGGGACACAGTGGATCCATTTATAGCAACAGGGTAAAATAGTAATTACACTTACCTGGTAATTGTAGTTCCTTGAGTGACGACAGTTTAGTCCTCCACTTCTGGGTAGTGCACCTCCTCCTGCAGCTTGGAGACTGGACCAATCAGAACTCTGCTGTCACTGGATACAGCCTGCAGGCATTCCCCATTAGCCCCAGTGAACTATTAACAAAGCAGACTCAAAAGAGCAAGAAATAAGTAGCCAACAGTTAACCAATTAACATTTGCCAATCTTTTTTTTTTTTTTGGAAACAAAACAGAAATCTTTTTGAAAACTAGCAGGTAAAAGATGTACCCCATTAAACAATTCCCCTCCTGCCGAGCCGAACATAGTGGCTAGCACCAGAAGAAGAAGGACAGAAAGAACAAGAGAACTTAGTTTATTTTTTATTTCTTTTTTTTTTTTTTTACAAAACACTCACCTGTATAAGCGCTCCTCAGAGCCAATCGCGTGCCGAACCAACTAAAACCAAACTGAGGGCGGGAATGAGGACTAAACTGTCGTCACTCAAGGAACTACAATTACCAGGTAAGTGTAATTACTATTTCCTTATCATTCCTCCAGTTTAGTCCTCCACGTCTGGGATGTAACAGAGCAGTACTAATGGGAGGGACCCTGCCAGCCGGCACACAAAACCGCGGAACCAAAACAGGCATCTCTCGCCGCCAGCACATCTAGTCGGTAGTGCTTGCTGAAAGTATGCAGCGAAGTCCAAGTCACCGCTTTACAAATCTCCACCGGCGGCACCAGACTGTGCGCTGCCCAGGAAGCTGCTTGCGCCCTAGTAGAGTGAGCCCTCAATCCCACAGGGGCCAGCCTGCCCTGCACCATGTAAGCCGAGATGATCGCCTCCTTGATCCATCTGGAAATAGAGGCTTTCGCCGCAGCCTCTCCTTTCCTGGGACCTCCAAACAACACAAAAAGGTGATCCGACTTGTGGAAGGATTCTGTGACCGCCAAATAATGACGCAAAACTCTCGGACGTCTAAGCGACTCAAGCCCCGCTCAGAACTCTGCTCGTCTCCCGCCCGGAAGACTGGGAGAGACACCGTTTGATTTACATGAAAAGGCGACGGTACCTTAGGCAGAAAGGAAGGTACCGGCCGAAGCACAACTTTCTGATGAGAAAAAGACAGGAAGGGCTCCCTACACGAGAGGGCCTGCAGTTCCGAAATACGCCACGCCAAGCAAATTGCAACCAAAAATACAGCTTTGAGCGTTAAATCATTGACCGAGACTCACTTTAAGGGCTCAAACGGAGCCTTGCCTAGCGCTTTTAGAACCAAGTTGAGATCCCACGGCGGGATGGAAACCCGACACGCTGGACGTAATCTGGTGACTGCTCTAAGGAAACGAACCACATCACCGTGTGCTCCAAGAGTCACTCCTTGTACCTTACCTCTGTAACAAGCTATAGCCGCCAACTGCACCCGCAACGAACTGGCCGCCAGCCCCTTATCGAAACCATCCTGCAAAAAAATTAAGACCAACGGCACAAACGCCGTGGCCATGCGGACCTGATGTCTAGAACACCAGTCCTCAAAGATTCGCCAAACTCACACATAGGCCAGCGAAGTCAAGCATTTCCGTACTTGAAGCAGGGTCGACACAACCGCTGCGGAATAACCTTTCTTTCTCAAACGTGCCCTCTCAATGGCCAGGCCGTAAGCGAGAATCTCTCCACTCGCGGCATCAGAAGAGGACCCTGATGCAGGAGCTCCGCAGACAGAGGAAGACGCCATGGAGTTCCGTCCAGCAACCTCATTAGGTCGGCATACCACGGATGCCTGGGCCAGTCTGGAGCTATCAAAAGCACCTTCCCTCGATGCACTTCGATACGCTGAATTACGCGCCCGATGAGCGCCCACGGAGGAAACATGTAAAGAAGGCCTGTTGACGGCCACGGCTGCAAACGTGCGTCGATCCCTTCCGACATGGGTTCTCGCCGTCTGCTGAAGAATCGATTTGCTTTGGCTGACTGATAAGTGGCCATCAGATCTACAACCGGCTCCCCCCACCGGAGAACCAACTGCGCGAATACCTCGGGATGCAATTCCCATTCCCCTGCATCCACTTGGACTCTGCTGAGAAAATCTGCCGTCACATTGTCTTTCCCTGCTATGTGCGCCGCTGAGAGTGCTTGCAACCGCGGCTCTGCCCAAGAGAAGAGAAGCTCGGACTCGTCCTCCATGGCGGCGCTCCTGGTGCCGCCTTGACGATTTATGTATGCCACGGCCGCCGCATTGTCTGACAGTACCCGCACTGCCCGCCGCGTCACCTGAGCTTCGAAGGCGTTCAGTGCTAAAAACAACGCTCTCAACTCCAAGCGGTTGATAGACCAAATGCTCTCCTCCGCTGACCAACAACCTTGCGCAAAGTCCACTCGCGCAATGTGCCCCCCAGCCTGTGAGACTTGCATCCGTTAGAAGAGGAAGCCAGGAGGGCTGTTCCAACGGCATCCCTGCTCGCAGAGTCGAGGGCCGCAACCACCAACGTAGATTCTCCCGGACTCGCGGTGGACAAGAAAGTCGTTTGTTCAGCGGGTCGGATTGGTTGGACCAGCGGCGAAGCAACGCTCGCTTAAGTGGCCGCATATGAAATCTGGCCCATGGAACTACTTCCAACGTTGATGCCATTGTCCCTAACACTTGGAGATACTGCCACGCTGTCGGCGCCACAAGCTTCCGAAAAGCTCGTACGAGGATCCGAAGGGCAAGAGCTCTCCGCTCTGTCAGAAACACCGAGCCTTCCCGAGTATCGAACTGTACTCCCAAGTACTCGAGGATCTGAGACGGCTCCAGGTGACTTTTCTTGGGGTTGACTATCCAGCCCAGACTCTGAAGGAAAGCCACGACCTTCTTCGTAGCCTCCGCGCTCTCAGCCTGGGGCTTTGCTCGAATTAACCAGTCTAGATAGGGATGGACCAATATTCATTCCTTCCGCAGTGCTGCTGCCACCACTACCATTATTTTCGTGAACACGCGAGGGGCTGTTGCCAACCCGAAGGGCAGCGCCTGAAACTGGTAATGCCCCCAAGGAAGCGCAAACCGCAGAAACTTCTGGTGGGACGCTCTGATTGGAACATGTAGGTAAGCCTCCGTGAGATCGAGAGAGGTCAAAAATTCTCCCTGCTGAACTGCTACAATAACCGATCGTAGCATTTCCATACGGAAATGAGGTACCCGTAGACAGCGATTTACTCCCTTGAGATCCAGAATTGGATAAAGAGAACCGTCTTTCTTTGGCACCACGAAATAAATAGAGTAGCAGCCCATGCCATATTCTGCTAACGGTACGGGCACGACCGCTCCGAGGCTCAAGAGACGGTCCAACGTCTGCCGCACTAAAAGCATCTTGTGTGGACCCCTGCAGGGGGAAGCCACAAAGGAGTCCAGCACCGGCCATGTGAGATCCAGAGCATATCCGTCGCAAATGATCTCCAAGACCCACTGATCGGACGTTATATGGGTCCAGGCAGAAAGAAACCCCCGTAGGTGACCCCCGATCGGTTGAATTTCTGCCGGGACCCGCCGCTCTTCATTGCGGCCCCTGAGGACGCCGCTGTGAAACCTCTGCTTGCCCCGTGAAACCCACGAAAGGCCTGGGCATGAGATGCAGATCGTCCTCTCTGGGACCCCGCAAAACGGGGCGACTGAAACCTCCAGACATCCCTAAACTGACCCCAAAAGGCTGTTGAAAAAACTTTCCCTGCCTGGGCTTATCCTCCGGCAATATGCCGCCTTTGGACTCACCTAAATCCTTAACCAATTTATCAAGATCTTCTCCAAACAACAACTTCCCCTTAAACGGCAGTTTGCCGAGGCGAGATTTAGAAGATCCTTCAGCCGCACAATTCTTTAGCCAAAGGGATCTTCGTGCCGCCACCAAGGATGCCATACTATTTGACAAAGCTCTAATGAGATCCTAGTGCACATCTGCCAAGTACGCCGATCCAAACTCTAAATGATGCAGCTCTCGTATTTCGTGTTCCAAGGATGCTGATTGACCCATGTGTTGGACCCAACGAAGACAGGCCCTTGCTACCCAAGCGCCACAGATGGAGGCCTGCAAAGCAATCGCATCCGCTTCAAACGACTGCTTCAATAAACTGTCCATCTTCCTATCGTGTGCCTCTTTCAAGGCCGCACTGCCTTCCATCGGAATGGTGGTCTTTTTCGTGACTGCCAAAACCGCAGCATCCACTTTGGGAGAATGGAACCTCTCCTTGTCCTTATCCGCTAGGGGATATAACTTGCTCATGATCCTGATCCCCTTGAGCCCTGCTTCAGGATGATCCCACTCGCTTTGAATCATCTGATCCAGAACTTTGTGAATAGGAAAAATGACATGCGTCTGCCGGATCGCCTGAATAATGGGATCTGCGCCATCTTCTTCCTCTACCGGCTGCTCAGTGGTCAACTTAAGCGTCCGTAGAGTTTCCGTAATAAGAGCCGTCAATTCATCTTTCTGAAACACTCGTACGATCCTTGCCTGATCCTCAGGTTCCGGAATCTCCCCTTCCTCCAGGTCGGCCTTGATGTCAAGGTCTGCCTCCTCCCTCTCCTGCCACTCTGATTCGGCAGGATAAGGATCGGGTAGCCACGGTTGTTTCGCCGCTCCTGAGTTTTTGCGCTCCGCCGGTCCAGAACGTGCACTAGAGGAAGGGGTAGGCAAAGGCCCTGGCATCAGCCCCTGTCGCTAGCGACAAAATGCTTGATGCATCAGCAACACAGTCTGGACAGAAGTCATCCATATGTGCTGCAACCCCCAGATCCGAACTCGCATCCGGGTTAGCTGACATCACTTCAGGGGATACCGTAGAAGGACCCGGCACCCCCGCTTCCTCCTGCGGTCTCACCCCCACTTCCTGGGAGGTGGAAGCTAAGGGGGATTCCAACTGCTGCTCCATAGTAATGGGAACATAAGAACATAAGAAATGCCATACTGGGTCAGACCGAGGTCCATCAAGCCCAGTATCCTGTTTCCAACAGTGGCCAATCTAGGTCATACGTACCTAGCAGTTTCCCCAAAAGACACAGGTTCTGCAGTGCTTGTACTAGGTCAAGCATTGATATCCTGGGTCCCTTTTTAATAGTGGTTTATGGACCTTTCCTCCAGGAACTTGTCCAAACCTTTTTTAAACCCAGCTATACTAACAGCCCTTACTACATCCTCCGGTAACAGATTCCAGAGTTTGATTACACGTTGAGTGAAGAAATATTTTCTCTTATTTGTCTTAAATAGTTTACCCCGTAGCTTCATTACATGTCCCCTAGTCCTTCTATATTCTGATAGCGTAAACAATTGATCCACGTTTATCCGTTCCACTCCATTCATTAATTTATAGACCTCTATCATATCTCCCCTCAGCCGTCTCTTTTCCAGGTTAAAGAGCCCTAACCTTTTTAGCCTCTCCTCATAGGAGTAGCCTTCCATCCCCTTCACCAATTTGGTGGCTCTTCTCTGTACTTTTTCTAATAACTCTATGTCCTTTTTAAGATACGGTGACCAGAATTGCACACAATATTCAAGGTGCGGTCGTACCATGGAGCGATACAGAGGCATTATAATATCCTTTGTTTTATTCTCCATCCCTTTCCTTATGATACCTAGCATTCTATTTGCTTTCTTGGCCGCCGCTGCACACTGGGCGGAGGGTTTTAACATGTTATCCACGATGACTCCTAAATCTTTTTCCTGGGTGGTGGTTTCTAATGTGGAGCCTTGCATCGTGTAACTATAGTGTGGGTTGTTCTTTCCTAGGTGCATAACTTTGCACTTGTCCACATTAAATTTCATCTGCCATTTGGATGCCCAGTCTTCCAATTTATCCAGATCCTCCTGCAGTTTTCCACAATCCTCTTGGGTTTTAACAACTTTAAACAGTTTTGTGTCATCTGCAAATTTGATAACCTCACTAGTTATTCCCTTTTCCAGGTCATTTATGAATATGTCAAAAAGTAGCGGACCCAGTACAGATCCCTGGGGTACTCCACTATTCACCTTTTTCCATTGGGAATATTGGCCATTTAGCCCTACCCTCTGCTTTCTATCTTTTAACCAGTTCCCGATCCACAATAGTACACTGCCTCCTATCCCATGACTTTTTAGCTTTGCCAAAAGTCTCTGATGGGGGACCTTGTCAAAAGCTTTCTGAAAGTCCAGATACACTATATCAACCGACTCACCTTTGTCTACCTGTTTATGCACACCTTCAAAAAAACAGATCAGATTAGTAAGACAAGATCTTCCTTGTCTAAAGCCATGTTGGCTGTCTCCCATTAGGCCATGACTATCTACATGCTGTGTAATTTTGTTCTTTATGATGGTTTCTACCATTTTCCCTGGTACTGACGTCAGGCTCACCGGTCTGTAATTTCCCGGGTCACCCCTGGAACCCTTTTTAAAAATTGGTGTTACGTTGGCGACCCTCCAATCTTCAGGTATTACAGATGATTTTAATGAAAGTTCACAGATTACCAATAGCAGGTCTGCAATCTCATATTTCAGTTCTTTCAACACTCTGGGATGTATACCATCCGGTCCAGGTGATTTGCTACTATTCAGTTTATCAAATAGTTGTAATATATCTTCCCGGTGTAGCGATATTTCTCTCAATTCCTCTGCAGTATCACCTTTAAATACCACTTCAGTCTTGGGTAACATCCCTACATCTTCCTCAGTAAAGACCGAAGCAAAGAATTCATTCAGTCTCTCTGCTATAGCCTTGTCTCCTCTTACTGCCCCTTTTACCCCTCTATCATCTAATGGTCCAATTGACTCTCTCACAGGCCTTTTGCTACGAATGTACTTGAAAAAGTCTTTATTTCGTGTTTTTGCTTCCGTAGCAAGTTTCTTCTCAAATTCCCGCTTTGCCTGCCTTATCAATGCTTTGCATTTAACTTGCCAGTGCTTGTGCTGTTTCCAGTTTTCATCATTTGGCTCTTTTTTCCATTTCCTGAAGGTTGCTCTTTTGGCAGCAACAGCCTCTCTGACCTCACCTTTAAATCATGCTGGCAGTTTTTTGGCCTTTCTTCCACTTTTCTTAATGCGTGGAATACAGCTGGTCTGGGCTTCGAGGATAGTATTCTTAAATAACACCCAAGCTTGCTGTAAGTCTTTAACCTTTGGAACCGCTCCTTTTAGTTTTTTCCGAACTATATTCCTCATTCTATCATAGTCTCCCTTTTGAAAGTTAAAAGGTAGTACTGTGGATTCCTTTACTATCTGTCCTCCACTGATTAAATCAAACATGATCATACTATGATCACTATTGCCAAGTGGTCCCAACACCCTTATTTCTTGCACCAGATCTGGCGTTCCACTAAGGACTAGGTCCAGTATGGCTTCCCCTCTGGTCGGTTCATGAATCAGCTGCTCCAAGAAGCAGTCATTTATTTCATCTAGAAACTTTATCTCTTTAGCTTGTCCTGCTGTGACACTGTCCCAGTCGATACCGGGGTAATTGAAATCACCCATTATTACTACTCTGTTGTGGCTTTTGTTAGCTTCCTTGATTTCTTTGAGCATTTCATCATCCATTTGTTCATTCTGGCCAGGCGGTCGATAGTATACTCCCACTGCCATCACCTTCCCCTTCATAAATGGAATTTCAATCCATAGAGATTCTACAGCAAATTTTGTTCCCTGCAAAACTTTAATCCTTTCTGACTCAATGCCCTCTCTAACATAGAGCGCAACCCCTCCACCAATTTGTTCAGCTCTATCATTACGATATAGTTTGTATCCAGGTATCACAGTGTCCCACTGGTTATCCTCCTTCCACCATGTCTCTGAGAGTGCAATCATATCTAACCTCTCATTTAGTGCTATATATTCTAATTCTCCCATCTTATTGTTTAGACTTCTAGCATTGGCATACAAGCATTTTAGAGACTGTATTTTATTAATATTAATCTGGCTATTGGTAGGCATGGGTAATTGGGAATCTTTATGCTCTGTCTGCTCCTTACTCAAGGGCATTTGGGCTACTATACTCCCTTTTGGAACCTCACTGCTTTTGGTAGTATCCTTCAAGGATACCTTTGTCCGAACCATGCGCTCTTGGGTGACTGTCGGCTTTCCCCTATTTTCTAGTTTAAAAGCTTCTCTATCTCTTTTTTAAAGGTTAATGCCAGCAGTCTGGTCCCATCCTGATTAAGGTGAAGCCCATCCCTTCGGAAGAGCCCCCCCTTTCCCCAGAATGTTCCCCAGTTCCTAACAAATCCAAAACCCTCATCCTTGCACCATTGTCTCATCCACGCATTGAGACTCCGGAGCTCTGCCTGTCTTTTGGGTCCTGCACGTGGAACAGGAAGCATTTCGGAGAACGCTATCCTGGAAGTTCTGGATTTCAACTTCCTACCTAAAAGCTTAAATTTAGCCTCCAGAACTTCCCTACCACATTTTCCTATGTCATTGGTACCAACATGTACCAAGACAGCAGACTCCCCCCCAGCACTATCTATCTATGATCCTATCTAGGCGGTGCGTGAGATCTGCTACCTTCGCACCAGGCAGGCATGTTACCAGGCGATCCTCACGTCCACCAGCCACCCAGCTATCTACATTCCTAATGATTGAATCACCAACTATAACAGCTGTCCTGACCCTCCCCTCATGGGGACATGGCCCTGGAGAAACGTCCTCGGTGCGAGAGGGTTTTACATCACCTGGAGGACAGGTCCTAGTTACAGGATCACTTCCTGCCACACCAGGGTGATGCTCTCCTGTCACGTGACCTCTCTCCTCCATGGCAACAGGGATGCTGCCAGACTGGAGGTGGGACTTCAGGACTATATCCCTGTAGGTCTCGTCCATGTACTTCTCTGTCTTTCTTATGTCTTCCAGGTCTGCTACTCTAGCCTCTAGAGAACGGACTCGTTCCCTGAGAGCAAAGAGCTCCCTGCACCTAGTGCATATGTAGGACCTCTCACCAACTGGGAGAAAATCATACATGTGACACTCAATGCAAAAGACCGGAGAACCCCCATCTCGTTGCTGGACCTCTGTCTGCATCTTAGTTTAAAGCTTGTGTTTAGGTCTTTTAAATTCGGTATATAATAAGGATTGGTGTAGATGCTTATACTAATAAATGTGTATCTAATACCCCTAATACACCCTGTGTACCTGAAGCTTAATTAATCTCAGGTCCTCTGTGTATGACTGATTTGGATTAAGAGCTGCACCTGAGAGCAGCCCCTTTCCTCTAAGATGTGCAAGTACCTATAAAACTACAATTACCCCAGGGGTGGGTGGGTGGGTGCTGGGGAGGGAGGGAGGGAGATAAGTCCTATTAAAGAGGGCAGTTACAAGGTACCCTGTCCTGAACCCTCAGCAGGGGGATGGGGGTACCACACAAAGCCCGCAGCGCAGCGCTGGGGAACCGCAGCGCAGCGCTGACAAATGCCCGCTTCAGCGCTGGTGCCTTTACGAGCGCCGCAAATAACGCACTGCGTACTCAATGACATGGCTTGGACTAAGTTGACAGCGCGTAGGAACCAGAGCTCCTACAGATGACAGAACTCTAGGCTAGAGCACACCTGCCACTGTCGATGCCTCTTTGCCGTATAAATTAAGTGATTATAATGATCATAAAGTTACTGCAATTCCTCCTTTTATTTATTTTCTTTTTTTTATATCCCCCTTGCTGTCCTGGCTGTCCAAAAAAGAAAACCCAAATCACATGTGCTTACCCAGCCCCCCGAGAGAGCGGTGCACAACAAAAACCAAACCCAAACAAAAAAAAAAGAAAAGAAACAAGGAAGCAGAGCAGTGATGAAAAATACCTTTAAATGAAGTCAGGACTGCGGCCCGAGGGATCAGTGCTGCCAGTCAGAAGAATTAACAGCGCCGTGGAAACCGCGTGCTCAAAATGGCCGCGGTTTCCTCAGCGCGATTTGGCACGCTCTGCAGAGCCTCCATATTTTGGCACTACCAGACGCCCCGCAGATCGGGAAGACCCCCCAAGACTCACCTGCTCCTCGGAACGCCGAGAGGCCGCATTTCACGAACGTCTTGTGAAACTGAGGCAGGGTAAAAGAGCTGTCCCCGAAACCGCGGCTTAAAGCCCTGCGGCAATCAGGCCGTATGCCGGAAACAAGAGCTCTGCCCCATACTTTCAAGGGGCAAGAGATCCTGAGGTAAAGCCCATGTAATTTAAGAACAATTTAATTTAAGAACAAGAGGCTAGGCAGGACAGGAACCGGTGAATGGAACTCCCGGTTAACCCTTTCCATTGTCCCGGCGTTTGCTTTTTTTTTTTTTGTTAAAGGCACATCCCCACAAATGTGAACCGGTTAGAATAAAGCAAAAGAAATCAGAAGAATTTAAAATAACCCAAAGAAACGACAATTAGACCAAGGCAGAAAAGCCTTATTTTTAAACTATCTAACTTGCTCCTTATTAGTTCCTCTAGTGAGCCCAGCACCTAGACTCTCTATGTCCTCCTGCTGCATGAAGACTGGACACACTGGGGCTAATGGGGAATGCCTGCAGGCTGTATCCAGTGACAGCAGAGTTCTGATTGGTCCAGTCTCCAAGCTGCAGGAGGAGGTGCACTACCCAGAAGTGGAGGACTAAACTGGAGGAACGATAAGGAAATCAAAATAAATTTAACTGTCTCATATAGCTCAATAAATAAGGGTGACCTGCACGGAGCGGTGTGTACACCCCTAAACAAAGACATGGGAAGGGGTGACCTGCATGGAGCAGCAGGTGCACCTACATTTGCCTCCTTGCTGGGCAGACTAGATGGACCATGCTGGTCTTTATCTGCCGTCATATACTGTCACTATTTTTTGGCCAGGTGGTCTGAGTTTTCCCAGACATTTCCTATGTGTCTCAATCTAAAAGGCGCTTGTTCCTATCTTTGCATCCTGAGGTTGTCACTCTGGGTTTTTCTATGTATTGCGATTTCTATGTAAATGTATAATTAAGTCTTCTTCATCAGATATATTTTCTATGAGCCTAAACAATTACGAGCTTTTTTGGATGCCAGAAAGTCTTCTGGTTCTGTCGTGGTCCCAGTTTCGTCTTCTTAAATCAGCTTTCCTGGGACGTTATGGTTTGGTATTTGGGCTTGGTGGCTTGCCTTTTCCTAGGGTCATGTTTCTTTGGCATTGTTTACTGATATTCCATCTGTTATCCTCCTTCCTGGATCCCTCCCTGTTTTCTTGTGGGCTATTTATTTATTTACATTCTCTTATATACCGCGCTATTCTGCATCAGTGTGGTTTACATTGAACAAACTGAAATTACATTGAACAGGGCATTATAACTTGGAGATAACTATTTTACAGGGAACATGGGCTATGGAGGGTTAAGTGGCTTGCCCAAGACCACAAGGAGCACCTGTGGGACTAGAAACCACAGTCCTTCCGGCCCAAGGTTGCTGTCCTCTAGTGGGATTTGAACCCCCGACCTTCCGGCCTGAAGTACCCTGCCCCAACCACTAGGCCACTCCTCCACTCCATTTGTGTCTAGCGCATTCCTTTACTTTTTTTCCTATAATTGATTGTTACATGATATATTGTTACTTTTAAGGGCTATCCCATTTCCTTCAAGTATGTGATGGCTACTTATGTAATGTTATTAAAATAAAAAAAGAAATGTTTAGCTTGTCTACTTCTACTATTATTGCACTCTGCTGTGCGGCTAATCTTCCGCCAGCCTCATCATGCCCATATTACTCCTCTTCTCAAGTCACTTAAGAACATATATACATATATATACACACTTCACTGGCTCCCTATCCGTTTCCGTATCCAGTTCAAACTTCTCCTGCTGACCTATAAATGCATTCACTCTGCAGATCCTCACTACCTTTCTTCTCTTATCTCTCCTTACAACCCCCCTCGGGAACTCCGCTCTTCTAGCAAACTGCTTCTATCTGTGCCCTTCTCGTTTACTGCTAACTCCAGACTTCGCTCCTTTCACCTTGCTGCGCCTTACGCCTGGAACAAACTACCTGTGTCTGTACGCCAGGCATCTTCTCTAACCCTCTTCAAATCCAGGCTGAAAACTCACCTCTTCGCTGCTGTTTTTGGATCTTGACGCACCTGATCTCCTTTTCTTCCCCCTTGCTTTATCCCTGCCTACACCTTCTGTGTTTGTCTTGACTAGATTGTAAGCTCTGATGAGCAGGGACTTCTCTTACATGTCTGTGCAGTGCGGCATACGACTTGTAGCACTATATAAATGCTCAGTAGTAGTAGAAGATATGTACTATTTTTGAATGAACTCAATTTGCTAATTGGTGATATTTTAAACAATTTAATACCATAAGCTTAAAAATCTGGCATAATTATGAACAAGTTCCACGGTCTAAAGGATGTGTTACTAAACTGGGCTAACAGTTAATCCCAGCTATCTGCAACTAGATCCCACTGAATAATATGGGACCTAGTTGCAGACATCCTAAAATTTTAAAAATATATTCTGAATATTAAGAACAGATGACCCGTTTCAGTTACTGATCATAAAATTTTGAGGAGTATATAATGGAAGTTGTAGGATTTTGACACTGAAATGACCACCCTTCCCATGCCTTCCCTCCAAATTTCCACTTAATTTCTACACATCATTTTTCAATCTTGCTTTAGTGTCCTCATTTCTTTCTTTGCTTCTCCCTCCATCTTAGATCAATGTCTCCTTATGACTCTTTTCCACCTTTTCTCAGCGTCCTCATTTCTTCTGTTTGTTAGCCTGTGCTCTCTCTTTCCAGCTGCTATTTAAACGAGGGTTTCCCTAATCTGTCCTTACACCCTACAGCCAGTTATGTTTTCAGGATACCAACTGTATGTAGGATCACTAGGATGGAAAGGTGTAAGGCGAGGTTTCCCCAGCCTAATTCATCTTTCTCCATTCTGCCCTTCCATATTTTCATTTCTCAACAGGCCTACCTTCCGATTCACTAGTTCTCTAACCACCTGATCCAACTTTCTTCAACCTCTACCCAGTTAGTCTATTCCCTTCTTCCTCCCCTCCCCTTCTCCCCAGCCCCTTCCTTTCATCTCTCACCTAACTCCCCTGCTTCCCCTTCACTCTTCCTTGTATCTTTCCCACCACCCTCTTAAGTGTCTTCTGCAGTTCCCTCCCAATATCATTCATTCACAGTAATAAGTTGGAATTGCACAAGGGGCAGCAGTCTATTCTACCCTGTTCTTGCAGTGCTAGTGACTCTGGGCTGCACTTCAAGTACAACTAAGGAAGGGCACTGGCATTACATGACTAGAACTTATTCAGTTAAAATAGGATGTCATTCTTATGAAAGAGGATGAGGAAAGGAGGGGGAGGTCACAGAACAGAAGCAACAATTAAGGGGTTAACTGGGAGAAGTAGGGTAATTACCGGGTGGGGGGGGGGAACAGAGAGAAGGAGGAAAAGTTACATTAAGTAGAAAGAAGCAGTGAGTGATGATAGGGGAATAAACAGGGTGGGATTAACTACCAGGGGAGGGAGCAAGGTCAAGATACCACCCAGGCCCAGGGGCACTTAATCGATCTCAGGAAGAGTATGAAGGATTTATGAGATTCCCGTCGATAGGTTTTAGGATGAAAAAGTACGGTGGCACCAAGGCTGATGGAAGAGAAGGGTGGTACTGGGCAGGAGTACAAGGGCTGGTGGAGGAAGTGTAGCTGCAGAAGGTGAGAGAACAGCGACGCCAGGTGGCGAGGAGGGCGACGAGGGGGTGACCCTACCTGAATGGCTCGTATAAAGCCGCCCAAACACCCCTTGGCCCTGTTTAAAAATGAAAGAAGCCACGTCTGGTTACAGCCATTCCTTGAAGCACAGCACCAAGCCACCGCCCACACAAATGCAAAACCCCGCACAGATTGCCGCACTGCTGAGCAGACAAAGGATGGGAAGGGGGGGGAGCGGCACTGGCGGCCCGGGATTCCCACCGCTTCCTTTCCAACCTTCATGCTCAGAATGGAAACCATGGGAAACGTAAAATTAGTAGCCTCCGTCCGCCCGCCTAAAACCCTTCCCAGCACTGCCGAAGAACACGAAAACGAAGTATCAAAATTAAAGACTTAGGGGCTGTGCTCGGCCGAGATGTACCTTGAAGTGCTCAGAGCCGTCCTCCCCTCACTGCCCAGCCGCCATCTTGCATTTCAAAACCGCACTTTTTTTTCACTGAAAGGGGAGGGGAAAGGTTTGTATACGAACTGAGAACTGCGCTGTTAACTTACGAGCCACATCACTTTGCTCGTTCTTTTAAACAAATATATATTTCGCACAGACGTGAGAGGCGAAACCTGCGAGGTGCGAATTCGGAAACAAATGTGGAGACCCAAGGGTCTCCTATGTGCTAGGAGATAAGGGGGGAGGGGGGCCCCCCCCTCCCTTCTCAGTCTCTAACCAACCAAGCTTTGTACCCGCGCACGCATCTATCTCCATCTCTAAGCGGGACTTCAAGCGGCCTCGGAGTCGGTACAGGTGCAGTGTCCACTGCTCTGCTGGTCAGCAAAGGTAGAGGAGTGGGAACCTCGGATGAATGGATGAAGTGGGGGGTTTTTTTCTACAAAGACTGCGGAGGTGGGGATGTCACAGTGCGCTGGAAATTCCCCTCAACCCATGGGGGCAGCATCAGTCGGGAGCTGCGTGCATTGAATAATAAAGTGTTAAGCCCTAATACTTCAGCCCCACTCTCGCAAATCTTTAGTTCCAACAAGTGGCCTTTGGCAAACTGAAGAAGGAGCGGCATCCAGGGAGTGGGAGTTGTAGACAGCAACCAGGATACCTAAGTATTACAGGCCCTTTGGTTTGCAGTTGCAATAGAAACAGGGCCAGCTTTACGCTGCGCTCTCTTTGACCTAAGCTGCTTCTCTGCCAGCAGCAGTGCGGCTAGAGCCAATGCAAATGTATTAGGTACGCTAGGTGAGCCATCAACCTTAACACCCCCCAACACCCCCCCCCCCCCCCGATTTTGATAATTAAGCTCAATCGTGATCATCGAAACATCACCCCCATCATAACAAACGTGTAAAAAATGCATAATTAGACACCACATTTAGCATTGCTTGTATATGTGTGCCCACTCTCCCTCCAGGTAAGAGAATGTGCTAATGGCTCGTTTGAGTATGTGGCGTTCAGTATAAGAGAATGTAAATAAAAAATTTTGCTTTAACTGCTGCTGCTGCTCTTTGTTACCTCTCAGAAGTTGCTTCCCTAAGTGAGTACCTAGTCTTGCCTAATAGGTAGGCCTACCCCCAAGTGCAACATGTCCCTTTCTAAAGAAAGATATGCAAGGTCATGGTGATCTGAGCAGGATTAATACATAGATCAAAAGCAGCTGAATGCCCTTTCTGTTGAGGGCAAAGGGGCTTCAAGCTCCAGCCCTAGCTCCTATACCAATTTATAGTTGTCAGTGTATGCAAATCATCAATATGGTTATTCATTTACATGTTCCAAACAAAGATCGGAAGGTAAAAATCTACAGAATTGGACAATCGGTACACACAGAGTTGAGGTAAACCAAGAACCTAATATCACAAATATCTTTATTAAGAGAGGCCCAGCTCAGACAAGTTTTGGCTAAAAAGCCTTCATGGGTGGTCTAAAAATAATATAAACAAACAATTCAAACATATATTTATATATCCAATTCAAACATCTCCTTCTAATCTTCAAGCGCATTCATTTTACTACTCCTTACTATCTCTCCTCTCCCTCTTCACCCCTCCTCGTTGTTGTAAATACCTTTACCAGTATCCAATTTCCCTATGGCCAATATGGCCAATGAGACTCAGAGAGGAATGTTTGTGAAGCAGATTTATTGCGCAATACATTGTCTAGACAGCAGGTACCTTGCCACCAGCATAACAGCATTAAGTGTAGACACACCCCTTTCTGGGGTTCCTTGCTTTGATCCCTTTTCTTTGAACATAACCCATATAAGGGGTATGCCAGGGGAAGAAACAGGAAAGGGGTATCTTGCTTTTCTTTAGAACTGCTAGCTCTGCCCCCTCCTAGGGGGAAGGGGCAGCCGAGGGAGTTTTAGAACTTCTTACAATGCAGTTTTTAGCTTCTTTAATTTTACACATTTATATATGTATATACCCTGCAAGTAGTCTGACTATATCTGTAACCTAAAAAGAACTAAAATGATTCATGTAAAACATTTATACGCTGTATGTACACATCACCAATTCAACCCGAGATTAATAATCACTGATAGCTTCTATTATTAACACACACTACAGTACAAGACTGAAAATAGAAGTTAAAGCAAATTAGAACAGTGCTTCACTGTGTATGCTTATCACAAAATCTTAGAAAAGCATATTTAAAACCAGGCGCTAATAGAAAAGATGTAGCTTCACTATCTAAGAATGATTTAGTTAGCAAGTGAACTATTGGGGTGGTTGGTTTTTTTTTTTTTTTTACTGGCAGCAGACACAACACATTAAAGAAATCCCATTTTAGATAAGAAAAAAAACTAAGCAGCCTAACTTCATTTTTCTGAGTTACATTAGCTTCCAATTAAAAAAAAAGTTTTAATTTAGAGAAAGCTGGACAAACATTAAGTACTCTCCTATGCAAATCTGCATTTATTAGTGTGCTGGTGCTTAACTTTCCTTCCTCTATATTTTTCTACCTTATAATTTCAAGCTATTCCTATGCACTATTTAGCTTTACAAGCTTGCTTATTTCAGGGGGTGTTAAGATCAGTATGGTAAAGGTTGTCAGTTGTAAGAGAAAGAAAGATACATATCTTGTCAGCTTTAAGAGAAAAGATATATGTTAAAGGTTGAAAGCTAGAGACTAGGGCAGTGGTCAGACAAACTCAGCAACTTTCACTAACTCTCAGTTGCACAGGAGCTATGTGCTTCTTAATCTACTGGTAGAAAAGAGGTAGAAAGAAGGTAGGTGAGGGGACTACTGAGAAAGGTGAAGGATGCCATTTATACAGGCTTCTCTTATGCTTGATTAATTTCTTTGTAAAAACAACAGTTTCATTTTTCCAACACTTGTAAACTTCACTCTTCTACTTGCTTGCTCCTTTCTTTGTCCTTTTCTTCCTCTGCTAACTCCAGACTTCGGTCCTTTCACCTCGCTGCTCCTTATGCCTGGAACAAACTCCCCAAGTCTCTACTGTAATCTTCTGATCTTGTAATCTTCTAGTCTAGTCTCCGCTTGGTCCTGGGTTCATTTCACAGAGACAGGTGTGGCTTGGAAACAAGTCTTTATGTAGAAATAGGCTTATTACATAGTGAAGTAAGAGAGAATAGTCTATATGAAAGACTCTGTGTGTGCGCGTGCGTGCGTGCGTGCGTGCGTGTGTGTGTGTGAGAGAGAGAGAGAGAGAGAGGTAAGAACATGTGGGTCAGAGCCTCATGGCAAGGTGTGTCCGATGACAATAGGAAGAGAGAGAGAGAGAGAGGGGGGGGGAGGGGTGAAGAGAATTGATTATCAGAGCCTCCTGTCCTTCATGTCCGATGAATAGTGGAAGAGAGAGAGCAAGAGGAAGTGTTTCTGTCCTTTATAGTGAATTTTCTCTAGCAACTCCCTTTGAGGTCTGCCATTCTTGATTTAGCAGGGAAGTGCTGCAGACCATTCTCAACAGGCTTGGAGACTTACATCAACAGGGGGTCAGAGTTAATCTCATCTTGTAAACTGCCCTATTACCTTTGGAGACTGAAATCACCAGAGTAACAAAGCTGCTTGAAATCCAAGGTCTGGGAAGCAGCCATGACACCTGAGTCATGCTAATGTATGCTGACATCTCCCACACCTTTTTTATTTATTATTTGTGCCTGGAAATGGTGGAAGCAAACCTGTGGTACCTGTCCCAGCTGCCATTACATGATAGTAGGCAGCATGTCTAATACCTCCTGTATTAAATACCTTGCTATGTCTAGCAGGTCCCCTGTCCTGCACAGTACTGTCTCTAGCAACTCCCTTTGAGGTCTACTATTGTTTCTAGCAACTCCCTTTGAGGTCTGCCATTCTTGATTTAGGAGGGAGGGGCTGCAGACCATTCTCAACAGGCTTGGTGACTTACATCAACAGGGGGTCAGAGTTAATCTCATCTTGTAAACTGCCATATTACCTTTGGAGACTGAAATCACCAGAGTAACAAAGCTGCTTGAAATCCAAGGTCTGGGGAGCAGCCATGACACCTGAGTCATGCTGATGTATGCTGACCTTGGATTTCAAGCAGCTTTGTTACTCTGGTGATTTCAGTCTCCAAAGGTAATAGGGCAGTTTACAAGATGAGATTAACTCTGACCCCCTGTTGATGTAAGTCTCCAAGCCTGTTGAGAATGGTCTGCAGCCCCTCCCTGCTAAATCAAGAATGGCAGACCTCAAAGGGAGTTGCTAGAAACAATAGTAGACCTCAAAGGGAGTTGCTAGAGAAAATTCACTATAAAGGACAGAAATACTTCCTCTTGCTCTCTCTCTTCCACTATTCATCGGACATGAAGGACAGGAGGCTCTGATAATCAATTCTCTTCACCCCTCCCCCTCTCTTTCTCTCTCCTCCTATTGTCATCGGACACACCTTGCCATGAGGCTCTGACCCACATGTTCTTACATCTTTCTCTCACACACACATGCACACACAGTGTCTTTCATATAGACTATTCTCTCTTACTTCACTATGTAATAAGCCTATTTCTACATAAAGACCTGTTTCCAAGCCACACCTGTTTGGTTATCTTATTTGTGATGCTTACTTTACTGTCTCTGTGAAATGAACCCAGGACCAAGTGGAGACTAGACTAGAAGTTTACTAGACTAGAAGATTACAAGATCAGAAGATTACATTTGGGGCCTCGTCTCAGACTTCACAGCAGATCTCCAGTTGGGTAAATAATAATTTTGTATAATACATTAAGCAGATTTCAGACAGGGTGAGACAAAATCAAATGTCCTTGTGACCATATACAATTGACAGGTTGGATGACACTTAGACACTATTTAGTGAAAAGTTCCAGTGATAAATTTGTTTTGTGGGTTAGACAAGGTGAGATTTTTATTGTCAAAAGGCTCTGTAATAATCTAGAATTTTAAGGACATTACACAGAGTGGCTTGCAATTGTCTTATTTTTATGTATAGGCTTTCTACAGATTTTTCTATAGTATCTGAGCTGCTACGAAAAGACAGAGTTACACAGTTAAATATTCCCTCATACAATACAATATACATCTTTCCTGGTAACACTAATTTACCTCCTGTCTGTTTGCCTTTTTATTTCTCACTTTCCTGTCAGTATATATCTTGGTGAGAGCAGGAATATCTGACAATTCTGTTAATCTCCTAACAAACCTTCTTACTATAACTTCACCCTAAACTTCCACCCTGTTAAAAAGGTGATAAGCACTTTTTATTCAGGTATAATTTTAAGGCGTGGTCTTTATGCCAGTACTCTTTACTGAACACCCATAAAATTTATACCATTCCAACTATAATTCTAAGTCTCACTTCATAAAAGTGAGCATTCCTCCTTCCAAGGTTGCACATTATTATAGTCTGTCAGACGGCTGCCTAGGGTGAGAACTTACACAATCTTGACGATGCATATATTCATATGATTCTTGCAAGGTATTGTGGGTATTGTAGTTCATTCACTCCCAAACACAGCTGATGACAATAATTTGAGTTGTGAAACCAAGTGGTAAGATCAATAAAATACTTCTTTTATTGATGGGGTTTAATTTACCCAGCACATGTATGCTTGATAGCACTATAAATGAGGTTACTTGCTTGCAGTGTTTAAAATGGATAACAAAAAGTCACAAAGTAAACTAGAAAACAACCTTCAGCTTGTCAGGCAATTAGCTAATGTTTTCTTAGCAAATAATTACCAAATACAAAGGCACAAAGAAAAGAATAAACTTTGCTGGTTAGGTTAACTTCTGATTATTCTCCACGTAGATCTCAGCAGTGATTCTCCCTTGCTCACACACACAATCAGGTGCAGCTTTAATTACTATCAATTGACCAGCTGTAAGCCTTTAGCTGGCTGGCTGCTACTGTGTGAACCCAAATCCTGCTTTAAGAGCTGTTTGCAGTGGAAATAAAGAACAAAGTTAGGTTTCTTTGTGATGGCTGATGTGTTTGCTCATAGAAAACTAGCAATAGCATTTAGATAAAGAACAGTCCATGTAAATAGTTTCATCTGCTGTATTTCCCCCTGCATCAACAATCATAGGGTCAATATCATACATTGGCACAGATGAGTCTTTCATTAAGGCACTATCATGAGAATGCTTATTCCCTGGCTGCCATTCTCTGTTATAGATAGGGTCTGGATCAGTGTTCATACCTGAGCCTCTCCTGCTATCATTATTTCTCTCTGTATAGCCTGGCCAATATGTAATCCAATTCTGATGTCCAGCCTTCCAATCTTGATCCCTGGACACTGGATCTCCTCTCACATACCTTCTGGCCTTGGTCTGAAAGTCCCTTCCACATGCAGTCTTCTCTCTTCCAGGTAGCCACTGGTGATTCCTATCTCTGCCACTCCATTCCTCTGGCTGAATCCAGTCCAATGGACTCTGCTGGCTTTTGGAATACCTCCCAGTATGAGTACTGCCTTGGAATCTCCCAGACCTTCCAATGGCCTTTCTTCTCTTCCTTCCAGAGAGTTTCCTTCTCTCTCTATCTGCTTGGCTTGGCTTCTGTTTCTCCAGGTGATACTGGTGCTTGTAGCCGTTGCTGAAGCTCTCCCCTCTGTATCTCTTCCTGAAGCTGTTCTTCCAACTGTTGCTGAAACTGGGCTGGAGCTTGTAGTAACTGTTATCTGAAGAATAAGCTCTATTCTTATTCTGTCCTAATGTGTGCTGCTCCCTAACACAGCGCAGCTGTGTTGAATCAGGCCCTGCCCTTTGAGATGCGTGCTTAGGGATTACCTCATAGCTCTCTTGATTGCACACACATTCTCTCACTTCAGCCCCTCTCATGGCTGCTGGAAACCTGGTGCATTCTGGGACTGGTAGTCTTTTATGTGAAAACTCTGTTTTCTTGCTTCTACCAGAACTGACAGGTTGCTTGTTCAGAGTCACATCATCTTTTCTATAGCTCCTACCTGAGCTATGATAAGCTTCCTTATCACAAGTCTCATAAAACAAATAAAAACATAAGCGTAGGCCCCTGTACCAACTCTTTTCTGCAGTATCAAATATGGAAGCCTTTGATTTTAAAGAACTTAAAGAAATTGTAGTTTCATACTGTAAGAGGAAAGGTGGTCCCTTTGAAGGTGAATTCCCTCAGTCATCATGGTATAATATTCAAAGACAAATGTTAAACCATGATCAAGAATTCAAAAAAAAAACAAATAAAAGAAAATGCCTTTTTATCCAAGGCATGTGCAGGGGGCTCATTAGCATGAAACAGGACAATAGTGAACTGACTTCTCATTGTACCCAATTGAACAAAGACCTTGAGGAGGCACAAATTTGCATCTCTATGCAAAGGACTCAAGTGATCCAAGCCACAAATTCTTTTATAACTGTTAGTGAGCAATTAGAAGCACTTAAACTTGAATTGAGGCACATTAAGGATCAATTGGCCTCTGAAAAACAAAAGAATAAATATACGCCCACTTCTCCCTCAGCCCCTTATGCCTATGACACACCCTATCAGCCATGCATACAAGCTATTGAGAAACAAAAGAATACTAAAGTATGCATTGCTGGACTTAGGAATGGGAAAAATAAAGATGAATCACAGGAAGAAAACCCTGATAGTTTATCTCAGCCCGAACAGAGCAATAATCAGGATTTGTGTCAGGAGGATAATTCAGATGACTTAGACATGGCACCCAGTACTGAACTCAGAGCACCAGTTAAAGTGATGCTGCAGGACAATTTAAAAGACAGAGACATGGACAAATAGTTGAGAAAATTGGCCCTATGCCTTTTAATGTTAATGACTGGTGTAAATGGGCGACTGATATTCTGATTCACTGGGGTCTAGGGAAATACAGAAGGAAACAATCAGACTTTGATAGACTTATGCATCTGGCTCTGGGGCCACACTATTATAAAGTTGGCTCTCTCACTCACCCATACCAGTTGGTTAAAAGGGGCATTGAGAAACTATTTCACTGTTCCCCAATGCAAGTATTTAAAATTATTTCACCTCTACCAAATGATACACTGGAAGAGTTTGCATATAGAGCCTGGATTTTAAAAGCAGTTCTTAATGAGCAGGAGTCCTGGCCCAATGCAGAAGATTATGGGGAGAGCATGCATAAGGCATTTTTATTAGAATTGCTATCCCCTGAGATTACAAAACACCTGTTATTTTCTGAAGACCCTAAAGCAACCCCTTTTGATACTTTAATGCTCAGAATTGGGTCTGTTTGGAAGACCCAGCCCTCGCAGGTCATAACAGTATCAGAAGCACAGAAGTGGCAAGCTGAGGGATCCTCCCAACACATAAAAAACATAGACAAAGGATACAGGGGACAGACACCTTGGAGAGGACAAAGCAGAGGTACTTTTAGAAACTCCTCAGGTTACATCCCCTTTCAATAGCTCAAAGCACAGAGAGATGGATTAGAAAAGGAGAAAATTAAATGGGAACAAGACAAACACATACTGCAGATAGAAATAGATAAATTAAAACAGGACATACAAGCAGCTCAGGACAAACACAAGGCTAGTGCATAGGGATGTCCTGACCTCTTGAGTTCAGATATCAAAATGTCTCAAACCTTCATAGCCCAGCCTGCCTCTGTTCTCTCAGCAGAGGACTCAATTCCAGAGCCTCTGGATGATGAAACAGACACAGGCCCAGAATACAGTTTAAGGCTTGTAACATCCTTGATACTGGACTCTTGTGGACGCCCCAATGTTATCAGTAGAATAGGGGGTCAGGATAAACTAGCTTTGATTGACACAGGGGCTGGAATTAGTTTTACTAACAGAGCTTCTCCCACTGCAGATCAGAAAAATATGGAAATTTATGAAATCCAAGGTCTGGGGAGCAGCCATGACACCTGAGTCATGCTGATGTATGCTGACATCTACGACAGGCTTCATCTCTACCCCTCTTCAAATCTTTGCTAAAGGCTCACCTCTTTGAGGCTGCCTTTAGATTCTGATCCCTTGTTCCTTGTGTCTTTTTACCCTTCCCTATTCTATCCACTTTCTAACTTTGTCTTGAGTAGATTGTATACTCTAACAAGTAGGGACTGTCTTTGTGTTTGTACAACACTACATATGTCTAATAGCACATAATAAATGTTTAATAATAAAATATATACACACATATATACGTGTACATATGAAAAAACAAAACAAATCGGGTAGTACTAGAAGAGATAATATCTGAGCTTTTTTAGGTGGCATAAGGAGCAGCGAGGTGAAAGAAATGAAGTCTGGAGTCAGATGACAAGACTTAAACTTTCCTACTGTTGTACACATCATGCGAAGAAAGATCACTCTTGCCAGACATGATGTCTTTTTTGAATGAAGGTTAGTGCAAAAGAGCAATGCAATGGATGGATACAATAACAGGAGCTATGGACACCACTCTATGAACAATTTGCAACCTGAGTGAAGACAGCACACAATTTAGGACAACTATTTAGAAAGTCAGCACCGACTTGATGGTGCTTAACACCACAAAAAAAAAGCATACCATACTTTAAATTTGAAGATTAAAAATACTAGCAAACGGTTGCCCTAAGGTAACATTCACTGAATAAAAAGAAAAAAAATGATGTATTTAAAAGAATACAAATATCCCATCAAAATCATTGGCAAAATAGAGCCTTAGAAATCCCTCCAGATATATTTTTCTAATAGGTAAGGTTTATGCACTTCTGTTAAAGTGACGTGCTGTTTCCTTATCGTCCCTCCAGTCTAGTCCCGAACCTCTGGGGTTAAGCACCTTCTCCAGCAGCTTTGGAGACTGGGAAACATCATTCATCTGATGACACTGGTACTAATACTCCAGGGTCCACCTCCTCTGTCCAGTTATCTCAGTCTCCAAGCAGCTGGAGGTTTGTGAGCCTGGAGGTTCGAGGAACACTTAAGGAAGAGTTTTTTAGGGAAGGATTTAGTTAGGATTAAAAATGACTTTTAAAGATTTAAAAAAAAAACTGAGGAGTGCTTCCGCCCCCTCCCTCCTCCACCGCCTAGCAATCGGCAGTGCAGAAGGGAAAGAAAAGACTCAAGCGCTGCAGGGGTGATGTGCTCCAGTTCCCGAACTCACATTTTTGAGTGAGGAACCGGCAGCTATTACGGAGAGCAGAGTGCAGGGCAGTTGCGGGACATGCGTCAGGCCCCAGCATCGATACAGCCTTTCTCCTCAGCTCTGGTTTCTCTCCCGACGCGGAAGCCACAATTTCGGCTGAGCGCGGGGAAAAACAAACGGAGCATTTGCAGCACTTGCAGAACAGTTGAAGGAGGTAAGCAGTGGCAAATTCTGACAAAGGGACAATTTTAGCAGGCCAAGTAGCTCGCGAATGGGGGTTAGTGGTCGGTAGGCTGGAGCTGCATGGTAGAAGCGCGGGAAAATGATCGATGGTGGTGATCCTTCATTTTTAGATTTGTTCTTCATGATTTAGAGGAAATTGAAACAAAATGGTTTAATGTAAAAAAAAAAAAGACTTTTTTTCTTTTGGCTCTGCATGGTTTCAGGGGCTGCAAAGAAAAGCACAGCTCCAGATTAAGTGTCTGATTCTGCGAGCAGGCACTCAGTATAATTAGTATAACTGAAGGACAAGCAGAGAAGAGTCCATGGGATGCCTTCTAGACCGCAGTGTTTAGTGTGCGGTATTAGAGGGGGAGCGGTATCGGAGACAGAGGTCTGCAGAGGTTGCTTTCAAGAAGCAGCCTCTATGGAGCAGACCTTTAGACATTGGTATGGAGGGTCAGAAGGAAGCACCCTTAGTTTTACCAGAGCCCGTTTCTCCCTCTGGGCCGCTGTTAGAGCCGGTGTGGGGCCTTCCAGGGCTCCAGATCATCCTCCTTTGCAAGCGCCTTTGCCAGGACTGGCGGCGATATTCTCTCAAGATTTCATGGCTCTTCTTCAGCAGGCCTTAAGTGGCAGTAAGGGAGTCTCAGGTGCCGGTCCAGCGCAGACGGAACTGGGAGTGAAGCGCTCGGGAACCCCTCTGGGCTCGGGGACCAATGAGGTTCCTTTGAAGAAGCCTAGGAAGGAGGAGGATAGGCAAGATCAGTCAGTAACTTCAGAAAGCCACCTGTCCAAGGAATTGGATCTAGAGTTGGACAAGGAAGAGAAGTTAGAAGAGGGAGAACTTACGGAACACGAGGATCAAGCTAGAGTGATTCGGGTTTTCCGAAGGGACGAGTTGCTGTTGCCAGTGCTCATAGCGGAGATGCTTAAGGCTCTTAATATGCTGTCTACAGGTCCGGCAGAAGATGCAACCTTAGAGGATCCCTTATTGCAAGCAGTATGCAAGACGCAAAAAGCCTTCCCGGTGCACAGAGTGGTGTGGGAAATGATTCAAGAAGAATGGGACATGCCCAAGGCAAGCCTTAAGAGATCCAGGGTAATGGCCCGCCTGTATCCGTTGGTAGATCAGGATCGGGAATTATTTAAGTCCCCGAAGGTAGACGCAGCGGTCTCGGCGGTGACCAAGAAGACTACCATCCCGGTGGAAGGTAGTGCCGCTGTCAAGGATGCTCAGGACAGGAAACTTGACACCTTGTTGAAGCAGGTATTTGACATCAATGTTCTATCCATATAGGCACCTATTTGTGGTGCATGGGTTGCAAGAGCATGTTTTCGCTGGTCTCAGCGGGTGCATGGAGAACAGTTGGAAGAGAGGGATGGTGAAGCAGCCAGGTTAGAATCTGGAACGGCTTATCTAGCTGATATTCATTATGACCTTATCAGAGGTTTGTCTAAGAGTATGGCGTCCGTGATAGCAGCACGACGGTATCTTTGGCTGCGTAACTGGGCGGCGGATGGTTCCTCCAAGGCAAGGCTGGGTAAGCTGCCTTTTAGAGGTAGACTACTTTTTGGAGAAGACTTGGATAAGTTGGTAAAGGATCTAGGGGAGTCCAAAGGCTGGAGGCTCCCTGAGGATAAACAGAAGCAGGGGCATCCTGCTCCGGCAGCCAAGGGTCAACAGAGGGAATTTCCCCGTTTCCGTTCTGCACGGTTCGGTCAATTTCAAAAAGGACATTTCCCTTATCAAAATCAGGGGTTTCGAGGGGCAGGCTGAGGATTTGGGGCATCCTCTTCCTCGAACCTTAGAAAGCCACAATGAAGCCAGGAGGACCCAGTTGGGAACAGTAGCTGTGAGAAGTCGGCTACGAGAGTTTATCCTGCTTGGGTCCAGGATTACATCAGATCAATGGGTGTTGGAGGTCGTTCGAGAGGGTTATGCTCTAGAGCAGCGGTTCTCAACCTGTGGGTCGCGACCCCCACAGGGGTCGCCTCCACCAAGTTAAAAATGTTTTTTAAAAAAGCACACAAGTTGCTGCTGCTGTCGAGTCCGCTTCTCGGCAGCGGCAAACTCACCGCCTCCCTTCTAATGTAGCCGCGGCTCCCTGCCTCTTAGGGAACCACGGCTGAGCCTGTAAAACCGTTGTGGAGCCTTCCTGTCTCTCGACGGGCTCCGTGCAGCATTCTCCCGCCTCCAAAGGAAGTTGTTTACCACTTCCTTTGTAGGCGGGACAATGCTACACGGAGCCCGTTTGAATTTTGAAATCAAATATTGTTACTTGTTATTGGGATTAAATTTTTGTGGTTTAAATAAGTAAATTTTATAAATAAAAATATAATGTAAAGGCCTATAATATATTAATAATTCAACAAATGATTACAGCGACAATGCGTTAACGGTAAAGGAAGAGAGACTCATTTGATTTTATCATTGGGGGTTATCACAAGTTGACCAATGGTAAAAGAGGTCACGGTACAAAAAAGGTTGAGAACCTCGCCCGGTGGTCGACTCTTACGTTCAATCTCCATGCAAGGCGCCTTTCAAGATCAAAGCGGTGCAAGAGACCTTAGAGACGTTGTTGGACCTCAAGGCAGTGGTTCCGGTGCTGTCAGACCAGTGCAGAAATGGTCGACACTCCATATATTTCATGGTGCCAAAGGAGGAAGGCTCTTTTCGCCCAATTTTGGATCTCAAGAAGGTAAATCGCTATCTCGGAATGTCTCACTTTCATATGGAAACGCTGAGGTCCGTGATCGTAGCAGTGAGGGCAGGAGAATTTCTTCTCTGGATCTGTTGGAAGCTTACCTGCACATTCCAATTCGGCAGGAGCATCAGAAGTTCCTCAGGTTTGCAGGGCCGATGGGACATGTTCAGTTCCGAGTGTTACCATTCAGTTTGGCAACGGCGCCACAGACTTTTACCAAGGTCATGGTAGTCGTGGCAGCAGCATTGAGAAAGGAAGGATTCTAGTACACCTTTACCTGGATGATTGGTTGATTCGGGCAAAGTCCGAGATAGAGAGCAAGTTGGCTACTACGAGAGTGGTAGAGTTTCTACTGAGTCTGGGTTGGGTGGTCAACATGGCAAAAAGCAGGTTGAAACCGATGCAGAACCTGGGGTCCATGGAGGCTCGGTTTGATACGAAGGTAGGAAAGGTTTTTTTGCCACACATGTGAGCAATAGTCCGCACATTTCTGAACAGGCGGAATCCCACGGCATGGCATTATCTGCAGTTGCTGGGTACCATGGCAGCGACACTAGAGTCAGTTCCGTGGGCGCAAGCCCACATGTGATAGTTGCAGAGAGCATTGCTCCAAAGGTGGTCACACCAAGAGGACCCGCTGTCTTGGAGACTTCCATGCCCGACGGAGACGAAACAGGCTCTTCAGTGGTGGTTACTTCCAGGGGTTCTGAAGGAGGGTGTGCCCTTGGAAGCACCCAAATGGCTACCCCTGACAGCAGACACCAGTCTCTTAGGATGGGGGGCGCACGTCAAAGGACATGTTACTCAAGGACAGTGGAACGACGAGGAGAAGGGTTGGTCCATAAACAGGTTGGAGTTGAGAGCAGTCGCTCTAGCGCTGAGAGCATTTCAAAGTCGCCTAGGAAGAAAGGCAGTTCGGGTGTTTTCCGACAACTCATCCGCAGTGGCCTGCAGTGCAGCTCTGGAAACCGAAGCCGAACAGCTGTTAGTGTGGGCCAAGGTGAATCTCGTAGCTTTGTCGGCAGCACACGTGGCCGGAGTAGACAATGTGGAGGCCGATTTTTTTGAGTCGAGTCAAAGTGGACCCAGCAGAGTGGGTTCTCCATCCGGAGGTGTTCGATATGGTTGTGCATCGCTGGGAAACGCCAGTAATGGATTGGATGGTGACATTCCAGTCGGCAAAGGTCAGCCGATTCTTCAGCAGACGAAGGGAGAGAATGTCGGAGGGTCTAGATGCCCTCATTCAAAAATGGCCAGAACAAGCTCCTGTACGTGTTTCCGCCTTGGGTCTTAATAGGTCAGGTACTACAGAAAATAGAAGTTCACAGAGGACAAGTAGTTTTGATAGCGCCGGATTGGCCGCGGAGGCCATGGTATGCGGATCTGATAAGACTCTTGGTGGACTGCCCTTGGCGGTTACCAATTCGGAGGGACCTGTTGTTTCAGGGTCCGCTACACATGCCTCGGGTGGATCGATTCTCGTTTACGGCTTGGCTCTTGAAAGGGTGAGGTTGAGAGCGAAAGGATACTCCGTGCCGGTTATTTCCACCATGTTGAGAGCTAGGCGGAGGTCTACCTCATTGGCGTATGTTCGTATCTGGTGTGTGTTTGAGGCGTGGTGTGGGGACAAGACGGTGGAAGCATTGAGGGCGTCGGTCCCACACGTGCTGTCTTTCTTACAGGACTGTTTTGATAAAGGGTTAGCAGCAGCATCCTTGCGGGTGCAGGTAGCAGCTCTCTCATGTTATAGAGGAAAGATAAAAGGAGAGGCGCTGGGAGCACATCCGGATATTAAACGTTTTTTTAAAAGTATCTCTTTTGAGGCCGCCGTGTAGATCGGCAATTCTTAAGTGGGACCTCAAGTTGGTGTTAGAAGCGTTAGTGCAAGAACCCTTTGAGCCTTTGTCTAGGACTTCAGTTAAGGACCTTACCCTCAAGGTAGTGTTTCTGGTGGCAATATGTTCAGCACTTAGAATTTTGGAGCTGCAGGCTCTGTCTTGTCGAAAGCCTTTTTTAACATTTTATGATAAAAAAGTGGTCTTGAGGCCAGTCCCATCTTTCTTGCCCAAAGTAGTATCGGCTTTTCATGTGAATCAGGTGGTTTCTGCCAGTCTTTGAGGAAGGCAGATTCCCTGAAGTTGCATTTTCTAGACGTCTGCCAAGCATTAAAGATGTATGTATGGAGAACAGAGGTTTTCCGAAAGATGGATAGGCTGTTTGTTCTATTTGGAGGGGCAAGAAAAGGAGAGGCAGCCTCTAAGGCTTCCATTGCCAGATGACTTAAAGAGGCTATATCGTCAGCTTACATTTTAAAAGGCAGGGCAGTGCCTGAGGGGCTGAAAGCTCATTCGACTAGAGCGCAAGCGGCCTCCTGGGCCGAGTACAGCTTAGTGCCGGCGGTTGAGATTTGCAAGGTGGCTACTTGGTCGTCTTTAAGTTCGTTTGTGAAGCATTACCGTCTGGATGTTCAAGCAGAAAGGGATACTTTGTTTGGATCAGTGGTGCTTCAGGCTGGTCTATCAGGTCCCTTCCGTTGAATTTTTTCACTGCTCTTACATCCCCAGAGGTTCGGGACTAGACTGGAGGGACGATAAGGAAGGTGAAATTAGACTTACCTGCTAATTGTTGTTTCTTGAGGAACTCCAGTCTAGTCCCACATCCCTCCCTAGTTGGTTGGCCTGAAGCAAAGAGAGTTAACAGGGTAAGTCGGAGAAGCGGCTGTACAGATGCGGGCCAAAAGCAGGGGGGGGGGGTTGGTGACGAACCGTGGGAGTCTGAAGGGGTCATTATCCTCTGTATAGGGGGGAGGTAGGACCTCCTCAGTGCAGAACGAAGTAAGTACCTTAGTTTTTTCGTTAGAGCTAAAAGCAGGAACAGTTTTTCCCGTTGAGTAAGTAACAGATTAGCTTGAGGTTTGATTATTATATTGCTACTTAATTGTTGCTCTGGTGAGTCTGCTTTGTCAATAGGTTACTGGACAGAGGAGGCAGTCCCTGGAGTATTAGTACCAGTGTCATCAGAAGAATGACATTTCTCAGTCTCCAAAGCTGCTGGAGGAGGTGCTTAACCCCAGAGGTTCGGGACTAGACTGGAGTTCCTCAAGGAACAACAATTAGCAGGTAAGTCTAATTTCACCTTTGTTTGGAGGCGTGGCTAAAGCTGCGGCATTAATTATAAGATAGCCCACATGCATGGCATTTTTCCAGTTTGACAAACAGTGGGGCTGATGCAGAAAGCCGGCGCTGAAGTCGCACTCTATTAGCCATGTATGTGTCTATGCAGCGTGCTGGCATGTAGAAAGGGGTGCATATGCAAATTAGCCAAATGTAAAACTTCAGCGCAAATGTTGGTGTTTAAACTGGGAAAGCAAGCCAAACACATGCGCACATAAGTAGGTGCAAGTTTGGCATGTTCTCCCAGAGAAACAGATATCTGAGGGGAAGTTTGCCCCTGACAGTATTTTGATGGCATCAGGGGCTCTCCCCGATGCCTGGATCATCTGAGGTGAAGTGTCAAACTTCCCCTCAGATGATCCAGGCATGGGGTGATGCCATCAAAGTACTGTCAGGGGCAAAGTTCCCCTCCGATATCCGTTGGGCCATCTGTAATTGATTTAGTGCTTGCTTAGGTAGACCTTGTAGGATGCTATTGCAATAGCCAAAGTGTGGAGTAATCAGTGCCTGGAGTATTAATCTGAAATCATAGTTTGCGTGTAGAGGTCTTAGTTGCTGTACCATCCTGAGCTTATAATAGATTGTTCTGGTAGTTAGTTTTATGTATGTGGCCACAGTGAAGGTCTGATCTAGAGTGATACCAAGATTTTACTTCATTTTTTACTAATAGGTCAACCTTGCTAAGGCGCAATTTTGGGGGTGGAGTGAAGTGAGGATTCCTTGTTACATATAGCACTTCACTTTTGCTATAATTGATCTTGAAGTTATGCCGGTTAAACCACTTTGATGCTTCACTAAAGCAGGTTGTAATTTGATGAAGGATGGTGGTTTGCAATGTCAAAAAGAAGATATAGCATTATATCATCCACATAGATGTGGTATCCTACATTAAATTTTTTGAAGATATTACAGATGGGCTGAAGGTAGATATTGAACATCAGGGCTGAAAGGGCAGAGCCTTGTGGTAGGACTTGTTCTTGTTTGTGTGGTTTAGATGTGTGTTGACCAATTTTGACCTGTTGAGTTCAGCCAGAAAGATAAGACTGGAACCATTAGATGACAGGGCCCTGTATCCCTAACTGACGGAGTCTGATAAGCAGTATACTATGGCTGATGAGGTCGAATGCAGAGGCACTGTTTAAAAATACAAGGATGAATGCTTGTTTTGAGTTGTCTTTTCCTTGGATTTGCTTGTCAAATAGTGCTAGGAGGAGGGTATTTACACCATGATGTGGCCTGAATCCGTATTGGTATTCTTCAAGGGAGGCATGCAGATCAGCATGTTCCTGGAGTTGGATTTGCACAATTTTTTCAATAACTTTGGCTAAAAACGGGAGGCTTGAAATTGTTTTTATCCATGGAATTGTTCTTTAGAATATGGCAGTCTGACCCTGAATGGTGCATCCCAAGGTGGTGAAACAATACAAGGCGGTAGCCAAAACTGGAAGAATGCTGGCCTGCATACAGAGAGGAATAACCAGCAGAAAGGAGGTGAGGCCTCACTTGGAGTATTGTGTTCAGTTTTGCAGACCATATCTCAAAAAGGATATAAAAAGACTTGAAACCATTCAGAGGAAGGTGACCAAAATAATTTGGAGCCTGTGCCAGAAGGCGTATGAGAAGAGACGAAGACTTAAATATATATACTCTAGAGGAGAGGAGGAACAGGGGAGAAAGGATACAGACCTTTAAATACATAAAGTGCATTAATGAACAGACAAACCTTTTTCAAATATGGGGAAGCTGTAAAACTAGAAGGCATGTGATGAGGCTGCAAAGCAGTAAATAGAGGCAATATCAGGAAATACTTTTTCACTGAAAGGGTGGTGGATGTTTGGAATGCCCCCCTGATGGACATGGTGGAGGCAAATACAGTGTCGGAATTCAAAACGGCATGGGGCAGACACACTGGATCCCTTTTATAGCAAGAGGATGAAATCAAAGAAAACTTAAATATCTTTTGTACTTCAATAAATAGGAGGGGTGACCTGCATGGAGTGGCGGGTACAAATCTAAACACATGCGTAGAGGTGGGGTGACCTGCATGGAGCGGCAGTTACAACCATTCTAGCCACCTTATTGGGCAGACTAAATGGACCATACTGGTCTTTATCTGACACGATATACTATGAAAGTTCAATGCCCGCTGCCGCGGGGGGGGGGGGAGTGTTAATGGCTGATGCTGGACAGAAAGTGGAGGCGTGGAAGGCAGAAGCAGGATAGCGGTAGGGGATGAAGGGTAAATGCTGGACAAAATGAAGGGGTACAGAGCAGACACAGGTGGGGGGCATAAGGGGATAGAGGGCAGATGGATACAAGTGAGGGGTAAAAGGATGGAGGGCAGATGTTGGACATGGGATAGAGAGCAGAGGCTCAACACAGGATAAGGGCATGGAGGGCAGATGGTAGATATGTAGTTGGGGAGTGGAGGGGCGGAGGGCACTTGCTGGACATGGGGTAGGGATCATGAGGGTTGGAGGGCCCATTCTGGACATGGGAAGGGCTATAGGGGATAGTGGGCAGAGACTGGACACTGAGTAGGGGTGGAAGGCAGATGCTTGACATGGGGTAGGGGATGGGGAGATGCTTGATATGGGATTAGGGAGAGAGGAGAAATGCTGGACATGGAAGGGATAGGATGAGAAAAAGGGGAGAGTCACTAGATGGTGAGGGGGAGGGGAAACACTTGGGTAATACACTTGGGATGCAGAAAACCAAAAGAGCTGAATGTGACAGGACGTGAGAGGTTGGAATGCATGGACCAGGAGAAGGATCTCCAGACGATAAGTGCCTGAGGATCCAAGGTGGCGAAACACTGTGACAAGATGGTAGCGAAAGCCAGAAGGTTGCTAGGCTGCAGACAGAGAGGCATAACCAGCAAAAGGAAGACAGCATTAGCCCCTATACAAGTTGTTGGTGCATTTGTATCCCAGTGATGACTCACTGAACCATATCTCAATAAGGACAGCAGTAGCATTAGGTCAGTGTTTTTGGTTGTGCCCTACCATATAGATTATGAAAGTCTGGAAGAAGAACAATTTCTTCAGTGTTGCACTATGGTCCAGCTTCTTGGGGTTTTCAGTTCAATTTGTAATTTTGTGATCACTTATTTTAAATATGGTGAGGCTCTATCCATGTTTCTCGTATATGTGACAGAGGTGATGTATTCTTCTGACATGCTCTGTGGCTGGCCTAAGGGGGTGTGGCTGTTCTGAGGACATGGTTATATAGGGGTGGGGCCAGGGACAATCACCCACCCCCTAAAGTTCGCTGAACATGTGAGTACCCTCAGCATCCTCAGTCAACGCTTAAACTGACTGAGGACTCTGAGGATTCGGTTTGCAACACTGAAGGTTTGAGACCATGAAAAAAAATCTATAGCATAGGGCTCAACAAATACTGGGTGCTAGGTCGCCATGGCAACCAGAAATTTGCATCTGGTGCTTTGGATTTACTTGCCCCCTCCCCCTAAAGAAAACACGATCGCGGAGCAAGAACCCTTCTGTCTGCCTGGGGGATATCGATTCTTGTGAGCAGAAGAGAAGGGTATGGCTGCGATGGCAGCCCCGATGCAAGCTATCTGCCTGCAGGGACCCGATCTCCCGTGGACAGACAACTTGCATCGGCTCTGCAATCACAGTCATCCCCTTCTCTTCTGTCCATGGAGATCAGATCGCCACGGGCCGAACAGGTGAGGAAGGCCAGGATCGTGGCCCGCAAGGCAGAAGTAGAGAGCGAATGGGGCAACAATTTAAAAAAAAAGTTAGGTGTAAGAGGAAGGAAGGGAGATTGGGGAGTAAAACTGGATATTTCAGCTTTTCTGGAAACTACATCTGATGATATCTCCTCTAGAGCTACCCTTTTGGTCTCCTTTATTTCTGAATTGGATAAAGATAAAATACTGCGGGCTTATTTTCCAAAAAAGTTTGAAAAGTTTTGTGGTCAATCAATTCAAAATTTTCCTGACGTGTCTAGGACCACACAATTGTGGCGCAAAGCGTTTTTAGAGCTGCGTCCGCGTGTGTTGGCCGCTGGCGCGGTCTTTCATCTTCGCTTTCCATGCAAATGTCTTATCATTCATCAGGGTAATCGATATTTGTTTTTTGATCCTAAACATTTGATCGAATTTCTTAAGGATAAAGTTGAGTAGGGTCTCTCCTTTGGGAGAGAGTCTTGAAGGGGAACAGAGCGGGGAGGGGTTGAAGGGGGGAAGGAAGAGTAAAAGGAGTTGGATGTTAAAGGGATGAAATCATGGGGACAAAACACACACAGGCACCTCACCTCCATAGGACAGACATGCATCCCAGATGTACACTACGTACAGGCACACACATATAGGCACCTCATTTCCGCATGGTGCACACACACACAGGCTCCCCAGCTCTGCGACACACACACATGCACCACAGCCTTGCATCCCTCCCACACAAACGCAACCACCACCACATTAGATGCATAGACAGGCACACCACCATTGTATCACACACCCACATAGATACTTGCTATCTAAAGATAACATAGGAACATAAGATATGCCATACTGGGTCAGACCAAGGTCCATCAAACCCAGTATCCTGTTTCCAACAATGGCCAATCTTGGGGAAACTGCTAGGTACTTGTAACCTAAAGACACAGGTTCTATAATGCTTGTATTGGGACAAGCAGTGAATTTCCCGGGTCCCCTTTAATAATGGTATATGGACCTTTCCTACAGGAACTTGTCCAAATATTTGAAACCCAGCTAAACTAATAGCTTTTACTACATCCTCTGGTAACGAATTCCAGAGTTTGATTACACGTTGAGTGAAAAAAAATATTTTCTCTTATTAATCTTAAATAGATTACACTGTAGCTTCATTGCATGTCCCCTAGCCTTTCTATATTTTAATAGCGTAAACAATCGATCTACGTTTACTCGTTCCACTCCATTCATTAATTTATAGACCTCTATCATATCTCCCCTCAGCCATCTCTTTTCCAGGTTGAAGAGCCCTAACCTTTATAGCCTCTCTTCATAGGAGTATCATTCCATCCCTTTACCATTTTGGTGGCTCTTCTCTACACCTTTTTCTAATAACGCTATATCCTTTTTAAGATACGGCGACCAGAATTGCACAAAATATTCAAGGTGCAGTCGCACCATGGAATGATAGAGGCATTATAATATCCTTTGTTTTATTCTCCATTCCTTTCCTTATGATTCCTAGCATTCTATTTGCTTTTTTGGCTGCCGCTGCAAACTGGGCAGAGGGTTTCAACATGTTTTCCACGATGATACCTAAGTCTTTTTCCTGGGTGGTGGTTCCTATTGTGGAACCTTGCATCTTGTAACCATAGTTTGGGTTGCTCTTGCCTAGGTGCATAACTTTGCACTTATCCACATTAAATTTCATCTGCCATTTGGATACCCAGTCTTCCAATTTATCATATTCCACTTGCAAATTTTCACAATCCTCATGGATTTTAACAACTTTGAATAATTTTGTGTCATCTGCAAATTTGATTACCTCACTCGATATTCCCATTTCTAGGTCATTTATGACTATGTTAAAAAGCAGTGGACACAGCACAGATCCCTGAGGTACTCCACTATTCACCTTTCTCCATTGGGAAAATTGGCTATTTAGTCCTACACTCTGCTTTCTGTCTTTTAACCAGTTCCTAATCTACAATAGTACACTGCCTCATATCCCATCACTTTGTAATTTCGTCAAAAGTCTCTCATGAGGGACCTTGTCAAAGGCTTTCTGAAAATCCAGATAGACTATATCAAATGACTCACCTTTGCCTACCTGTTTATTCACACCTTCAACAAAAAAACATAAGATTAGTAAGACAAGACCTTCCTTGGCTAAAGCCTTATTGGCTGTCTCCCATTAAGCCTTGACTATCTACATGTTCAGTAATTTTGTTCTTTATAATGTTTTCTACCATTTTTCCCGGTACTGACGTCAGGCTCACCAGTTTCCCGGATCACCCCTGGAACCCTTTTTAAAAACTGCCATTACATTGGCCATCCTCCAATCTTCAGGTATTACAGATGATTTTAATGATAGTTCACAGATTACTAATAGCAGGTCTGCAATCTCATATTTCAGTTCTTTCAACACCCTTGGATGTATATCATCCTGTCCAGGTGATTTGCTACTCTTCATTTTATCAAATAATTGTATACATCTTCCCAGTGTATCGATATTTCTTTCAATTCTTCTGCAGCATCACCTTTAAATACCATTTCAGTCATGGTTAACATCCCTAACCATACCTCTTCCTCAGTAAAGAACAAAGCAAAGAATTCATACAGTCTCTCCGCTATGACCTTATCCCATCTTAGTGCCCCTTTTACCCCTCTGTCATCTAATGGTCCAACTGACTCTCTCACAGGTTTTTTTTGCTATAAATGTACTTGAAAAAGGCTTTATTACACATTTTTCCTTCCAGCAAACTTCTCAAATTCTCTTTTTGCCAGCCTTAACAATGCCTTGCATCTAACTTGCCAGTGCTTATGTTGTTTTCAGTTTTTGTCATTTGGCTCCTTTTTCCATTTCCTGAAAGATACTTTTTTGGCAACAACAGTCTCACTGACCTCACCTTTAAACCATGCTGGCAAGTCTTTTGGACTACCTTCTACTTTTCTTAAAGCGCAGATTACAACTGGTCTGGGTTTCCAAGACAGTATTTTTAAACACTCATGCTTGATGTAAATCTTTAACCTTTGCAACTTCTCCTTTTTATTTTTTTTCTCAACTATTTTCCTCATTTTATCATAGTCTCCCTTTTTAAAGTTAAAAGGTAGTACTGTGGCTTTCCTTGCCGTCCCTTCCTCCATTTATGAAATCAAACGCGATCATGCTATGATCACTATTGCCAAATAGCTCCATCACCCTTATTTCTTGCACCAGATCTTGCGTTGCACTAAGGACTACGTCCAAAATGGCTTCCCCTCTGGTCGGTTCATGAACCAGCTGATCCAAGCAGCAGTCATTTATTTCATCTCAAAACTTTAACTCCCTAGCCTGTCCTGACTTGACATTGACCCTGTCAATATCAGAGTAATTGAAATCGCCCATTATTATTAATGTGTTGTAACTTTTGTTAGCTTTCCTGATTTCTTTGAGCATTTCATCATCTATTTGTTCATTCTGGCCAGGCGGTCAATAGTCCACCCCCACTGCCATCGTCTGCCCCTTCCCCTTTTTATATGGCATTTCAATCCATAGAGATTCTACAGTAAATTTTGTTTCCTGCAAAACTTTATTCCTTTGTGACTCAATGCCCTCTCAAACAGAGCAGATCAAATTGGTGGAGGCGTTGCATTCTATCATTATGATATAGTTTGTACCTAGGTATTAGTGTCCCACTGGTTATCCTCCTTCCACCATGTCTCTGAGATACCAGTCATATCTAACCTCTCATTTAGTGCTATATAGTCAAACTCTCCCATCTTATTTTTTAGAATTCCGGCATTTGCATACAAGTATTTTAGAGGCTGTATTTTATTCATATTAAGCTGGTTGTCGGTAGGCAGGGGGAATTTGGAATCTTTAAACTCTTTCTGCCCTGTACTCATGGCATTTAGGTTACTTTTGTCTTTATTGGAACTTCTCTGTTGATATGCCCTAACTTCAGTCTTTTGCTAGTATCCTTCAAGGATACATTGTTCCGAACCATGCGTTCTTGAGCGGCTGTTAGCTTTCCCCTATTAACTAGTTTAAAAGCTGCTCTGTCTCCTTTTTAAAGGTTAATGCCAGCAGCTTGGTTCCATCTCGGTTAAGGTGGAGCCCATCCCTTCGGAAAAGCCCCTTCTTTCCGCAGAATGTTCTCCAGTTCCTAACAAATCCAAAACCACCTTTCTTGCACCATCGTCTCAATCACCCATTGAGACTCCGGAGCTCTGACTGCCTTTTGGGTTCTGCGTGTGGAACAGGAAGCATTTCGGAGAATGCTACCCTGGAAGTTCTGGATTTCAACTTCCTACCTAAAAGCCTAAATTTTGCCTCCAGAACCTCCCTACCACACTTTCCTATGTCATTGGTACCACGTACCAAGACAGCAGACTCCTCTCCCCAGCACTATCTAAGACTTTTTATAGGTGGCGCAGGAGGTCTGCTACCTTCACATCAGGCAGGCATGTTACCAGATGATCCTCACGTCCACCAGCCACCCAGCTATCTACATGCCTAATGATCGAATCACCAACTATAACAGCTGTCCTAACCCTTCCCTTGTGGGCACATGGCCCTAGAGTAACCTCCTTGGTACGAGAGGGTTTTACATCACTTGGAGGACAAGTCTTAGCTACAGGATCACTTCCTGCTGCACCAGGGTGATGTTCTCCTGTCACTTGACCTCTCTCCTCTATGTGAACAGGGATGCTGCCAGACTGGCAGTGATGCGCAATCTAGGAACTCTGGCGTTGGTCTCATGAGACTGTTAAGACATTCCTAACAGGAGCTATACATTTCAAGCAATGGTAAGAGTCTGTGGCTTTTTAAATTACTAGCTCTCTGCCTGGGAGCTCTTAAAAGGGTTTTGGTACATTTTTAAAACAAAGTTACATTCTTTTTGGTACTTTAGTTTAAAAGGGGAAATATTTTTTTTAGTGGGGTAGGTTTAAAACTCTGTTTTAGAATCTTTCTCAGCTCTTTGAAGTTACTGACACCTCATCAGGTGTTGGTTCCCTTCCTACTCATAAGAACATAAGATATGCCATACTGGGTCAGACCAAGGTCCATCAAGCCCAGTATTCTGTTTCCAACAGTGGCCAATCTAGGTCATACGTACCTAGCAGTTTCCCCAAGGGACACAGGTTCCACAATGCTTGTATTGGTTCAAGCATTGATATCCTGGGTCCCTTCTTAATAATGGTTTATGGACCTTTCCTCCAGGAACTTGTCCAAACCTTTTTTTAAACCCAGCTACACTAACAGCCTTTACTACATCCTCCGGTAACAAATTCCAGAGTTTGATTACACGTTGAGTGAAAAAATATTTTCTTTTATTAGTCTTAAATAGTTTACCCTGTAGCTTCATTGCATGTCCCCTAGTCTTTCTATATTCTGATAAGGTAAACAATCGATCTACGCTTACCCGTTCCACTCCGTTCATTAATTTATAGACTTCTATCATATCTCCCCTCAGCCGTCTCTTTTCCAGGTTAAAGAGCCCTAACCTTTTTAGCCTTTCTTCATAGGAGTATCCTTCCATCCCTTTTACCATTTTGGTGGCTCTTCTCTGAACCTTTTCTAAAATCGCTATATCCTTTTTAAGATACGGCGACCAGAATTGCACACAATATTCAAGGTGCAGTATCACCATGGAACGATATAGAGGCATTATAATATCTTTTGTTTTATTTTCCATTCCTTTCCTTATCATACCTAGCATTCTATTTGCTCTCTTGGCCGCCGCTGCACACTGGGCCGAGGGTTTTAACATGGTATCCACAATGACGCCTAAATCTTTTTCCTGGGTGGTGGTTCCTAATGTGGAACCTTGCATCGTGTAACCATAGTTTGGGTTGTTCTTCCCTAGGTGCATAACCTTGCACTTGTCCACATTAAATTTCATCTGCCATTTTGATGCCCAGTCTTCCAATTTATCAAGATCCTCTTGCAATTTTCCACAATCCTCTTGGGTTTTAACAACTTTAAATAGTTTTGTGTCATCTGCAAATTTGATAACCTCACTCGTTATTCCACTTTCCAGGTCATTTATGAATATGTCAAAAAGCAGCGGACCCAGCACAGATTCCTGGGGTACACCACTATTCACCTTTCTCCATTGGGAAAATTGGCCATTTAGCCCTACCCTCTGCTTTCTATCTTTTAACCAGTTCCTGATCCACAATAGTACACTGCCTCCTATCCCATGACGCTTTAGTTTTGCCAAAAGTCTCTCATGAGGGACTTTGTCAAAGGCTTTCTGAAAGTCCAGATACACTATATCAACCGACTCACCTTTGTCCACCTGTTTATTCACACCTTCAAAAAAACATAACAGATTAGTAAGACAAGATCTTCCTTGTCTAAAGCCATGTTGGCTGTCTCCCATTAGGTTATGACTATCTACATGCTGAGTAATTTTATTCTTTATGATGGTTTCTACCATTTTTCCTGGTACTGATGTCAGGCTCACCGGTCTGTAGTTTCCCGGATCACCCCTGGAACCCTTTTTAAAAATTGGTGTTACATTGGCGATCCTCCAATCTTCAGGTATTAGAGATGATTTTAATGATAGTTCACAGATTACTAATAGCAGGTCTGCTATCTCATATTTCAGTTCTTTCAACATCCTTGGACGTATACCATCCGGCCAGGTGATTTGCTACTCTTCAGTTTATCTAATAGTTGTAATACATCTTCCCGATGTATCGATATTTCCTTCAATTCTTCCGCACCTTTAAATACCACTTCAGTCATGGGTAACATCCCTACATCTTCCTCAGTAAAGACGGAAGCAAAGAATTCATTCAATCTCTCCGCTATCGCCTTGTCGCCTCTTAGTGCTCCTTTAACCTCTTTATCATCTAATGGACCAACTGACTCTCTCACAGGTTTTTTGCTACGAATGTACTTGAAAAGGTCTTTACTTCGCGTTTTTGCTTCCGCAGCAAGCTTCTTCTCAAATTCTCCCTTTGCCTGCCTTATTAATGCCTTGGCATTTGACTTGCCAGTGCTTGTGCTGTTTCCAGGTTTCGTCATTTGGCTCTTTTTTCCATTTCTTGAAAGATGCTGTTTTGGCTCTGTGATCCTCTGTCTTGAAGGACTAGAAAAAGGGACGGTTACTTCTGGAGAGAGATCTGCAACTGTGAGTATATACTTCTGGTAATTTTCTAAAAGGAATTCTTTGTATTAAAGCTAATTAATCTGTGAACCCACTATTTTTTGTTAAATCAGTCAGGGCCTAGTAGCAGCAGTTTAAATTTAAAACACAGAGGAGAACTTTCTGGTTACATTTCATACCCAGCAGAGAGCTTGTAGTTTACATTTAATAGTCACTCAGGGCCTAGCATCAGCAAAGTACTTTTAGCTTAAATTTAAAACACAGAAGAGAGCTTTCTGGTTAAATTTAGAACCCAGCAGAGAGCTTGTAGTTTAAATTTCATAAGAAGTTAGAGCCTAGCAGCAGCTAAGAGCTATAATTTAAATCAAATCAGAATATAGCTTACCTCAGCAGCACAAGACAGGGTACTGTGTAGCAGCCCTCTTTTAATAAGTGTTCCACTAAGGACTAGGTCTAATATGGCTTCCCCTCTGGTCGGTTCATGAACCAGCTGCTCCAAGAAGCAGTCATTTATTTCATCTAGGAACTTTATCTCCCTAGCATGTCCTGACGTGACACTGACCCAGTCGATACCGGGGTAGTTGAAATCACCCATTATTATTACTGTGCTCTAACATTTGTTAGCTTCCTTGATTTCTTTGAGCATTTCATCATCCATTTGGTCATTCTGGCCAGGCGCGATAGTACACCTCCACTGCCATTGCCTTCTCCCTTTTACATGGAATTTCAATCCATATAGATTCTACAGCAGATTTTGTTTCCTGCAAAACTTTAATCCTTTCTGACTCAATGCCCTCTCTAACATAGAGAGCAACCCCTCCACCAATTTGATCAGCTCTATCATTACGATATAGTTTGTACCCAGGTATCAGTGTCCCACTGGTTGTTTTCCTTCTACCATGTCTCTGATATTCCAATCATATCTAACCTTTCATTTAGTGCTATATATTCTAACTCTCCCATCTTATTTTTTAGACTTCTAGCATTTGCATACAAGCATTTTAGAGAATGTATTTTATTCGTATTAATTTGGCTATTGTTAGACATGGGTAATTTGGGATCTTTAAGCTCTGTCTGCTCCATACTTGAGGGCATTTGGGCTACTTTACTCTTTTGTGGAACCTCTCTGCTTTTGGTAGTATCCTTCAAAGATACATTCTTCCAAACCATCCGCTCTTGGGCGACTGTCGGCTTTCCCCTAATATCTAGTTTAAAAGCTGCTTTATCCCCTTTTTAAAGGTTAATGCCAGCAGCCTGGTTCCTTCCCGGTTAAGGTGAAGCCCATCCCTTCGGAAGAGCCCCTCCTTTCCCCAGAATGTTCCCCAGTTCCTAACAAATCCAAAACCCCTCATCTCTGCACCATTGTCTCATCCACGCATTGAGACTCCGGAGCTCTGCCTGCCTTTTGGGTCCTGCGCGTGGAACAGGAAGCATTTCGGAGAACGCTACCCTGGAAGTTCTGGATTTCAACTTCCTACCTAAAAGCCTAAATTTAGCCTCCAGAACCTCCCTACCACATTTTCCTATGTCATTGGTACCGACATGTACCAAGACAGCAGACTCCTCCCCAGCACTATCTAAGACCTTATCTAGGTGGCGTGTGAGGTCCGCTACCTTCGCACCAGGCAGGCATGTTACCAGGCGATCCTCACGTCCACCAGCCACCCAGCTATCTACATGCCTAATGATCGAATCACCAACTATAACAGCTGTCCTAACCCTTCCCTCATGGGCACATGGCCCTGGAGAAACTTCCTCGGTGTGAGAGGGTTTTACATCACCTGGAGGACAGGTCCTAGTTACAGGATCACTTCTTGCCACACCAGGGTGATGCTCTCCTGTCACGTGACCTCTCTCCTCCATGGCAACAGGGATGCTGCCAGACTGGAGGTGGGACTTCAGGACTATATCCCTGTAGGTCTCGTCTATGTACCTCTCTGTCTGTCTTATGCTTTCCAAGTCTGCTACTATAGCCTCTAGAGAACGGACTCGTTCCCTGAGAGCAAAGAGCTCCTTGCACCTAGTGCACACTGTCAGACGGCTGCCTAGGGTGAGAACTTACACAATCTTGACGATGCATATATTCATATGATTCTTGCAAGGTATTGTGGGTATTGTAGTTCATTCACTCCCAAACACAGCTGATGACAATAATTTGAGTTGTGAAACCAAGTGGTAAGATCAATAAAATACTTCTTTTATTGATGGGGTTTAATTCACCCAGCACATGTATGCTTGATAGCACTATAAATGAGGTTACTTGCTTGCAGTGTTTAAAATGGATAACAAAAAGTCACAAAGTAAACCAGAAAACAACCTTCAGCTTGTTAGGCAATTAGCTAATGTTTTCTTAGCAAATAATTACCAAATACAAAGGCACAAAGTAAAGAATAAACTTTGCTGGTTAGGTTAACTTCTGCTTATTTTCCACGCAGATCTCAGCAGTGATTCTCCCTTGCTCACACACACAATCAGGTGCAGCTTTAATTACTATCAATTGACCAGCTGTAAGCCTTTAGCTGGCTGGCTGCTACTGTGTGAACCCAAATCCTGCTTTAAGAGCTGTTTGCAGTGGAAATAAAGAACAAAGTTAGGTTTCTTTGTGATGGCTGATGTGTTTGCTCATAGAAAACTAGCAATAGCATTTAGATAAAGAACAGTCCATGTAAATAGTTTCATCTGCTGTATTTCCCCCTGCATCAACAATCATAGGGTCAATATCATACATTGGCACAGATGAGTCTTTCATTAAGGCACTATCATGAGAATGCTTATTCCCTTGCTGCCATTCTCTATTATAGATAGGGTCTGGATCAGTGTTCATACCTGAGCCTCTCCTGCTATCATTATTCCTCTCTGTATAGCCTGGCCAATATGTAATCCAATTCTGATGTCCAGCATTCCAATCTTGATCCCTGGACGCTGGATCTTCTCTCACATACCTTCTGGCCTTGGTCTGAAAGTCCCTTCCACATGCAGTCTTCTCTCTTCCAGGTAGCCACTGGTGATTCCTATCTCTGCCACTCCATTCCTCTGGCTGAATCCAGTCCAATGGACTCTGCTGGCTTTTGGAATACCTCCCAGTATGAGTACTGCCTTGGAATCTCCCAGACCTTCCAATGGCCTTTCTTCTCTTCCTTCCAGAGAGTTTCCTTCTCTCTCTATCTGCTTGGCTTGGCTTCTGTTTCTCCAGGTGATACTGGTGCTTGTAGCCGTTGCTGTCTCTGTATCTCTTCCTCCCTCTGTAGCTGTTATCTGAAGAATAAGCTCTATTCTTATCCTGTTCTAATGTGTGCTGCTCCCTAACACAGCGCAGCTGTGTTGAATCAGGCCCTGCCCTTTGAGATGAGTGCTTAGGGATTACCTCATAGCTCTCTTGATTGCACACACATTCTCTCACTTCAGCCCCTCTCATGGCTGCTGGAAACCTGGTGCATTCTGGGACTGGTAGTCTTTTATGTGAAAATTCTGTTTTCTCACTTCTACCAGAACTGACAGGTTGTTTGTTCAGAGTCACATCATCTTTTCTATAGCTCCTACCTGAGCTATGATAAGCTTCCTTATCACAACACGTAAGACCTCTCACCAACTGGGAGAAAATCATACATGTGACACTCAATGCAAAAGACTGGAAAGCCCCCATCCCGCTGCTGGACTGCTGTCTTCATCTTAGTTTTAAGTTTGTGTTTAGATCTAAGTTCTTTACTTACTAAGGGTTGCTATGGATATTTATACTAATAACACTGTACCTAATACGTGTAATATACCTTGTTCACCTGAAGCTTAACTTATCTCAGGTCCTTAGTGCATGACTGATTTGGGTAATGAGCTTCACCTGAGAGCACCTCCTGCCTTTTAAGATGTGTAAGTACCTATAAAGCTACAATTATTCCAGGGGAGGGAGGGAAATAACACTTATTAAAAGAGGGCTGCTACACACACTCCCCCCAACTCCCACCCACACCTGGTGAGCAGTCTTGCTTTATAGGGCACCTCCCCAGTTATACACAGGGACTTGGAACAGCACATTTTGAACACACTTAAGAGAGATTTGACTGCTTTTTCTCTGAAAGGACAGCTGGAAAACCGGCTGGTATGTTGGTAGGTCTCTCACTCTTTTGCTTTAACAGATACCTAAGCGCCATCAACCGAACAACGGCTGGGAAAAAATTGTATCGCCAAAGCTGTTGCCCCCATTACAGTTTCTGCCTCTGTCCAGACAGTGGTCCCAATGCCAGTTGAAGGACCGTTTCCATGTGCAGGATGCCTCCATGCTGAAGCTCTCAGAAAACAAGTTGGGGAACTCAGAGGAGGTGGCGAGGCTGATGAGCATTCAAGACAGTGAGAAGTACATTGATGAGATGCTTCTTGCAACATCCAAGCTCTCCAGCAGAGGGTGAAAATGGGAGCCTACAGAATGATGAAGGTTAGACACAAGTCACCAGGGCCTTCAGAATTACCAATCCAACTTCTCCAGCCCTTGAATTGAAGAACCATTATGCAGCCCTGGAAGTGGAGGTGGTGAAAGCATCCCTGGAAAGGGAAGAACAAGAGCTCGAGCACCCCAAAGTTGCAGAATCAGTGACCACAAAGAAGTGAAGGGTAGTGGTGGTTGGTGACTCTCTTCTGAGGGGTACTGAGGCGTCCATCTGCCGACCAAACTTGATGTCCAGAGAGGTATGCTGTCTACCAGGTGCCAAAATCCGAGACGTTTCGGAGAGTTTGCCAAGTCTCATCAAGCCCAGTGACTATTACCCAATGTTGCTAATCCATGTTGGCACAAATGATACTGCCAGGTATCCCTCTGAGCGTATCAAAAGTGACTTCATGGCTCTGGTTCAGAGGGTGAAGCAGATAGGGGTGCAGGTGGTGGTTTCTTCAATCCTCCCTACTGAGGGTAAAGGCCAAGGCAGAGAAGCTCGAATCCTTGAGATGAATGTATAGCTATGTGGATGGTGTCATCGAGAGCATTTTGGTTTCTTGGACTATGGGTTGCTGTTCTAAGCGTTGCAGAGCAGAGATGGCATCCATCTGTCCAAGAAAGGTTGACGTGTCTTCAGTAGCAGACTGGCTAATCTACTGACGAGGGCTTTAAACTAGATTTGTCGGGGATGGGTGAAGAAAGCTCCCAGGTAAGTGAAACATTAAATACCTTTATGAATATGGGTAAAAGGAGCAACATATGGAAAGCAGTGTGTATAAATGCCCGTAGCATGGGAAATAAGATCCCAGATTTTGAAGCTTTAATGGGAAAGGCTGACTTGGATTTAGTGGCAGTTACAGAAACATGGTTCACAGAAAACCATGACTGGGATGTATCTATACCAGGCTATACTTTATTCAGAAAGGACAGGGTAAGAAGAAGGGGTGGAGGAATGTCACTATATGTAAAAAATAATATTAAAGCTTTGGAACTACAGAGCTTAAAAGGGAGAGAGGAGGCACTGTGGGTTAAACTAGAAAGAGGGAAAGAGAAATCTGATTGCATTGGTGTGATATACAGACTTCCCTCACAGAAGGAAGAGGTGGACGGAGAGTTAATTGAAGGCATACGCAGCATTGCTAGGAAAGGGGAAGTGCTACTGATAGGGGATTTCAATATGCCAGATGTTGATTGGCACATTCCTGTTGCAGTATCATCTAGAAGTAAGGAGATCCTGGATTCTCTACAGGGAGAACTATTCAGACAACTGGTAACAGAACCCACACGTGAAGGGGCCATACTGGACTTGGTGCTTACCAATGGTGAAAGTATTTATGATGTTATAGTGGGAGATTATTTTGCATCCAGTGATCACCAGATGGTGTGGTTCAGTACTAGGATTAAGGCTGTTAAAATCCGTTCAAAAGTGAGGGTCTTAGACTTTAGGAAAACTAACTTTGCCAAGATGGGCCAATACCTCAGGGAGTCGTTAGCAGAATGGGAACACTGGGGGATGTGGAAAAACAGTGGACAAAACTGAAAGGGGATATTTTAAGGGAAACCAACCTTTTTGTTAAAATAGTAAAAAAAGGAAAAAGAGACCGCTATGGCTTTTGAAAGAAGTAGCTGAAAAGGTGAAGAAAAAGAGGGAGGCCTTCATGAAATACAAGAGATCACAGAGAGAGGAAGGCAGGCATCTATATTTGGAAAAACTTAGAGAAGCTAGCAAAGTAGTCACAAAAACAAAGATTCAAAAAGAGGAGGAAATAGCCAATGCAATAAAATGGGGGGATAAGACATTTTTCAGATATGTTAGTGATAAGAGGAAGGGCAAAAGTGGTATTGTCAGACTCGAGGGTGAAGGAGAGGAATATATGTAGAAGCTGATGAGGATAAAGCGGAATTGTTTAGCAAACATTTGCTCTGTGTTCACAGATGAAGAACCAGGAGCAGGACCTCATAAAATGCCCACAAACAGGAATAGAAGCGAGGGGCATCTTGAACAATTTTCAGAAGACTGCGTTCATGAGAAACTAGCTAAACTTAAATTAGACAAAGTAATGGGACCGGATGGGATACACCCTAGAATACTGAGAGAACTTGGGGACGTTCTAGCAGCAACACTGACTGAACCTTTTAATGCCTCATTGGAGTTGGGAGTGGTACCAAAGGACTGGAGAGAGGCACATGTGGTCCCCTTTACACAAAAGTATAAGTAAGGATGTGGTTGAAAACTACAGGCCGGTTAGTTTAACTTCAGTGGTGAGTAAATTATTGGAAGCCCTGCTGAAAGAGAAAATAGTGAGGTTTCCAAGTCCAGCAGATTACAGGTTCCGAGGCAGCAGGATTCACCAGAGGCAGGTCTTAGACATATCTGATTGATTTCTTTGACTGGGTAACCAGGGAGTTGGACCGAGGGGGAGCCCTAGATCTGGTACATTTAGATTTCAGTAAAGCCTTTGACACCGTTCCGCACAGGCGACTTATAAACAAACTGAGCACCCTAGGGATGGACCTTAAAGTTACCGCTTGGGTTAGGAATTGGTTGAGTGGGAGGCGACAGAGGATACAGGTAAATGGAGCTCACTCTGAGGAGAAGGAGGTTACCAGTGGTGTGCCCCAGGGATCTGTCCTTGGTCCAATTCTTTTTAACATCTTTGTTAGTGATATAGCGGAAGGGCTGTCTGGTAAGGTTTACCTCTTTGCGGATGATACCAAAACCTGCAATACAATAGACACCCAGGAAGGTTTAGATAACATGAAGAGGGCTCTAGCTAAGCTTGAAGAAAGGTCTAGAATTTGGCAGCTGAGATTTAATGTTAAAAATGCAAGATCATGCATTTGTGCTGCAGCAATCCAAGGGAGCCATACAGTATAGAGGGGTGAAGTACTTTTGTCCACTGACGAAGAGCAGGACCTAAGCTTCATTGTGTCTGATGATCTTAAAGTAGCTAAACAGGTAGAAAAGGTGACAGCAAAAGCTAGAAGGATGCTTGGGTGCATAAGGAGAGGAATGGCCAGCAGAAGAAAGGAGGTGATAGTGCCTCTGTATAAGTCTTTGGTGAAACATCATTTAGAGCACTGTGTGCAATTCTGGAGACCACACCTTCAAAAGGATATAAACAGGCTGGAGTCTTTACAGAGGGTGGCTACTAAAATTCTTAGTGATCTTCATTATAAAGCATATGAGGACAGACTTAAGGATATTAATATGTATACCTTAGAGGAAAGACGGGAAAGAGGTGATATGATTGAGATGTTTAAATACCTCCGTGGCATAAATGCACAGGAGGAGAGCCTCTTTAGATTGAAAGCAAGCTCTGCTATGAGGGGACATGGGATGAGGGTGAAAGGGGATAGATTCAGGCATGATTTGCGGAAGTATTTCTTTATGGAAAGAGTGGTGGATCCGTGGAATAGTCTCCCAGTGGAGGTGGTAGAGATCTGAATTCAAAGAAGCATGTGACACAAACAGAGGATATCTAAAGGAAAAAAGGGGACTGTTGTAGTTGTTGTTATGGAAGGACAGACTAGATAGGCCATGTGGTCTTTTTCTGTGTTTCTTTGAGACCAGTGCAAGAGGCAAAAATTGTTAAGGCCTGCCATGCAGATAAATGTTTGGTCTTCCTATTTATTTATTTATTTATTTAGCCAGTATTGTATATCGCCTTATCCTTCAATCAAGGCGGTCAGGGACAAGACAGGGTTTACAATTAACATTGGGGATTCTGAGACATACATATATTCCTGGTGGGGGGACCCAAAGCTGGGTCTTTGGATTCTGTGGCCAGGTGACAAAACTGTGTGTGTGGGGGGGATTATGGTATTTGTTCAAAGGATTCCATGAACAGGTGTGTCTTGAGGGATTTGTGGAAGTCCTTGAGGTCTTTTTGTGTTCTTAGTTCCTCGGGGAGAGAGTTCCATAAGTCTGGTGCCGAGAGTGATATTGCTCTTCTGGATGATGTTTGCTTCGTTTTGTGGTATCCAGGTGGGTGGAGCAGGAAATAAAGAGTTAAAGGCCAAAACATAGTCCTATGTCCGGTATTGTTTGTGGACAATGTTATTGTGATCGGGATTACTTGAAGAATGAACTGATAGAATAAAATTTGAAGATAAAAAAGTGTTTTTGTAATCTACATATTTCCTTGTTTACAATAGGGAAAAAAAGCACAGAAAAGAGAAATCCAAACAAAACCTTTTTCCAGTACAAAATAAGGAAACCAATATCTTGCAAGCCCACACTAGAGGGAGACTGGTAACAGACATAAAAATACTAAACAATAATCATCCCTGAAAACCCGGAAGCATATGCAAAATATCCTTTAAGTAGCAGCACCAGATAGTATATCAGCATGTGATCTAAGGAAGTCCTCTAGCTTATTTTACCCAATGTAACCAGGTATTTACAGGGAAATTTTATAAGGAAAGAGGCACCTATCACCAAAACGTAAGGCATTAGAGCTAAAAAAAAAAAAAAAAAAAAAAAAAAAAAAAGGCCCCGTGCCTAGCTTGAGTTTGCCTGGAAATGTCAGCAAAAAATATTAACTTTTTGGCCACAAAATGAAGCATTTTTATTCTGAATTAAATTCTTATCCGTCTCAGAGTTAAGTGAAACTGGTAATGTAGCTCCGATTTTAATCTCGTTATTTGACAATTCAATGAATCTGCAGATAGCCTGAAAGTGTCAGAGTTTAAGAACCTCATGTCCCTCAATCAAGGCTTTCCTCCTGCAGGGCAAATAATAAAGATTATTAATAGAAAACTTATATATATCCTGGTAACTCAACATTTGCATCAAATACTTCTGAAACAGAAGCAATGGTGACAGATAGCTGGTCACTGGGAAATTAAAATATTTTAAATTGGTTCCTTACAGACTTGTAGCCTGATTCTCAAGTTTCTGTAAACGAGAGTCTATTGCCATCATTTTGCATTAACTTAGCTACAGTTTCACTTGTAAACAGAGAAATGGGAGAAAGTATTAGACAATGAAACATCAATCCATGTTGAAACCTGCCAAATATCTGCTAGAGAAGCTTCAGACTTCTTATCCTCTGATACTGACAAAGAAAGAAAACCCTGAGAACCACTAATTGTCCCAGAAACCCATACCACACAGGGCAAAAGAACAATGCCATCTTCCTATAGAGTCTCCGAAGCAGCAGCAGACACAGGAACAACAGGGGGGCATGCTTACCTCTCAATTACTGGAGAGGAAGTCGCTGGACCCAACAATTCCTTGCTTGTCAGAGGGGATGGGTTATCCCCCAAAGAAGGAGAGGAGACAATAGGAGAAACCAAAGAGTCAGAGGTCAGTTGAAAAAGTTGTTCCATGCCAACTACCAATGCTATGACATATCTGTCCACAGGGCCAGTTTTAACAGGGTTGGCCATACTCAGAGTCAAAGACTTCTTTTTTCTCTTACCCATACCAGATTCTCATGCTTCATAGTGCCCCGAAGGGGCACCAAAAAGTCAAAATGTGCCCCTTTGGACACATCCCACAGTGCATGGTCCAGTTTAAAACCCCCAGAGATGACAAGGGGGATTGGACGCAGCGTGGTACACGCCACAGAGGGCTGCCCAATCAGAAGCAGCTACTCACAGCATCATTCCAGGTAGTCGGGAAGCAAAAATAAAGCTCCAGCTCTATAAAAAAAAAAAGTTATATAAATACACACTTTTTATGTTTGCCTTCTGTTTGCTATTTATGTTTAAATTGTTTGTTTTATATTAGTTTTAGACCCTTGACGAAGGCTTTTTAGCCAAAACTTGGCAGAGTTGTGCTTCTTTTAATAAAGATTTCCATATCATCCTGCTAGACCAGTCCAGACAAGTGGGTTGTGTTCTCCTACCAGCAGATTGGTGGAGACAAAGAACCAATGAAAAGCCCAGGTTTCAATGACATCACTCCCATGCCTCTATTCACCTCAGCCACCAAACGTCTCTTCAGTATTTCTTTGTCTCCACAGATGGTGGATGGATTTTCCCCTCTCAAGAAAATTCTAAGAATTTGAGAGGAAAAAATTGATTAAACACTCATGGAGAACCATCTTGAGGGTGACTCTCTCACTTGAGCTTGACGTGGGAGGCTCCACTGGATTGCGGTCTTTTTGGTAGCAATAGGAGGAGGGAAAATTGGTTCAGCTCCATGCGTTTATCATAATAAGAGCCTGTTGAGCAGCCAGAAATTGGTATCGTTTTGTGGTATCCGGGTGGGTGGAGCAGGAAATAAAGAGTTAAAGGCCAAAACATAGTCCTATGTCTGGTATTGTTTGTGGACAATGTTATTGTGATCGGGATTACTTGAAGAATGAAGGATCTGGAAGAGTGCAGCAGCCTCACACAACCTCAGCGCCCCTTCCCTACTCCTCTGCCCCCCACCCCTGCTCTCTCCTGAAGATTGCAGAAGGCCTTCGTAGGGATCTGCTTGCCAGCCACCTTAAACGCAGTGCTGCAAAGCCAATGAAACAGTTTCAGGGGAGTAAAACCAAGCCCAGCATGGATCCTCTGCCTGGGGCTGTCAGGGAGGTGAGTACCAAAGCTTGACTGTGTCATTGGCCTTGCTGGGGGCTTCCAATTCAACCTTCCTGGGACACAATTCAGGGTGGACTGCTAGTGACCTTTGGCACGGCATGGGGGTTTCCTGCTGTTTTCTGCATGCGTTAGTAGCGTTTTTTGTTTTTTTTTAATCTTTTATTCAAAGTTTTCTTCCCTGAATACAACACTGAAAAAAAGAAATACAAATCCAAGCAAGACGAATAATATTCAAGCGGAAAAATATACAAAAAATATAACACCTCACATCAAGGAGAGAGAAACATAATGTCTAAGTAATACTAAATACTGGCAATTAAGAGTTATACAACTCCACATAAGGGAGCAAAAAAAAACAACCCGCCCCTCTACTTCTCAACCGGTTCCTTCGCAATCAGAAATTTCTGTAACTGTACTGCATCAGTATAAGCATAACTGTGGCCCTGGTATATAACCAAGCAGCGACAAGGAAATTTAAAAAAAAAAGATGCACCCAAAGCAACAACTCAAGCTCTTAAATCCAAAAATTGTTTGTGTCTTAACTGTGTGGCACGACTAACATCAGGAAATACTTGGAGTTTAAATCCACAAAATAAAGCATCTTTGTGCTTAAAATAAGCTCTAAGCACAGATAGCTTCACAGATTCAGAACCAAAGGTAGCAACAACAGTGCAACGCTTGGTTATGACATCAGAGGAATCCTCCAAAAAGGCGGTTAAATCTCGAGCCACGGACTGATCAGGAGCCGAAGCCCCCTCGTCAGGTAGTGGCACTCGACCGCCAGGAAAAAAAAAAAAAAAAACTTGCACCACATCTAAGGAACCTTTCAAATTTAACGTCTCAGAAAAATATTTCTGTAATAAAATCTCAGGAGACAGTAAATGAGTTGAGGGAAAATTAAGAAAACGTAAATTTCTAACCCTTTGCTGATTCTCCAACATCTCCACGCGGAAGGCAACAGTAGAAACATCTTTAAGTAAAGAAAAATTATTATTAGAACCAGCAAGGAGATGGGAATCAACACGGGTAGAAATCTGAGCCAAAGAGCTTAACTGTTTATCAACTGCATTAAATTTATCAACCACATCATTCGTAATACTACAAAGGGATGAAACAGTTGATGATAAACGCTTATCAATTTGTTGAATTGCAGTCCAGATATCTCCTAAAGTCACTTCTCCCAAAGGAAGGGGGGCGACCTGATCGGAGGCAGCCGGACAAACAGGTCTCAGAGGTGAGGCCGGAGGTGGTGCGAGGGCATCAAGTAAAGTAGAAGATGAAAGGGGCTGGGGAAAAGGAGGCGGTAGCCGGAACTCAGGACTTAAAGAAGCCTGGTCTGGCGATAGATTTGCAGGCTGCAGCGTCGACACATGCCTATCCATAGGGCCAGTTACTTTACCTCCAGGGTCACGGTCTCCAGACCCAGATTTCACCACCGCTTTCCCTTTTCGTTTCCCCATGAATAGGTTATGTATCGTCAAGCACTCTCAAGAGCTTCTCAGGAGCGCCGAAGGAGCGCAAAAGGGGCGTGTCCTACCCCTTGTGACACACCCCTTAGGACACAACCCCGCAGGCTGCGACTCGCAGGCCGTGAGTAGGCACCCACAGAGCTTTATGTGGGTCGAGGGGGGGTCCTCCAAAGCAGGAGCGTCTAGTCAGAGTGCCTGCAGCTATGTCACCAGGTCTCCGCTCCCTCCTGCAGCCCTGCTCCGCGTAGCTGGAAACCGCGGCTGCTCCCAGGTACAGCTGATCTCTCCCGGACAAGTTCTGCTCCCACAGAGCTTTATGTGGGTTGAGGGGGGGTCCTCCAAAGCAGGAGCGTCTAGTCAGAGTGCCTGCAGCTACGTCACCGGGTCTCCGCTCCCTCCTGCAGCCCTGCTCCGCGTAGCTGGAAACCACGGCTGCTCCCAGGTACAGCTGATCTCTCCCGGACAAGTTCTGCTCCCACAGAGCTTTATGTGGGTCGAGGGGGGGTCCTTCAAAGCAGGAGCGTCTAGTCAGAGTGCCTGCAGCTATGTCACCGGGTCTCCGCTCCCTCCTGCAGCCCTGCTCCGCGTAGCTGGAAACCGCGGCTGCTCCCAGGTACAGCTGATCTCTCCCCGCGTTAGTAGCGTTTTTACTTATTATGCACGTGGTGTCTCTGTCCTAGCACCTGTTCTGCCCAAGCACCTCCAACGCACATTCCCACCCTAGTGCCTGTAACACACATTCCAATAAAAGCACAGTTAACACGTTCCTTTCAGGCTGCATGGCCTTAGCACACGCTGTTGTGATACTTGCCTTAAATTTCTCTGTCTTCTTCCAGGAAACGTTGTTTGGAGTCTGCTACGGCCTTCCTTTCTGATGCCATGTATGACCTGGTACGTTTGGCGGCCAGAGACAGTGCCCTGACAGTGGTGTCCCGGCGTTAAATTTTGCTTCAGCACTGGGCGGTGGACATATCATCCAAAGCCCAGTTGGCTCAACTGGCTTTTAAAGGGAAGCTTCTTTTTGGAGCTGATTTGGAGAAGCTGGTGAAGGACCTGAGTGATACTAAATCTTACCATCTTCCGGAAGACGGATCCAGGGGTCCTGTGATGCGGGCTGGTGCCCCTTTCTTGTCAGCTTCCACACATCCACTGAAGGTATGCTGACCAGACCGCCAGAGGTCTCGAGACTCTTGTCATTCCCAACCTGGAAATCCTTTCTTTCCCTCTGCTTCTGGGCTTCAGGCTCGTTATCAGTGCTTTTGTGGAGCTTGTGGGACCAGGGACTCGATCCCCTCCAGAGGAGGACCCTCCCAGGCTGCGCAATAAATGTTTGGGGGCCCATTCCCTGGTTCCTCTGATTGGATGCAGATTTTGCCTCTTCTTTCAGGAATGGGCCCGGGTTACCAAAGATTGCTAAGTGCTCAATACCATTCAGTTTGGCTGTGTCCTGGAATGCAAAGAGCCGATTCTGGATGGCTTTGTCATTTCCTCTTGTGCATCTGCAATCAAAAGTGGATAAGTTGCTGCCACTACAGGCAGTGGTGCCTGTCCCCTGGATGAATGAGGTAAGGGCAGTTCTCCAGAAATAAGCAGGAAGTCAGTCCTCACTTATGGGTGATGTCGGCACCGACTGAGCCCGCGCAGAGCAGTTCCCCAGTTTTCAAAGCCTTTGGGATTGCCGCCATGCATGCGTGGTCCTCTTCCCGCCCAAAGGTGCCATCTTGCTCATCGGAGCCCTTCGGGCACATGTCCTCGTCCCTTGGAAAGTGTGTTTCATTTTTGGCCTCTGGCCTCTCTAGTAGCACCGGTCCTCTACCCGCCCTCCCCTGCTCTGTTTTTCCTGAGCGGGGGGACGTTTTTCTGTAAAGGTTTTCTCCTGCGGGCCTCGCACCCTTTTTTCCCCAACCGCTGGGCGCAAAGGTCTTTGACCTAGCGGGGGGCCCTTTTTGCCCCAATGGCCACCAGGTTTAAGAAACGTGACAGATGCTCCAAAAACATGTTGCTCACGGACTCCCACGACTGCTGTCTGCGGTGTCTTAGGGCTGACCATGACCCGGAGCTCTGCTCCCTTTGCAAGAAAATGTCCTCCAAGACCCTGCTAAGTCATAAACAGAAGTCCGATTACATTTTCCGGAAGGTAGCCCCGGAATCCCCGGTGGCACCCTCGGTCATCCCTCCAGTGGTGGGATCCCCCACCTTGGTCCCGTGCTCTCGGCGGCATTACAACCAAGGGTCCCCTGAAGTGGAGAGGCGTAAGAAGAAGAAGACTTCAAAGTTGCTGTCGGAGATTCCAGATAAGCGCGAGTGCTCCCGCACTCAGTCGCTCCCACACTCAGTCGCTCAGCCCCCCTCGGCATTCCCGAGAGTCAGACAAGGAGCGGCCTCATAAGGTACCTCGTACAGATACGGAGGCCTCCAGCAGTGGCGCCCCATCTCCTGAGGGTCCTCCTGGTGAGGACCCCCCTCTCCTCCTCCACGCCAGACCTGGTAACCCCGGTGTCGCCGTCACTCTTGCCCAACACATCTGGCCTGCACCTCTCTAAACACTGAAACCCGCCCTGGAAACCGCCGAGAGCCATGGGTCTCGTGAGGGTCTGCAGCATCAGTCTCTCTCGTCTTCCCAGTACTCGGGAACGAGATCCTCCAAGGCTGGCTCCAGGCAGGCCTCGACCTCTGGTTGGGGCAACCACCCCGAGTCAGACTCCTTTTCAGACCTCTGGGACTGGGAGTCGGACGGAGATACCTCCCCGGAGACCCATGCCCACAATGACCTCCCTTCGGACCCGTCCCCGCTCACCTCTCGAAGGCGTTCACCGCCTAGGACACATCATTTCTAATGTTTGTGCAGGACATGGCATGGGCCCTCAGCCTGCCTACGCAGGCTGAAGAGGAGCCGCAAGCTGAAGAGCTCTATATTCTACAGTATTAGTCCCCCACCTCGGGAGTCTCCTACTGTTCCAGTTCCTCCTATTTTGTCGAGGCTGCTCCTCCACATGTGGGAGACACCTGCTTCGGTCCTTATAGTGAGCAAGTGCCTCGACGCTATGTACAGGGTCAAACAGGAAGACCCAGCTCTCACACACTTCCATGGTAATGGAGTCGGCAGTGCGAAAGCAAAAGAGCCCGAAGTTGCACTCTTCGGTCCCCCCGGGCAGGGAGTCAAGAGCTCTCGATGCCCTTGGGCGCAAGGCCTAATCAGGGGTCCATGCTCACATGCCGCATCCAGGCATACCAATTGTATATGAGCATGTTCCTACATGACCTCGCCAAAGAGTTCAGCAGGTTCTCCGCAGGCCTAGGGAGTGAACCCCTTCTCTGCTTCCAAACCCTCCTAAGATCCGTCGTGGAGTGCTCAAAGTACCTTTCCTGAGCTGCGTATGATGGATTTGAATCCTCCGCCCAAGTGGCAGCAGCCGGCATCGGGTCCCGATGCTAGGCATGGCTCCAGACCTCGAATCTGGAGCAATGGGTCCTGGAGAAGCTCCTCGACGTCCCCTGCCCTGGCGAGCAGTTGTTTGGCAAACCTATGGAGGATAAGGCCGCTGAGATAGAAACGGAGTTCGTCACCCAAACCCATCTTTCGCGTAAGACCTCCTCTCTCCCACGGAAGAAACAGCAAACAAAGAAGCCGTTCTTCCAAAGGAAGGGGCTTCCCTGCTGGGGTTACTCTCCTTTCTTGCCTACCCCCGTGACAGCTCCCGGCACGCAGGGGAAGGGAAGTGCACATAGCCACCGCAAGCCTAAAGGGCCTAAGGCCAAACAACCGGCACCACCCCAACCCGCACAGGGGTTTTGACGCCGATGGCAGCGCCTCTCACCTCCCGGCAGCACTTCTGCCAGTGGGGGGATGTCTGTCCCTCTTCGCCCCACAGTGGACGTCAATCACGTCGGACACCTGGGTCCTCCGAGTGATCCAGGACGGATATAGTCTCCTCCTGGTCAGGTGCCCTTCTCGCCAGCAGAGCCTACTCTGCTCCTTTCACACCAGACCTTCTTGCAGCAGGAGTTGTCCAACCTCCTCACTCAACAGGCAGTCGAGAAGCGGGAGTAGAACCCATGGCACCTTCGAGGCCATGTGTTCTACTCCCGCTTCTTTCTTGTTCTGAAAAAGAGGGGGGCCTACGCCCCATCCTTGACCTCCGGAACCTAAACAAGTTCCTGGTGCTGGAGAAGTTCAAAATGTTGTTGCTTGGCATCCTGCTGCCCTTCCTCCAGTAGGGTGATTGGCTATGCTCCTTGGACCTCAAGGACGCTTACGCCCACATCCACTACCAATACAGTGTGCTCCCCTTTGGACTTGCGTCTGCACCCCGGGTTTTCGCGAAGTGTCTCTCTGCGGTCGCCACCTCCCTCAGGCGGCAGGGTATACTCGTCTTCCCCTACCTCGACAACTTGTCACAGGGACCTCAATCGACGAAGCCCACCTGCCAGCATCGCGAATGATCCTCCTCCTCGAATGGCTCAGCTTCGTGATCAACTACTCCAACTCGAGCCAGTGAGGACCCTGAAGTTCATCGGTGCCCACCTTGACATGGAGCGAGCGACTGCCTTCCTGCCTGCGGACCGGGCAGACCGCCTCCAGACCGTGGCAGCCCAGGTCCAGAGCAGGGCTTGGGTTACGGCACGGGTCATGCTGTGCCTTCTAGGACACATGGCCTCCACCGTCCATGTAGTCCCCCACGCCCGCATGCACATGCAGACAGCCCAGTGGTGCCTCAGGACACAATGGAGCCAGGCCTTCGGCCACCTCAGAGACCCTATCCGGGTCTCCCGCAGTCTCCACAACTCCCTGGGTTGGTGGCTGGACCCCTGATGTCTCCTTTGGGAAATGCCCTTCCAGACCCCACAGCACGAGCTCATCCTAATGATGGATGCTTCCCTGCTGGGGTGGGGAGCCCACTGCGGCATATTGTGCACCCAGGGGCAGTGGTCGCCCGAGGAGTCTTGGCAGCAGATCAAACTGCTCGAGCATCAGGTGGTCCGATGGGCTCTGAGGGCTATCCGAGGGGGAAGTCGGTGCTCGTGCAGACCGACAACAGAGTAGCCATGCTTTACATCAACAAGGAGGGGAGAAACAGGATCACACCTCCTCTGCCGAAAGGCGATCCTCCTTTGCATCTCGCTGGGGGATGACCCTGTGAGCGGTCTACCTCCCAGGCCAGGAGAATGTCCTCGTGGACAAACTCAGCAGGATCCTCTACCCATACGAGTGGCGCTTGGATCCGGAGGTCACTGGTGTCTTGTTCCATTGGTGGGGGACCCCATCCATGGACCTGTTTACTAGTCCAGCGAATGCGCAGCTTCCCCGCTTCTGCGGCCCAGTTCCGCACCTAAGCAGGGTGGTCCCGGATGCGTTCCTCTTAAGCTGGACCTCCAGCCTTCTTTACGCGTTTCCTCCCACTCCTCTCATTGCGAGGACCCGCCACAAGACTCAGCGGGACCGAGCTTCGGTGATCCTCGTGGCCTCGACAGCCTTGGTTCCCGTTCCTGCTCTCGTCCAAGCCCCCAGTCCCCTGGGCTGTGCCCCCCCAAGCCTGTTGACACAGGAGGAAGGTCGGGTGTTGTACCCGAACCTGGCCTCGCTGTCCCTTACAGTCTGGCGGCTGAACGGGTCGCCTTAGCTCCGCTGCGCCTTCCTAAGGATGTCGAGGAGATCCTCCTCACGTCAAGGAAGGACTCAATGAGACGGGCGTAAATTATATTTTCGAATACGAAATAATTTCGGAAAATGGCTAGATGCACTAATTGTAACAAAAATGCCATCTGTAGTTCTGAGAGGTCTCCCTGCATCTAGCCATTTTCCGAAATTATTTCGTATTCGAAAATGTCTTTTACCAGCAGATTTCTGGAGTGGCTATGGGGGCTACATGTGCCCCTTCAATTGCAAATTTATATATGAGTAAATTCGAAGAAAAATGGATGTCCCAGTCCCCGTACGCTTCTAATGTGAAATTGTGCTGCCGGTACATAGACAACGTTTTCAAGCTGTGGAAAGGTTCTGAAGATAGATTAGGGTTGTTCCTGCAGTGGATAAATCAGTGTGATCATAATATACAATTTACTCATATTTATCACAGGGATAAGTTGTCGTATCTGGATGTGGCTATTACCAGAGGGAAAGGAGAGTGGTTAACATTGGTCCATCGAAAATCTACGGACCGTAATACATTTTTGCATTTTAAAAGCACACACCCTCCGAGGTTGAAGGAGGGCCTTCCTTTATCCCAATTTTTACGATACAGACGAAATTGTTCTAATGATTGAGATTTTAAGAAGTTATCAAAACAGCTGTCAGAAAATTTCAGAGAGAGAGGATACCCCTCATCAGTTGTAAAACGAGCCTATTCTAGGACTCTTTACAACAATAGAAATTTACTATTGGAGTCTAAAAGAACGGAGAATGTTAATTCTAATAAAGTTAATTTAATCACCACTTAGTTCGGGGATTCAGCGAATATTAAAGCAGCATGGGAATATCTTAGGGGTAATCCCTGGGTTAGTTGGCAATCAAATATGCTGTGTATGGCAACACAATAGAAATTTAAAAGAGCAACTCAGTCCAGCAGTATTGTGATCTCCTGGCTTAACAGGCACCCCATTAGATATTGAAATAGGGCACAGAAAATGTGGGGAGTGTGGCATTTGCGATATCACTATGGAAGTGAGTGTCTGTACATCAGGGGGTTACATACCCCTTGAAAGATCATATAACATGTGAGTCCTCCTTTGTGGTGTATATAATTCAGTGTCCCTGCGAGTTAATTTTATTTATATATTTTTATATTTATTTTTATTTGTAGCTTTTCTATACCGCACTATTTGACATCAGTGCGGTTTACAATTAACAATTTTGTACAGGGCAGGGGAGATGCCTTGTGCTTACATTGAACAGGACATGATAATTTGGATTCATAACATTGAACTATATACATCCAAACAAATGAGAGATTATTAGTGACACTTTTACGTTATGAAAGCTGATGGGTAGTCGTGTTGGTGCAAGGTGTAGGGGTGCAGTTGGATTATGAGAAGTACAATAGGAATAAATGATGTTTAATGGCTTTCCTAAATTGTGTGAGATCTCTGATTTTACAACTCAGCATGCAAAAACTATTCACCCCTTTAAAATCAGAATGGAGGAACATAAGAGTCGTCTAAAGTGTAGAGTTAGAGAGGCGCCATTAGTCCAACATTGTTTAACAATGGGACATGTTTTTGAGCAATTGCGATGTTTTTGCGTAGACAGAGTGTGGTCAGGAATAGCAGGCAAGTCACAAGAGCAATCCCTAATTATTAGAAAACAAAAATGGATTTTCACTTTAAAATCAGTGACACCCGATGGCCTTAATGCTAATATAGATTGGACATCTTGTATATAGGGATTGGTAAGGGGTGAGTGTTATGAAAGAGGGTGTAGGTATAGGTAGGTAATGCAGGGCAGTAAAGACACAAATATTCTTTGGTTTATAGATTGAATAGGTTAGGGAAAGTTGATTATGAGCAGCTATAGGAAGGAACAAGGGATTTACCTCATTGAAAGGTAACATTTGTATTATTCATTCAGCGATATCGGTGGTTAGGTTGACGTCATTCGAGGGGCAGGTTTAGAAGTCATCAGTAGATTGACAGAGGGGAAAGGTTTAAAATTGGAAGTAGTAACACCTTACCCGCATGCGCGGCGTTTTTCCACAACCAAGTTGGATGAGAGGTTTCAGTTGCAGCGGTTTCATGAAACGTGTGCAGCATTACTTTTTTCTCCGGTAGGTGATCGGCTTATCATAATTACATGATAAAGGAGGATTTACGTAAAGGAGTTTGAGAGCAGTTTGATTGTGTGAGTGGTTATTGATATGGGTTTTTGTTTTCTAGTGATAGAAGTGAATAGCAATCCCCTGAGGAAACTTGTAAAAGTGAAACGCGACGGAGGTGCCCAGGAAAGGCATTGGGATAAGAACTAACAGTATTGTCGAAGCGGAGTGAAGTTGGAGCTTGAAGACACCACTAAACTATAAGCTAAGCACATGGTGTTTATAGTAAAAGATAAGAGCTACTGCGAATGTTTTAGAAGCAGTATTTTCACCGCATGGAAAATAGTGGGTCAGAAGCTTCACACGTTCACACTCTTTTAAACTCAGTTAAAGGTCATTGATGCTAATGGACACAAGAGTTAGACATTTGATAAGTCTAAAAAATATGTGCCAAAAAGTCTGAGACCTTTTATAATGAGAAGTAGTAACCATAAGAGAAAAATTGTTTGAAAAAGATCCAGACCCTTTATTAATAGAATTGAGTGTTTCTCTAGGGGTTCAGCATCTGCATCCTCCCTTTAGGTCTGTGGTCCCCTTCCTGGGATGTGTGTCTGGTTCTCCGGGCCCTGATGTTGGCTCCCCTTGAGACGTTCAAGCACGCTACTCTGAAGGACTTGATGCTCAAGAAGGTTGTCTTGGTCATGATTTGTTCTGCAAGGCGGATTTCAGAGCTGTAGGTTCTGTCTTGCCAAGATCCTTATCTGTCTTTTTCAAAGGAGGCCATTTACATTCAGCCTGTGCCTTCTTTTTTGCCTAAGGTGATTTCTCCCTTTCATGTGAACCAGGTGGTCTGCCTGCTCTCCTTCTCTAAGGAGCAGTGTCGGGGGAAGAATAAGGATCTTTGCCTTGTGGATGTCTGGAGGGTGCTTCTCTGGTATTTGGATGTTACAAATTCCTTTCGTAAGCGCAGCCATCTTTATGTGCTGTTTGCTGGCCCGCGCAAGGGTGACGTGGCAGCTAAATCTACCTTGGTGTGCTGGATTGAGGTCATTGCCTTGGCATATCTGCTGTGGAGCTGGCCAGTTCCAGAGGGCTTGCATGTCCATTCTACCGAGTGCAAGCATCCGCGTGGGTGGAGCTCGATAGCCTCTGCAGACATTTGTCGGGCAGCACTGTGGGCATCATTTTCCACTTTTGTCAAGCATTACCTCTTGGCTGTACACCCTTGCGCAGACTGGCCTTTGGCTCAAGGGTTTTGCGAGCTGCTATGTCGTCTTCCCGCTCAGTGGAGTCATAGCTTTTGGTTCGTCCCAGTTGTCTGGACTTGTCTAGCAGGATGATATGGAAGGTGACATTTTATTTACCAGATAATGTCGTTTCCTTGAGTTCTGCTAGACCAGTCTAGGCCCGCCCCTGGAACTACATTTGCTCTGTTCTTCTGCTTCAGTATCTTTGGGTCCGCTATGATTCTTATGCTTGGCTCTGCAGTTTATCTTCTACCGACAGCCTTCTCTTTCTGCTTTCCTGTACATAGTTCTCTAGTTGATTACTCATTGTTGCCCACAATTGAAGTTGTGTGTCTTGCTATGTTCTCCCATATGTTTGGAATGGATACTGAAGAGATCTCTGGTGACTGAGGTGAATAGAAGCACAGGAGTGATGTCATTTAAACCTGGGCTTTTCATTGGTTCTTTGTCTCCACCAATCTGATGGTAGGGGAACACAACCCACTTGCCTGGACTGGTCTATCAGGACTCAAGGAAAGGACATTATCTGGTAAGTTAAATGTCATCATTTGTAACATTAGGTTCTTGGTCTGCCTCCACTCTTTGTGTGCTGATTATTCATTTATACGGAACATTCCCAGATCAGCCAGTAAAATTACCGCAACTGCAGGTACAGTCAAATACTTCAGTTTACAACTCAGCATGCAAAAACACTCTTCAAATTCTAGTGTTTCATCAGTGACAGCAGCTCACACTCTGTCCACTACTAGAGGCTGTGAGAAGTAAGGCAAAAGCTTACTGTTCTCATACCAGCACAGTCTAAGCATTTAGACTGTACCAACTCTACTTATGAAATATTCTGCAAATATTCTAAAATACTAGTATACCTCCAATTGGAATAAAATAATAAGACAGATTACTAGAGATTCATCCACAGAAACTACATGTTAAAAAATCCCTCTGTGGTTATACAACAAAAACATAGACCATCACCTGGTAAAAATAAGGGCCTTATTTTCAAAGCTCTGGATATTTAAACACTGCAGCAATTAGCCACAGCGTTTAGATGTAATCTGAATATTCAGTGTTGGTATCCAGATAGTGGCCAGCACTGAATATCTAGTCAATTTCAGTGGCTGTCTGGATACCAGCAATATTCATCCGATATCCAGATAGCACTTAGGATAGTTGTTTTGGCTAATTTATCCAGATATACTGTCCACATAAGGGTGGCAGCTAGCCAGACAGCACTGATATTCAGCTGCTAATACCACCCTCACTCTGCCCATGGGACCGCACCTGCACTGTGTGAACATTGTCAAGATGGTCTATGGAGATTCTCAGCTTCACTGTCCGAATAGTGCAACTGAGTCCCTCAGTACCTTCGTCCAGATAGCCTCAGCTTCCAGATTATGAACATTTGTAAACAAAAAATGAAATGAAACCCCCCTAAAACCAGACTGAGGAGCAGAACACTGAAGAAAGAGAATTAGAAATGTATTTTTCCTGCACAGAATAAAATACAAGAAATCCACATTCTCAAAGAATATGTTTAATTCTCTAAAAATTAAAGAGACATATTTTGTACTTTCTGTTATCTGACCATTTTGCTTTTGCTATTGGGTTGGTCCTGGTCTCTCTTTACCACTTCCTTATATTGGTTTTCTCCCAAGTTTTCCCCCAGGATCTCATTTCCACTTTCTGTATCTTCACTGTCCCTGTCTTTCTCCCTTATAGTTGCCTCTAACATTGATCCTTCTGTCTCATCTTTTTTTCTTCATTTCTCTTATCTACCTATATCTAGATTTAATTCTTCCTTCTCCCTTCCGCCACACTCAGTCCCCCTCTTTCCATCTTTCAACTACTTAACAGCTTTCCATTTTCTACCCTAATCCTTCCATGCCCATCCATGTCTCTTATTCCGTCATCAGCCTCTTATTCCACTGTCTTTCATCCACTTTCTAGTCCCACATTTCTACCCTCTGTACTCATCACCTTTCCAGCCTCATCTCTTAACCCCAGCTCCTTTCCTGTCACTCTTCCCCTCTCTACTTCTAGTCTCTTCCTTATGTCTTACCCCCTTATTCATATACCTATTCCCTCTTTTACCTTTCCCTTTTCCATCCTCTCTCACCTCCTTCAGAGATCTGGTCCATTCTTTGTCATTCATCCTCTTCCTAGCTCTCTGCCCCCTTTCCCGGATACCACTGGTCTACAGTTTTTAAAAGTTGTCTGCTTCAGAGACAAAAATCTGACAATTCTTATGGATTTTGATGTGCTGAATTCTCCGTGAACAAGCAGTAAGTAGGTCCTCATGTATGGGTGACGTCCCCCGACGGTGCTCTTCGCAGGAACGCTCCCCACCTTCCACCAGAAACATTTGGGAGTCTCCATTGCGCATCCGCACCTGCCTTCTTATCTGCCACAGCACCACTTATCCCCACAGTCTGCGTTTTCCACAGAGCCCCAGAGACATGATCCTGACTGCCTTCAGAAAAAGTTGTCCTTTTGGGTCCTTGGGGGTTTTCAATTTGTTGTTTTCTGCTAGTCTATCCATCTTTCATTGAAATGTCGGCTCTTGCCGGCACCGGCCATTGTTTTTGGGAGGTTTTACTCTCTTTTTCTTTCTTTTGCACCTCGGGAAGATTTTCGCTTTTTTCTTTGACCGGTATTGAGCCATTTGATTTTGCAGCAGCCATTTTTCCGAATATGTTCAAACCGGCCAGTGGGTTCAAAAAGTGCACTTGCTGTGCATGCACCATTTTGGTCACTAACCATCACAGTTGGTGTATCCAGTGCCTCAGCCCTGACCATGAGCCCTCTTCCTGAATCTCTGTCTTCATATGACCAGGAAGAGCTTCAAGGGCCAAGAGAAGCAGCGTGAGTCCCTCTTCAGGCCATCAGACTTGGCGTCCTTGGTATCAGGACATTGGCATCAATGCCCTCGAGGGGCTCTGCTGGGGCCTCAGCATTGCATGGTGCCCATGCTTATTTGGAGCCGGGGAGCCGTGATAGGCTGGAAAGGAGGCTTTCCATTGACACCCAGTCAGAGGCTCAGAAGGACTCATCATCGGCCTCAATGCTGCCGAAGAAGGCGGCCAGAGAACTGCCAAACATGATTATCGACACTGGAGCCCTTCTTGGTGCGCAGTCGAGGGTGATGGCTTGGAGCATCCTGCAGAGGGGCCCTGATGGGAGGAGTGAACTCCCAAGGCCACTGGCAACCTCCTGATGCTCTTGCCATCATGGAGTCCCTGGAAGGGGTTCTGGAGTGTGTGGCTGAGGTCATTGTACTGGCCCTGATGCCCTTGGAGAGCGCAGTGCTGACTGAGCACATTCGGGCCCTTGTGCACATGGCATCTCTTGGCTGAACAGGCCTGGTGACCCCACCACCCTCTGTGACATTGCCACTGGCTGTGTGGCTTATTTTTGAGACCCATGCCCCCCCCTGCCAAGCCGGGGGCATTGGGTTGGCGATTGGAATCCAACTCGGTTCTAACCGTGATCTCCCTTTCAAGTGTCTCATGCTCCAGTGCCCTGACACACAGGCGCCCGAGGGAGGCCTGTCATTGGTCCTGTTAGTGCCTGTTGCCACCTCTGGAGCGGTGCTAGGAGGCGGCCAGGAGGTACTTCAACTTCCTCTCAGAGTCGGACTCAGAGGGCTGGAAGACAGAGGAGGATTCGCTGGTCTCCAAAAGGGAGTTCTCCGACATCCCTTTAGAGCAGTCCCCGCCATATGAAAGATGGAAGTTGTTCCCAAGGACATGTCCTTCAAGGACTTCATCCAGGACACGACAAAGGCAATTCCCTTCTCCCTCAAGGCAGAGAATGAGCCAAGGGCGGAGGAACTGGAGATCCTCCAGTATCCCTTGGCACCAAAGTAAGCCATTACAGTGCCCATGCACTGCATATTGCAGCAGCTTCTGTTCCGGATGCGGGAGAACCCCATGACTGTGCCGGCCATCAGCTGCCAACTCGACTTGATGTACCAGGTGCAAAAGGCTCCCGGGTTTGAGAAGCTACAATTTTAACATCTTTGTTAGTGATATAGCAGAAGGGCTGTCGGGTAAGGTTTGCCTCTTTGTGGATAATACCAAAATCTGCAATAGAAGAGACACCCAGGAAGGTGTAGATAACATGAGGAGGGCTCTAGCTAAGCTTGAAGAATAGTCTAGAATTTGGCAGCTGGGATTTAATGTTAAAAAATGCAAGGTCATGCATTTGGGCTGCAGCAATCTAAGGGAGCAATATAGTATAGAGGGTGAAGTACTTTTGTCCACTAAAGAAGAGCGGGACCTCAGCGTGGTTGTGTCTGATGATTTTAAAGTTGCTATACAAGTAGAAAAGACCACAGCAAGAACTAGAAGGATGCTTGGGTGCATAGGGAAAGGAATGGCTAGCAGAAAAAAGGAAGTGATAGTGCCTCTGTATAAGTCTTTGGTGCGACCTCATTTGGAGTATTGTGTGCAATTCTGGAGACCGCACCTTCAAAAGGATATAAACAGGATGGAGTCGGTACAGAGGGTGGCTACTAAAACGTTTAGTGGTCTTCATTATAAAGCATATGAGGACAGACTTAAGGATCATAATATGTACACCTTAGAGGAAAGGCGGGATAGAGGTGATATGATTGAGACGTTTAAATATGTCCATAGCATAAATGCACAGGGGGAGAGAGCCTCTTTAGATTAGATTTGAAGACCTAAATATGTACACTTTGGAGGAGAGGAGGGATAGGGGAGATATGATTCAGACCTTTAAATACTTAAAGAGAAATAATGAATAAACAAACCTTTTCCAGAGATGGGGAAGCTGTAAAACTAGAGGGCATGACATGAAGCTGCAAGGTGGTAAATTGAAAGGCAATGTCAGGAAATACTTTTTCACTGAAAGGGTGGTGGATGCTTGGAATGCCCTCCCGATAGAGGTGGCAGGGGCAAACACAGTGACGGAATTCAAAGTGGCCTGGGACAGACACAGTGGATCACTTTACAGCAACAAGATTAAATCAAAATAAACTGAACCATCTAATTTCTCAACAAATAGGGATGTACTACTTGGAGCAATAGGGGGAAGAGCGGTGGGTTCACCCCTAAACAAAGATATGGGGAGGGGTGAAGACATGGGGAGGGGTGCACCACTGGGTAGAGCACCGTCCCAGCTCCAGCCAGCTGACTTGCTCTGGTACTCCAGCCCAATCGGGGCTGTGGGAGGAGGAGCAGCAGCTCTGCAAAAGCAGCCCGCGATCGGCGGGAAAGTCGCCATCTTCACCTCTTCCTGCAACGGGGTAGAGCACCGTCCCAGCTCCAGCCAGCTGACTTGCTCTGGTACTCCGGCCCAATCGGGGCTGTGGGAGGAGGAGCAGCAGCTCTGCAAAAGCAGCCCGCGATCGGCGGGAAAGTCGCCATCTTCACCTCCCCCTGCAACGGGGTAGAGCACCATCCCAGCTCCAGCCAGCTGACTTGCTCTGGGTACTCCGGCCCAATTGGGGCTGTGGGAGGAGGAGCAGCAGCTCTGCAAAAGCAGCCCCCGATCGGCGGGAAAGTCGCCATCTTCACCTCCCCCTGCAATGGGGTAGAGCACCGTCCCAGCTCCAGCCAGCTGACTTGCTCTGGTACTCCGGCCCAATCGGGGCTGTGGGAGGAGGAGCAGCAGCTCTGCAAAAGCAGCCCGCGATCGGCGGGAAAGTCGCCATCTTCACCTTCCCCTGCAACGGGGTAGAGCACCGTCCCAGCTCCAGCCAGCTGACTTGCTCTGGTACTCCGGCCCAATCGGGGCTGTGGGAGGAGGAGCAGCAGCTCTGCAAAAGCAACCCGCTCTCAGGCAGGCCCGCGCCTGTCGGGCCCGCGCCTGAGGGCCTCACCAGAGGGCCCTTTGGCGTGGCCCTTAGGCGTGGAACCAGTCAGAGGATGCATACAAGCTCGGAAGACACAACTAAGCAGCAACAGCCGAATGCCCCCGAGAACCAGCAATAAGCCACAAAACCAGAGACTAAGTATTGACTCACTCCATATGAACAATACAATTGATAACAACTTATCTTCTAGATATGATGTCTTAATGTATTCTAATACCTATGCCCAATAATTATAATATATAACGTAGTTTAGTTATCAATTCCATGGTACTAGACTATTTATACAATATACTTGATCTATCCAACTGCATGCTACTAAGTATCTTTTACAAAGTATTCTCCACTAAGTATCTAACTACTGTTACAAAGTAGATACAGTGCAACAATCCAAGCTAGCTGTTTACCTGAAATTTACCAAAGTATATACGTAGCTGTTACGATATATATTTCACTGAAGTATCTTATACAGCTGTTATACACTGAATTAGCTTGCTGAAGTTTATAGCTTATACTGATGTTTATATGCTGAAGTATCATTAAAATCATCTCTAATACGTGAGGATTGGAGGATCGCCAATGTAACACCAATTTTTAAAAAGGGTTCGAGGGGTGATCCGGGAAACTACAGACCGGTGAGCCTGACATCAGTACCGGGAAAAATGGTAGAAACCATCATAAAGAATAAAATTACTCAGCATATAGATAGTCATGACCTAATGGGAGACAGCCAACATGGCTTTAGACAAGGAAGATCTTGTCTTACTAATCTGTTATGTTTTTTTGAAGGAGTGAATAAACAGGTGGACAAAGGTGAGTCGGTTGATATTGTGTATCTGGACTTTCAGAAAGCCTTTGACAAGGTCCCTCATGAGAGACTTTTGGCAAAACTAAAGAGTCATGGGATAGGAGGCAGTGTACTACTGTGGATCAGGAACTGGTTAAAAGATAGAAAGCAGAGGGTAGGGCTAAATGGCCAATTTTCCCAATGGAGAAAGGTGAATAGTGGTGTACCCCAGGGATCTGTGCTGGGTCCGCTGCTTTTTGACATATTCATAAATGACCTGGAAAGTGGAATAACGAGTGAGGTTATCAAATTTGCTGATGACACAAAACTATTTAAAGTTGTTAAAACCCAGGAGGATTGTGGAAAATTGCAAGAGGATCTTGATAAATTGGAAGACTGGGCATCAAAATGGCAGATGAAATTTAATGTGGAGAAGTGCAAGGTTATGCACCTAGGGAAGAACAACCCAAACTATGGTTACACGATGCAAGGTTCCACATTAGGAACCACCACCCAAGAAAAAGATTTAGGCGTCCTTGTGGATACCATGTTAAAACCCTCGGCCCAGTGTGCAGCGGCGGCCAAGAGAGCAAATAGAATGCTAGGTATGATAAGGAAAGGAATGGAAAATAAAACAAAAGATATTATAATGCCTCTATATCGTTCCATGGTGAGACCGCACCTTGAATATTGTGTGCAATTCTGGTCGCCGTATCTTAAAAAGGATATAGCGATTTTAGAAAAGGTTCAGAGAAGAGCCACCAAAATGGTAAAGGGGATGGAAGGCTACTCCTATGAAGAAAGGCTAAAAAGGTTGGGGCTCTTTAACCTGGAAAAGAGACGGCTGAGGGGAGATATGATAGAAGTCTATAAATTAATGAACGGAGTGGAACGGGTAAACGTAGATCGATTGTTTACCTTATCAGAATATAGAAAGACTAGGGGACATGCAATGAAGCTACAGGGTAAACTATTTAAGACTAATAAAAGAAAATATTTTTTCACTCAACGTGTAATCAAACTCTGGAATTTGTTACCGGAGGATGTAGTAAAGGCTGTTAGTGTAGCTGGGTTTAAAAAAGGTTTGGACAAGTTCCTGGAGGAAAGGTCCATAAACCATTATTAAGAAGGGACCCAGGATATCAATGCTTGAACCAATACAAGCATTGTGGAACCTGTGTCCCTTGGGGAAACTGCTAGGTACGTATGACCTAGATTGGCCACTGTTGGAAACAGAATACTGGGCTTGATGGACCTTGGTCTGACCCAGTATGGCATATCTTATGTTCTTATATGTTCTAAGTTCCTATATAACTGCTCAAAACAGTACACTAGAACATAATAACACAACCCTGTATCTTATATAGCTGCTCAAAAAATTATTTGTCCACTGACTCCACTCTATTAGTTTACAACATGGCCAGCTCTACGCTCGCCCTACTTCTCCTCTCCATACTATCTGGCATCTTACATACCTCTTTTGCTCTAACAACCGACCTCAACCCTATTCCTATACACCATTACAGAAATAGGAAACCCCACCAAAATCAACATCACTACCCACAAAACTCATATAACAATAGACAAACCTACCTTCTCTATATACCTCTTGAAGCAACAAACAACAAAAGATCTAATCCAAAAACCACTCTACAAGAACTCAAGTGTGCCCTTATTAATGCACGCTCAGCCCGCAACAAATGGCCTGCCATCACTGATCTTATAGCAAACCTTAATCTAGATATCCTCCTGGTCACAGAAACCTGGCTCTCCGATACTGATAATGTTCTATTGAACCAAGTTACCCCACCGAACTACTCAATTTACACCAGCAACAGGGAAAACAGAAAAGGTGGTGGAGTCTGCATAATCGCAAGATCTGAACTAAAATACCATACCACCTCCACCAAAGCCACAAACCACATAAACACACTGTCCATCTCTAACAAAACTAATACCATAAATCTTATCTACAGAGCTCCAAACGCTCCTGCTGATGACTTTTCAAACATTATCGATCTTGCTATCAACCCTAAAAACCCTGACAAACCCAATTGGCTCCTAGGAGATCTCAACTTGGCATCCACAATGCCATCAGTATCTAAATCCTTCCTCGATGCCATGGACAACCTACATTATAGCCAAATTGTAACAAACCCTACTCATAAACAAGGAAATCTCCTTGACCTCATCTTCGCACCACCCTCAGCTTCTTCCTCACTAAACCCATTTAAGCTCTTAACAACCCCCGTCCCCTGGTCCGATCATAACCTTATAATATTCTGCATACCATCTGAGGAATCGCCAAGCAAACCACCTGAATCCAACTCTCTCTCTAAACCCTCACGATTCAAACCATTCAACAGAGATGCAATCATTTCCCAAACCATCCCAAAACTCTCTCAAACACATGACAACATCAATGAAACTGTCTTGAACTGGAACAGCGTCATTGGATTATCCGCCCAGAATATCATCACAGACAATCAAACCTCTGTCAAATCACTCAGACCCAAGAAACAGAACGCGCCATGGTTCTCTGCTGAGCTAAGAGCCTCCTTACACCAGTTGAGGAAACTAGAGAGGAAATGGAGACAATCCCAGAATCATGATGACCAAACCACTTATTTAGCTCATTTGAGATCCCATCGTCAGCTAACCTGGGACAGGAGAAAAGAATATCACGCAAAAACTCCTTAACCGGTCTCTTAATAAACCAAGAGATCTCTTCCAAATAGTAAAATCCCTCACTGGAGAACCTACTCCACCACAGCAGGAACATGTACAACCTCAACTATATGCTGACTACATACAATCTAAGATGATCAAAATCACAACAACAATCTCAAATGAACCCACACAACCTCCCAATGTTCAATTTATACTTGATAAATTCTCATCTCCGTCTCCGAAAACAATTGAAGAAATTATAACTTCCATCAATGCTACCACCACCGCCCCTAACGACCCATGCCCAGCCCATTGGATCAAAGCAATGAGAACAGAACTTAGCCCATACATAGCAGCCATAGCGGACCAGTCACTCAGCACGGGGATATTCCCGACTGCCCTCAAACATACCTCCATCCGTCCCTTACTGAAAAATAATAAACTTGATCCAAAAAAGGTAGACTCTTACCGTCGAATTTCAAGCATTCCTCTATTAGCCAAGATCCTAGAAAAGATTACACTAAGGCAGATTCAACAACACATTGACTCTGAAGCACCACTAGACCCAAACCAGCACGGATTCAGAGAAGCGCACGGAGTCGAAACTCTCCTAGCTTCCTTAATGAACATGCTCATCAACACAATAGACAACATCAGAAATGGAGTTGCATTGGTCTTCCTAGACATAGCAGCAGCATTTGACTCTGTCGACCACGATCAACTGCTAGCCCGGCTCCACGAAAAAGGGATACAAGGAACTGCCTGGAACTGGTGCAAATCTTATTTGGAGGATTGCTGGCAACAGGTCCGGATTGGTAACACTACATCCCAGCCTTTCCAACAGCAGCAAGGAGTACCTCAGGGTTCCTCCCTCTCTGCCTTGCTATTCAATATTTACATGCAGCCAATCTGCAGCATCACTCGCTCATTCGGAATCTCTTGCCTCATTTATGCTGATGATGTGCTCCTATTCACACCAGTTAATGTTACAAATCCCGACTACACACCTTTAACCTCCTGCTTTAATACTATATCAGATTGGCTACTCACACAAAATCTCCGTGTCAACTTTAAAAAAACAGAGGTCTTGATTATCACAAGGAATAAAGACTTCTCTCCTCCACCAACGTTAATAACAAGAGATGCCGATCTACCGGTTAAAACCACGATACGTTACCTAGGTGTCATCCTGGATCAACGGCTGGAATTCAAAGATCACATAAAAAATACAGTAAAAACCATCTACCATAAAATCAAGACTCTACGACTCCTTAGACCCATGCTTGAACCAAACGACTTCCGCACAACCTTCCAAGCGTTAGTCACTCCGCACCTCGACTACGCTAACATTGTTCTCCAAGGCCTTCCCAAGAGCACATTGAACCCACTACAGTTGGCCATGAATACAGCAGCAAGAGTGCTATACGGGGTTCCTAGAAGTCAACATATTACCCCCATTCTGTTTGAACTGCATTGGCTCCCAATAACATGCAGGATCTTATACAAAACCCTCCTCTTGACCTTCAAAGCGTTCCATCAAATCTCTCCATCCTCACTATCAGACATCCTCCACCACCCCCAAAATATCAGATCTAGAAGATCGGTAACAGAAAACACACTCATAGTCCCAAAAGACTCAGCAAAAGCCACGCAGATGACTACCATGAGAGCCTTCTCATCCTTCGCCCCCAGGTGCTGGAACATGTTACCATCCAACATCAGATCACTAAAAGACCTGTCCCAATTCAGAAAAACTCTAAAAACACATCTCTTCACTCAACACTTCCTCCAAGACACTACCTCATCACCTACCCCTCTTCCAACCCAAACTAGTGAATATGGTTAGGCAAATAAATTCCAAAATCCCAATCCTTCCCCCAACTCAAAATCTACTCATGCCTATCCTACGAAGCTCTAAGCCTATACTAATTTATTGTAAATAGTTGTAAATTATTTGCTGTTGTTATATTGTCTTTAACCCCAGTTATCCTTGTTCCATTTCCTGTTATCTGTAAACTTGACATACGTTTTTATGCTTAAGTACAATGTTGTTAAAATGTAAACCGCACTGATGATGAATAACGCGGTATATAAAAACTACTAAATAAATAAATAAAATAAATGGGAAGGGGTGCACCTACTCCCTAAAGACATGGGAAGGGGTGCACCTACTCCTGCCATATTGCTGGGCAGACTAGAAGGACCATACTGGTCTTTATCTGCCGTCATTTACTATGTTACTATGATTAAAAGCAAGTTCTGCTATGAGGGAACAGGATGAGGGTAAAAGGGGATAAATTCAGGAGAGATATGCGGAAATATTTCTTTACGGAAATAGTGGTGGATCCGTGGAATAGTTTCCCAGTGGAGGTGGTAGAAATGAGGATAATATCTGAATTCAAAAAAGCATGGGACAAACACAGAGGATCTCTAAAGGAAAAAAGGGGACTACTGTTGTTGATATGGAAAGACAGACTTGATAGGCCATGTAGTCTTTTTCTGTCGTCATTTTTCTATGTTTCTAATTGCTGCACCACTCCCTGGTGGTGGAGTCGACCATGCGGCACGTTAAGAGCTTGAATTCACACTCTTCAGTGCCCCCTAGCCGGGAACAAGGACCCTCAATAACATTTGGGAGGTAATTCACCATCATCTCATCCACATATTGAGACTCCTTTGGGTCCTGTGCGTGTAACAGGAAGTATTTCTGAGAATGCTATCCTGGAAGTTATGGATTTCAACTTCTATCAACAAACCTAAAGTTTGCCCCCAGAACCTCTCTACCACACTTTCCTCGGTCATTGGTGCCAATATGTACCAAGACAGCAGACTCCTCCCCAGCGCTATCTAAAACTTTGACTAGGTGGCACATGAGGTCCGCTACCTTCGCACCAGGCAGGCATGTTACCAGGCGATCCTCACATCCACCAGCCACCCAGCTATCTACCTGCCTAATGATCGAATCACCAACTATAATGGCTGTCTTAACCCTTCCGTCATGGGCACATGGTCCTGGAGAAACCTCCTCGGTGCAAGAGAGTTTTACATCACCTGGAGGACAGGTCCTAGCAATAGGATCACTTCCTGCCACTCTAGCGTGCTGCTCTCTTGTCACATGCTGTTTCTCTGGTTCATTTTTATTTATTTTTTTATTTTTTTATATTTCTTATATACCGCGCTATTATAATCAGTGCGGTTCACAATGAACAGAAACAATAGTACAATGTAACAGGAACACATTGTGCTTACAATGAACAGGGCAAGTAACTTGGGTGAGAACTGGGTAATAACTATTTACAACACATTTGACAAGCTACTGAATATTCACAATTGAGCAGGATTGATGACACTGGCACTGTGGGGGTTTATGCTAAGGGTACTCTGATTAACCATTCTCTCGTTGGGTTAATGTATTGGAGCAGTTAGTGAGGGGGGTCAGAGGATCAATCATGTGTTTCCCTGGGTTGCTTTCTGGGTAGTGTTTTTGAAATAGGTGGTATTTTAGCGCTTTTCTGAAAGGTGTAAGGCTCGGGATAGCTCGAACTTCAGAAGGGAGGGCATTCCAAGCTGTAGGTGCATAGACTGAAAATGCCCTATTGACCGTAGCTTTTAGGCATTTTGTCAATATTTTGTGGATTTCTAGAGCATTCCGCATTGCAGATCTTCTGTTTCTGTTTTCAGGCATGATGTTGATTAACTTACTGATGGGTGTGGGAGACTGGTTCTTTAGTGCTTTGAATGTCATGACAAGTGCCTTGTAATGGATACGAGCTTGTAGTGGTAGCCAGTGGAGCTCCTTCATCACAGGCATAATGTGTTCTGACCTTGACACCCCTACAAGAACTCTAGCGGCAGAGTTCATGGCAAGTCGGAGTGGATTTAGCGTTGACTGTGGAAGTCCGAGGAGAGCGATATTGGCGAAGTCCAAGTGTGGGATCACTAGGGCTTGGAATATAGAGCGGTAATCAGTGAAATCCAGGAGTGGTCGAAGAAGGCGTAATGTTCCAATCTTATGATATACTGCTTTTGCGGTGTTTTTTTACATGTGTTATCATGTCAAGTCACTGATCTAGTATGACGCCTAGATAGTGAATTGATGTTTTAGTTTTAAGTTCAGCATTCTTGACTTGTAGTGCTGGAGGTGGGGTGAATGTCTGATTTCTCGTGATGAAGAGTACATCAGTTTTACTATGATTAATTCATAGATTTTGGGTGAGTAGCCAGTCTGCAACTACTTCAAAGCATCTTGTAATGGGTGAAAAATCTGGCCGGTCAGTCCTAAATGGGATGTATAGCAGGATGTCATCTGCATAGGCAAGGCATTGCACGTTTAATGAGCGGATCAGGGTGCAGATGGGCTGCATGTAAATGTTAAACAGCAGCGCAGACAGGGATGATCCCTGAGGTACTCCCTGTTTCTGAAGGAAAGGCTCAGAGGTAAGGGTACCTGTCTTAACTTGTTGCCATCTGTTGATCAGGTAGGATTTGCACCATTGCAGGGCAGTGCCCTGTATCCCTTTTTCTTGGAACCATTGTAGCAGTATCTCGTGGTTCACTGAGTCGAATGCGGCTGCAATGTCCATAAAGATGAGAACAAATCCTTGGTGTATATTGTCGAGGCCTGTGATTGGGTCATTAAAGAGGGTTGTTAGGATGGTATCCATGCCATGAGCCTCCCTGAATCCATGTTGGGATGGGTCAAGTGGTGCTTCATCGTCAATAAGCTGTTGGATCTGGCGCTGAACAGTCTTTTCAATAATCTTGGCAAGTAGAGGGATACTTGAAATTGGTCTGTAGGATTCGACTTTGGATGGGTCAATTTTACTGTTTTTTAGTAATGGTCTGATTGAAGTGTGTTTGAGACTCTGAGGGAAGGCTCCAGTTGATGATGATTGGTTTAGTATTTTGCACAGTGTGTGGCTTAGGTCGCATCGTAGCTCTTTTATCCAGCTGGCTGGACAGGGATCGTTAGGTGCCGTGGTGAGGTTGATTGCGACAATAGTGTCCTCAATTTCTTTGGTGGAGATTTCGCGAAATATGAAGAACGGTGTTGGCTGTGGCATAGTGTGCATGTTAGTGATGTTGGAAGAGGTTGAGTTCATACTGGTCTGGATCATCTTCGATTGTAGATAATCAGAATAATCCTCTGGCTGGGGCATATACGGATGTGCTAGGGCTGGGTCACCTGTTAGGGATTTTACGATACTGAAGAGGTCATGAGATTTATTTAAAGACCGTTTTAGAATATCTGTGTGATGCTGCTTTCTCTTCTCAATTGTTTTCTCTCTCTGAGTTAACAGGTGGGAGTTGTATGCACAGTATGCTTCGGCAGTCCGGGTTCTTCGCCACTGTCTCTCTAGTTTGCGTAGGTGAAGGAGTGATGCTCGTAGATCTTTTGAGTACCATGGTGCATGTTCACGCTTCCTTGACTCCTTATTGACAGGGGGGAGGTTGGCTATGGCACTGAGACTACTATTCCAGTTAACTACCAATTCATCTAAGTCAAGGGTTGTGTCCCTGAGGAGAGGGAGCACCTTCTCCAAGACTTCCTCTTTGACGAAGGGGCGAAAACGTTTTGATGGAATTCCAGAGAGGGGGGCATGAACTTTGCTGCTGTTCCTGGGGCAGCGAGTGGTAGGTATGTAGAATCTGAGCAGGTTGTGGTCAGACCAGGGTACTGGAGTTATGGATATCAGCAGGTGATGGGTGGTGTCAACCTCGGACCGAGGGGCAAAAATCAAGTCGAGAATACTCCCCTTCATGTGTGTGGGAGAGTCAATGAGCTGTTTGTAGCCTAGCTCATTTAGTGCTTCTAGGAAAGTTTTTGCTTGTGAGTTTTGTAGGGAAGGAAGGTTGAAGTCTCCCAACAGCCAATTTGCTGAGCGTGGGTTGCTTGAGTTGCAGGCAAGATTGATGATTGTTGGTAGATCTTCAGGTGATGATGTTGGGGCACGATAGAGTAAGTTAATGGTGCAGTAACTGTTTGATATGGTGACCGTGTCTAGGTGGGTTGAGGTGGTGGTCTCATTTAGTTTAAATTGTTGTTTTGCCTTAGCTAGGATGAGTGCCCCTCCTCCCTTTTGGTTGGCTCTGTGGCAAGCAAAAATTGAGAAGCCATTTGGCATCATCTGATTGATAATTACATTGTCGCAATCAGACAACCATGTCTCAGTAATCATTAAAATATCAAGGTCATAGAGTGTTATCAGATCGGTGATTACTGGCCATTTTGATCGAATTGACCTGGCGTTTATGAGTGCGCATTTCAATGGTGGTTGGGGCTGGTGCTTCTCAGATTGATTCTTCTTGATGTTCTGTAGGGGGATGTGAAGTAAGTGTGGATGAAATGCATTAGAGGCTTTTGATGTGGTGTGGTAGGGGTTTTCATACCATCTCCTTCCATAGCTGTGGAGTATTGGGATGTGCTTGGTGCGGGGATTGAAAGCCTGCGATATGCTGGGTAGCACTGAAGTGAAGAGAATTGCAACTAATGGTAGGGGTATAGCCATCTTGGGGTAGTCCTGAGATTGTTTATCAAAGATGAGAGGGGCTTGAAAGAGTGTGAGTGTGTGGGCGAATAGTACGAGTACAGTAAGGAGAGTAGCTGGACAATTAGGTAGATAGGCTTAGGAGGTCTGGTAGGTTACTATCTGGGGCAAAAGACCTAACAGAGCATTAGGCAATCTGGACAAGATCTTCAAAATACTGACTGCTGAGAATAATCTGCTTGATCTAATGGTGGCTAATGTTCATTCAGTTACATTGTTACTCAGCAGCCGCTTAAGTTACTTTGTTGCAGTACGGCAGTCCTCTTTGATCAATTGGTTACCTTGTGGCTCAGCAGAGGGCTCTCACTTCTTCAAAAAGGACATCAGCAGTACATGATATTGCAACTGTGGAGTATGATGGCCGGTCAAGGACAGTAGGGCCTCAGCAGGGCCGTCGCCTAAGGGCCACACCAAAGGGCCCTCAGGCGCGGGCCCGCACGGCGCGGGTGCGCCTGCTGGTGGTTTCTTTTTAAATGTGCTGCGCTGCCCCGATTGGGCAGCCGATGGAGCTGGGGGCGTCCGGCTGAGTAGAGCTCGATCCCTCCTGGGAGAGCACGCTGGGATGCAGAGGACTCTGCTGCTGCTGGCGGTTTCTTTTTAAATGTGCCACGCTGCCCCGATTGGGCAGCCGATGGAGCTGGGGGCGTCCGGCTGAGTAGAGCTCGATCCCTCCTGGGAGAGCACGCTGGGATGCAGAGGACTCTGCTGCTGCTGGCGGCTTGTTTTTAAATGTGCCGCGCTGCCCCGATTGGGCAGCCGATGAAGCTGGGGGCGTCCGGCTGAGTAGAGCTCGATCCCTCCTGGAAGAGCACGCTGGGATGCAGAGGACTCTGCTGCTGCTGGCGGCTTCTTTTTAAATGTGCCGTGCTGCCCCGATTGGGCAGCCGATGGAGCTGGGGGCATCCGGCTGAGTAGAGCTCGATCCCTCCTGGGAGAGCACGCTGGGATGCAGAGGACTCTGCTGCTGCTGGCGGCTTGTTTTAAATGTGCCGCGCTGCCCCGATTGGGCAGCTGATGGAGCTGGGGGCGTCCGGCTGAGTAGAGCTCGATCCCTCCTGGGAGAGCATGCTGGAATGCAGAGGACTCTGCTGCTGCTGGCGGCTTCTTTTTAAATGTGCCGCGCTGCCCCGATTGGGCAGCCGATGGAGCTGGGGGCGTCCGGCTGAGTAGAGCTCGATCCCTCCTGGGAGAGCATGCTGGGCTGTTCGGTAGCCTGTAGCTTGGGCGTTCCATACGTGAGGACTTACTTCCTGTTTGTTCACAGAGAAAGCATAGTTGCTCACCTGTAGCAGGTGTTCTCCATTAAGAGCAGGAATAAATCCTCACAACCCTCCCCACCTCCTCGTGGAGTTTGTTTTTTGGCTACTGCTTTTATATTCTATTGAGGATAAGATGGTGCTAAGGCAGGCGGGAAGGCAGGTGCATATGTGCAATGAAGGCTCCTAAAAGCTTCATCAGGGGATGCCACCCATATGTGAGAACTTATTCCTGCTTTTCATTGAGAAAAGTTGCTACAGATGAGTAACTACGCTTTCAAAAATGACAAAACCGCTGATTGGCTACTGTTTTCAAGATATCTAAGCTTTCCAAGTCATACTGCTAGACTAGTCCAGACAAACGGGTTGTGTCCCCCTGCCAGCAGATCTTGGAGACAGAGAACTCCACCAAAGCTCTGATAGGTTGGAGCCTGGTGCTATATTCCTACCCCTAGGGGTCACCCTCAGTATTTCTCTGCCTTTTTTTCGCTTCAATTTTGCCTCTTTTGTGTTTATTTTCACCTTTTTGGAGTTTTTCATTGCCGGCGGCCATTTTGAAGCGCCGCGGAGCTCCATTTTTGGCGGGAAGCACATTTTCTTCCTCTCAGCATAACTATTCTTCTACTGCTCGTTTTTGTATTTCTCTGTCTCCAGCAGATCTGGTGGCTTTTGTTGTTTTTCCTTCTATATTTTGAAAATTGATGTGATTTCTATTAGAGATCATTTCTTCCAATTTCCCTGTTGTTGCCAGAATATTGATCTGTGCACCAGGAAGTTTCAGCAGAGCTCCTGTGGGGACACAGTTGAGCTCGCTGACTGTCAGAATCCCCAGTATCTGGCCATGAGGGCTTGTTAACTGGGCTAAGGGCTCCCCAAAATCAGAATTTGAGCTAGTTTTTGGTGGTTTGGCATCGGGCACTGTTTGAAGCGGCTGTCCTTGGGTCCCTGCACTAACGGTACTGTAAGTACAGCTTTTCCCTTTCTTCCACAGTGTCTACAGCTCCGTGCAGCAAATGGACTAATTTTAACGTGTTTTACACTCCGGTTCTTCTCTGGAGCAGTTTTCCATCGGGCTTTCATTTCTCTAGCTCTGGTTCCGCACGGCCTTCCCGCTGACGGGACGGGGCACCCACTGGAGACTTTGCCTCCAGTTGGAGGCAGGTTGGCATTGTTCTCTCATAAGTGGGCACTCATCACCTCCGATCAATGGGTTCTCGACAGCATTTCTCGGGGTTACGTTCTCGAATGCTGCCGGTCAATTCCCGAAACATTTCTGGTTTCCCCAATAGGCTCCTCAGAGAAGAGGCGCATCGTCCATCTCACCCTGCGGCGTCTTCTATCCTTAAACGCCATTTGTCCGGTACCTCGTCTCGAACGAGGTCTCGGTCACTACTCCATTTATTTCGTGGTGCCCAAGAAAGATGGTTCGTTCCGTCCCATCCTAGACCTCAAGGGAGTGAACCGCAGCTTACGCGTTTCGCACTTTCGAATGGAGACTCTTCGATCAGTGATTCATGCGGTCCGCAAGGGCGAGTTCCTGGCATTGCTCGATCTAGCGGAAGCGTATTTTCATATTCCCATTCGGGCCGAGCATCAGCATTTCCTGCGGTTCTCAGTTCTGGGGCAGCATTTTCAGTTCCGAGCCATGCCTTTCGGGTTGGCTACGGCCCCACGAACCTTCTCCAAGATTATGGTGGTCGTGGCGGCGGCCCTGTGCAAACAGGGCATCTGGGTTCATCCCTATCTGGACGATTGGCTCATCAGGGCCGATTCCGCGTCGGAAGCGCGGGAGACAGTTGCCCACGTGGTGAGCTTGGAAGAACTGGGCTGGGTGATCAATCGCTCCAAAAGTTCCTTCAACCGTCACAGGTAATAGACTTCTTAGGGGCTCGCTTCGATACTTGCCGGGGACGAGTATTTCTCACTCCGGAGCGTGTTCGGAAGATCACCCTGCAGCTCCGGTGTTTTCTGTGTCAGCAGGCGCCTCAAATGTGGGACTACCTTCAGCTCTTAGGGACCATGGCAGCTACCATCGATCTGGTTCCTTGGGCGAGGGCTCACATGCACGGGTTACAGCAGGCGCTTCTGTCGCAATGGTCACCTGTGTCAGAGGATTATCAAGTTCGACTGCCTCTGTTGCCGGCAGTGAAGATCAGTCTTCGTTGGTGGCTCTGGGCCTGCAATCTTCTTTGTGGAGTGCCCTTGGAGAATCTGAACTGGGTGCTGGTCACGACAGATGCCAGTCTCTCTGGCTGGGGAGCTCATTGCGGTTCGCACACGACACAGAGGATTTGGTCTCCGCGAGAGGCCCGATGGTCCATCAATCGCCTCAAGACGCGAGCGGTGCGCCTGGCCCTGCAGAAGTTTCAGTCTCTTCTACGGCTTCAATCGGTCGAGTTCTCTCAGACAATGCTATTACAGTGGCCTATCTCAACCGACAAGGGGGCACAAAATGTCCCGGGGTATCGGCGGAAATGCGTCTTCTCCTTCCGTGGGTGGAGAGGCATCTTCAAGCGCTGTTGGCGCAACATATCGCCGGGCTACACAGTGTCAAAGCCAATTTTCTCAGCCGTCATACTCTGGATCCGGGGGAGTGGTCTCTGGCGCCGGATCCATTTCAGGTAATTGTTCGAAGATGGGGTCGGCCGGCGATGGATCTCATGGCTACGGCACAGAATGCCAAAGCGCCGTTGTACTACAGCCGATGGAGAGACAGTGGGTTGCAGGGGATAGATGCTCTCTCTCAGACGTGGCCGAACGGACTTCTTCTGTATGTTTTTCCCCCATGGTCCATGATCGGCAAAGTTCTTCAGCGAGTCAGGGAACATCGTGGTCCGGTGATCCTGGTGGCTCCGGATTGGCCTCGCAGACCGTGGTATGCGGATCTCGTCCGTCTGTCCCGAGCATCTCCTCTTCGGCTGGGGTCCTTCCCGAGACTTCTACTACAAGGGCCAGTCGAGATGGAAGACCCGGCTCCTTACTCGCTTACGGCTTGGCTCTTGAACGCCGCAGATTAGCTCATAAAGGGTATTCACCTTCCGTGGTTTTATTTATTTATTTATTTATTTATTAACATTTCTTATATACCGCACTATTCGACATCAGCACGGTTTACATGGAACAGAAACATCCGACAAGTTGCATATGTCTGGTCATTACAATTAACAGGATATGGAACTTGGATAACAGGATAAACTATATACATAAGAAGTGTAGCGAGAAAAGGATACTGTTTGGTGTTTTACATTGTTGGGGACACATGTTGCGAGGGCTTGCCTGGTTGACTACTACTATTGCTGAAGTTCTCGCTATTCAAGTGGGACTGAGTGGTTGCGACACTGCTGAAGGCACGGCGGTCTTAAACATCGTTGGCTTACGCACGAGTGTGGCATCTCTTTGATTCTTGCTGTGCGCGGCGGCACATATCACCCTGGCATTGCGGTGTTCCGGATATTCTTTCCTTCTTGCAAGCCGGTCTGGATAAGGGTCTGGCCCTCGGGACCTTGCGCGTGCAGGTGGCCGCCTTAACTTGTTTTCGGGGACCAGTAGCGGGACATTCTATTGCTTCTCATGTGGATGTTTTGCGGTTTCTTAAGGGAGTTAAGGCCGTGCGGCCCCCAGTTTGGCCATCGGTTCCTTCGTGGGATCTCACTCTTGTACTCTGGGCGCTGGTGGCTCCTCCCTTTGAGCCTCTGAAGACGTGTTCCCTTAAGGATTTGACGCTAAAGACGGTGTTCTTAGTGGCCATAACCTCGGCTCGGCGGATTTCCGAGCTTCAGGCTCTCTCTTGTCGAGACCCATATCTCTCTTTTTCTTCGGAGGGAGTGTCTCTTCGGACGGACCCTTCCTTTTTACCTAAGGTGCTTACCCCATTTCATGTCAACCAGCCTCTTTTCTTGCCTACCTTTTCGAAAGAGCAGAGTTCCGTCACCGCGATCCCTTGCGGGTGGTGGACCTGAAGAGGGTTCTCTATCGGTACCTTAAGATTACCAACGCGTTTCGTATGACCGATCATCTCTTTGTTCTGTTTGCCGGTCCTCGACGAGGCTCCGCAGCCTCCAAGTCCACTATTGCTAGGTGGTTGCGGGCGACTGTTGAATCAGCTTATATCCTTCAAGGGAAGCCAGTACCTGCAGGGCTCCGAGCTCACTCAACTCGAGCTCAAGCAGCTTCTTGGGTCGAGCGCTCTCAGGTGGCCCCTTTGGACATTTGCCGGGCGGCGACTTGGTCGTCCTTGTCCACGTTTGCCCGCCATTATAGACTGGATGTTCACGCTCGACAAGAGAGTCATTTTGGCACGGCAGTGCTGTCAGCGGCTTTGACACACCCCCCCCCCCCCCCTTAAAGGCCGATAGCTTGGGTACTGCCCGTTTGTCTGGACTGGTCTAGCAGTATGACTTGGAAGGAGAAATTTTACTTACCGATAATTTCCTTTCCTGGAATACTGCTGGACCAGTCCAGAACCCGCCCTACTGTTGCAGTGTTGTAGGTGCCGTGGAGCCGCCGGACATCCTCTGCGTTCTTTGTCAGGATGTCTCACCACGGGTGCCCTTCGGCTAGATTATTTTTTGTTGCGTTACACAGCCTTCAACTGTACATAGTTACGGCAGTGACCATTATGGTGGCCTTCCAGTTTGGTTCCCTTTGTCAATTTGGGTTGGCTTTCTAGACAATACTGAGGGTGACCCCTAGGGGTAGGACTATAGCACCAGGCTCCAACCTATCAGAGCTTTGGTGGAGTTCTCTGTCTCCTCGATCTGCTGGCAGGGGGACACAACCCGTTTGTCTGGACTGGTCTAGCAGTATTCCAGGAAAGGAAATTATCGGTAAGTAAAATTTCTCCTTTCCATTTTACAGGTATATATATATAAATATATAGCATGTTGGAAGTAGAGTTTTAATCACAAATTATTATAAACCTAGGTCTTCTCACTTAGTCTTGGACATTTCTCACCGAGATACTTGAAAGCTGATTTTGTTTTGTCCATAGCCTTGACAAAATTTTCCATTAGACGCAGCTTAATGTGTAAGGGTGGTAACAAAATCTTCCTTGGTTCAACAAATAGTGGATGCTGCACACTTTTCTTTCCAGGCTCCAGTGACTGTCGAAATGGCCAATCTCTCGATGGAGTGAGAATCTTTTGCATGACTATCCTATTGAGAGAGAAAACGGCAGTATTTTGTGTATCCAGTCTGCAGACCGAGCAAGAGAGCAATGACTTTCAAATCGCCAGAGAGCTGCCACTGATGTTGGTCATAGTTTATGCATCTCAACAGCTGTTTTATATTGTCATAGGTTTCCTTCATATGGACTGCATGACCAACTGGAATCAATGGCAAAACATTGCCATTATGCAGCAAAACAGCTTTAAGACTAGTCTTTGATGAAGAGTCTCTACTCATCTGGATGATGAATGATGTTGAGGGCTGCTGTCAGACTATCGATGATGTTGCAGGCTACACGATCACCTTCCATGAAGAAGAATGCAACAAGATCTTTTGATGTTCACGGAACATAGAAAACCTGAAATCACCTGGCACCCAACAGGTCTGCTACTCTTCGGTAGTTTGAAATTCCTGATAAAGGCACTCAGTTCACCTTGTGTTATGAGGTGTAGTTCAGAGGAGGAGGATGGGAAAAAATCTGGGTCATGCGACATTGATGGTTTAGGACCATAAGGAAAAGAATGGAGAATAAAACAAAGATATTATAATGCCTCTGTATCGTTCCATGGTGCAACCGCACCTTGAATAGTGTGTGCAATTCTGGTCGCCATATCTTAAAAAGGATATAGCGGAATTAGAAAAGGTACAGAGAAGAGCCACCAAAATGATAAAGGGGATGGAAGGATACCCCTGTGAGGAGAGGCTAAAAAGATGACGGCTCTTCAACCTGGAAAAGAGATGGCTGAGGGGAGATATGATAGAGGTCGATAAATTTATGAATGGAGTGGAATGGGTAAATGTAGATCAATTGTTTACACCAAAGATTAGGGGACATGCAATGAAGCTACAGTATAACTCATATAAGACTAATAAGAAAAAATATTTTTTCACTCAACGTGTAATCAAACTCTGGAATTCGTTACTAGAGAATGTAGTAAAGGCTGTTAGTGTAGCTGGGTTTAAAAAAGGTTTGGACAAGTTCCTGGGGGAAGGGTCCATAAACCATTATTAAAGGGGACCTGGGAAATTCACTGCTTGTCCAAATTCAAACTTTGTGGAACCTGAGGCTTCTGGGGAAACTGTTAGGTACTTATGACCTAGATTGGCCACTGTTGGAAACAAGATACTGGGCTTGATGGACCTTGGTCTGCCCCCGAATGGCATATCTTAGAACATAACCAGAAAATAACTGCAAGGAAGGGAAATACAATATTCAAAAAAACCACCAACCTTCCTTAACACCAACCTTCCTTAATACATAGTGCTAAAATAAATCACCAAGTCACAAAGGGTTTGCCTTTGTGAATTGGTGATTTATTTTAGCACTATGTATTAAGGAAGGTTGGTATTAAGGAAGGTTGGTGGTTTTTTTGAATATCTTAGAACATACCAGTATAGGACTTCTTTCGAGTGAATTACCTCATAACCAACTATAATAAACTTCACCCATATGTAAATAAAACGTTAAATTAAATTTTTTTCTTTTTTTGTTAATTCGTGGCTTTAATGTGGTCTCAGATAAACGGCAAGTTTGTAGCTCTTTTGCAAGCAACTCGCTGTAACACTTCTTATTGGGTCAATAACTTACTCCCAAACCAGTGCACGTTTAACATCAATGACCATAGCCAACTTTTTTATCTTATCAGTTAATATTGCTTAATTATCTTATTTTGTTTGTTTTTCAATATCAGGTTGATTAACATCATACCCTTTAATTTATATAAAAATAGCGTTTGCCATTCTACTTAGCTTATGTAGAATCGCATCGGCCACTGTCCCATGTTTTTCTTTATGCAACCACAAATGTTACTATATCCCCGACGCCTCAATCTCATCAGCGCTTCGGCGTTTCTCCACTTGGGTTTATCAAGGGGGATGGTGTCGTTTCTTCTACGGGACTTATATCATCAAACAGTGTATCCGTTTAGCATTCTATAAAGATACAAAGCAATGTCATCTAATTAAAATTATCAAACTAGATATCAAATATCTCACAGTCTCCTACTGTTTCTATATCATGATTCAACTGACCAGTTTGCATCTTCGGTCAGCTCGTTCTTTCATCAAAATGATCTCAACTTTTTCTTCCTGAAGACGCTTACGCATGCGTGTTAAACTCTGTTTAAATCCCTGTTGTGCTATTATCTGATTGGAGCAATCTCACACACACGCTAACCAATCAATACTGACATTTAAGCCATCAGGTTGTACCGTGTGGAGATGATGAATCCACCATTGTTCACGGTATGATAATCTTTGTTCACGTGATTTCCCTTGGGACCCACACGATACTAATTCAATACTCCAGCATCTTAATGTTTCAAACTTGTGGCCCATAACCAGACAATGTTGAACAATCGGGGCTTCAAGCCGTTTACAGCGTAATCTACTCTGATGTTCCTGCATGCGTATCTTCAGTGTTCGAGTCGTTTTCCCAACATATAATAGTAGACAAGGACAGCGAATGGCATACACCAAACATTTTGATTCACAATTAGTTTCGTGCCGCAGATAATATACTTTATTCTTATGGGTAAATTGAGAAATCTCCAAAGTTACACTACAGATAGTACAGTGCCCACTTTTTGTATGCATCCCTGTAGTATTAATATTGGAATTCCAGTTCAATGGTCTAAGTACTGCTGGTGATAAATATTCTTTGAGACTCCGATTCCGTTTCCATACACATCTTATTGATGATTCTTTTAATGCCGGTATGGTTTCTAACACTCGTATATGCTTTTTTATTATTTTCTGAATTTTTGTACTGACAGGTGAAAATGTTGTGACTAAATTAATATTCTGAGCATCCACTTGTATAGAATTTTTTTCTTTACTTTTGAGCAACAGCTCTCTGTTATTATATAGAGCCCTGTTGTAGGCTCTTTGTACTAATTTCTGTGGGTATCCTCTGCTTCGAAAACTTTGTTTAAGATATTTAGATGAAGATTTAAACTCTGCTGTTGTAGAACAGTTTCTCCGATACCGGAGAAACTGTGAAACTGGTAAGCTATTCTTTAAACCTATAGGATGAGCACTACTGTAATGCAGGAGTGAGTTTTTATGTGTAGATTTTCTAAAAGATGTCAAAATTATTCGTGATACAGCGGGATGGAACACCACAGTTTTTAGAAAATCTACACATAAAAACTGGAGGGAGGGAGGGGGGCTGACATTGATGGAGGGAGGGGAGGGCTGACATGGATGGAGGGAGGGGAGGGCTGACATGGACAGGGGGGCTGACATGGATGGAGGGGAGGGCTGACATGGACAGACGGGGGACTGACATGGAGGGAGGGAGGAGGGCTGACATGGATGGGGGGGCTGACATGGATGGAGGGCTGACATGGACAGAGGGGGAGCCGACATGGAGAGGGTGGGAGGGGAGGGAGGGGGCTGACATGGACAAAGGGAAGAGACAGGGAGACATACTGGACAGATGGGGGATAAATGCTGGACAGGGGAGAGACAGTGCGGGTTAGGATTATAATGGGCAGATGGGGGGGCTAGGACTGGTAATGGGTTGATTAGGGAAGGCTAGGACTGGGAATGGAATGATCAAGGGGGATTGGGACTGGTAATGTGCTGATAAGTTCTACATGGCCTTCCAAAGAGCTCCCTCAAATCATTACAGCTAGCCATGAATGCGGCAGCCCGTGTGCTCTACGGAACCTCAAGGGTCGACCACATCTCCCCCATTCTAAAGGAACTACACTGGCTTCCCATAAGCAGTAGAATCCTGTACAAAACCCTCCTCATTACCTTCAAGGCCTTCAACATGATAGCTCCCCCATCCATTTCCGACCTCATAACGCGTTCTCCAGACAACAGATCCAGGAGATCCCAGGCTGCCAACATGCTACTTATACCAATTGAATCCGCAAAACTCAACCAGATCACCACCAATAGGGCTTTCAGGAACTATGCCCCCGTATGCTGGAACAAACTCCCCCCACACATTAGAGCTATTAGAGACCTTATTCAATTTAGAAAAGCCCTCAAACACCACCTTTTTCTCTTACATTATACCCATCCCGATACCCCATTACCTCCCACACACCCCCACTATATCATACAGCCGCTACATGATGTAAAACACTGTAATCATACCTAATATGTAATACAACCGATTTGTACATAGTTTCCTAAGTTTGCTATAAACTTGAATGTAAATAGTTCCCCAAGTTCTCCTCCATGTTAACTCCCCGTTTTATGTAAACGACGGCCAATGTATCTGGTCAAGTGTTCTATTGTTTTGATGTAAACCGCGCTGATGACAAATAGCGCGGTATATAAGAAATGTTAAATAAATAAAAATAAATAAATAAGGGGGTAGGATTGGTAATGGACTGATGGGGGGCTAGTATTGGAAATAAGCTGATCAGGGAGGTTAGGACTGGAAATGGGCTGATTAGAGGAGTCTAGGACTGGTAATGAGCTGATGGGGAGGTAGGACTGGTATTGGGCTGATTAGGGGAGGCTATCACTGGTAATGGGGTTGAGGAGGGACTAGCACTGGAAGTGAGCTGATTGGGGGGCTTTGACTGGGAATGGGCTGATTGTGGGGAGGGGAGGATAGAGCTGCTGGCCCTGGAAGAAAACTGGGGGCTAAGGCTACAAATGAGCTGATACAAGGGGGATGGGAGAATGGAACTGGAAGGGAGTGGATCTGAGAGGGGCTGCCATGGTATTTGTAATAAAAGGGACTGGTCAGTGGGGAAGGAGGGGGACTGGAAGGGAATGGACACCAGTGGCAGTCATAGGAATGCAAGTTGACATTGGAAGGTACTGAGAGTGAGGACTGGAAAGGGGCTGATACTGGGGAGGGTTACTGGGACTGGAAATAGGCTGCTGGAAAGACATGAAGAAAATGAAAGAAGAGATAAGAAATGGCAGATGGACCATAGACCACAGAAAGAGAGCTAAGAGAAGACAGGAAAGCAGAAGCCTCAGATCGGGACCAGCATGATCAGAGAATTGGTCAGACAACAAAGGTAGAAAAAATAATTTTATTTCATATTAGTGATTTGACTACAAAATCATCCTAATTTTGAAATCAAATATTGTTACTTGTTATTGTGATTAATTATTGTGGTTTAAATAAGTAAATTTTATAAATAAAAACATATTGAAAAGGCCTATAATATATTAATAATTCAACAAATGATTACAGCGACAATGCGTTACCGGTAAAGGAAGAGAGACGCATTTGATTTTATCATTGGGGGTCACCACAAGTTGACCAATGGTAAAAGGGGTCACGGTACAAAAAGGTTGAGAACCACTGCTCTAGATAAACCACCACCGAGACACACTGTTAGCAGATTAAAAAACTGTGCAATGTGTAAAAGTTGATTGTTGCATCTATGTTACATTGTGCAAACTTACCTTTTACTATGTTCCTTTTCACTGTACAAGAGGGTGCTTCTTGATGCTCTGTTAGGTTTGTTGGTTCTCTGAAACAGCTCTGAATGGTAGATAGGCGGTATAAAAATAAGTTTTAAATTTGATTTACACCTCCATTTCCTACGGTTCTATACCACTTTTTCTTTCTTTTTCTAACATTCCCTAAACCCCCCTCCTTGTCATCCTCTCTCTATCTTTCCCATTTCTCCTCCCATTTTGTCGTCTTCCCCTTCCTCTGCTCTTGAACGTCAACTTCTTCCTCTCATTTATCCCTTTCTCTTCTCTCTTAAACAACCTCAACCCCATTTCTGCCATTCTGTTTCCTCTCTGCCTCACACTTTTCTCCTCCTTTCATCTGGTGACATTAATCCTAACCCTGGCCCCCCTTCCCCTAGACTTTTCTCTCACTCCTACTCCTCACTCAACCATGCTACTCATCCATATTCCTCTCCTTTCCCTCTCCTTGCTCACTTTCTCTTGTGCCCTCTGGAATGCTCATTCCATGGCTAATAAACTCCCCTTCACTTATGAGGGGTGTGCACAAGGTGCAAGGAGCTCTTTGCTCTCAGGGAACGAGTCCGATCTCTGGAGGCAAGAGTAGCAGACTTGAAAGACATAAGGAAGACAGAGGTACATAGACAAGACCTACAGGGATATAGTCCTGAAGTCCCACCTCCAGTCTGGCAGCATCCCTGTTGCCATGGAGGAGAGAGGTCACGTGACAGGAGAGCATCACCCTGGTGTGGCAGGAAGTGATCCTATATCTAGGACCTGTCCTCCAGGTGTTGTAAAATCCTCTCGCACCGAGGAAGTTTCTCCAGGGCCATGTGCCCATGAGGGAAGGGTTAGGACAGCCGTTATAGTTGATGATTCGATCATTAGGCATGTAGATAGCTGGGTGGCTGGTTGGCATGAGGATCGCCTGGTTATATGCCTGCCTGGTGCGAAGATAGCTAACCTCACGCACCACCTAGACAAGGTCTTAGATAGTGTTGGGGAGGAGTCTACTGTCTTGGTACATGTCGGTACCAATCACATAGGAAAATGTGGTAGGGAGGTTCTGGAGGCTAAATTTAGGCTTTTAGGTAAGAAGTTGAAATCCAGAACTTCCAGGGTAGCGTTCTCCGAAATGCTTCCCGTTCCACACGCAAGACCCAAAAAGCAGGCAGAGCTCTGGAGTCTCAATGAGTGGATGAGACAATGGTGCAAGGATGAGGGTTTTGGATTTGTTAGGAACTGGGGAACATTCTGGGGAAAGGAGGGGCTCTTCCGAAGGGATGGGCATCATCTTAACCAGGATGGAACCAGGCTGCTGGCATTAACCTTTAAAAAGGAGATAGAGAAGCTTTTAAATTAGATAATAGGGGAGAGCCGACAGTTGCCCAAGAGCACATGGTTTGGAACAATATATCCTTGAAGGATTATTACCAAAAAAATGAAGTTAGGGCACATCAGCAGAGAGGTTCAAATAAAGACAAAGGTAGCCCAAATGCCCTTGCAGACAGAGCTCAAAGATCCCAAATTATCCCTTGATACCAATAACCAAATTAATAAAATGCAGTCTCTAAAATGCTTGTATGCAAATGCTAGAAGTCTAAAATATAAGATGGAAGAGTTAGAATATATAGCACTAAATGAGAAGTTAGATATGATTGGTGTATCAGACACATGGTGGAAGGACGACAACCAGTGGGACACTTTGATACCTGGGTACAAACTATATCGTAATGATAGAGCTGATCAAATTGGTGGAGGGGTTGCACTCTGTGTTAGAGAGGACATTGAGTCACAAAGGATTAAAGTTTTGCAGGAAAAAAATTTGCTGTAGAATCTCTATGGATTGAAATTCCATGTAAAAAGGGGAAGGCAATGGCAGTGGCAGTGGGGTTGTATTATCGACCGCCTGGCCAGAATGAACAAATGGATGATGAAATGCTCAAAGAAATCAGGGAAGCTAACAAAAGTTACAGAACAGTAATGCAATTTCAATTACCCCGGTATTGACTGGGTCAGTGTCACAGCAGGACATGTTAGGGAGATAAAGTTTCTAGATGAAATAAATGATGACTTCTTGGAGCAACTGGTTCATGAACCAACCAGAGGGGAAGTCATTTTGGACTTAGTTCTTAGTGGAACACCAGATCTGGTGCAAGAGATAAGGGTGTTAGGGCCACTTGGCAATAGTGATCGTAGCATGATCACATTTAATTTATGAAGGAGGAAATCCACAGTACTACCTTTTAAATTTCAAAAGGGAGACTATAAATAAAATGAGGAAAATAGTTAAGAAAAAACTAAAAGGAGCAGTTGCAAAGGTTAAAGACTTACGTCAAGCTTGGGTGTTGTTTAAAAATACTATCTTCGAAGCCCAGAACAGCTGCATTCCATGCTTTAAGAAAAGTGGAAGGAAGTCCAAAAAACTGCCAACATGGTTTAAAGGTGAGGTCAGAGAGGCCGTTGTCAAAAAAGCATATTTCAGGAAATGGTAAAAAGAGCACAAGCACTGGCAAGTTAAATGCAAGGCATTGATAAGGCAGGCAAAGAGAGAATTTTAGAAGAAACTTGCTGTGGAAGCAAAAATGCGTAATAAAGACTTTTTCCAAGTACATTCGTAGCAAAAAACCTGTGAGTGTCAGTTGGACCATTAGATGATAGAGGGGAAAAAGGGGCAGTAAGAGCGGAAAAGGCTATAGTGGAGAGACTGAATGAATTCTTTGCTTCAGTCTTTACTGAGGAAGATGTAGGGATGTTACCCATGACTTAAGTGGTATTTAAAGGTGATACTGCGAATAGAAAGAAATATTGATACACCGGGAAGATATATTACAACTATTTGATAAACTGAAGAGTATCAAATCACATGAACTGGATAGTATATATCCAAGGGTGTTGAAAGAACTGAAATATGAGATTGCAGATCTGTTATTAGTGATTTTTATGATAGTTCACAGATTATCTGTAATACTTGAAGACTGGAGGATCGCCAATGTAAACCCAGTTTTTAAAAAGGGTTCCAGGGGTGATCTGGAAAACTGCAGACCAGTGATCCTGACGTCAGTACCGGGAAAAATGGTAGAAACCATCATAAAAAACAAAATTACTCAACATGTAGATAGTCATGGCTTAATGGGAGACAGCCAACATGGCTTTAGACAAGGAAGATCTGGTCTTATTAATCTGTTATGTTTTTTTGAAGGTGTGAATAAAGAGGTAGACAAAGGTGAGTCTTGATATAGTGTATCTGGACTTTCAGAAAGCCTTTGACAAGGTCCCTCATCAGAGACTTTTGGCAAAACTAAAAAGTCATGGGATAGGAGGTGATATACTATTGTGGATCAGGAACTGGTTAAAAGATAGAAAGCAGAGGGTAGGGCTAAATGGCCATTTTTCCCAATGGAAAAAGGTGAATAGTGGAGTACCCCAGGGATTGGTGCTGGGTCCGCTGCTTTTTGACATATTCATAAATGACCTTGAAAAAGGAATAACGAGTGAAGTTATCAAATTTGCAGATGACACAAAACTATTTAAAGTTGTCAAAACCCTAAGAGGATTGTGAAAAATTGCAAGAGGATCTTGATAAATTGGAAGACTGGGCATCCAAATGGCAGATGAAATTTAATGTGGACAAGTGCAAATTTATGCACCTAGGAAAGAACAACCCAAACGATGGTTACACGATGCAAGGTTCCACATTGGGAACCACCACCCAGGAAAAAGATTTAGGTGACATCATGAATAACATGTTAAAAACCTCTGCCCAGTGTGCAGTGATGGCCAAGAGAGCAAATAGAATGCTAGGTATCATAAGGAAAAGAATGGAAAATAAAACAAAGGATATTATAATGCCTCTGTATCGTTCCATGGTGCAACCACACCTTGAATAATGTGTGCAATTCTGGTCACCGTATCTTAAAAAGGATATAGTGTTATTAGAAAAGGTACAGAGAAGAGCCACCAAAATTGTAAAGGGGATGGAAGGATACTCCTATGAAGAGAGGCTAAAAAAGTTAGGGCTCTTTAACCTGGAAAAGAGACAGCTGAGGGGAGATATGAGAGAGGTCTATAAATTAATTAATGAATGGAATGGAACGGGTAAACGTAGATCAATTGTTTACGTTGTCAGAATATAAAAAACTAGGAGACATGCAATGAAGCTACAGGGTAACCTATTTTAGACTAATAAGAGAAAATATTTTTTCACTCAACGCGTAATCAAACTCTGAAATTTGTTACTGGAGGATGTAGTAAAAGCTGTTAGTGTAGCTGGGTTTAAAAAAGGTTTGGACAAGTTCCTGGAGGAAAGGTCCATAAACCATTATTAAAAGGGACATGGGATATCACTGCTTGACCCAGTACAAGCCTTGTGGAACCTGTGTCTTTTAGGGAGACTGCTAAGTACTTATGACCTAGATTGGCCACTGTTGGAAACAGGATACTGGGCTTTATGGACCTTGATCTGACCCAGTTTGGCATATCTTATGTTCTTAATCTTCTGAAATGGGATAGAGAAGAAGTTGAGGGTGCTATGTCTTCGTAGCCTTCCATTCTTGGATCTTGATATCAAGGTCTGAAGGCAGGTAGCCGATTCCTTGTGTAAGACTTTAAATGTTGTGATGAGTACCTTGTATTTGAATCTAACTGTGATAGGAAGCCAGTGGAGCCGCTTTAGTATGGGGGTGATGTGCACCTGTCGAGATGCTCTGTAGATTATCCTTGCCACAGTACTTTGGGCCATTTGTAGATGAGGGATGGGGATGTTGATTGGGGATGGAGCAAGAGAAGAGGGATGACCGTAAAAATTAGCTAAAATATAAAAGCAATTAATATCTAATCAAAACATTTGAAAATGCTTAGTTTAAATTAAAAGATAGTACATAAGAACATAAGATATGCCATACTGGGTCAGACCAAGGTCCATCAAGCCTAGTATTCTGTTTCCAACAGTGGCCAATCTAGGTCATATGTACCTAGCAGTTTCCCCAAGGGACACAGGTTCCACAATGCTTGTATTGGTTCAAGCATTGATATCCTGGATCCCTTCTTAATAATGGTTTATGGACCTTTCCTCCAGGAACTTGTCCAAACCTTTTTTAAACCCAGCTACACTAACAGCCTTTACTACATCCTCCGGTAACAAATTCCAGAGTTTGATTACACGTTGAGTGAAAAAATATTTTCTTTTATTAGTCTTAAATAGTTTACCCTGTAGCTTCATTGCATGTCCCCTAGTCTTTCTATATTCTGATAAGGTAAACAATCGATCTACGTTTACCCGTTCCACTCCGTTCATTAATTTGTAGACTTCTATCATATCTCCCCTCAGCCGTCTCTTTTCCAGGTTAAAGAGCCCTAACCTTTTTAGCCTTTCTTCATAGGAGTATCCTTCCATCCGCTTTACCATTTTGGTGGCTCTTCTCTGAACCTTTTCTAAAATCGCAATATCCTTTTTAAGATACGGCGACCAGAATTGCACAAAATATTCAAGGTGCGGTCTCACCATGGAACGATATAGAGGCATTATAATATCTTTTATTTTCCATTCCTTTCCCTATCATACCTAGCATTCTATTTGCTCTCTTGGCCGCTGCTGCACACTGGGCCGAGGGTTTTAACATGGTATCCACAATGACGCCTAAATCTTTTTCCTGGGTGGTAGTTCCTAATGTGGAACCTTGCATCGTGTAACCATAGTTTGGGTTGTTCTTCCCTAGGTGCATAACCTTGCACTTGTCCACATTAAATTTCATCTGCCATTTCGATGCCCAGTCTTCCAATTTATCAAGATCCTCTTGCAACTTTCCACAGTCCTCTTGGGTTTTAACAACTTTAAATAGTTTTGTGTCATCTGCAAATTTGATAACCTCACTCGTTATTCCACTTTCCAGGTCATTTATGAATATGTCAAAAAGCAGCGGACCCAGCACAGATCCCTGGGGTAAGTTTAAGTAAATAAGTTTCTGTAATATTTATGGACAGTCTATTCTGCTCCTGAGTCAGAAAGTTGTCAGATGGCCAAGGTTGTTTAAGATACAACCTGGCCTCAGGGTAGGAGGAAGAAAAGGCCAGAGCTGCCTTGGAAGAGAAGGTTAAACTGTTTTCATAGACTTCGGGATCCGTTGCAGGTTATAAGACTGGTGTAGGTCCACAGTAGGGAAGCAGGAGGAGAGGTAGGCAGGTAGTTGAGGCCTACCACGTGGTGATGGACCATCAGAGGCTGTCATGACCTCGCTGCAACATGGTATTCTGGGGTTGGTAATTCGCTTCATGATTCCCTCGAATGCCGCAGTTGCCCGCTGATCACAGCTGCTGAGAGCAATTGATGTCAGGTGGTGGTAAACAATTAGTGCAGAACCAGTAGGAGCAAGATCTGTCAGGCTGTACCTAAAATATGTGCGGGAGCATGAAAATAGCAGGAGTACCTTCTTGATCTTTCTGTCACATGCTGATTCTCCACAGGCACTGACCTCCCAGACAATGAAGAGCTCGTACCCCCACTAGTGCCACTAGTGAGATTGTATGCACCCTTCGGGTCTACAGTGCATGACGCAGCGAGTGAGGGGAGCAGGATTGGGCCACTGGGGCACTCTGTGATAGTATGGAGGAGAGCAAGTTTCAGAAAGCTGGGCTGAGCACATGAGCCGATCGCAGCCAGCTGCAGCTCCCGCCAGTCCAACAGTTTATGTGGAGGTGCACATATTGCCGTAAGCTCTCTCACATTCTCCGATTTTGTGGGCAGAAGTCAGGTGGATTCTGACAAGTTGCTGTGACCTCCACTCATAGCTTAGCGAGTCTATATAGAAGGAGCCAAAGGGTTCTCTCAGTCTGTTGATAACAGTGGTGACCACGCACACCCACTCTGCATCCATATCCCACCCATTCTTGAAGATAACACGGTTTCTGCAAATAGCACAGAAAATCGCTGTATTATCTGCAATTTCCTCACATTATCTGCTAATGCACCTAGATAGTGTGCGCTGTCTGCTGCATTAAGTTAGCCCAGCTTAGTAAACCAACCCACTAAATATTGTGGTGGGCCCTAGAACATTTATACATCTAGTCAGAAAACCAAACAAGCTGGATTATTACAGATCTTTACGTCAAAACTTTATGCTAACAGAATACCTGGCCCTGATCACAAACTGAAAATACAGATTGTTTTTATTTTATGCTTGTGAAGATCTAATTAAAATTATGCAGACAAAAATTAAACTGAAATCTGTAAAAACCTGACTTTGCATGCAATACACCACCAGAAAGGGGGTCACGTGATGATGGCAGCCTGAGTGGACATCTGTGAACTGAGCTCTGCTCCCAGCTCTCCGAAAAAACAGCACAGACCACCTAAAAAAACAACAGTAGGACCCCCCTCAACATCTCCCAATTATCACCCAGCTCAGACAGTGAACTGCAGGGAACTGGACCCTCACTGAGCAGGGAACGTCCCTAAAATTGGCTCGCACACACAGACTGTGATGGGGAGTTAAAAATGGCAGCAGAACACTGCATTCCGGCCACATTGCTCCAGATGAAACTGTTAGAGATTATAAAGAGCATCACAGCGGACCTGGATGACCGATTGATGAGGTTCCAGACTACTAACAACGACCTTAGAGGTACCTTGGAGGGACACAACACGTCTGAACACCATCGAGCAATGTGTAGACCCACAGGACATCAGAGCAGATGATATGGCAACACAAATTTGGAGATGCATGATTCAGCTTCTTGTAGGCACTTCCCAAAGGAGTCAAAGGTTTTCTGTAATGAATCCATTTTCCTGTTCAATGCATCTAATTTATCCAAGAGGGCTCCCAAGACAGCCATCGTAACTTTCTCAACCAAGGCAGCTGGGGTTGTAGCCTGCGGAGAAGGGGCATCTGCCATTTTTGCTGCCAGCAGGCCTCCTTTAGCTTTTTCTCGGCGGGTAGATTTCACAGCCGCCATCAAGTCAGATAACCGTGGGTGGCAGTAATATTTAAAGTTCTTTTCTCATCCCTCTAATGGTCCAAAATAGCCAGTAACAGGGATGCAGGACACAGCTGGGGGGAGGGGATCCCCATGGAGAGAGAGCAGTGTGCGTCTGCTCTCCTTCAGCACATCACGTATCTCTCCTTAAACACGTTTTTATCATTTTCTATCGGTCATATAATTTTTTTTACTGTTCATATTTCCTTTACAAGTGCATGGCATGTCTTATATATTTAACTTTTATTATTTTTTAGCATGATGGGTTTTCATACGTTTTTAAGGTCGTCCTTAACAGCTTTTAACATTTTTTTGCTTTTAGAACTCAACATAATCAGTATATTGTAATTTTAATCCCTGATCCCTTTTCCTTTTTAAAGTACAAATTAAAAAAAATGTATTCAGGACATGATGTTTCTGATATGCAGCCAAACATTTTATTTCCCTATAGCTTGGGTGATTGATTGAAGTCTATAACTTGTGGCCTCAGGCAAGTCACTTAACCCTCCATTGCCTCAGAACAATCCAAGTTATCAGTGTCCCTGTTTAATGTACATTACCAAGTTTAAGTTACAATGTAAACTACTTTGACTGAAATGATAAAGCGGTATAAAAAAATCCTGTTAAATAAATATTAAGATGTACCGCTAATCTCCGGTTTTTAACCTCGCTATATATCATAGGTTTTTAACACACTTTTACTGTAAAGGCATATATAATGGATCCTTATACGTGGGGCTATTATACAATATACTCTAACACCCCTTTTTTTAAAATATTAAATGAGATTAGACATGGATTTTTATCTTTAAAATTTGGCCATTGCAGTGCTTAAAGATAATGATGTTAGATTTGATTCTCTATTTGATGACTAATAGAAATTTACAGACCTTTAAGAAAGATGTCAAAGAGAAAAAATAGAAACATTTTGTAGAGATGAAGATGATTACAAGCAGGGGAATGTTTACTCATGCAGTAAAAAGAGTAATGTAGATCGAAGTCTACCTAGACGGAGACTTAATTTTTTGGATAAGGAGGAAACGTGAAAAAAGCACCATTTGAGGATGGATATATTGAACAGGCAAAAAAGAGAAGCAGGAGTCAATCTGAAGAATACATGGATGCCTCCGCTTCTTTCTTTCCTTTTCAAAAGGATAACCATTCTTACTCTTCCTCCACCTCTCTTTCAATATGGACAGGTTAAGGAAGGGAGGGTATCAAGACTCCTCATGCCCCTGCCCCCAGCCCACTGAATATTACAGGTCGGATTTACAGTTAGGGGGCCGGGAGAGAGACTGATCTTATACTAGGAAACCCCAATATTAGAAATAAATAATGGGGTAATTAACATTTCCAAGTATTCTCTGACTAAAGAGGAAATTGCTGTTTTTTTTTCAACTTTAATTCCACCAACAAGTCAATACAACACATCATGCAAACGTCTCCACGGGGGGTGTACTCTGATCCCCGCCGGGAGCCAATATACAAGAATATAACAGGTGGATATTTTACATTTTATCCCATCCCCCCCCCTCCCTTCCCACCCACCCCATCCCCCCCCACCAACCGTCCCACACTCCACTACCAACATCCTAATCCAAGCTTATCATCAAAGAGCCGCTCGATCTAATCCATCCTCACTACTCTCCTTGGGCAAACTCACTTAATTCCCCAATTAGAGGGTTTCATTACGACTGTGAGCCCCAAGTTGCTGAATATAAGGTTCCCAGATTGACAGAAAAACTGTCCAACGCTTGGCACTGCCCCGCACCGACCAGCGCTCCGTTAACATCAACTGATGGAAACTGTTCCGCCATTCGCTAAAAGTAGGCGACTGGCGTTCTCTCCACAGACGGAGAATCGGCCCCTTACCCACCAAACAGGCCTTTCGCTTGAGCAAACATTCTCCTACTTTCGCAGGCCCTGGGACCGCCATCTGATCAAGTACTACAAAGGAGCCAGTCCAGCGAACACGTTGCTGCAGCAGCGTACTAAGGAAGTTACATATCCGCGCCCAGTAGGGACGTACTCCCCGACATCCCCACCACATATGCAACAGTGTCGCCAAAGCCTCTGAACAACGTGGACAAGAACCATCTGTCTCCAGTCGACTTTGCAGCGCCCGCCGTGGTGAGAAGTGAGCCCTAGTCACGCATTTGAATTGGATCTCTCTCCAACGCTCCCCTTGCGCCACACAGACAATCCTTTTCAATGCCTCAAAAACCAACCCCGGGGCCACGTCCCCCCCCAGTTCAGCTGCCCAAGCCATTTCTACTCCACTATAATCGGGGAGAGCTCTATAGCGATCTATGCTGAGCTTCAATTTAGAAATCGAGGGTGGGCTCTCTTCCCCCAAGTGAAAGAATTCCAAAATACGGGCCGACCGCTCACTTTGCAGCGCACCTCGCGGCAAGGAAGCCACATAATGGGAGACTTGTATGTATGCAAAGCAGTGAGTAGTGGGTAGATCATACTCCCGACTCAGGGTTCTAAAGGACTTACATCTTCCCTCAGGGTCTACTAAGTGCCCCACGTTCCAGATTCCTCGTGACCACCAATCTCGGAACACCGTCGTCTCGGACCCACGAGTGAACTGGGCGTTCCCGCGCAATGGTAACCAGCTAGAAACCCTCCATGTATCATTCCAATTTTATTAATATGCTGCCAGGTACGCCGAACCGAGTCTACCAATGCACTCCGCCGGATAGAATCTTGTAGGTCCCTATGCGACCCATGCAGGATCCCCAACAGAGTCGCGGGAGCCACTAAGCATTCCTCTAAAGTCCTAGGTGTATATACTTCAGTCCCTCCTAACCAATCTCCCAAGTGTCTAGCTTGACAAGCCAACGCATACATCTTCAGGTCTGGCATGCCCATACCCCCTTCTCGCCATTTCCCCAGCAGCCGACTCCACGGGATTCGCGCCCTCTTCCCCCGCCAAAGAAACATCTTAAGAGAAGCTTCCACTCTACGCAGATCCCGACCCAGCAACCAGACCGGCAGGGTTTGCAACCAGTATAAGATTCGAGGTAAAATGATCATCTGCACCGTCGCTATTCTCCCGGCCAAGGATAACGGGAGGGGTTCCCAGGCTTTTAGCTGCACAGCCAAGTGCCACAGGATCCGGTCCATATTGCGCCTATATAACTCTTGTGGTCTTCCAGTCAGTACTATACCCAAATAAACAAACTCCCCTTCTGCCCACCGTAGGGGGAAGGGCCCCCCCCCATGAACCACGGAGATGCCCTAAAACATCCACTGCTTCAGACTTATCTTTATTAATACGAAAGCCTGCAAATGCCCCGAAACGCAAAATTCCTCTAATAGAGGTTGCAAGGAATTGGCCGGGGTTGTCAAATGGACTAACAAATCGTCCGCAAATGCCGAAATAATAAATTCCTGCGGTCGCATCCTCACTCCCTTTACCGTTCCCGATGTCACAATGGTACGGATCAGAGGGTCTATTGAGAGAACAAATAGCAAGGGCGATAAAGGACAGCCCTGCCTCGTACCTCGTTCTAGCACAAAGTCCTCCAACAATAGTCCATTACACAGAATGCCCGCCGTTGGTGTGACGTACAGGCTCTGTACCATTTTACAAAAGTCTGCCCCTATGCCATAATGCGGAAGAAGTCTCCAGAGATATTGCCAGTCTACCCTGTCGAAAGCTTTTTCTGCATTGAAACTAATCAGTAACGATGGAATTCGTTGGGCATGCACCCACTCCAAGGAAGCCAGAATCTTACGAAGATTCCGAACTGCATAGCGCCCTTTTACGAAACCCACTTGTGCGTCATGAATTAAATGGCCCAGTACCCCCGCCAACCGTTCGGCCAAAACTTTCGCAAGCAGTTTGAGATCAAAGTTTAGAAGGGAGATAGGTCGATAGGAGGCCACTAGCATCGGGTCTTTACCCGGCTTTGGGATCAAGGTGATGTAGGCATGATTCCGCCCCCAACGAAATGCTCCCCTCTCCGCCCTCCCATTAAAAACCTCTCGTAATAGTGGACTAACACAATCACCCAGGATTTTGTAAAATTCGGCCCCCAGTCCATCCGGTCCTGGCGTCTTATAGCATTGGGCGGAGGAGATTACTGATTGTATCTCTTGAGGTGTAATGGGTAGATCTAAGACCTCCCTCTGTTCTTCAGTGAGCTGGGGTAGCTCCAGTGCTTTCACATAATCCTGCATCGCCTCATTGGGTCCAGATTCCGCTTTGTATAAGTTTTGGAAGAAACTACGGAAGACCTTTGCAATTTCCACACTCTCCTTATGAACGCATCCCTGCTCCTCCCTTATAGCCGCCACATGGGCAAAGCCCCGGGGAGCCCTCAAGCAGCGAGCCAACTTGCCAGGTTTATCTCCAAAGCAATGCAATCTGAATCGATAATACAGGACTGATTTCTTAGCTCGCTGATGTAACAACTCATTGAGATCAGTCTGGGCTTCCCATAGCTGTTTCGTATTCAGGGACGACGGGGTATGAGCACACCTCCGACGGAGTTTGGTAACCTGGCGTTCAAGCATGATAATGCGTTCGGCCATCAACCGACGCCTCCGAGCAGTATATTCTATAATATCCCCCCGGAGGACCACCTTCGCTGTTTCCCATACTAATTCAGGATCATCCAAATGATTGTGGTGATCACTAAGAAACTCCTCCCACCTCTGACGTAGAAATTGGCGGAATTGCCCATCCGAGTATAATTCTAAGGGAAACCTCCACAGACGCGTCCGAGTCGTATCCCTTCCCCAATGTAATTGAAGCCATACCATTGCGTGGTCAGAGACTTCCAGGGGCCCAATCTGGACATCCTCCGTGTGGGCAAACAAGGTCCCCGAGGTCAGCACATAGTCTATACGTGCACTGGAGCCATGTGCCCTAGATTGATGTGTAAAGTCTCTTTCTAGGGGGTGCATCAATTGCCAGGGATCTATTATACCTAATCTCTTACAGAACCGTTTCAGCATCAGGGAGGGCGCCACCCTCTCTCATCCTCCTCCTCCCCTAGAGGTGTCCAGGTCCACATCGAGGACTCCATTAAGGTCCCCTTCCAGTATTACGGGACAATCCGGAAGCTGCTCCACTTTTGAGGCCAAACCATTATAGAAACCCGGGTCAGCAACATTGGGGCCATATAGGTCTCCAATAATCACCGGTTTCCCCTCTAAATGACCATATACCAACAGAGATCTACCTATGTTATCAGCTAAGACAGTCTCCGCCACAAATCGTATGCGTTTATGAACCAGTATAGCTACTCCACCCTTATGCCCCTGAGCCGGAGATCCCCAAACTTGGCCCACCCAGTTCCGACAGAGTTTACTATGCTCAACAGCCGTCTGGTGGGTTTCCTGGAGAAATGCAATGTCACACTTGTGCCGAGCCAGTGCCTGCAGTACTTTATATCTCTTAATGGGGTTCCCCAGTCCACAAACATTCCAAGTAATAATTTTCAGAGCAATGGGGCAGTGCCAAGGTTCCACCGCAGGAATATCATCAGTCGGTCTTGAGGGACCCCCCCAGCCTGGAGCCCCCCATCAGCCAATACGAAGAGATCGTGCCATTTACAAATAGCTAGTGGAGTGTGCCCTATCCCCACCCCTCGTCTCCCCGTCTCTCCCCCCCCCACCCTCCCCAATCTCTCAAGCCCATCCATATATTGGACAACTTCCCTTGGCAAACGGGATCGCCCCATCATCCCCAAGAAACAATACCTACCGGCTAACCTAACTATATCACTCTGTATTAACCGCTAAAATAAGGAATTCCAGAGCCCTTCTCCTCCTATCCCTCCACTCTCCCAGACCCGACTCCACCCCTCCTATGCCCACGCTTTATTACACCAGAATCTACAAGCCCTCTCTCTTTCCTAGAACTCACCTTACCTGCCCCTCTACGCTGTTATCTCCTTCCCCTTTTACTAAACTCTACCCTTCTCCACCCTAGCAGCCCCTTACACCTCAGGCCATGTAGCCTTGTTATATAACTGCAATCTAGAAATGCTCGCTTTCCAGTACACAGTCGGAGCCCCGACCATGCCCCACCCCAGATCGCTATAATAAAATAAACCACCTGCGCGCCTAGGGCGACGCGGGAGGAGATGCCACCCAGGTCCTAGGCTTCCACAGCAGTAATAGGAGGCATCGGTGAGAGCATAGAGTTAATAAGCAAGGCCGGCCCCCTCTAATATTCCTATCAAGCATACCCCTCCACACACTCCCCCCCCCCCCCCACCAACTTCCATCCCCTATAGACAACCCAACCATTAAGTTCTCTCCGATGAATACCATCACCAGAACACTCGCTTTTATATTGCAATATCAAGCTGTCAGATCTCTCAGGTATCCTTTGCTACAGGGCTCGCCTCCCATTTTTAGCTCCCCCCCCCCATCTCCACCCACACAGAGAGTCATATCTGGGTACCCCCCTTCCTCTGCTCCTCTCACCGGACTTCGGCTCCAGGGGTTGTGCAGGCCACTGATCGCCCCCTAGCCCTCCACTACATCTCAGAAAATTTACAAAAAAACCCCATCTAAACAAAAAGGGGAAATTAGTGGGCTTCTTTAACACAACTACCCCTCCACCACTAATCGCTTAACAGCCCTCCACCCTTCCCACCATTATATTCCCCTACCTCTTGGGCAGCCTGCATGAAACAGCACATAAAGAGAAAGAAGAAGGAGAGAGAGAGAAATAAAAGAAAGAAAAAAAGAAAGAACACAAGTGAAGCAAGAAACAAGTTAACAAATATACAATGTCTCCACCCGAGTAGCTAGTGTTACAAGGCTAGTGAAACTTTGTATCGTTGCGTAGCAAACCACGCTGAGTTCAGAAACAAAGGTTCTCAGGCCGCATTGAGAGCAGCGGGAAGGCTCCTATTAAATACTGAGACCACAGCGTCTCTAGGGCCCTCTTTTTTTCAGTAGGATATCCAGCCAATGCTCACTTGACTTTCCAAGAATCACGAGGCCGATTGGGTAGACAGAGTCTCCAGAAATGTAGTAGCCTCGGCCGGGGTCGCTAAATAGCGAGTGTGTCCTTGATACTCAATCCGCAGCCGGGCCGGGTACAGTAAGGAGAAGCGCACACCTTGGTTTAACAGTTGGGTACAGACCCCGGAGAAGGCCCGACGCTGCTGGCTGACAATTATCGAATAATCCTGGAACACCAGAATCGGTTCCGAGTCCTGCTGATGTCTTCGCCGGCCCCGAGCCACTTTCAGCACCTCTTCTTTTTGCCGATAGTCTAAAAAGCGGGCGATTACCGCACGCGGCTTCCTCGCCTGTTCTCTGCGTTGGCCCAGCCTATGTACTCGCTCCAGTTTGATAAGGTCATCTCTCAGGCCTGGCAGTAGCTTCCCAATCCAGGACTGCAAGTATCCAAATAGGGCACCATCTGCGACACTCTCAGGTATGCCAATAAAACGCAGGTTTTTGCACCGACCCCGATTCTCCAGGTCGTCGAGTTTATCTCCCTGCAGTTTCACCAGGGTCTCCAAAGCTGCCACCTTAGCTACCAGGGATTGTTGGGTGTCTTCCACATCAGACACTCTAGTCTCGGCTTGTTCCAATCGCTCCACCACATCCGTGAAACGTTGGCCGACAGATTGTATCTGCTCAACTAAGTCCTGGAAACGGGTGTTGAGCGCCTGAACCACTGTGGCACTCACCTCCGCCACCGAGTCAGATGTGCTTCCCGCTTTCGGGCTGGACGGTGAGCCCTCTGCCATCTTACTCTCCGTGGTGCGAGGCTTCTCCTTTCGGAGCATTTTCGATGCCATCGAGCTAGTATTGGCAGAAATACCTCTTCTCACACTGCTTTATAGCCTCCGTGGGGTGTAGTGAGTAGACACTTGCGGTTAAAAGCCACTATTGCAAGATTTTAAAGCCGTTTTATGGGGCAGATTACCCAGAGCTGACCGTGAGACGTCCGTTCAGCTCATTGCCCAACCGGAAGTCCAGGAAATTGCTGTTTTAAATAAAGGCCTATCTTTCGTGCCTACAAAACATTACGACCCTTTTGAAGCACAAATAGATTTATTCAAACACTTTTTTATGTAACTCTGTTTATTGAAACATTTAAAATCCACATACATACAACAATTATTACAATGCATTGAACATTAACATCCAAAGCTTTATACTTTTTCTTTTATTGGTTAAACCTCTTCCCCTCCCTTCCTCCCTCCCCCCATCCTTAGGTATTCTTCAAACACCCAGTTAAAGACTCAGTTGTAGGGGGCTGAGGAGCAATGGATGTCCTTTAATCGCTCCCTCAGCAATCCCCTTATCAACGCTTGATAGTTCCTCTACAGCCGGGTCTCATTATTCGGGCATTACTCTATTGCCTCCCATCCTAGTTCTCTGCGAATCTGTGGCGACATTCAATCCTGCCGTCTCAGCCCTATATTGAAAGTAGTTCATTCCTTGTTACTGGAGCTAATGTGTCTATATAGGGACTCCAAACTGCCAAAAACTTTCCCCATTTCCTGGGTTTCCTTTTTGCCTCAAACCGTTCCATCAACACGATGGAGGTCTGCATGTCACTCCCAATGAGTCGGGGGGGGGAGGGGGTTCTCCCTTCAGTGACGCACCAGGGCTTGTTTGCCACCTTGCAAGCCTTACGAATCAGTAGACATACTCCCGCCCCCTTAGGCCTAGTAGCTGACAGCTCATCAAATATGATAAGTGTTGCTGTCATAAGTGTTCATCAAATATGATGAACTGCCCCACTAGTGACTCGAGATATCTATGCATCTGGGACCAATATCTAAATTCGATTTCTACATGACCACCACATATGACCCAAATCAGCCAGAGGAGCATGACATCATGGTCAGGCACCAGTGGACTCCATCTCACTCCGGAGGGCCCAACAAGGAGAAAACTGTGCCCTATAGAATATATGATATTGCAGTCCTTGTAGCCGGGCGTCATGAATCAATGCAGGTATACTTGCGACCGCTCACCTCAGGATCCTTTCTTCCACCCGTACCCCCAATTCAGAGGACCAGGCTTTCTCTAGCGTTGAGAGATCATGTACCTGTTGCCCCTGTTGCAATTTCAGGGCAAACTCAAACAGATTTACATTTTTCATCTCCCAAGTCAAAAAACTGTATCACTTATGCTGAGACTTCAGCTCGCAGTGCTTCCTGTGGAATAGATCTGATATAATGCCTTGCCTGTAAGTATCCAAAGACGTGACTGGGTTTTATCTCAAATTCCTCACAAAGATTTGTGAAAGTTTTCATCTGCCCAGTCACATCCATTAGGTGCCCCAATTTAGTAAGACCTCAGCTAGCCCATTCTCTAAACATCGCATTGTCCCCTCCCGGCATAAAGCATGATTCCCTTGTAAAGAAAGGAAGCTCGTATAGGTTGGCGATATCCGCCATTTACTACAAAGATGTTTCCAGACCTCCCGAATAGGATCAACCAAAAGACCATGTGTAACCTGCGACGGCAACTCCAGACTCTCTAAGTGGAGGACTGTCATCAAGAAATAGGGCGACACAAACTCCTCCTCCAGCTCTCGCGATGTAAAGTATTGAGTGTGACCAAGCCAATTTCTCAGATGCCGGAGATGACACACCCTTACATATGTCATCAAATCTGGTATGTCCACTCTCCCCAACTTCCATGGCCCTCGCATTCTTTTCAATGCCACCTGGGCATGCCCCTCTCTCCAGAGAAAGCAACCTAAAGCATGATCTAATTGCCTCACTTCCCTGTTTAACAGACGCAATGGCAATAATTGTAAAGTATATACAAATTTTAGGAATAAGACCATGCGGAAAGCGGCGATACACCCCATCATAGATAAAGGCAAAGTCATCCAGTCGCGCAGCTTATTCTGCACATGGTGCAGAATGGCCTGGTGATTCAAAGAATATATCATCCCCGCGTTACTAGGAAGTTGAATCCCAAGATATCGGAAGGCCCTATCTACCCATTGCAAGGGGAAATTTGCACCCCATTGAGCACTTAAGCATCCAGAAAAATCCAAGGCTTCTGTTTTATCCATGTTGATCTTAAGCTCCGAAATCCATTAAAATTGTGTAAATTCAGCCAATATTTTTGTTAGAGAAGTCTGTAGGCTGGTAAGATATACCAATAGATCATCAGCAAAGGCTGACAGAAGAAATTCCGAGCATCCACTGTGCATTCCCCGAACCCCAGGACTGTCCATCACCCTCTGCACAAATGGGTCCAAAGATAAGACAAAAAGGAGTGGAGACGGGGCAACCCTGTCGAGTCCTCCTTTCGAGCACAAATGGCTGAGAAAGGTCTCCATTGACAAAAATTGACGCTAATGGCCACTCAAAGAGTTTTTACCATCTGAATAAAAGAACCTTCCAACCCATAGCTAGATAACAACCTAAAAAGATATTCCCAACTCACCCAGTCAAAAGCTTTCTCCGCATCGAAACTTATTAAAAGTGATGGTATATTATATATGTGTACCTATTCTAATGAGGCAATAATCTGTCTCATATTGGTGACTGCCAAGCAGCCCTGTACAAAGCCCACCTGGGCAGGGTGTATAAGATCCAAGAGGAGGGGCGCAAACCTGTTATCTAGAATCTTAGCCCATAGTTTCAGATCCATGTTGAAATGGGTCGATACGACCCTGTTTGTTGAGGGTCTTTACCCAGTTTGGGAATTAAGGTAATATATGCAGAATTGAACCCCCACCTAAATCGGCAAACCTCTGTTCTCTCTCAGTAAAGACCTATCAGTGGGCCAATCACTTGATCATGCAAGAGCTTATATAATTCTGCCATGTACCCATCCCACCCTGGGGCCCGGCAGTATTGCGCATTATGGATAGCTTGTGATACCTCTTCTGCAGTAATAGGTGCCCCTAGTTGGGCTGCTTGCTGCTCTGTAATTTGTGGCAATGAGAGGCTACAGAGGTAATCCACTATCCTAGTAGGTGAGCTTGGCTCTTGCCGATACAGCTCCTGAAATGTCTCCCGAAACTTACCCAGAATCGAAGGGGTTGTTTGATATATCTGTCCAGTAACTTCTCGAAACCTTAGGATATAATTTGACCCTCTCGGGCCATGCAAACATCATGCCAGCAACCTCCCTATTTTGTCCCCAAAGCGGTATAATTGATATTTATAATAAAGGAGGGACTTTTTAGCTCGTTGATGTATTACCTCATTCAATGCAGCCTGGAGTTCCAAAAGGCAGGCCCAGGCTCTGTGGTCCATAACTCGGGCATACTGTTTTCTAGCTTTTACCACTTGTTTCTCTAAACGCAAAATTTTTGCATTAATCAGTTTCTGCTGCCTGGCCATATAAGCAATTTTTTCCCCCCCCCCCCCCCCCCCGTAATACTACCTTCGCAGTCTCCCAATACAGTTTGGGAGTCTCCCTATGCTGGACGTTATAATGCTGATAGCCCTCCCATTTCTCCAGTAAGGTCTTACGAAACTGCTCATCATGATACACCTCTAGCGGAAAAAGCCACACCAGTGTCTTAAGGACAGTTTGGGCACACACCAGGTCCACCCAAACTGGGGTATGATCTGAAATGTCCATCGGGCCTATATATGCATTCTCCACTCGTGAAAAGAGACCTATGGTTAGGAGTATATAATCGATGTGGGCATTCGACCCCTGCGCTCGAGAGTCTTGGGTGTAGTCTTTTTCATTTGGATGAAGCAACCTCCAAGGATCTACAAGATCTAATCGTTGCCTCAAACCTTGCAACATTCGGATGACCCCAATGTATGTTCACCTCGATGTGTCCATCAGAGGGTCCAGAACCCCATTGAAATCTTCCCCCACAACCATTGGATCCATGGATAAACGTTCCACTGCACAGGCTAGTTGGGCATAAAACTGTGCATCAAGTGAATTTGAGCCATATATATTGCCTAGTCCTAGATTCCACCCATCCAACTTCCTTTTCAGCAGGACATACTGCCCCTTAGGGGTCTATGTAAGTGTGCTTACATATAAAATGAACCCTCTTATGGATCAGGATTACCACTCCTCCCCTATGTCCTTGAGCAGGTGCTCCAAATACTTGCCCCTCCCACTCCATCCATAGCTTTGCGTGCTCTGTCTGGTGCATCTCCTGGAGGAGGACCACATCACACTAGTGGTGCACTAGGGCTTTCAATATCTTTGATCGTTTAATAGGGGTCCCCAAACCACAAACATTCCATGAAATAATTCTCAGCCCGGATCACCAATTTCCAGGGCCTTAATCCAGAGATATAAAATAGATTTGAAGGGATCCCCCCATCTCCATCTGCACATATGCTCCCTCAGAGGAACATCTATGGGTCAGATCTATGTCCTTTCTCCCCCCTTTCCAAACCCCCCCTCCCTATCCATCCCCTCCCAACCCCCCCCCCCCCACTCCCATTCTACTCCTTCCTTCTAGGGATTCCGTGACGTGTAGGAGACCCCCCATATTATAGTAATGATTTCTCCTCCCTCTCAATAAAAACCACTTATTCCTATCATCTACATAGTTATCTACTGTCATCCACTTAGTAATTGAGAAGTGATCAACATCAGAAAACTGTTTTGTCGTCTTCAAGACCTCTCTTACTAACTTCAACCTAGCCCCTGATCTCTTATTCTAATCCCCAAATAGTAACTGTCCAGCGCTTCTCTTCTGTCAGCATTCTATCCTATCCTGGCAGAAACAGCACTTCAGTTATTGTTCAACGCCTTATTTGTCCCCTTTGGTCTGCAAACAAAGGCAACTATTATACTATTTAACATAAAACACTAACTTATGCCATTGATCAATAAACATTAAACTTCTATTTAACCATTATCCATTGACATTTCTATTATTCTTGCATGTTTACTTCTATTGGTTCAAAAGAGATTTTGTAGCTCTTAGGATTCACACAATTCAGTTCTCCTGCCCCAGGCGCTTGCCGAGACAAGACCTAGGACCAAAGAGAAAGATCCAGCCTTTTATACATCTGGTCCTCTAGGTCCTCATCTCCTATATACACACCTCAACACCATGGGGCGTACTTCTCTTCAAACACTCGTGTCCCTTCAGCCTGAACCAATCAGGCCGTTTAAAATTGCATGTCTTCCGCCGGAGTCCCAAACTGCAGCTGGTGGCCCTGGTGCTCTACTTTAAGTCTGGCCAGATATTGAAGGGAGAACCGCAGGCCCTTACTCACCATATGTTCACACACTGCGGTGAAGTCCCTCCGTTGTTTGCTGACTTGTGGGGAGTAATCCTGGAAAACCAGTATATCTCTGGTTGAGCAGTCTGTGTGCTTCCGAGCCCGAGCTGCCTGTATTACCGCCTCCTTCTGAAGGTAATTATGGAATCTTGCAATAACAACTTAAAACCTATTAGCTCTTTCCCTCCTCGGGCCTATTCGATGAACTCTCCAAGATAATTTTCCCACCATGCTCATTACCGTTCATCAGTGTTCCCAACCAAGTTTCCAAGAAGTCTCGTATCACATTGTCTTTGACCGATTCTGCTACTCCAATAAATCTCAAATTTTTCAATTCTCCAAGTCTTTTAGTTTTTCACTCTGCTGATGAAGCATGTCCTCTATCGTTTGGATTTTTTGGGTATGCTCCCGTTGTAAATCCTCTGCTTCAGAGATCCTCTGCTTGGCTTGTGTCGCACAGCCCCCAATATCAGTCATAGTCTGGGCTAGCTGGGAAAGCTGAGAAGACATACCCTGCAGCTGTCCCTCAAGGGCCGCCACAACCACCCATGTTACCTTCTCTACCAGGCCAGCAGTAGCCACCACGCTAGCGGCCGTCTCCAGCACCGATGATTCTGCCATTTTTAGATCAGGAGCCCGCGTCCTCTCCTTCCTCACTGCTTTCGCTGCCATCGGCCGGTTTCCATCTGGCAAGAGGTATATTACAACTTCTTTCTGCCCCTCACATAGTTACTGGGTCCTTTGAGGGAGGAGGACATCGCAAAAATTAAATTTTTCTAGCTTAATGGGAAGTTTCCCCGGAGCAGAGCAAACCTGCATTCTCCCTGCTCACCACATCACGTGATCTCCTAATCAAACTTTTTAGGACATTAAAAATTATATATTTATTTTCTCGTATAGGGGAGGGACAGATAGACTTATCTGTTGTTCACAGAAAATCATGTTGGATTCCATCACAACAGAAAGACCCTATAATTGAATCATTTGAAAAAGTAGTGCTGAAACATGTGGCAGACTTAGAATCTGCACCAAAATCGGCATACTATAATTTAAGTAGAGTTGAAAAACACTTCATTTTGTCTTTATAGAAGAATCCACAAATAATTATCAAATCAGCTGATAAAAAGGGGCACTTGTAGTGATGGATAAGGACGCATATATAGGAGAAATTAATAGGTAGTTGAGCAACAGTGCCTTCTACGAAAGATTAGATGGTGACCCTACTGGACTTTTGAAAAGAAGTGTTGATAACATAGTTTTTTGGATTTGAAGCAGGATATTTAACCAAAAAAGAATGATTTTTTTAATAGTTTGGTTTGTAGATCCAACAATTGTTAAAATGTTACCAGTTTAATGTATAGTTAATGGTTCCATGTAATACATAATTGTTCAATATAAACCGCCTTGATTTCTTGATGGGGCGGTATATAAAAACAAACAAAAAAATAAATAGTAGCATACCCACCATTTATATTTTACCAAAGATTCACAAGTCCTTTGTAAGTCTTCCGAGTTACCCCATTATATCAGCCATCGGTTCGCTGTTTGAAACGATCATACAGTTTTTAGATATTTTACTTTGACCTTTTGTTTCCGCAGTTTCTTCCTACATGCAAGATTCTTCATACATTATTCAAATTCTGGAAGATTTTGAAGGTTATGATAACCTGATTTTGGTCACATCAGACGTGTTCTTGTATACAAATGTTCCGCAAAGTGAGGCTCTATACAGGATGTCCTCCTTGAATGGATTGACCATAAGAGAATACCATACTATTATTTGGTCCAACCAGCCTGGCTGGCCCTGACAGAAAATTATTTTTGTTTTAGAGACATTTTTTAGAAACAAATCAAAGGGGTGGCCATGGGGTCATCCATGGCCCCCAATATAGCAAACTTATACATGGTCAACTTTGAGAAAGTGTAGTTACTCACCTGTAACAGATGATCCCCAGGAACAGCAGAAATCAGTCATCAAATATAGGTGATGTCCTCCGACAGAACCCGCGCAGGAACACTCTTCAGCATCCAATAGGAAGCATTTGGGAGCATCCCTCTGCACATGCGTGCATGCCTTCGCAGTGATTCTCCTCAGTAAGGTTCATAGCAGAGAAAAAGGAAAAACTCCTCCTTGGGGAGGAGGGTGAGTTGTGAAGACTGATTCCTGCTGTTCACAGAGATCACCTGTTACAGGTGAGTAATTATGCCATCACCAGGAACAAGCAGGAATGCAGTCTTCACATATGGGACTCCCTAGCTCCAAGCTACTGGAAAAACAGCAAGTAGGGCCCATTACAAATGGGAAAGCAGCACTGAATAACAAGATGGGGAATCCAGGGGATCTAGTAGACTCGGCATCCCCAGCACACCTCCTTTGAGATGACAGTGGCGGTAACCTGGATGGACAGAGGGCTGGAGGGAAGGAGGTGTAGCTATGTCCCAAAGAGGTGCTGGAGTACAGTTTATGGCCATAGTCACTGTCCTTACAAGAATCCTTGTCCAGACAGTAATGGGCTGCAAAGGTGTGAATCAAGGACCATGTAGCAGCATGGTAGATCTCAGCTATTGAGACAGAACGTAAGTGGGCTATGGAGGTGACCATGGCCCATTGCGAGCAGTAACATGACCCTCGAATGTCAGACCTACTTCCAAAGGAACTAAAGAGTATGCTTGGACACAGGGAAACCAATGCAATTAGGGTCAAAAGAAAAAAAAATAATTGTGACGATTTCCGGTGCACCTTAGTTCTGTCAAGGTAATATACTAAAGCCCTTTTGCAGTTTATGGTATGAAGTGCAGCCTCAGCAAGTGATGCGTGTGGTTTGGGAAAAATGGTCAGAAGAATAACCTACTGGTTGAGATGGAAACCTTTGGAAGGAAATGTGGATGTGTTCTGAGGACCATCCTGTCATGGTGAAAATTTGTATAAGGCACATGTGCAACTAAGGTCTGTAGTTTGCTGACCTGGCGAGCTGAGGTAAGCACAACTAGGCAGGAGAGCTTCCAAGTAAGAAACTTGAGGGAGGTAGTGCCAAGAGGCTCAAAAGGAGGCTTGAGCAGTCCAGTAAGAACTATGTTAAGGTCCCAGGCAATAGGCGGGGGCTGGATCACTGGCTTAGTCAAGAGAAGACCCACATGAAGCTGGATACCAGTGGATGGGTGGAAACGGGTTTTCCATGAATCCCCCAATGAGAAGCCGAAATAGCACCAAGGTGGACACGAATGGAATTAGTTTTGAGACACATAGAAGAGAGGTGGAGAAGGTACAGCTAGAGAGACTCCACTGGACAATTGAAAGGGTTGAGGGTGTGCTGAGCGCAAAAAAAAGCAAATTGGCACCACTTAAAGGCATAGATGTGTTGCGTGAAGTCCTTCTGGGACACCAGGAGGATATCCTTAACAGCATCCGGTAAATTAAGGTCAGAAAGGACTATCCTCTCAGCATCCAAGCCATCAGGCAGAGCGCACAGACATTGGGATGCAGCAGCGCCCCCTGATCCTGCAAGATCAGGTCTGGCGCACATCCCAGATAGAGAGGCTGATGCTGTGCTAGACGAAGCAGCAGGGGAAACCATGGTTGTTGGGGCCAGAACGGAGCTACCAGGATGATGGTGCCTCTATTGGCCTGCAACTTGAATAGCATTCTGGTTATTACAGAATGGGCGGGTAAGCGTATAACAGACCTGTTCCCCAGTGAAGGAAGAAAACATCTGGGGCTTGACGTTGTGGAGATGGTGCCCTGGAGCAGAAGCAAGGGACCTGCGCATTGAGCGGGGTGGCAAACAGGTCGAACTCCAGGATTCCCCAGAGCGCGAAGATGCAATAGAATATTCTCTGATAGAGAGAGTCCACTCGTGAGGTAGGAGGACCTGATAGACTGCAAGAACATTCTGATCTCCTGGCAGGAAAACAGCTTAGATAACCATTCCATGAGCTAGGGCAAAGGTCCACAAGCGGACTGCTTCCCTGCAGAGGAAGTGAGAGCTCGTGCCTCCCTGCTTCTTGACATAAAACATCACAACCGGGTTATTTGTCTGAACTAGGATAGATTGATGTGATAACTGACGACAAAACACCCAAAGGGCATTGGTTATCGTCCTCAACTCCAGGAAGTTGATCTGATGCAGGTCTTCCTGTTGAGACAAGAGGTCCTGCTTGCCCAGGCTATTGAGATGAGCTCCTCAGCCCTGTTTGGATGCATTGGTTATTGGCGTCTGTTGAGGTGGAGGCATCTGAAAAGGTAATCCTACGAGAAGATTTTGAGGAGAGCACCACCACTGAAGGGAGTTTGCCAGAAGAGGGGTGACTACCACTCTGTCTTGAAGACGGCCATTTGCTTGTTTCCATTGGGAGGAGAGGGTCCACTGCACTTGGCACATGTGGAGATGAGTGTAGGGAACTACATGGACCCTGGAGGCCATGTGACCCAAAAAATGATACATGCCATGGTGTGACAACTGCACTGAATAATGCCTTCCAGTTCTGTGAGGCGTTTGAGACGGTCCTCGGACAGATAAGCTCAAGCCTGAGTCGTGTCAAGAAGAGCACCTATGAATTATAGACTGAGTGAGAGAAAGGTGTGACTTTGGAAAGTTTATGACACATCCAAGATATTCAAGCACCAAGACAGTGCATTGAACGGACAGATGCACCATCTATCACCAGACATTTTGAGAAGACTCTTGGGGTGGACACCAGGCCAAAGGGCAGGACTCTGTATTGGTAATGCCTGCCATTGACTATGAATTGGAGGTACTGCCTGTGAGGCGGGTGAATGAGGATGTGCGTGTACACATCCTTTAGATCCAGAGAAGAGAGCCAATCATTCCTCTGAAGCTAGGGCAATAGGGTTCCCTAGAGAAACCATCTTGAACTTCTCTCGTACTAGGAGCTTGTTGAGCTTTCGGAAGTCCGGGATGGGATAGAACCCTCATGATTTTTTGGGAATAAGGAAATACCCTCTCTTAGAAGGGTGGTGATTTTCTGCTGTAACAGACCGATGGAAAGGTTCTAGAGGATACTCCCCTGGAAAGAAGGGGGGAGGTAACTGGGCAAAATGTAGCAGGTAGCCCCTGAGGATGACCTGTAGAGTCCAGGGCCCTGATGTTATGAGGGGAGTCACCTGTGGACCAGCCTGCCCACAGTGTGAGAAGGTTGCAGGTCTTTCAGGAGAAGAGTGGCAGTGTTCTCCAGAAAGCAGTCAAAAGCTAGCCCCAGGCTGGGGCTGGTTGTGGCTTAGAAGGCTTGGGCTGGCGAAGAGCCTGAGGCTTCTGCTGACCTTGGTGAGCATGATAGGGCGTATAAGCCAGATAAGAGGGGTAATACTCCATTGGGTTGCTTTCGGATTTGTTTCATATATACTTTATTTTACCCTTTGATTGCTTTTATTTACTCAGATTGTGCTCTTAGGATATCTTATTACATTAGTCTTATGTTTATAGTATACTTTTATCGCTTGAGTTTAAAATGTATTTTTTACTTTTTCAAGTTTTATTTAATCATCATGGTCAATATTATGATTTTTAGTTTGGGATGTTTTTCCTGTATTGTCTTATGGTAGGCTTTATATATGGGATAGTATATTATTTTAAAAGGTTTTATTAAAAATCATTTTCATGTGTTTTGTAGGTGCAGATGCCTACACTTCTGACGAAGGCTAGTGCCAAAACACAGCCCTGTTGGATATTTAGGCTCTTAGTAGTTCTTCTACATAAATTTACCTTTGCTACATCTGCTTTTGTCTGGTTTCCTGGTGTTCTTTGCGAGTGTGGTGTTGCTCTTTGGTTGGACTTAAAGTCACTTAACCCTCCATTGCCTCAGGTACAAACTTAGATTGTAAGCCCTCTAGGGATAGGGAAATACTTATGTACCTGAATGTAACTTGCCTTGAACTACCATTGGAAAGGCGTGAGCTAAATACTAATAAATACATTTTAAAAAACCTGGATCTTTCACCGATTGATCACCCAGCTGAGGCTTCCCAAAAAGGACACCACTCGGGTCGCTACTCGAGACGTCTTTGAAGGAGAACAGGCTTGGATGAGCCAGTCATCCAGATATGGGTGTGTACAAATTCCTTGGTGCTGTAGTGCCGTAGCCACCACTACCATGACCGTGAAGGACATGTTTGGGGCAGTGGAGGGTTCAAATGGGAGGGTGGCAAACTGAAAGGGAGAGCCAAGCATGTCAAAACGCAGACACTTCTGCTGATTCTCCTGGATGGGGATCGCTATGCTGGAATCACTGATCGCAAAGTTTCCATCTAGAAGCGCAGGCCGCTCCAGTGCGCATTGACACTTGTGGTGGCGAAGACAGCCAGGTCCCTATGGAGATAGAGAAAACGCAAGCAGTTTCCCATGGTCAGAAGGAAAGTGCAAGAAATGGTCACTTTAAAAGTGCAGCTAACATGGAAAGGAACCTGTCAAAAGTTGTTGTCAGGAAGCCACGCCCCAGCTCCATGGTAACTGAGGGTGGTAATGCAGGACAGCTGGGGGCGGGGTGGAAAGATACAGGTCAGACCCACTCATATAAGCCCCAGAGAACAGAGAAAGACAGATTAACAGCGAGAGCAGGAAACAGGAACAAGACAGCAGAAAGAGTAACAGGAAGGCACGAGAGGAGGAGAGCTGAGTCTGATTCAGAGGCGGAGTCTGAGCAGGAACCTCAGTCTGAGCAAGAGTTTCACTCTTGCAGGAGGAAGAGAGACGTGAGGGCTAACTCATCCAGGAACCAGCATGGCCAGGGGAGTGGCAGCGAAGCACTGCTGAAAAGAATCCCAAAAGGTATTGCTCAGGAGGATTTTAGCCAAAGCTCTCAGAAATGGTTCCCAGACAGCAGTTTGAGGGAAGGATATCCCCAAAGGCAGCTCCAGGATTTAAACCAGACCCAGGGTTATAGGAAGCCTGCAGGTGGTTCAAGAATCCAGGAAGGGCTGGTAAGAAAACCTCTTAACAAACAAGGTCTGAATGTTTTAAAGCTTTTAAAAGGTCTGTTAAAAGACCAGGAAGTAGCTTGTGGTAATAACAGCTCTGTGTACCGAGAGAGGTCTCGAGGGGAACAGCTGTTTTACAACGACTTCACAGATCCATCGTGTTCAGAATGTGAATCAATGGAACTGGGAGAGAATGATACTGTCTTGAGTCAGCCTGAGATAGAAATGGAGTGTGATTTGTCCATAGCAGTAAAGTAAGAATGTTTGGAAATTCTAACCTGGAAGAAATATCCATGTGTTTGCTGTGCCTATTATGCTAAGAAGCCAGGAAGTTTTAATTAGCGTGGCTGCTGCTTGAGAAGAGACTGGTTAAGGAGGACTGCCTGAAGTCTCTAGGAAGCTAATTAAAACCCCTGAAGAAATAAGCTAAGAAGAAAAGTTTATTGCTTGAGTTTTATAGCATTGAGGTTTTTCAATGGACATTTAAGTTTCAGTTAAGCAATGTGAATTGAAGCTTTACTTTTGAAGAAACCACATGTGCCTTGCTGAAGTAAGCAAGAGCCATTGTTATCTTTTATTTTCCTGTAAAAAGTCTGTACACGTGAAAAGCCAAGCTTCATTAAGGAGTTTCTGTTTATTACGGGAGGTGAATAAAATTCCTGTGTTTGCTTTCAACCCTCGGCTCAGCATTTCTTTACAACTACAATTTAACTACAACTCCCAGAGGCCTTTGCCCTGGAGTACAATTGAAAGGAACATTCGCCCCTTTCCTTGTCAGGCAACCGCCTAGGTGGGACGAGGGCGCAACACACCCTTGAGGTCCAGAGTGTGCCGAAATAATCCATCCTTTTTTATTTTTTGTTGGGCCTCACAAAATAGATGTAGTTACCCTTGCCTCCATCATCCTGGGAAACTGACACCATTGCTGACAAAATCAGCAACTTGCCTAAGATGATTCGAACAGCTATCCTTTTGTTCGTGGACCCACAGGCTGAGAACGCACATGTGCGGGATCAGCTCTTGACATTCCAGGATATATCTGTACTGAATGGTGTCTAGCACCCAGCAATCCTTGGTGACCCAGGCCTATCCCTGAAAAAGAGTCGAACCTGCCCCCAACTGGAAGAACTAGGAAGGGGCCCCCAAATCTTCATTGCGCAGCCCAGGAGGGACCTCCTCTGGAGGGGACAGAGTCCGTTGGGCTCATGCGCTCCCAAAAGAGCTGAAAACAAGCCTGAAATCTGGGAGCAGAGGGAAAGGCGGCCTCCCAGACCAGTAGAAATGGAAGTCTCAAGACTCCTGCGAGTCCAACCAGTGCGTCTGCGGGGAGCTGAGGGCAGAATGCTCCTGTCTGCTTTACAGGTCCCTTGGATCTCTGCTTCAAAAGGTGGTAAGGTTTTGTCTCACCCATGTCCTTCACCAGCTACTCCAAAATGCCCCAGTAACCCAATCGGGCTTTGGGAGATGTGTTCACTGCTCAATATTGGAGCCAAATCAAACATAGTGCCTCCATCGACAGGGCATTATACCTGGCTGCTAGACATACTAGCTCATACATGGCATCAGAAAGGAAGGCACAGCTGACTCCAAAAGAGAGGTAGTATGAATCCATTGGAGCAGGGATTAAGATGTCAGGTCTGCACAGACTGGAAACTGAAGAGCAGAAGCCACTGCGGTGAACTGGTTCTTCAATGCCAAATCCACCTTTTGGTCCAGAGTATCTTTTAAGGCCAATCCACCTTCGACAGGAATGGTGGTCCATTTGGTAACCACCGTGTCCTGCACATCCACCTTGGGAATATCAAACCACACAATGCACTCCTTTTCCAGGAGAGTGTACATCTGCTTATACACCCTTCGCCCCTTAGGTGGGGAGTTGGGAGAACCCCACTCCAACTGGAAACCTTGATCACCTTTGGGAGTGAAAAGAATGTAGTGGATTTTGCACCCCTTGCAAGAATGGATGAACCTTCAGCCCCTGCTCCGTGTCTGGAGCATCTGCAAAGTCTAAGGTGTATAAGACCATGGTAATCAATGCTGCCAGTTCCTCCTTCTGGAACAGGCGGATAACACCAGCCTGTTCATAAGTCTCTGCAGGTGAGTGCACTTTGTCATCCACAGCAGAGCCCAAGTTGCAGGTCAGATCTCAGACAGGCCTCACAGTTGCTCCACATCTCCAGGTGGTGACTTTCACCAGGGACGCTTAGCCAGAAAACAGGGCTTCCACTCTCAGCTTGCCCGCCCCTCATGAGACTGTGCTTGGAGGCACCCAGAAGCTACAGGGTCTGAATTTCCATACCAAGACCAGGCCTGTAGTCAAAAGGAACAGAAATCCAAGGAGGACAATCCAGTTTCCAGAAGCTCTCCTCTCAGAAATGACCCCCCAACAACAGGGGACATAGCCACTGTTCAACCCCTAGAGGAAGGGAGTGATCAACAGCATGGTCGCCGGAACTTCAGGCTGGCTGGTCATCCATACCCACAGTGCCATCCACCTCCTCCTGCCCTGTGGCAGGCAAGTTGGACCAACTGCATCCCCCTGCTGAGAGGGGAGGAACCAGGCTCTCCAGGGATGATTCAGAAGCTGCCATGCAAGAAGAGCAGTCCAGAAGGCGTACCTCGCTTGCCACAGGTCAAATCATGTTTTCTGAAAGAAGACAAAGTATTAAGGTAAGTGCAACAGCAACACGCGCTAAGGTCATGGTGGCTGTAAGGCACGTGTTAATAGAGCTTGTACAGAAACATGCAAAACGGGCACCTGGGTAGGAACGCGTGTTGGAGCCGCTTGAGCAAAATGTGTGCTAGGACCACGCAACTGCCAGGCACACAACAGTAAAAAAAAAATGCTAGAACGCATGCAGAAAATGTCAGGAAACCCCCACAGTAGACCAACGGTTGCCAGCAGTCCACCCCAAATTGCACCCTAGATGGATAGAATCTGGAGCCCCAAGAAGGACAGTGACAAGGTCAAGCCTTGGTACTCACCCTCTCTCCCCCCCCCCCCCCCCACGGCCTAGGTAGAAATCCGTGCCAGGCTCAGCTCTGCTCTCTGAAACTATTTCTTTTGCTTTGCAGGCACTACGTTTAAGGTGGCTGGCAGGCAGATTCCTCTGAGAGCCTTCTGCCATCTTTGGGAGAAAGCTGGCATAGAGACTGTGTGAAGCTACTGACATCTTCCAAATCTTTCCATTTTTCTGGCCTTCAACAGGCTCTTATGATAAGAATGCAGAGCTGAACCAAATTTTCTCTCCTACTTTTGGCTACTGAAAAGACCACAGTCCTAGTGGAGCCTCCCACGTTGCACTCAAGTGAGAAAGTCACCCATAAGGTGGTCATTCACGAGCGTTTAAATCAATCTTTTCCTCTCAGTTATTCAGATTTTCTTCAGAGTGGAGAAAGTCCATCCACCATCTGCTGGAGACAAAGAAATACTGAAGAGCCCTGTGGTGGCTGAGGTATGGGAGTGATGCCATTGAAACTTGTGCTTTTCATTAGTTTTTTTTTTGACTCCACCAATCTGCTGGTATGGGAACAAACCCACTTGTCTGTATTGGCCTAGCAGAATGAGATGGAACTTGAAGTGCCCTTTTTCAGTCTATCTTCATGCAACCAAGGACTTGCACACAACTTCGCAATTCTTTGTCCCCTTCAATTCAATCAATCCCGGGCATCCAGCCTTGAAGATGACTCTCTCCTCCTGGACTGCGGACTGCATTTCCTTCTGTTATATGCAGGCTCAAATGCCACCTCTAGGTCGCATTGGATCTCACCAGTTACTTGCAACTGCAACCTCCATAGCCAATCTGTCCTCTGTTTCTGCCCAGGACATTTGTAGAGTGGCCACATGGACTTTCTTTCATATATTTGCAGGACATTACAACCTGGACTATTCCTCAGCAGAGGACCTAGTCTCGGTCAGGCAGTCCTCTGAAATCTTTGCTCCCTAAGCATCTCTACATTGAACTGCCCTGCACAGATAATAGCCGGGCCACAATCTCTTCAACCATTCAAGGAGGCCCTCAGCTCTGGATTCACCTATGGAGTGTGCCTGCATCCCCCTGCTTATCTGTGGAGAAAGTGGAGTTTCTTACATGTAATGGGAGTTTTCCATAGACAGTACGGGTATGCAGCCACACTCACTCACCTGCCACCTCACAGAAATAAAAAAAAGGAGGACAGATCTAGCTTCATCTCATGGTCAAATACAATTCTACACTGCAACAGTCATTTATCATGGAAGTAGAGCTCCGTAGCTATGCACTGAACTGATAGGAGCGGGACATTTAGGCGGGAATTCGGTGTGCATGCTCAGAGAAGTCCAAAATACTTCTCTGAGCTAGGGGAAAGCCCGGCACACAGGCACAGTCAGAGGCAACACCTATGGAGTGTGGCTGCATACCCCTGCTGTCTATGGAGAACCCCTGTTACAGGTAAAAAAAACTCCGTTTTCTAGAGCAGTCCATGGGTGGGGTGAGGGTAGTCCCAGCACTTAGTAGTTAGCAGCGATTTTCAGTCTGCCAACAAGCTAAGTGCCCATATAAAGTCAGGTCATCGCAGTAGCTGTCCAAACTTTATGCAGTTCATCTATCTGGATAGAGGCTGAATATTGTCGCTGCCTGGATAGCTGGTCAGCGCTGAAACAGGATATTCAGCACCAGTGAATATTCACATTCTGGCACTGAATATTTGGTTTCACTTTTGCCTGTGGCGGCATGTCCTTTTAAAGCACTGACAGTCACAGGTTGAATATCAAGCCTGTGAAATTCAAAGAGACATATTCCAATCACTAAACTAAACAAATTACATTTTCTACCCTTTGCTGTCTGGTCATTTTATTCTTTAATCATGTTAATCCCAATCTCTAGTTTTTGCTTTTTCGTCTTCTCTTAACTCACCCTCTAGGTCCATCTGCCACATCTCCCCCCTCCTATCTTGTTCACTCTCTGACATTGATCTTTTCCTTTCAGCTTTCAGAATACTGGGCTTGATGGACCCTGGTCTGACCCAGTATGGCATATCTTATGTTCTTATGTTCCATTGTTTTCTATCAATTCAGGTTTCATTTCTCTCTTACCATTCGGTTCTCAATCTCCATCTTTTTACTGCATCTCCCTACCACTTTTCAAACTTTAACACAGCCCTCTTAGTACCTCTCTTTGTATCCTTCCCCAGACACTTATTCCCCAGTCTTTTACTAACTCTCTCCTTTCTCTCTTAACCTCCCTGTGTCTAGCATATCTCCCTTCTCTCCTGCCCTGTTTCTCCATATTCTGCATTCCTCCTCTCCCTCACCCCATGTCAAGCATGTTCCCATCCCCCACCCCTTGTCCAGCATCTCCTCTATTTCCCCATTACCACTATCTGCCCTCCACCCAGCTCTGTCTTTCATCCCTCTGTGACCTCTATCCCATGTGCTACCTCAGCTGCCCAACCCCTATACCCCAGCCCATCTCCAGTATCTGCCCTCCATTCCCATACCTCACATCCACCCTCTGCCCCGCCACTTCCCCACCTAATATCCACAGCTGCCCTCTAGGCCCTCTGCCCTCATCCCATGCCCAGCCTCTTCCCTCCATCCCTTTACCACCCACTTGTATCTATGTGGAGGAATGGCCTAGTGGTTGGGGCAAGGTACTTCAGGCCGGAGGGTCGGGGGTTCAAATCCCACTAGAGGACAGCAACCTTGGGCCGGAAGGACTGAGGTTTCTAGTCCCACAGGTGCTCCTTGTGGTCTTGGGCAAGCCACTTAACCCTCCATAGCCCATGTTCCCTGTAAAATAGTTATCTCCAAGTTATAATGCCCTGTTCAATGTAATTTCAGTTTGTTCAATGTAAACCGCCTTGATATCATGAAAGGCGGTATATAAGAAATGTTAAATAAATAAAATAAAACTAAATAAATAAATATTATCTGCCCTCTATCCTCTTATGTCCCCTACTCAGTTTCTGTTCTCTACCCCTCCGCTATATGTCTTAACAATTACCCACCCCCTACTGGTGTCCAGCATCTGCCTTCCCCACCTCCCCCTCGCACTTTTTGTCTAGCATCTGTCCTCTGTCATCCCCTTCCCACTTCCTATCTAACCTCTTCTCTCTGCCCCCCTTCATGTTCAACATATCCCTCCTCCCCATTCCCTCCCCCCCCCCCACCCCAATACCACTGTTACTTTTCCTGTGTCTGTAGCAGCAGCACAGCAGGCTTCAGACTTTAAACATAAAAAAACCAGGGCGGGTCTTTGCAACTCTGCGCTTGGAAGGCCTGCAAATGCAGTGCGTCAGAGATGGTGGGCATTTGCAGGCCTACCAAACACGGAGTCACAAGGACCGAAGATTTTTTTTTAAAATGTTTAAAGTCTGAGGTCCTCCACCACTGCTGCAGACACAAGCAGCAGCAGTGACGGGATTGTCATTTTTTTTTTTTTGTTAAGATAGTTGTGAGGTGGCTGCCACTGGCCTGTTTTGGAAGCATTTTTTGGCACACTCAAAAATTTGCTGTCCGAGTCTGCTACCTCACCATGCTGAATGACAGAACTGCCCCTGCTTTGCCCCCATCTTGCCCTTCTTTTCCATTAGGTATTCTCCTCCCCATCAGGCATCTCATCTTCTACAGTCCTCCTCCAACAGGCACACCATTTCCCCCATTTTCATCAGTGGCCCCTTCTCTCTTCCTTCTTGCATCATAGGGCAACTCCTTCCCTATTATGCATCATTACACTCATCTCCTTCCTGCATGATTTCCCATTATTTACCTCTTTTCCTCTCCTCCATTTGTTCTCATCCCCATGCTTCCTCAGCCATGTAGAGTTTGTGCCTCTTTTCCTCCCTATCCTCTCCTTCCTGTTCCAGCACTGGCAGTTCTCTGCATCTGCTTCAGTTGCTCTTCCCCATCCCACATAATTCACTGTTCTTTTCTTTGAACCAGACAGTGCTCTGCACCTATGAATTCCCATACAGTTCAACAAGGAAATCAACGAGGGGGAAGAGACCCACGAGCAAAAAAACAGTTGCAGAGAGATAATAAAGATGAGCAGGTGTCTCTTGTTCCTGTTTCTGCTTGACCAGCTAGGTGTGACTGGACAGTTCAGAGTTTGTTACCTTTATAATCAGACACTGTACAAAATAGCAAAATTGGACTGTCCAGTCAAAACCTAGTCAGTTGGCTACCTTACCTTGCATCTCACTCCTCGTCAGTGAATATCAAACTATTCTATATTCTGTGCTTTCAGAAGGGAAAAGCAGGTGGGAAGTGTGGCTGCATGCCCCTGTTGTCAATGGAAACCCCCTCCCCCCATTACAGGTAAACAACTTTGCTTTTTCTGACAACAAGAAAGGGACATACAGGTACACTATTGGGTGATTACCCAGCTTAGGATTGCCCCCCAAATATCATTAAGCAACCTGGGAATAAACTAGTGGGGGAGGAGTGCAAGTATCTTAACAAGAGAACACACCAAGGTAAATGAAACCAAAATGCATCCAAAATAAATTTGGTCATACTTTATTAAGTCTGGGTCACTGAGAACGAAAATTATGCTTAAAATTGTTTATTGGCTCTAGTTTTCAATTTGCATTACTGGGTCAGTACATATGACCTCAACTTCAGAAGTGCTAAGGATATGTGAGTTATAATGGGAAGGGATCTAGATTTAAACCATAAATTACTAAAATACATGCACATCTTCGACTGGATTTGTGATAAATCTATGTTTTTGTTTGGAGAGTACTTGCTTTTCAGGCAAAACAATGAATGATGCAATTTGAAGGTGCTATTGCATCATACATGATATGAATTGCATCATGTTATTCCTAGAAGTCATAGATGATACAATCCTTATTCAGCTTAATTACATCAATCTGCAGAACAAATTGTGCAACATTTTGCCTAGTATTTTGGCTGTAGACAGTCTTCTCAGTGTTTGAGCTTTTTCATTTAGCCAAAGCAAGAGATGCCTTGTAATTGTTTGAGCAATGCAAGATTACTTCTGCTACGTTTTTGGTGAAATGACTTTTACATCACAAAAGCTCAGTATAACTGCTTTGATTTAAAAAGCCTACCACCTTTACTTTTGCTGCAAAATTAGAGATCAGGATAAGAACTGGGCCCCACACATATGCTGCAACAGTTGTGCAGCAAATCTTCACCAGTGTTTGAATAGAAAAAGGAAATCCATTACTTTTGCAGTGCCAATCATTTGGAGAGAACTGACAGATCATTATCAGCAATTGTTACTTCTGCATAGTGCCTCCTGTTCGGAAAGGTTTGTTGAAGAAGAAAAAGTAGACTGTGCAGTATCCAAATATTCCACCAACTATACGCTCAATACCCCATGGATGACAACTGCCGGTTCCAGAATCATTCTTGCTTGAGTCAGACGTGGAAGAGAAAGGGAATGAAACTTCTGATCCCGAACCATCAATGTCACAGGAACTAGATTTTCTTCCATCGTCCTCTTCTGAACCATACTTCATTACACAAGGTGAACTGAATGACCTTGCCAAGGATTTGCAAGCAAAGAATAAAGACTTACATCAAGCTTGGGTGTTGTCGAAAAATACTATCTTGGAAGCCCAGACCAGCTGTATTCCACGCTTTAAGAAAAGTGGAAGGAAGTCCAAAAAACTGCCAGCATGGTTTAAAGGTGAGGTCAGAGAGGCTGTTGTTGCCTAGAAAGCATCTTTCAGGAAATGGAAAAAAGAGCCAAACGATGAAACCTGGAAACAGCACAAGCACTGGCAGGTCAAATTCAAGGCATTGAAAAAGAAGGCAAAGAGAGAATTTGAGAAGAAGCTTGCTGCGGAAGCAAAAATGCGAAATAAAGATTTTTTCAAGTACATTCGTAGCAAAAAACCTGTGAGAGTCAGTTGGACCATTAGATGATAGAGGAGTTAAAGGGGGCACTAAGAGGCAACAAGGCGATAGCGGAGAGACTGAATGAATTCTTTGCTTCGGTCTTTACTGAGGAAGATGTAGGGATGTTACCCATGACTGAAGTGGTATTTAAAGGTGCGGAAGAATTGAAGGAAATATCGATACATCGGGAAGATGTATTACAACTATTAGATAAACTGAAGAGTAGCAAATCACCTGGGCCGGATGGTATCATCCAAGGGTGTTGAAAGAACTGAAATATGAGATTTCAGACCTACTATTAGTAATCTGTGAACTATCATTAAAATCATCTCTAATACCTGAAGATTGGCGGATCGCCAATGTAACACCAATTTTTAAAAAGGGTTCGAGGGGTGATCTGGGAAACTACAGACCGGTGAGCCTCACGTCAGTACCGGGAAAAATGGTAGAAACCATCATAAAGAATAAAATTACTCAGCATGTAGATAGTCATGGCCTAATGGGAGACAGCAAACATGGCTTAGACATGGAAGATCTTGTCTTACTAATCTGTTATGTTTTTTTGAAAGTGTGAATAAACAGGTGGACAAAGGTGAGTCGGTTGATATAGTGTATCTGGACTTTCAGAAAGCCTTTGACAAGGTCCCTCATCAGAGACTTTTGGCAAAACTAAAGAGTCATGGGATAAGAGGCAGTGTACTACTGTGGATCAGGAACTGGTTAAAAGATAGAAAGCAGAGGGTTGGGCTAAATGGCCAATTTTCCCAATGGAGAAAGTTGAATAGTGGTGTACCCCAGGGATCTGTGCTGGGTCCGCTGCTTTTTGACATATTCATAAATGACCTGGAAAGTGGAACAACTTTCAAATTTATCAAATTTGCAGATGACACAAAACTATTTAAAGTTATTAAAACCCAAGAGGATTGTGGAAAATTGCAAGAGGATCTTGATAAATTGGAAAACTGGGCATCAAAATGGCAGATGAAATTTAATGTGGACAAGTGCAAAGTTATGCACCTAGGGAAGAACAACCCAAACTATGGTTACACGATGCAAGGTTCCACATTAGGAACCACCACCCAGGAAAAAGATTTAGGCGTCATTGTGGATAACATGTTAAAAATCTCGGCCCAGTGTGCAGCGGCAGCCAAGAGAGCAAATAGAATGCTAGGTATGATAAGGAAAGGAATGGAAAATAAAACAAAAGATATTATAATGCCTCTATATCGTTCCATGGTGAGACCGCACCTTGAATATTGTGTGCAATTCTGGTCGCCGTATCTTAAAAAGGATATAGCGTTATTAGAAAAGGTTCAGAGAAGAGCCACCAAAATGGTAAAGGGGATGGAAGGATACTCCTATGAAGAAAGGCTAAAAAGGTTAGGGCTCTTTAACCTGGAAAAGAGACGGCTGAGGGGAGATATGATAGAAGTCTATAAATTAATGAACGGAGTGGAACGGGTAAACGTAGATCGACTGTTTATGTTATCAGAATATAGGAAGACTAGGGGACATGCATTGAAGCTACAGCGTAAACTATTTAAGACTAATAAAAGAAAATATTTCTTCACTCAACGTGTAATCAAACTCTGGAATTTGTTACCGGAGGATGTAGTAAAGGCTGTTGGTGTAGCTGGGTTTAAAAAAGGTTTGGACAAGTTCCTGGAGGAAAGGTCCATAAACCATTATTAAGAAGGGACCCAGGATATCAATGCTTGACCTAGTACAAGCAATGCAGAACCTGTGTCTTTTGGAGAAACTGCTAGGTACGTATGACCTAGATTGGCCACTGTTGGAAACAGGATACTGGGCTTGATGGACCTTGGTCTGACCCAGTATGGCATATCTTATGTTCTTTTGATTTGGAACTATCTAAGAGGAAGGCAGAGCTGTTGGGCTCCATACTGCTGCAATGGAATCTCCTTGTCAGATGATGTTAGGGTTTCCATGTTCCGTGAAAGTCAAAAGGATCTTGTTACATTCTTTTTCATGGAAGGTGATCTTATAGCCTGCAACATCGATGGTCTGACAGCAGCCCTCAACATCATTCATCCAGACAAGTGGAGACTGTTTGATTCATTGAAGACGAGTCTTAAAACTGTTTGGCTGCATAATGGCAAAGTTTTGCCATTGTTTCCAGTTGGTCACATAGTCCATATGAAGGAAACCTATGACCATATAAAACAGCTTTGAGATGCATAAACTATGACTAATATCAGTGGTGATGTGAAAGTCGTTGCTCTGTTGCTTGGTCTGCAAACTAGATTCACAAAGTACTGCTGTTTTCTCTGTGAATGTGATAGTCATGTGAAAGATTCCCACTACATCAACAGAGATTGGCCACTCCGATAGTCATTGGAACCTGGAAAGAAAAGTGTGCAGCATCCACCACTTGTTGAATCAAGGAAGATTTTGTTATCACCCTTACACATTAAGCCGAGTCTAATGAAAAATTTTGTCAAGGCCATGGACAAAACAAAACCAGCTTTCAAGTATCACAGCAGGAAATTTCCACAACTAAGTGAGGCTAAGATAAATGAAGGTGTCTTTGTTGGTCCTCAGATTCGTGAACTTCAAGATGATGCATTTAACCATGCACTACGTGGCAAAGAAAGGACAACATGGAAAGCCTTCCAGTTAGTGGCAACAAGTTTTCTCAGAAACATGACAGACAACTACAGGGAGTTGGTGGAAAAACTCCTCAATGCATACAAAAGTCTTGGCTGCAACATGTCACTATAGATACATTTTTTGCACTTTCATCTTGATTTTTTCCACCAAACTGCAGAGCAGTGAGCGATGACCATGGTAAGCGATTTAATCAGCAAATTACAGTGATAAATATATTAAGGCAAATGGAGGCCAGGCATGCTTGCAGATTATTGCTGGACAGTGACAAAACATACTCCACTTACAGAATACAAGAGTCAAGCCAAAAAACACTGAGTAGATACCAAATAAGGTTGGAAATGAATACTAATGCATACATAGTCATTTCTTGCTTTCTGTTTCATACTAACTTTTTTAATAAATTGTATTTAAATAACCCTTTGGATGATTTTTAAACTTTTAAACAAAAACATCAGGTCATATATATGACAACCATAAACACATGAAAAGACCTACATTTATAATAATTTGTGATTAAAACTCTACCACCAACACACTATATATATGCTTAAAATGGAAAAGCTTAGATAACTTGGAAACAGTAGCCAATCAACGGTTTTAATTGCCATTTTTTAATTCAGCACATCAAAATCCTTAAGAATTGGTAGATTTTGTCTCTCAAGCAGACAGCTTTTGAAAAATTTTAGACCAGTGATTGATTCTGTAGAGACAGTTGCTGAACAGCTATCCAAAAGGTAAACAGGTCCTGCATCATATGAAACAAACATTTAGTCAAACCAATTCTGTAACACCAACTGTTCAAAGGCATTTAACATAAAATTTTCCATATTGGGTCAGCCACTAAGAGCCAAATTCCATCCTGGACGTACAGGCATTCTGTGCGCCTGGTCAGAACTGGATGCACAGAGGGAGTCACAATTGTGATCCTGCAGGGTATGGTTAGCCCCGCGGGATCATAATCACAAACAGGCCTGTATGTGCAGGCTGGGACATAAGAACATAAGAAATGTCATACTGGGTCAGACCAAGGTCCATCAAGCCCAGTATTCTGTTTCCAACAGTGGCCAATCTAGGTCATATGTACCTAGCAATTTCCCCAAGAGACACAAGTTCCACAATGCTTGTACTGGGTCAAGCATTGATATCTTCGGTCACTTCTTAATAATGGTTTATGGACCTTTCCTCCAGGAACTTGTCCAAACCTTTTTTAAACCCAGCTACACTAACAGCCTTTACTACATCCTCCGGTAACAAATTCCAGAGTTTGATTACACGTTGAGTGAAAAAATATTTTCTTTTATTAGTCTTAAATAGTTTACCCTGTAGCTTCATTGCATGTCCCCTAGTCTTTCTATATTCTGATAAGGTAAACAATCGATCTACGTTTACCCGTTCCACTCCGTTCATTAATTTATAGACTTCTATCATATCTCCCCTCAGCCGTCTCTTTTCCAGGTTAAAGAGCCCTAACCTTTTTAGCCTTTCTTCTTAGGAGTATCCTTCCATCCCCTTTACCATTTTGGTGGCTCTTCTCTGTACCTTTTCTAAAATCGCTATATCCTTTTTAAGATACGGCGACCAGAATTGCACACAATATTCAAGGTGCGGTCTCACCATGGAACGATATAGAGGCATTATATATCTTTTGTTTATTTTCCATTCCTTTCCTTATCATACCTAGCATTCTATTTGCTCTCTTGGCCGCCGCTGCACACTGGGCCGAGGGTTTTAACATGGTATCCACAATGACGCCTAAATCTTTTTCCTGGTTGGTGGTTCCTAATGTGAAACCTTGCATCGTGTAACCATAGTTTGGGTTGTTCTTCTCTAGGTGCATAACCTTGCACTTGCCCACATTAAATTTCATCTGCCATTTTGATGCCCAGTCTTCCAATTTATCAAGATCCTCTTGCAATTTTTCACAATCCTCTTGGGTTTTAACAACTTTAAATAGTTTTGTGTCATCTGCAAATTTGATAACCTCACTCGTTATTCCACTTTCCAGGTCATTTATGAATATGTCAAAAAGCAGCGGACCCAGCACAGATCCTTGGGGTACACCACTATTCACCTTTCTCCATTGGGAAAATTGGCCATTTAGCCCTACCCTCTGCTTTCTATCTTTTAACCAGTTCCTGATCCACAATAGTACATTGCCTCCTATCCCATGACTCTAGTTTTGCCAAAAGTCTCTGATGAGAGACCTTGTCAAAGGCTTTCTGAAAGTCCAGATACACAATATCAACCGACTCACTTTTGTCCACCTGTTTATTCACTCCTTTAAAAAAACATAACAGATTAGTAAGACAAGATCTTCCTTGTCTAAAGCCATGTTGGCTGTCTCCCATTAGGTTGTGACTATCTACATGCTGAGTAATTTTATTCTTTATTTATTTATTTATTTATTTTATTTATTTTCATTTCTTATATACCGCACTATTTGCGATCAGCGCGGTTTACATAAAACAAACAGTATCCGACAATAAACAAAAGTCAGGTCATTACATTGAACAGGAACAAGTAACTTGGATAACCGGGAAAAACTATATACATATGCGTGGCGTTGAATGGGTAACTATATACATGTCAGATGGAGTTATTGGGTACTGATCATAATTGGTGGCTGGGGTTCAGGTTCGGGGCAGTCAGTGAGGTGTTTGATAAAGAGAAAGTGTTTTAAGGCCTTCCTGAACTGGCTCAAATTGGAGGTTGCTCTGATGTGTGGTGGTAGGGAGTTCCAATGGTAGAAACCAGTTTATGATGGTTTCTACCATTTTTCCCGGTACTGACGTCAGGCTCACCTGTCTGTAGTTTCCCGGATCACCCCTGGAACCCTTTTTAAAAATTGGTGTTACATTGGCGATCCTCCAATCTTCAGGTATTAGAGATGATTTTAATGATAGTTCACAGATTACTGATAGCAGTTCTGCAATCTCATATTTCAGTTCTTTCAACACCCTTGGATGTATACCATCCGACCCAGGTGATTTGCTACTCTTCAGTTTATCTAATAGTTGTAAGACATCTTCCCGATGTATCGATATTTCCTTCAATTCTTCCGCACCTTTAAATACCACTTCAGTCATGGGTAACATCCCTACATCTTCCTCAGTAAAGACCGAAGCAAAGAATTCATTCAGTCTCTCCGCTATCGCCTTGTTGCCTCTTAGTGCTCCTTTAACCCCTTTATCATCTAATGGACCAACTGACTCTCTCACAGGTTTTTTGCTACGAATGTACTTGAAAAGGTCTTTATTTCGCGTTTTTGCTTCCGCAGCAAGCTTCTTCTCAAATTCTCCCTTTGCCTGCCTTATCAACGCCTTGCATTTGACTTGCCAGTGCTTGTGCTGTTTCCAGGTTTCGTCGTTTGGCTCTTTTTTCCATTTCCTGAAAGATGCTTTTTGGCAACAACAGCCTCTCTGACCTCACCTTTAAACCATGCTGGCAGTTTTTTGGACTTCCTTCCACTTTTCTTAAAGCGTGGAATACAGCTGGTCTGGGCTTCCAAGATAGTATTTTTCAACAACACCCAAGCTTGATGTACGTCTTTAACCTTCGCAAGTGCTCCTTTTAGTTTTTTCTTAACTGTTTTCCTCATTTTATCATAGTCTCCCTTTCGAAAGTTAAAAGGTAGTACTGTGGATTTCCTTACTATCCCTCCTCCACTAATTAAATCAAAGGTGATCATGCTATGATCACTATTGCCAAGTGGCCCCAACACCCTTATCTCTTGCACTAGATCTGGTGTTCCACTAAGGACTAGGTCTAATATGGCTTCCCCTCTGGTCGGTTCATGAACCAGCTGCTCCAAGAAGCAGTCATTTATTTCATCTAGGAACTTTATCTCCCTAGCATGTCCTGACGTGACACTGACCCAGTCGATACCGGGGTAATTGAAATCACCCATTATTATTACTGCGCTGTAACCTTTGTTAGCTTCCTTGATTTCTTTGAGCATTTCATCATCCATTTGGTCATTCTGGCCAGGCGCTCGATAGTACACCCCCACTGCCATTGACTTCCCCCTTTTATATGGAATTTCAATCCATATAGATTCTACAGCAGATTTCGTTTCCTGCAAAACTTTAATCCTTTCTGAGTCAATGCCCTCTCTAACATAGAGCGCAACCCCTCCACCAATTTGATCAGCTCTATCATTACGATATAATTTGTACCCAGGTATCACAGTGTCCCACTGGTTGTCCTCCTTCCACCATGTCTCTGATATTCCAATCATATCTAACCTTTCATTTAGTGCTATATATTCTAACTCTCCCATCTTATTCTTTAGACTTCTAGCATTTGCATACAAGCATTTTAGAGAATGTATTTTATTCATGTTAATTTGGCTATTGTTAGACATGGGTAAATTGGGATCTTTAAGCTCTGTCTGCTCCATACTTGAGGGCATTTGGGCTACTTTACTCTTTTGTGGAACCTCTCTGCTTTTGGTACAAGGATACATTCTTCCGAACCATCCGCTCTTGGGCGACTGTCGGCTTTCCCCTAATATCTAGTTTAAAAGCTGCTCTATCTCCTTTTTAAAGGTTAATGCCAGCAGCCTGGTTCCATCCCGGTTAAGGTGAAGCCCATCCCTTCGGAAGAGCCCCTCCTTTCCCCAGAATGTTCCCCAGTTCCTAACAAATCCAAAACCCTCATCTCTGCACCATTGTCTCATCCACGCATTGAGACTCCGGAGCTCTGCCTGCCTTTTGGGTCCTGCACGTGGAACAGGAAGCATTTCGGAGAATGCTACCCTGGAAGTTCTGGATTTCAACTTTCTACCTAAAAGCCTAAATTTTGCCTCCAGAACCTCCCTACCACATTTTCCTATGTCATTGGTACCGACATGTACCAAGACAGCAGACTCCTCCCCAGCACTATCTAAGACCTTATCTAGGTGGCGTGTGAGGTCCGCTACCTTCGCACCAGGCAGGCATGTTACCAGGCGATCCTCACATCCACCAGCCACCCAGCTATCTACATGCCTAATGATCGAATCACTAACTATAACGGCTGTCCTAACCCTTCCCTCACGGGCACATGGCCCTGGAGAAACTTCCTCGGTGCGAGAGGGTTTTACATCACCTGGAGGACAGGTCCTAGTTACAGGATCACTTCCTGCCACACCAGGGTGATGCTCTCCTGTCACGTGATCTCTCTCCTCCATGGCAACAGGGGTGCTGCCAGACTGGAGGTGGGACTTCAGGACTATATCCCTGTAGGTCTCGTCTATGTACCTCTCTGTCTGTCTTATGTTTTCCAAGTCTGCTACTTTAGCCTCTAGAGAACGGACTTGTTCCCTGAGAGCAAAGAGCTCCTTGCACCTAGTGCACACGTAAGACCTCTCACCAACTGGGAGAAAATCATACATGTGACACTCAATGCAAAAGACTGGAAAGCCCCCATCCCGCTGCTGGACTGCTGTCTGCATCTTAGTTTTAATTTTGTGTCTAGATCTTTAAGTTCTTACTTACTAGGGATTGCTATGGGTATTTATACCAATAAAACTGTACCTAATACGTTTAATATACCTTGTTCACCTGAAGCTTAATTAATCTCAGGTCCTTAGTGTATGACTGGTTTGGGTAATGAGCTTCACCTGAAAGCACCTCCTGTCTTTTAAGATGTGTAAGTACCTATAAAGCTATGATTATCCCAGGGGAGGGTGGGTGTGGGGAGGGAGGGAGGGAAATAACACTTATTAAAAGAGGGTTGCTACACAGTACCCTGTCTTGTGCTGCTGAAGTAAGCTAAATTCTGATTTGATTTAAAGTATAGCTCTTAGCTGCTGCTAGGCTCTAGCTTCTTATGAAATTTAAACTACAAGCTCTCTGCTGGGTACTAAATTTAACCAGAAAGCTCTCTTCTGTGTGTTAAATTTAAACTAAAAGTACTTTGCTGTTACTTGGCCCTGAGTGACTATTAAATTTAAACTACAAGCTCTCTGCTGGGTATGAAATGTAACCAGAAAGCTCTCCTCTGTGTTTTAAATGCAAACTTTAATTGTTGCTACTAGGCCCTAACTGATCCAACAAAAAACAGTGGGTTCACAGATTAAGTAGCTTTAATACAAAGAATTCTTTTTAGAAAATTACCAGAAGTATATACTCACAGTTGCAGATTTCTCTCCAGAAGTAACAGGCCCCCTTTCTAGTCCTTCAAACCGCGATTCTGTCCAGCCTGCATGTTCAGGCCTTGCCCGACTAACTCAGTCCGAGTTTTACAATGGAGCCGCAGTGCCATGGCATTCAATTGCCATGGCACCGTTGCTCCATTGTAAAGCCATGATCCTGAGCCGTTGGCTCTTGAACTGCTTTCCCTGCAGCCCGACCCCCAATCTGGCCTCCCAAGGCCAGAGGCTGCGGGGAATGCTCTCTGCCCCCTCTCACCACTTTGCAGCCCCGGGTCTGCCATCCGCTGCCTGATTGGGGAACCTCAGAGGTGGAATAAGTTCCCCATCTAAGCTGTCAGCCCTGGACATACAGGGTCGACATTGGAATTGGCCCTGTATGTCCGGGGCCAACGACCGTCCACCCTAATGCCGCCCCCGTCTAACTTTCCCATACAACGAGTGGGGAAGTTAGACGTGATTGGGTGAGGGTACGAATAGCAGGGATGGATGTCCCAACGTCCATCCTCACTATTTATGGAACGGAATGAACCCCTAAAGGTCCATCAAGCCCAGTATTCTGCTTCCAGCAATGACCAATTCAGGTCACAAGTTACTAGCAGGATCTCAAAAGGTAGACTGATTCCATATTGCTTAAATCAGGGATAAGCAGTAGATTTCTGCCAATTCACTTTAATAATGGTTTCTGGACTTTTCCTCCAGGAACTTGCCAAAATATTTTTAAACCCAGCTCACTAACAGCTTTTTGCACATCCTCCAGCAATGAATTTCCAAGCTTAATTATGCATGGAGTCAAAAAGCATTTTTTCAGATTTGTCTTAAATGTACTATTAGTAATTTCATTGTGTGCCCCTTAATCTGTGTGCTTTTTGAAAAAGTAAACAATCGATTAGTGTTTAATCAGTCCACTTCACTCATTTTATAGACCTCTATCATATCTCCCCTTGGTAATCTTTTCTTCAAGGTGAATAGTCCTAATCTCTTTAGCCTTTCCTCATAGGGCTATCATTACATCTCAGTTATCATTTTGGTTGCCCTTCTTTGTACTTTTTTAAAATTCGGCTTATCTTTTTTGAGATATGGAAACCAGAACTGCACACAATACTCAAGGTGTGGTCACACTATGGAGTGAGAGGCATTATGCTATTCTCCATTTTATTCACCATTCCCTTCCTTATGGTTCCTATCATTCTGTTTGCCTTCTTGGCCATCAATGCACACTGAGTAGAGGATTTCAATGTACTATCCATGATAACGTCTAGATCCTTTGCCTGAGTGGTAACTCCTAACATGGGCCCTTGCATTGTGTAGCTATAGTTTGGATTTTTCTTCCCTATGTGCATGACTTTGCACTTGTCCACATCAAATTTCATCTGTCATTTGCCCAGTCTCCCAGTTTTCTTGAGGTCCTCTTACAATTTCTCACATTCCTTTGTGGTTTAAGAAATTTGAATAATTTGGTATCATCTGAAGATTTTATCAGCTCACTTGTTTCCATTTCCAGATCATTTAGAAATACATTTAAAAAAGTGGGTTCAGTACAGATCCCTGGGGCAGTCCACTATTCACATTTCTCTACTGAGAAAATTGACCATTTAGTGATCAAATTTTCAGACGACACAAAATTATTCAAAGTTGTTAAAATACATGAGGATTGTAAAAACATTCAAGAGGACCTTGATGAATTGGGAGACTGGGCATCCAAATGGCAGATGAAATTTAATGTGGACAAGTGCAAAGCTATGCACTTAGGGAGCAACCATCCAAACTACAATTACACAATACAAGGTTCCACGTAGAAATCACCACCCAGGAAAAGGATCTAGGCGTTATTGTGGATATGTTGAAACCATCTTCCCATTGTGCAGTGGCGGCCCAGAAAGCAAACAGAATGTTAGGAATCATAAGGAAAGGAAAGGAGAATAAAACCAAGGATATTATAATGCCTTTGTATTGCTCCATGGTGCAACTGCACCTCAAATATTGTGTGCAGCTCTGGTTGCCATATCTTAAAAAGGATATAGCAGAATTTAAAGAGTACAGAGAAGAGCGACCAAAATGATACAGAAGATGGAAGGATACTCCTATAAGGAAAGGCTGAAAAGGTTAGGACTCTTCAGCATTTCTTTGAAGGGCGGAATATCAAATAAATTAAACTGTAACATGGCTGAGGGGAGATATGATAGAGGTCTAGCAAATACTGAGCAGAGTAGAAAGGGTAAACGTAAGAAGATTGTTTTCTCCTTCAAAAAGTAGAAAGACTACGTGATGAAGCTACCCTGTAGCACATTTAAGATTAAATCGGAGAAATATTTTGCCTTTAGCACCTAATCAGACTCTGGAATTCATTGCCGGAGGATGTAGTAAAAGTTGTTAGTGTAGCTGGGTTTATTAATAGTTTGGAGAGATTCCTGGAGGAAAAGTCCATAAATCATTATTAGAGTAGACTGGGGCTATCCACTGCTTACTCCTGCGATACACAGCATGGAATCTGTCTACTTCTTGGGAACCACACAGATACTTGTGACCTGGCTTGGTCACTGTTGGAAACAGAACAGGGCCGGCCCGTCCATTGAGCAAGAATGTTTTTTGCACAGGGCCCCGCGTTTCAGAGGGCCCCGCGCAAAAAACATTCTACATTAGCCCACGTAGATTAAAAAAAAAAAAACCATCAGCCCCGGCGAGATTAACAGAGCCGCGAGAAGAAAGGGAAACTCTCGCGGCTCTGAAAGCCCGCGCTTTGGGAGGGACTCGGGAGCTGATGCTCGAGGGAGGTTCTGCCGGGCAGTCGGGGCCCCGCGGCGGGACGTTTGATTCTGCTGCTGCCACAGCGGCAGCAGCAGCCGATTTTCTTTTTTAATCTATCTGGGCTGGTGGGGGGAGGGGGGTTAGGACTACTAATGAGCTATGGGGGGACTAAGACTGGAAGTGGGCTGATGGGGAGGGGGTTAGGACTGGTAATGGGCTATGGGGGGTTAGGACTACTAATGGGCTACGGGGGGACTAAGACTGGAAGTGGGCTGATGGGGGAGGGGGTTAGGACAGGAAAAGGGCTATGGGGCAACTAAGACTGGAAATTGTCTGATGGGGGGGAAGGACTGGTAATGGGCTATAGGGGGGGCTAGGACTGGAAATGTGCTGATGGGGGGTTAGGACTGGTAATGGGCTATGGACTTGCTAAGACTGGAAATGGGCTGATGGGGGGGTTAGGACTGGTAATGGGCTATGGGGGGGCTAGGATTGGAAATGGGCTAATGGGGGGGTTAGGACTTGAATGGGCTGTGGGGAGGCTAAGACTGGAAATGGGCTGATGGGGGTTAGGACTGGTAATGGGCTATGGGGGGGCTTAGGACTGGAAGTGGGCTGATGGGGGGCTTAGGACTGGTAATGGGTTATGGGGGGGCTTAGGACTGGTAATGGGCTATGGGGGGGCTAGGACTGGTAATGGGCTGGGGGGTTGCTAGGACTGGAAATGGGCTGAGTGGAAGGGGGCTTGAACTGCAAATAGCTGATGGGGACGGAGGCTTGGAATGGAAATGGGCTGTGAGGGGAGGGAGCTAGGACTGGAAATGGGCTGAGTGAGGGGGGGCTAGAACAGGAAATGGGCTGATGGAGAGCTAGGATAGGACTGGAATTGGGCTGTGGGGGGGGGGCTTGGATTGAAATGGACTCATGGAGGGGTTAGAACTGGAAGTAGGCTCATGGGGGGCTTGGATTGGAAATGGGCTGAATGGAGGGGAGCTAGGATTTGACATGGGCTGATGGTGGGGCTAGGAAAGGAGTAGAAATGGGCTGATGGGGGGCTGGGATTGGAAATGAGCTGATGGAGGGACTCGGATGGGAGAGCTAGGACTGGAAATGGACTGATGGTGGGGCTAGGATAGGACTAGAAATGGGCTTATGGGGGGCTAGGACTGGAAATGGGCTGATGCGTGGACTAGAAGGGAGCAGATGCTGGGTGGGGCTGGAACTAGAAGGAGCTGATGTTGGGGGAGGATTAGAATGGGATAGAGCTGGGAGAGTGGAAAAATATTTTGTGTGGGAGGGAAGACAAATCTACAATTGGCCGGATATTGGGAGAGTAAGTGGGGATTGAGGATGGAGGGGTAAAATTTGAGTGGATGAAATAGGAATGAGGAAAGAGCAAAAGGAGAAAGATTAGTATGTTAAAGCAGATGTAGAGAGAGAATGGAAAAAGAACTAGAAGAGTGAAGAAAGGACAACAGATGATGGAGAGTTAGCAGAAGACATGAAGAAACCAGAAGAAAGTGGCTGGAGCAATTGCAACTGAAAAAAAATGCACAAAAAGGTAGAAAATATCTCTTTATTAAATTTATTAACTGAAATATGCCAGCTCTGGGAAATGTGCATCATTAACTCTGCGCTTTGTTTAGTACAAGAGCAAATTAATGTATAGTTTTATTTCTACAGTGTTGTTGAGCTTTTGGGGTTCCCAGTTTAATTATTGTCTTCCTGTTTCTAAATTGTGATTCCTTGTTTGGTGATGGTCTATGTTCTGCATGTGTAACTGAGCTGAGGTATTCTGTTTATATAATTCCTATTTGACATTGCCACTTGTTCTCTTTCCCCAGTAGGTCATGTATTGTTATTCTCTGAAATGTATTGGTTTAATATTTTCAGTGTAGCCTTTTGATAGGTAGGGTCTTGTGCTTTGTGAGTCCTGGTAGTGCTGTTATGATACGGCAGGTTTGCTATGGGTTCTAAATGGGCAGTGTTTGTAGTAGTTCCTAATGTGCCTGGCAGTTGGCACTGGATTATAGTAATGTAGAAATCTTTTAGTCTTTCTTTATCCATACACTCATTAAGAGGCATGTTTACTAAAAGTTAGTGTAAGGTAACATTATGCAAATATTTATGCAAATGAGGTCCCTTATGCAAATGAGGCCCCGCACCGAGTCTCCGCACATGGCCCCGCACCTCCCTTGGGCCACCCCTGAAACAGAATATTGGATTTGATGGACTTTTGGTCTGACCCAGTATAGTTTATCTTATGTTATGATGTCATGCATTGAGCGGATCAGACGTAGGCTGCATTCTTCTATATCAGGGTTCTCAACCCAGTTTCTTAGCACATAGCTAGCAAGTCCTGTTTTCAGGATAATCTCAATGAATATGCATGCTAGAGATCTGCCTACAATGGAGGCAATTCATGCAGGTCTCTCATATACATATTTATTGTGGTTATCCTGAAAAACACACTGGTTATCTGTGACCCGAGGACTCGATTGAGAACCACTGCTCGAGATTATGGAGAATGGGTGCAAGCTGCTTATTTATGTTTCTGGGTGGAGGACTTGGAGAACTCGAGGGTTTGCTGAATCAAGGAGTGGTGGTAGTATATTTGTGACTAATGCACTGCAATCCATAATCTTAAATATTGCACCGTGATTTTAAGAGCTTTTCAGAAACTTGCAGCCTTGGGCACATATAGAGTCTGGGAGTATGAGTTGGGAATGGAGACTGTCCCTTGATAAACTGGGGTCAAGCTTCACGTTCTGCGAGTTTAATGTAAATATAATCTCCAGGAACAAGCAGGAATGTAGTCTTCACATATGGGTATCGTTAGTACCAATGGAGCCTGCGTGGGAACGCTCCCCAGCATCCAATAGGAAAGCTTTTGGGAGCATCCCACAGCGCCTGCATGTTGCCTTCCCGCCTTTCCAACTCTCTCTCTTCCGTTCTTCATTTTCCACGGAGCCAACAGGACGCATATCTGTCACCACAGAAAATTTATTCTTATTCTTTTGTTTTTTTGTGGTCGCATCTGACTTCGACGCCTACCGGTACCGCCGGTTCTCTTTTCTTCTTTTTTCAAAAAAAACAAAACCAAAAAAACTAGCTTTTCTTTCAGGGGTCTTTCCCCTCTCAGTGCTAGGTGGCATTTTGGACACTAGGCCTAATTTTCTTCAGACATGGAGAAACCAGCTAGTGGTTTCAAGAAATGTTCTAAATGTGGCAGTACCATATCCGTCACTGACACTCATGAATGGTGTCTTAAGTGTTTAGGTTCTGACCATTCTCCATCAGAGTGTCTCTCCTGCAGAAAGATGACCAAGAGGGGTCTGCAGAATAGAGCTGCAAAACTCGGTACCCTTTTTGCTGCAGATACGATGTCAGTTGTATCGATGTCTTCCAGGGCTTCATCTTCCTCCCATGGATCTCAGGTAACTAAACCTAAGTCTTCTAAGACTGGCCGGTCCTTAAAGGGTAGATCTCCTTCCAGGTATCAAGATGCCACTGGCGTTGCCCTTGAGGAAAGTTCACCAGCAAAACAGCCCCAGCGGGAGGCCTCGGTCTCCAAAGCATTAATGGGGCTCCAGAATGTCCCAGAGGCTTCCACCTCTGGAGAAATACTGGTGCCATGTTCTGGGGTTGTACCCGTTTCCACCGGTACGGACACCCAAGCATTGGCAGGAGCAATGGATCAGAGAATCCTTGCTATCGAACGCAGTCTAGCGGCCCTCTTAGTAGCTTCGGTACCACTAAGACCACTACAGACGGTTCCCACAGGTATCGGTACCGACAGCCTTGGCCAGTATGCTTACCCCCCATGCCGAGCCTCTCTCAAGTATCGACAGACCGATACTGAGACACCCCGATACCGACTTTGAGCGGTATCAGTACCGTGCGTTGCAGGAACATCCGGCACAGAGATACTTCGAATCATCAGATTCCGATGACTCTGATGACTGTGCCGGTACCAGAGCAATCCTTCCGGAGGATCCATCTCCTTCTCCACAACGCAGAATGTCTCCTCCAGAAGACATGTCCTTCCAGGATTTCATACGTGATTTAGCTCAAGGTCTCTCAATCACGGTGACTCCGGAGAAGGAACCCAGAGCAGAAGAATTAGAAATTCTTCAGTACCCTAAGGCTCCTAAAGAGGCAGCTACCCTGCCCATTCATAGGATCTTGCATGATCTTATGTTAAGAATGTGGGAAACTCCATTAACGGTGTCCACACTCTCGACGACTCGATACCATTTAACAAGTTCCAAGCTGTCTTGGTTTTCAAAAGACTCAATTACCACACCATTCAATGGTAGTGGTAACGGCGATGCATAGGATTAAGAGTGCTAAAACACATTCTTCAAATCCTCCGGGCCGTGAATCGAGGACGCTCGATGCCTTTGGGCGTTGATGTTTCCAATCCTCCATGTTGGCAGCCAGGATCAGCTCCTACATTCTTTATATGGTAATGTTCCTCAAGGAGGTTACAGGAGACTTGGAGCTCATGAGCCCTCTTCTTCCTGAGGAAAAAAGGGGGGGGAATTCCTTACTCTGGTCAAACATACCCAGGATGTCTCTAAGTTTATGAACCGTGCAACCTTTGATTGCTTTGAATGCATTAGCAGAACTTTTGCTATTTCCATCGATGCACGTCGTATTGCCTGGCTTCAGGCATCAGACTTAGAACAATGGGTGCAAGATAAACTGGGAAATATTCCTTGCACAGGAGAAAATCTCTTTGGCAAGGATTGGCAAGACAAGGCCAATCAGATTGAATCTGAAAATACTACCTTGAACAGACTATCAAAGTCTACAGCCAACCCAGCAAAGAAAGAGTCAGTCAAGAAACAGTTTTTCAATAAGAAAAAATAAATTTTACCCATCTTACACCCATCAGGGACACTGTCCAGTTCATGTTCCCCAAAGGGGGCAACAACAGAACAGACAGCAGATGAAGCCACAAGTTCCAAGAGCTCAACCGGCTCAACCTCCTCAGGGGCTCTGACTCCTTCCTAGAGAACTTAGTCTTTCTGCCCCTGAAAGGTCAAGAACCCCCTTACTATCCCGGGCAGGTTATTCCATTTTGCCAGAAGATGGCAACAAATAACATCAGAAAACTGTACTCTGTCCATTGTATGAGAGGGGTACAGACTTCATTTTCACAGCATGCCTCCTCCTACAATCATAAAACAGTTCAATTCTCAAGTCCCTGTTACCAATCTCTTGGGCCAGAAGGTCGCATCACTTCTTGCTCAAGGAGCAATAGAAGAGGTACCCATACCCCAACAGGGTACGGGGTTCTACTCCCCCTGCTTTCTCATACCAAAGAAAACAGGGGGACACAGGCCTACACTGGACCTCAGAGAAATAAACAAATATCTGTTCCAGGAAAAATTAAAAATGATCTCCCTCAGAACACTCCTGCCATACCTTCAGAGTCAGGACTGGCTATGTTCTCTAGATCTAAAGGATGTATATACGCATATTCTCATCCATGCAGATCACAGGAAATTCCTTTGATTCCTTTTCCAGGGAAGACACTTCCAATACAGAGTTTTTCCCTTCGGTCTGGCTGCTGCCCCAAGAGTCTTCAAAAAATGCATGGCAGTAATAGCAGCATTCCTGAGAACTCCAGGAATATTCATCTTCCCCTACTTAGACGACTGGCTCATCCGAGCATCAACAGCTCCAGAAGCCAGCTTTGCTCTTTCTCCCACTATGCGAATCCTTCAGTATTTGGGACTGATCATAAACCTCCCAAAATCTGAGCTCACCCCTTCTCAATCTCTAGAATTCATAGGGGCGCGTCTAGACACAAGGCAGTCAAGAGCTTTCCTGCCACAGCCACGTTGTCATTGAATAGTACAGCTGGCCTCCCAAGCCACTATGAAGGTTCTCCTGACTGCTCAGGAAATACTTCAGCTTCTGGGGCATATGGCATCCACTGTCCATGTGGTTCCCTATGCTCGCCTTCATATGCGAGCATCCCAGTGGACCCTATCCTCTCAGTGGACACAGGCCTCGGGTCAGCTAACGGACAAAATCAGAAACTCCACACGTCTTATTTCATCCCTGCAATGGTGGCAATCTCTGGAAAACCTTCTCATAGGCTCTCCTTTCCTTTCCAGCAGCCTCTATGCCAAACCACCCTAACAACAGACGCGTCCAAGTTGGGTTGGGGGGGCTCACTTGCACGATCTTTCAACTCAGGGTCTCTGGACCCCACAGGAGGCTTGTCTTCACATAAACCTCCTAGAACTTGGAGCCATTTTCCATGCTGTCCGAGTTTTTCAAGCCCATCTCAGCTACAAGACAGTTCTGGTCCAGACCGACAATCAATTAGCCATGTTCTATGTGAACAAGCAGGGTGGAACAGGCTCTCTGTCGTTATGCAATGAAGCTTTGCGACTGTGGGCCCTCGCCAGAGAGCTTCAAATCCACCTTCTAGTGGTATATCTTCCGGGCATTCAAAATCTTTGGGCAGACAAACTCAGTCGAATACTGCTGCCACACGAATGGTCTCTGCACTCAGACCAGCTTGCGCGAGTGTTTCAAATCTGGGGAACACCAGATATAGACCTCTTTGCAAGTCAACAGAATGCCAAACTTCCCTGATTCTGTTCCAGAATTCCGTCTCAAAACTGTCAGGAAAGGGATGCTTTCCTCCTCCACTGGGGTCGGGACTTCCTCTATGCCTTCCCACCTATTTCCCTCATTCCCAAAACTTTATTCAAGCTTCAAGAGAGACAGAGGTCATATGATACTCATAGCTCCACGTTGGCCACGGAAGATGTGGTATCCTCTGCTTCTGCGTCTCTCTCAAGCCACACCTCTGGAGTTGGGATGTGCTCCAGATTTTCTTTCCCAGGAAAATGGGACACTATTGCACCCGAATCCCCAGTCCCTGCACCTCAGGACCTGGTTACTGAAAGCCTAGGATTCCCGGATATCAACCTATCCCAACAGGTAAAGGATATTCTTGTAGCTTCCAGGAAGCCTTTCACAAGGTGGTCCTACACTTTTAAGTGGAAAAGATTCTCTGCATGGTGTTCTCAAAGGGAACTTAACCCCCATACAGTCCCTGTGGGATCGCTTCTGAAAAAAAAAAAAAAAATTGGCAAATTCCCAATTCTCAGGTTGAACATAGAGCCCATTGGCACACTACTTGTGCCACGTCTTACGTGGTGTATGTTTTGGTTTGTGCTTGCAACCTTCTATATGTCGGGCGGACAATTCGCCCAATTCAAATCAGATTGGATGAACATGCATCAAGAATACGGACCAAGACCATGTCTGCTCCTATTGTCCAACATTGTTTAGACCACCAGCATAATTTTGTAGATTTAGTCTGGCGAGTCCTTGATTATGTACCACATAATCCAAGAGGGGGTAATCGAGAACGTCGTCTCCAATTTTTGGAACAATCGTGGATATTTCGATTGTCTACAGTAGAACCCTTAGGGCTCAACAAAGAATTGGATTGGAACAGTCTTCTTTAAATATACCATCTTTTTCTAGTTATCATCTTTTGTGATCTCTATTTATTTGAATTTTCTGGGATGATTGTGATTGGCTATGTGTTCTATTTTAACCATTGGCTCCTGTATTGTGGTGTTAGATCGTTAATGAGCATGCGCTGGCGTTTTCTGAATCTGAATTGAGAAAGCCACAAAATGCTACTTGCTGCAGTTTTATGAATAGCGTTGATGCAGGGCATTCAGGTTTCTTTGCCCGAAACGCAGTGCTGTGTCCTTTCAACTGCGGGCTGGATTTGGAAAAAGCAATTCTAATTCACAACGAGTTTACACGTATATGGACTGCGACAGATAAGTGCTGTTTTTGCGAATGTGTGCAGTTAGTGTGAACACGCTTAGTTTGGCGATATTTCTGAAGACATTTCACATTTTTGAATTTTGTTGGGAGTATATTATTAAGGGGGGTGTAGGGCACACCGTGTCATGGTGTTTTTTACCTACATTTCATGCTCTTTTTGAGCCTTTAAATTTCTGAGCAAAACAGAAGTTAAGCCACGAGAGGTTGGTTTCTCTATCCTCAAGGCTATCCTTCCAACATTAATTTTTTCATTAATATAGTTTCAGTTCACGGTGACAATTTAATATTACTCTATTTTTGTGTTTGTTTTTCAATTTATAGAGTGCTAGTTATTTTGGAATTTTGGTTGTTCCGATTGCCTAAGGCAGTCAGGCTATCCCCAGACTGATGACCCCAGCAGTGCATGACTGCCACCTTCCTGGGTTCCCAGACAGCATCTACTAGAGCCATGATGTCTGGGGCATACTTAATAGCTTTCCCCCCTGAAGTAACCAAACCTCGTTCTTTATACAGGGTCCCATGGGCGTGTAGGGTAACAAAAGCATACTTAGAGTCAGTGCAGATGTTTACTTTCAGACCTGCAGCTAACTGGAGGGCTTGAGTAAGGGCACTGAGTTCAGCTTTCTGGGCAGAAGTCCCCAGGGGTAAGGGCTCAACCTCCACAACCACCTCAGGAGTGACCACAGCATATCCGGCCTTCCGCTGTCCATCTTCCACAAAACTGCTGCCACCGGTAAAATACTGAACATCAGGAAAGGTCAGTGGTACATTTTTTCAGATCTTGGCGGCCGGAATACACTTCATCCATAACCTGGATACAATCATGTTCAGGTAGCCCAGGTGCTACAGGGAGTAGAGTGGCAGAATTGAGTGTTTTTCACTATCTCCATGTGGACCCAAGGATTTGCACACAGCATGCTTTGGTACTTTGTCATCCGCTCGTTGGTAAACCAATAATTGTCTTTGTACTCCAACAGTGTCAACATTGCATGTGGCACTTTTAACATACAGTTCTTGCCCAAGGGACAGTTTATCAGCCTCTGTTGCCAGGAGAGCTGTTGCTGCTACTGTGCGGAGACAAGAAGGCCACCCCCTTTCTTCATGGACGTACAGATGGAATGGTTTTTCCACGTTGGGCACAACTGGGCTTTACTTTGAGACACCCAATAGCCAGACATCCAAAGCAAGTACAGAAGTTCTGAAGTGGCGGCAATACATTCTGTTGGGGAAACAGCAGCGATGAGTAGATCGTCCACGTATTGTAGTAATACACGTTGAAGGGGACATGACTGGATCTGACGCAAACCTTGACTAACTGCATCCCCAAACAGCGTGGAGGAGTTCTTGAATCCTTGGGGTAACTGGGTCCATGTCAATTGTCTCTTACTGCCAGTAATAGGGTCTTCCCATTCAAACGCAAACAGTGGCTGGCAAGGAGTGGCCAATCTCAAACAGAAAAAGTCATCCTTTAAGTCCAAAACAGTAAAACAGGTAGCTTGTGCAGGAATCAAACTCAGTAAATGGTAAGGGTTTGACTCAAGCAGGATGAATGGTAACAACACAGCTTCATTGACCTTCCGCAGGTCCTGCACAGATCGGTAATCATTAGTACCTGGTTTTTGAACTGGCAGCAAAGGGGTATTCCAGGGTGATTGGCATGGTTTTCAGGACTCCAAACTTAAGTAATCGCTGGAGATGTTTATGAATGCCTTCAACATCTCTTCGGGGCAGGGAATATTGCATGACACAATTGGGACATTCGTTTTTTCTTTTTTTTTCAGTGGCCCATTTCTCTGCAATAGGCACATTGATCTCGTTCCAATAGTCCTTGCTCCAATGATCCTCGCCAGGTTCCTCTACCCCGGCCTCGGCTTCTCGGTTCCCACATTAACTTTCCTTGTCCTTTCTCGACTAGCACCGCTGCTAACACATCAGCTTTCTTTTTCATCTTTCGTTCACACTCACGCTTCATCTCCTGATCTCTGTTCACAAATACTTTCATAGCAACTTACATCAGCTGGGTTATATTCATTCCAGCAAATCCCTCAATCTGATGTTTTTTTCTTTGAATGTCCCCCCTGTAACATTCACCATCCGCTGGTTTTCAGGTGCTTCAGGGTCAAATGGAGTATAAACACGGAAAGAGTCACAGAGTAAAACTGGCCAGAACTCTCGTCAGGGGTTTGCAGGACCTCAGATATTTTCTCCACATTCAACGTTTTCTGGCCCCCTTTTTTTTTAAGGCCTTCCAGGAGAGCCCGATGATAGCGATCCAGGGCAAGGCATCCTGTATCACTGTTGGCAGCCCAGTGGGGTTCTAGGTCAGGAAAGTCTCTCAGCGCTGCTTGCTGGGGATCCTGTTCACGTGGAGGGTTCTCTTCTAACCATTTCATGGCTGACCGAGTCACCCAGTATCTCTCTTCGGTACTGAGTAAGGTTAAAAGGAGCTGACAGCAGTCTGCCCAAGTTGGACGATGGGTCTGAATAATAGATGAAAACAAATCTATCATAGCTTGAGGTTTAGCAGTATAGGACAGATAATGAGTTTTCCAGTTCAACAAGTTGGTTGTAGAAAAAGGTACATACACAAAAGTGTGTGTGTGGGGGGGGGGGCCTTCCACAAGTTCTCCCTGGGCATTAAAGGCAGCTGGTCCTCGAGCCTCTCATAGGGTAGGTGGAGACTAACTTCTGGAGTCTGTTTGCTAGCACGTATTGTGCGGTGATCTCTCCTGAAGTCGCAGTGCTCTAATACAGGCGGGGAGGGTGTACGAACGTGGAACTGACCCTCTTCAGATCTGGGACTCAGGGAACTTTCTGAAGTGTTGGGCAGGTCTGTATCTGAAACTGGCATTGGTATGCTTCCCTCACTGCTCTTCTGACTGTCAGAGAATGTAGCAGCTGGGGGGGGGGGGGGAAGAGAGAATTCCCTGCTGAGACTGCCGAGCTAGCTGAAGCCACAGAAATCTGCCTGGGAGGAGGGAAAGGGGGGAATTCTTCTGTCTCTGGTTACTGTACTAAAACTGATAGTTTTATTTTTACTTTAGGCTGCATTTTTCTGTGAACTATGGGACAGGAATTCCTCTAGGTGCACTCTGCTAGCTAGATTATAATCAAAGATTTAAAACTCTGCCACTCTTTCTGACAATATTTCTTTAACAGGGACTGGGGTCATATGACTTTGCAGGACGACTGTGTGCACATCTAGTATCAGGTCTATATCTAGAGATCCCTCGGGGAGGCCAGGTTAAAGACAGGAGGGGGGGGGCATTCCCATTCACATAAAACTTCCAATCGACCCAAGGGTCATTACAATTATATAATCACCAGAGAAACCCTTCTTAAAGTTCTTAAGGAGACATTGCAGAAGGCTCAGTATAAATACACCCCCTCCCTTGCTGTTCAAAAATGCTGTTCAAAACCTTTGTGTGTCTCTCTCTAACTCTCCAGCAGCTGCAATACAAACACTGTCTCTCTCACACTCTAGCAACTGTAAAACAAACACTGTCTCTCTCTCTCACTCATTCAGGTCTCTCCCTCCCAAATCCCACAGAAATCAGCAGAGTAATTATAACAGAAACAACTGAAGTAGAAATCCAAGCAAAGCTGGGTTAAAACTTTCTCTTTCTGTGTAGAAAGGATACGCCCCTTGAAACTTTTTCCTTCTCTGTGTGAAAAGGATACACGCCTTATATCCTACCCTGATTTTTTTTCTCTCTCCTTGCTAGAAATAACTGCTCTCTCTCTCTCTGAGCTGTGCTGTGAATAACTGCTCTCTGGTCTCTGAGCTGTGCTATGACTCCGGAGTCTTTTTTTTTTTTTCCGTTTTTTTCGTACAGAAAAAAACAGAATAATCTTACAGTATACCAGAAGGGAAACCAGTGTGTTCAGTCAGCATCTGACATACTAGGACCATTCCCAAGAGTTGATCACGCTCTTTTCAATTACAGATAACAATACCAGATACAGAGAATTACCAAAATCAGACTTACCAGATCCGGTGCAAAGAACAGGTTTGTTTTCCGGGCCCCTTCTAGGTTCGTGAGTGAGTCCGATCAGTCCCACGGGCTCCAGGACTGTCGTAAAGTCCCGTCCAGAAACAGTCCGGTGGCGCCTCGAGACCTCTCGGGACTCCTGGAGCCCGCTAGATGAATGGCTCATCACTCCGAGACAAAATAGTCTTCCTTTCCGGTCAGGGAACCAAGAAATGTTGTAGATTACACAGGTACACTACCAAAAAACTGCCTCCAGTTTTGCAACTGATTCCTATAGATTTTGGGGTGCTGAATCCAGGAAAAATAGCCAAAATGTTCCATCACGTCACATTTTCTTGCAAAATTAGATTTCTTACCCATATAAGGAATGTTCACATAATTTCTTTTTAGCCGACTGCAGTTTATTTTCTTGGCCCAAAATAGAGGTTGTAATGGTTAACTAACTAGAAACACTCCCTCATGATATTTAGAGTGTTTTGTATTCATTTTATACATTAACAGGACAATTGGGAGGCGGGGGGCTAAATCCAGTACTCGCGCTGGCGCATGTTCTTTCCTGTTCGCCTCGCCTCGTTCGCTCGCTCGCTCAAACACGGTGGTTGCGACATGAGCGTTCCTGTCAAATTTCAGTTTCTTGCAAGTTCATTATTACCTTTTGTTTGCTCAGTCGTAATCCAGCTTTATTCCGAAGTGGTTCACTACAGTTGTAGTTTGCAGTGCTGTGTATTTGTGATGGCTCACAGAGCCAGAGGTTGCGTCAACTCTCCGGACAGTTTTTGTTTTATTTGTGGGGAATATATCGTGAAAAAGCGGCAGAGGAACATTTCTGCATTTATTAAAAAAGTATATTTCGCCTATTTCGGTTTGAAGTTAGGCGATCAAGACAAACCGTGGGCTCCTCACAAAGTGTGCAAGACATGTGAGGAAGATCTACGCTTATGGATGAAAGGTAAAAAACAAGCATTTCGTTTCGGAATACCTATGATGTGGCGTGAACAAAGAGACCACAGCAGTGACTGCTATTTTTGCTCTTGCATTGTGAAGGGATACAACTTAAAAAATAAGAACTTAATAAGTTACCCCAACCTTCCCTCAGCAATTAGGCCTATGCCTCATAGCAAAGAAGTACCTGTGCCTGAACCACCAAAATCTTTGGATCATATTTGTGTGGACGGTTCTGATCATGATGAGACTCATCAGATGGCTTTTCCCGATGAGTCCAGTACTTCCGAGTTTGAAACTGAACCAGATCCGAAACCTGAACTTTTCTCTCAAGCTGAATTGAATGATTTAGTCCGGGATTTAGGACTCCCAAAAGATGCTGCCCAACTGCTAGGTTCTCAGCTTAAACAGAAAAATCTATTGTCACCAGGAACAACTTTTTATTGGTACCGCAACCGCGAGACACAATTTTTGAAGTATTTCAGCAAAGAGGAAGATTTGGTATTTTGCAACATTATATACGGAGTGATGGAAAAGTTTAAACTCAAGTATGATCCTGCTGAATGGCGGCTGTTCATTGATTCGTCAAAAGACAGCATAAAAGGTGTTCTTCTTCATAATGGCAACACATTCGCTTCAGTTCCTATTGCTCACTCTGTTATTCTCCAAGAAAAATACGAGAATTTGGCCCTGATTCTTCAGAAGATTCGTTATGATGAGCATAAGTGGATGGTTTGTGGAGACTTTAAAATTCTATCCATGCTATTAGGGCAGCAATCCGGTTTCACCAAATATCCCTGCTTCCTTTGCTTGTGGGATAGCCGGGCCCGCGACCTACACTTGGGGAAAAAAGACTGGCCAATTCGGGAGTATTTGAGACCCGGTGAGAAAAATGTTCTTTATGAGAGCTTGGTACCTCGTGATAAAATTCTATTACCACCTCTCCACATTAAGTTGGGTCTCATTAAGCAATTCATCAAGTCCCTTCCAAAAGATGGTGAGTGCTTTCGGTACCTTTGCTCAAAGTTCCCCCGACTTTCTGAAGCAAAGCTAAAGGAAGGAGTGTTTGTTGGCCCTGATATAAGGAAACTCATTTCAGATGGAGCATTCGCTGAAACGATGTCTGAGAAGGAAAAAGAAGCCTGGGGGGAGGCGGAGCCAGCAAGACTCCAATATGGCTGCTTGAGATTTTTCTCCTCCAGACCCCATCTACCATTTATAACATCTCTGGGATTTTCCCCCACTTTAAAGGGTGCATTTTGAGCTGGTAATTCTACTCATGGCCGGGAGTAAGCAAACGCGGCTCGAGTTTAACAACACACCCTCCTCTGGCTTAAAACGGTCTAAAACTGATCCGCTCTCACCCCAGAAGCAGGCCTCCTCACAGGATAAGTCGGAAGGCTTGCAAGAGTTGCTTCACGAAGTCCGTGCGATTAGAGCGCGGGTGGATTTGAACGGTGACACCCTGGTCGAGATGAAAGATGACATGAAAGAGATGCGATCTCAAATGCTCACGTTCTCTTGCCGTCTGGAAAAAGCCGAAGCGGCGATTCTCAAGTGCGAGGAATCTACATCGCAGTTTGCAAAATCTGCCCGGAAAGTGGAATACTTGGAGAAATCCATTGAAGATATGAACAACAGGGCACGACGCAACAATCTCCGTCTCATCGGACTCCCGGAGGGCCTGGAAGGGCCCGATCCAATTCGGTATCTGGAATCGTGGCTACCCAGGTTTCTGCATATCGACTTTGCCCGGCCACTAGAGATTGAAAGGGCGCATCGTATCCCAACTTTTACTACAACGCAAAGTAGCAGACCGCGTCCCCTGATTTTCTGCCTCCTGCGCCATCAGCACGCTGTCCAGATTCTGGCAGCGGCAAGAGGAAAACAACTCCTGCTTCCTGAGGGTCAAAAAAGGCTATTCTTTTTCCCTGACTATAGCAAGCCTACGGTCGCGAAGAGGAAGGCCTTCCTTGAGCTCAGGCCCCGTCTACAGCATCTACAGGCCCGATATGGCCTCCTGAATCCTGCGAAGTTTAAGGTCACCCTGCATAATGTGACTAAGACTTTTGAGGACCCGATGGCTCTTCGACGCTTTGTGGAAGAACAAGAAGCCCTCATGATGCACCAGAGTTAACTGCGCGGGGGTCCCGTATTGTATTGATCTATCTGATGGGTGGAAAGGTGCAGGGAGCGTTTGGGTGTTTTTCGCGCCCTCTGTAAGGCCTATGTGCGGGGAAGCTGGCTCAGCCTACCCCTAGGCTGTGCTCGGGGCAGGAGCCGCCTGGCATTGCAGGAAGTGGCCGTCCGCGCTCTTAGCCTCTTTCGGGGATTACTAGGGCTATCATGTCATATACCTTGTAATAGCTCAGAGATGTTTTGTTTCTCATTATTGTATATATTCTGTGTGCTAGGTAGAGTTGTGGGTTCGGGGTCAGCCATATTTTATTAGTCAAGCTGACTTACCTGTCCAGTTGGGTTCGGGATTGGGTTTCATTTGTTGGTTCTCTGAGGGCAATGGAGATAAGGTATTATGGATATATGTTTATCAGGTTTTTTTTTTGTCACATGGGGGTTTTGTCATATTTTGATTTAGAGGGCAATGGCTACTAATTTAAAATTGCTATCCTTGAATGTTAAGGGCCTCAAGTCCCCGGTCAAACGACAGAAAATCCTGTCTTATTGCCGGCGGCAAAAGGCCGATATTTTTCTTTTGCAGGAAACTCATCTCACTGCTGCAGAACTGAGCAAATTGGACAACAAGCAATTCACTGTTATTGGTTCTTCTCCTGCTTCCCACAAGAAAAACGGGGTGGTAACGCTAGCTAGGAGCTCCCTGGGGGCCACGGTTCTTTCCTCCTCCCATGATGGGGACGGCAGGTGGGCAAACTCTCTCATCCAGGTGGGAACCCAATCTCTTCTAATCTCTAACATTTACGGTCCTAACTGTGATGACCCTCTCTTCTTCCGTGCTCTCTCGGGTAGCCTACAGATGGGCAACGCCGCCCCTATTATCTTGGGCGGTGATTTCAATTTAGTGGGAGATTCGCTTCTAGACCGCCTCCCTGGGAGGGTAGACAAATTATCAAAAGCAACTCTGGCTCTCCAGGCTCTTTGTGAGTCCTCTGGCCTGGTGGACGTGTGGAGAGTTCTCCATCCCACAGGTAGGGATTTCACCTACTTTTCTCCTTTTCATAAGTCCTCCTCGCGCATCGACTTTTTCTTGGTGTCCAAATCTTTGGTATCCTCGAGTTGTGCTGCTGGCATTGAAAGTATTTGTATCTCAGATCATGCTGCGGTTACTTTACAATTCGCTCTATTGGGATTCGATCAACCCTCCCCGGCCTGGTCGTTCAATCGGGCCTGGCTAGCCGAGCCCTCATTCCAGTCCGCAATTCGGGAGACCATTCAGTCCTATTTTGAGGTTAACAAGGTCGGTACTACCACTATATGGGCCTGGTGGGAGGCGTTTAAGGCTTCCCTACGGGCTGTAATTACCAGTTATGCGATTAGGGAGCGTAGGAAGAACAAAGCTCACTTATTGGTCCTTGAAAGTCAGATCAAGGCGGGAGAAAGATTGTGGGTGAAACATTCTGATCCCAGTATTATCCTTAGACTCCAAAGACTTCGGTATCAATACAATGAAGTAGTATCCTCGGAGGTGGATCGAACGCTCTTGCAGCAGTCGGCTAGATTTCATATCGAGCGAAATCGAGCGAGTACCACCCTAGCAACGACGCTGAGAGGGAAGCGTGAAAAGAAAAGAATCGTGTCTATTTTGGACGATAGCTCTGTACAACAAACAGCGAGTGAGCGTATCTTGGAAGAATTTTCTAAGTATTATGAGAAACTATACTCCTCCGATATCAATCCGGACCTAAATGCTTTCACTGCTTTTACGCGAGACCTTGCGCACCCCTTCGCGTCTGCACGGCAAGTGGGAGACCTGGGTATCGCACTCTCTAGTAAGGAATTGCGGGCTGTTGTCAGAGGACTGACCAGGGGCAAGGCCACTGGTCCGGACGGCATCCCAGCCGAATTTTACCAGATCTTCTGTGAGGATTTACTTCCATATCTCCTGATTTATTACTCAGAGTTAATCAGGGGACAGGGCACCACCGGGAATTTTTCAGAAGCCACTATTGTGGTCTTAGAGAAACCCGGAAAAGACCCTGAGCTCGTGACCAATTACCGGCCGATTTCTCTGTTAAATTCTGACTACAAGATCTACGCTAGTGCCCTGGCACAGAGGCTTACCAAGGTGATTGGGGATCTGATTCATCCGGATCAATGTGGCTTTGTTCCTGGGAGGGCTACGTCGGATAATGCCCGTTTGCTGTGTAATCTGCTGGAGAGTGCTTCCTCCCGCCCTGTTCCTTATATCGGTCTCTCACTCGACGCGGAGAAAGCGTTTGACAGGCTGGAGTGGGCCTTTCTGTTTCAGGTGTTGCAGTGGTTTGGTCTCGGGTCCGAGTTTATTCAGATGGTCAAAGTTTTATACGCAGATACCAGCGCTCGCATTTTTGCCAATGGTATTCTCTCCAACTCGTTTTCACTTTTCAGAGGAACGAGACAGGGTTGCCCCCTCTCTCCTCTTCTGTTTGATCTTGCATTGGAGCCGCTGGCGATAGCTATAAGGCAGCACCAGGGTATCGCAGGCTTTAGGATAGGGGATTTGCAGGTGAAGATTTCTGCCTATGCTGATGACCTTATGCTTTTTACCCAGCCGGCCGAGGTTCCCGCGATTTTATCGGTTATTGAAAGTTACTCCGCGATCTCTGGGTATAAAATTAACTGGTCTAAATCTGTCGCCTTCCCACTGAATAAGGTCTCTAATTCGAGCTTGATGGCGGAGTTCCCTTTCCGGTGGGTTTCCGACCAAATCACTTACTTGGGAACGCAATACTGCGCCTCTCGTGAGGATACCATCTCTTCAAATGTATCCGCCCTTCTGTTGTTGATCCGTAAACGGGCCCTCTCTTGGTCTCCCTTACACCTTTCATGGTGGGGCAGACTGGAGACAATTAAAATGACACTTACGCCAAAAATAAATTATTTGCTGAGCATGTTGCCCTTTGTCTTTCCGCGAAATGTTTACGGTGAACTCGAGCGCTCATTATTGGCTTTTCTGTGGAACGGGAAACCCCCAAGAATAGCAACTAGAAAGCTCAAGGCGTCTAAAGCTGAAGGAGGAGTCTTGTTCCCTGACTTTCAAAAATATCATCAAGCCCTTTTATTAAAACAAGGGGCATTGTGGCTTGAGTCTGAGGGGTCAGAGCATGGTCCTACTTGGCTGGCCGTTGAGGAAAGATTGGCGGCTCCGTATCCCCTGCGGCATCTATTGGGTGCACAATTTCCCAGGGATTCTCTGTCCGGGGGGGTTATTTCCGCCACGCAGGAAGCCTTTTTACAGCTTCTTCGGCTTCAAGGCACCCAAGATATCTTTGCCATGTCCACTCCCCTGTGGTGGAATCCCTCATTTAGAATCCGAAATCGGACGTTTGCTTGGCACAAGTGGATGTGCTGTGGTATTTGGGTTCTGGGGCAGCTGACCGATGGTCAGAGATGGAAAGATTTCCCGGCCTTACAGAGAGAGTTTGCCCTCCCTCGCTCCTGTTCTTTCCAGTGGCTACAACTTAAACATTGCTTAAACGCTAAGGGAGTGAGGAGTGGAGATCTGCCCCCCACGGGGTTTCCCTATAGTATCCTTCTGGGGTCCCTAGGTCGTAAAGGTGCCATGTCTTTTCTCTATAAATCTATCAGGGAATTTGTCCCCGTCTCCTCTCAGGGCTTGACCAAGACTTGGCAGTCGGACATGGTTATGGAGATCTCTCCTGCCATTTGGAAGTCTCTGTGGGGTCCCGTTTCAAGGGTGTCCCGCTCAGCAGCTCTTACTCAATCTATGTTTTTTTTCCTGCATAGAGCTTATATTACCCCCATTAAGATGTCTAAATGGGACAAGGCGTCGGCCGGCAAATGCTGGTCATGCCAACTAGAACTCGGAACTTACCGCCATATGTTTTTTGACTGTCCCTTGCTCCTTGGTTTTTGGCAAGCGATTTGGGCTCGGATGCAGAGTGTTTTGGATTTTTCGCACCCGTTCTCAAGCTCTTTAGTGCTGTTGAGATCGGCTGAGCCCTCTCTGAATCTCTCCAAGGAGCAGACGTTTTTATTTAATTTTATGATAGCCATTGCACTTAAACTTATCCTTACTCATTGGAAGCATTTTCGGTTGTTACATTTTGACTGCTGGTGGAATATGGTTTGTTACTATGCGCAACTGGAAAAACTGTACAGTAAATTACATTACCCGGGCAAGGTGGAGCTAACTTTGTCTAGATGGTCTTTGCTTGATCGTTATTGTGCTCGTTCCTCTGTCACCTGAGACAGGGTAATATGTAACATGTCCTTTGTGGAAATGTCTTCTTTCCCTCCAGTCATTTCGACTGACATATCCTCTTTCTTTTTTCTTCTTTCTTCCACTGTTGTTTACTAGACAATTGATGCCATTGTCCTTCAGAGAACCGGGGGGGGGGGGAGGGAGGGTTTGTTTTTGATTTTGATTTGTTGTTTTCTGGTTTTCTGTTGTATGGATGTTACGCATATGACTTCATATAATTGTACTTGTATATTTTCTTTTGACCTTTTGTTTTGTTGTTTTGGAAATCTAAATAAATTTATAAAAAAAAAAAAAAAAAAAAGAAGCCTGGGATTCCTTCAAGGATGTTGTTCTCAAATTCTTGGGGAACAGGCGGGATGAGAACTATAAGGATATTGTTGCCAGGATGCTCAATGCCTTCAAAGAACAAGGCTGTAACATGAGCCTGAAAGTCCATTTCTTGCACTCCCATGTGAGCTACTTTCCCGAAAACTTGGGGGCGTACAGTGAAGAACAAGGTGAAAGGTTTCACCAGGACATCAAGGACGCAGAGAGAAGGTACCAAGGAAGATGGAACACCACTATGATGGCTGATTTCTGCTGGTTGCTGCTGCGGGAAACCCCAGATGAAAAATACGCCAAGCAGCGCACCAAGAGAAGCATTCGGGGGAAGAAGAAACGGGCCCACCAGGAGATTGATTGACCGAAGAATGACTTTAAAATCTAAACTGTGTTGACAAATATCGTGTTTTTACTAATCTTTGAAATAAAAATTTGCTAGTTATTACCACAGTGTCGGATCTCATTTATTAGAATTTTATTTTCACACCATCGGGTGTTTGTCTTCATGTATTGCAATGGTGCGGTTTGCGTTTTCTATTCTTACATACATACCTGTACAACATTTTTTGCACATTTCTTTGCTTTGCTTTGTGTCTAACCTCGCTCTTATATGCTCAATGTTTGTGCACATGTATGTGGCTGTTTTAAGTGCAGACAATTTTGCTACCATCACAGTGTGTTTTGTTGACATTACTCTATTCTTATGTGCTGCCTTGTTACAATTTTCTTTATTCTTATTTGAATAACTACTAAACAATTAGTATAAAGAATTAATCCAAGAAACTTTTATCTCGATCGCACTCAATCTGAAACGTTCACCTCAAACTGTTAACCCAATGTAGCAAAAAATCTGTACGTGATGGAGCAAATTGGTTACCAGATTTGGATTCAGCACACCAAAAAACGTAAAAATCAATCAAAACATTAGATGCAGTTTAAAAAAATTTTTTTTTAGTGTACCTGTGTTACCAGACCAAGAAAAGACACCTGAGGCCTTTGTGAAATCAAACAGTTAATAGCATGCGAGAACTCAGTAAAATAGTTTCCAAAGACTGAGCCCCTGGGCCAAGGTTTCAGTTCCATTTATAGACTCCTAGCTATATGCAAACTAATAATTTGTTATACCTTGCAATCACATATGTACCCTTCACTCAAGATACCAAAAATGCACTTAATCTTGAGCTTAACCCTACTCCTCCTTACCTCCTACTACCCCAACCTTCTTCACGCCTTTAACCCTGACACCAGCTTCATCCCAATTCTCCGCTACACGGGAAGAAAATGGTTTGAAACCCCCCGTCACCCTTCATCAAGACCCATCACAATCCACCCCCACCTACTATACATCCCATTGCAAAACCTCAAAAAGGACCATAGCCAGAAAAACAAATCCCAACACCCAATCAGGTGTGCACTTATAAATGCAAGATCTATATGTTCAAAATGGCCAGTGGTCCACGACCTGATATCTCAACACAATCTTGATATCCTAATGATAACCGAAACTTGGCTATCAGACTGCGATAATGCTCTCATCCACCAGATGTCACCACCTGGCTTCACCATCCACACTTGCCACAGATCTAATAAAGGAGGAGGTACACTCATCCTCACAAAATCCAATCTCCAGTTCAAAACAAGCAATGCATCCAGCACCACTCACCTTGATATGATTACTATAACAAATGAACTCTGCTCTATCAACCTTTTATATCGAGCTCCAACACCCTCACCAGACGAATTACCAACAATAATCAATCTTGCTTGCAATTCCAGTATCCCAAGCTGGATAATGGGAGATTTTAACCTGCCTTTTCTAACAACTGCACATGCAACAGCCTTCATTGATGCTATGAAAGATCTGGGATACAATCAGATTATTGAATCACCTACCCACATCAAGGGAAGCACACTTGACCTGATCTTCGCCCCACAGATAGCAACAAATATAGCTCACCACTTTGCCACATCAATAACTTCAGTACCCTGGTCTGATCATGATCTTATCACATTTCAGATACCCACCATCCATCAGACTAACAGCACTATCAAGGCACAAGCCCCACCGAGCTGTCTATCTACACGTTTTAAGCCTTTTGTTAAGGATAAAGCCCTTGACGAAATCTTACCTCGCCTTATTATCACACTATCTGACCCAGATAAACTAGTTTTCAACTGGGACCATGCCCTTAAATCAACTGCCTCCCTCCCAACCACAAGAATAAACATCAAGAAGCGAGAACATGCTCCATGGTACACCAATGACCTTAGAGCGTCGCTCCTTCACTTACGTAAACTAGAGAGACACTGGCGCCACGCCCGGTCCTCTGAATCTCTACGTACATACACCTCTTATCTACAATCTCATTGAGCAATGACGATGGAAAAAAGAAAACAATACCATGCAGATATTCTAAAGCGATCGCTTAACAAACCCCACGATCTGTTCAACATAGTTAAGTCCCTAACAGGTGACCCAGCTCCCGCCCAAACAACTATGCCTCACCCACAAGATTATGCAAACTACCTACAATCAAAGATAATCCAAACCAAGTCATCAACCTGCACAATCTCCTCTACTACATGTAAAACCCCTCTACTCAAATTTTGCGAAGTATCCAACAAAGAAATACAAGATATTATCACATCCATTAATCTTACCACTGCCCCTAGTGACCCATGTCCAACTAGTTGGATCAAAGAATTACGCCAAGAACTTAGTCCCGCTATAAGCAGAATCACAAACCAATCCCTCTCCATAGGATCTTTCCCACAAAGCCTGAAATTTACTTCAATCCGCCCATTATTAAAAAACAACAAACTTGATTCCTCCAAAGTTGAATCCTTTCGCCCAATATCAAGCATCCCCCTACTCGCCAAAATCATTGAAAAGGTAGTTCAACGACAAATCCAACAACATATTGACGATGTAGCTCCACTGGATCCATCTCAACATGGCTTCAGAGAAGCTCATGGTGTCGACACCATCCTCACAACTCTCTTCAATGATCTAGTTACAGGACTTGATAACATCCGCCAGGGATTTGTCCTCATTTTCATGGATATTGCTGCAGCCTTTGATTCAGTCAACCATGAAACTCTGATACTCCGTCTTGTGGAGAAAGGAATACAAGGCTCAGCTATAGCATGGTGCAAGTCCTACCTATTTAACAGATGGCAACAAGTCAGAACAGGTCCCATGACTTCTGACCCATTCCCTCTCAATCAAGGTGTACCTCAGGGTTCATCCCTATCTGCATTAATATTCAACATATATATGCAACCAGTTTGTACCCTAATCCGCTCCTTCAACATCCAGTGCCTAGTCTACGCAGACGACGTCCTAATCTACTCACCATTCCTGATTGATCAACCTGACTTTTCACCTATATCAAGCTGCTTCGAAGCTGTATCACAATGGCTTACAACACAAAATTTAAGGATCAACCATAGTAAAACAGATGTCTTATTCCTCACCAAGAACCACCCCCCACATTAAAAGTAAACAATATTGAGTTGATAGCAAAATCAACTATCCGCTATCTCGGCATCACGCTTGACCGACGACTCGACATGTTTACACATGTGAAGAACATCACGAAAGCAATTTACCATAAGGTCCGGATACTACGTCACCTGCGTCCCCTATTGGACTTTAATGACTACCGAACTATCTTCCAAGCCTTGGTGCTCCCACATCTAGACTTTGCAAATATTATCCTTCATGGCCTCCCTCAGTCAACACTAGGACCTCTTTGCCTTGCAATGAATGCTGCAGCAAGGGTACTTGCAGGTACATCAAGAGCTAAACATATAACCCCAGTCATGATGGATCTCCACTGGCTTCCACTTCAGGCTAGAATCCAGTATAAGTCCCTAGTACTAACATTCAAAGCCCTAAGGAACCAGATCACCTCACCCATCAGCAAACTCATTCAAAGACGGCCGTTCAACAGGATCAGGAGATCTAATCAAGCAAACACTCTAGAGATCCCCAACATTCTAACTAAGTGCAAAAAGGCTACTGCCAATAGAGCCTTCTCCCTATTTGCACCCATGACCTGGAATGCCCTCCCCACTGAGCTCCGTTCCACCCCAGACCTATTGTCATTTAGAAAAGCCCTCAAACAACACCTTTTCCTCATCCATTACCCAGAATCCAATCCCAGAAACAACCACCCATCCTCACATCCTACACCCTACTCCACCCCACCCAAAATCCAACACCATAAAGAAAATGACTAGCTCTACCACCATATCCCCTCTCTTATTTATTATTGGTACTGATCACACATCTTATTGATTAAACCTCTTATAAATATGTTGAAACCAAGCTATACTATATGTATAATTTCTCACCATACTATATGTATAATTTCTCACCATACTCCATGAATAATTACTCTGTAATTAGTTACCCCTGTTACCTCCAGGTTATCTCGTCCATGTTCAATGTAAAAACTCAATTGTCGTGTGACATTGCAGTATGTTTTTTGTTCAATTGTAAACCGCACTGATTTTAATAGCGCGGTATATAAGAGAAGTAAATAAATAAATAAATAAATAAAATAAATCACATTCTAGCTACTTCATGATAGGCACATATTAAGTTCCCCTTGATCGCTCACCAATAGAGGTCAGCTGGGGTGTGTTATGTAAGGTGAGAAGCTGCTAAACTATGCATTTCTTACTGCATGGTTCTACTACTAAGCAGGTTACAGTGAAACAAAAGAGACAAAGACATTCCAGCTAGGCCACAGGCCTAGTATTTCAACTTACATTTGAAAGCACACTTCTGACACAACTACAGTATCAGCAAAGTATTTTTAGTTTACATTTAAAACCCAGAAGAGAGCTTTCTGGTTAAATTTAGAACCCAGCAGAGAGCTTGTAGTTTAAATTTCATATGTCAGAGCCTAGCAGCAGCAAAGAGCTGTAATTTAAATCAAATCAGAATATAGCTTAGCATAAAAGACAAAATGTAGTGTATTCTTTGAGCAACAAATAAAGTCTTCTAGAGACTTTTACAAAGAGGCCTTCTACCTAGGGGGCAAGAGACCTGTGAAACGTTTTCAATAGGTGTTAACACCAGGTGACAGGTCAAAAGGCCATTTTGAAAGACTCCTTCTATCCAAGCAAGGACTGTTAATCACTCATGAAGTTGGTCACAGCTTACCTCAGCAGCACAGGACAGGGTACTGTGTAGCAGCCCTCTTTTAAGCTGAGCACCTCTTAGGAATCATTCTTTCAGCTGAAAATACCGCGTTAAGCTGAACTGTTGGCAAGCTAAGTTGATTTCTTGCGGCTTTTCTTTTGATTAGTTTGGGGATTCTATGTGGGAGGTCGTTGATGTGAAAAGGGCATTGAGTATTGGTGTTTGTGATCTTGTGTCACGGTGAACACCGGCCCGTTAATACTGAGACCTTCCAACATTAAGAATAACCAGTGTGAAGTACATCAGCATTTGGATATAGAAGCTGATACACACAAATTTACAAATTTATATATTATTATTTTTTGTTATATTTGAGTGTGCCTCATTGGGGTTTTTTGGGTTATTGTACACTCTACTAGCGACCTGAGTTCTTTTTGAAACACAGGACATTATTACTGGTAGCCTTATAAACCATTCAAATCAGTTTGAACAGAAAAACTGCAGTAAAATTAGGCACACCCGTGATCGTCAGTACTCACATGACTTAAATCAACCAATGAATAATGGCTCTAATGTTTAAAATTGCCATATTCACTCTGTTCCATTTTCACAATGGCGAAGACAAGAGAGCTGCCTGAGAGAGTCAGAAAATCCATTATCATCAAACCGGCCTACAGAAAGGAAAGAATATCCGGGTTGTTGCAACGCCAGGGCGAGATGTGACGTAGCGAACACCAAGTGTCAAAGAGACGCCACACACGAGCGTAAGCCAGCAACGTCGAAGACCGCCATGCCTTAAGCATTGTCGCCACCACACTCGACGAATATCCCTTCTGAACTAACCTCCGGCATTCAAGAGCCAGGCCATAAGCGAGTAAGGAGCCGGGGTTTCCATTTCCACTGGCCCTTGGAGCAGGAGCCCTGGGAACGCCCCCAGGCATAGAGGAGACGCTCGAGACAGCTGGACAAGATCCGCATACCACAGTCTGCGAGGCCAATCCGGTGCCACCAGGATCACCGGGCCGCGATGCTCCCTGACTCTTTGGAGAATCTTGCCGATCATGGACCAGGGAGGAAAGACATACAGAAGGAGATGGGTTGGCCACGCTTGAGACAGTGCATCTATCCCGTGCGACCCGTTGTCTCTCCAACGGTTGAAGTATATCGGTGCCTTGGTATTCTGCGCCGTAGCCATGAGATCCATTGCTGGTAGACCCCATCATCGAACAATGGACTGAAAGGACTCTGGCGCCAGAGCCCACTCCCCCGGATCCAGAGCATGTTGGCTGAGGAAATCGGCTTTTACATTGTCTACCCCCGCGATGTGTTGCGCCGAGATCACCTGCAGATGCTTCTCTGCCCACGGAAGGAGAAGACTCATTTCCTTCGATACACCTGGACATTTCGTGCCCCCTTAGCGGTTGAGGTATGCCACTGTCATAGTGTTGTCAGACAGAATTCGAACCGCCTGATGCCGCAGAAGAGGCTGAAACTTTCACAAGGCTAAGCGCACCGCTCGCGTCTCGAGGTGATTGATGGACCACCGGGCCTCCTGAGGAGACCAAATCCCCTGCGCTGAGTGCGAGCCGCAATGTGCTCCCCAACCGGAGAGACTGGCGTCTGTCGTTACCAACACCCAGCACGGAGTCTCCAAGGGAACCCCTCGAAGGAGATTGCGGGGCCGGAGCCACCAACGGAGGTAAAGTCTCACCGCTGGTAGTAGAGGCAACCGAACTTGATAATCCTCTGACACCATACTCGAGGCGAGACCTGTGCTAGGAGACTGCGAACTTGAGAAGTTAACTTGAGGAATCGAGGCATTGACAAAAAGACCCAACCTAAGGCTGTATCGAATCGAGCCCCCAAAAATTCTATCTCCTGCGCGAATGAGCCAGTCGTCCAGATAAGGATGAACTCTGATGCCACGGCTGTGTAAGGCCACAGCTACTACCACCATTACCTTGGAGAAGGTTTGAGGCGCCAAAGCTAGACCGAAGGGCATCGCACACAATTGGAAATGTTGACTGAGTACCGCGAATCGAATGAGTCGCTGATGCCCCTCTTGAATGGGAATATGAAAGAATGCTTCTGCGAGATTGAGGGAAGCTAGAATTCCCCCTTGCATACCGCTTGAATAACGGATCGCAGAGTCTCCATTCAAAAGTGTGGTACCTGCAGACTGCGATTGACGCCTTTGAGATCCAAGATAGGACGAAAGGAGCCGTCTTTTTTTTTTTTTGGCACCACGAAATAGACAGAGTAACGGCATAGTCCTCTTTCCAACGGTGGAACTGGACGAATGGCATCTAAACGCTGGCGTCTTTGAATGAATCAACATCCGCTGCCCATTGACGCAGCCAGAGCCATCTCCGAGCTACTGTCACCGGTGCTATGGAGCGAGCTGACAGCCGCAAGAGATCAGAGAAGGCCTCTGCCAGGAATGCAGCGATGGATTCTAAACGAGCCAACTCGGGATCACCCGGAAGCTGCTGAATCCATCGAAGGGAGGCCCGTGTTGCTAGACCTCTGCACACCCCTGCTTGAAGGGAAAGAGCGGACAACGAAAAACCCGTCTTTAGCGGACTCTCAACTTTTTAGGTCTTGCTAGTCACGGAGTGCCGCTCCGCCCTCAACCGGATTTGTGGTATGCTTGTTGACCCCGGTCACTAACGCATCAACTTTCGGGTATGTCAGCCAACGGTCCAAGTCAGAAGGAGACCAAAGGTATAACTGACCAATACTGCGTGCCGTACGTAGAGAGGACTCTGGAGAGTCCCACTCTCGAGATACCATATGCTGTAACTCGGCTGGAAAGGAAAAAGCTTTGGAAGGCTTACGAATGCCCTGTAAAATGGGATCCGGCTGCAACAGGGTTTGAGAACTCTGAGGATCAGGCGTGTCGGCTAGGCGTAGCGACTCCATCACCTGTGTGATTAGGGCCGGCAACTCCTTTTTCCGAAAAAGTCTGATATCTTGAGAGCCCTCGTGAACTGTCAGCGAAGAATCAGACGGAGAATATTCCCCATCTTCTTTCTCCAACGAGTAAGAGCTCACCTCCGATGATTTAAAGTCTTCTTGAATATCCGTAGTGTCCCGCAAGCCACATGCAATGTTCCTGGAAGGACGTACTGCTTTAAGGTCTGCGGACTTTCTGGACCACTTGCGAGACCCCACCATATCCTTGTCTGCTACTGGGCGGGTGCTGGAGGTATACCAAAAGACTCAGAACGCCACAGGTGCCATGCCTGGCGGAAGAGCGTCAGGAACTCACTGTCAGCCAAGGCTGCCGTGGCTTCCAGCAGCTGTGGAAGCAAAATGGGAGCTGACTGAGTCCTTTCTGCAGGAAGATCCTGCTGCAGGGGCTCTAAGGAGGGAGGAGTTAAGGCGCTGATGTCCCCAGCTGGCAGTGCAGTGGGAATGGAGAAAGAAGATTCTCCTGGATGCATCATGCAGGTGGAACAAAAGCAATCTATTAACTCCTTTTTCTTATTATTGCATATAATACAGCTGTGCAGAGAAACAGGCATTGCAGAGGCTTAAACTTTTTTTTTTTTTGTAAAAAAAAATCAAGGTAGGCTTAGGGAAACAGAAGACTTCAAAGAAAAGGGATTTTGAAACTCCCTGTGCCTTCACAGCATGTTTAAATGTTTTGAAATGGCTGCCCAGAGCTGCTCCCTCCAAAAAAAAAACACTGAAGAGAAATCCTTCCTGATTTTCAAAATGGCCGCCGGCACAGAAAAACTGCAAAATAAAAGTTTCCTAAGCTCTAAAAACCTTAAAAATGCAGCAAAATCGCTGGGGAAGAGACAAGGAGTGCTGCTAGCAACTTAAAAATTCAAATCCTGACGAACCCTGAATCACCAGAAATGGAGGGGAGAAGGAAACTGTCAGTTATTCACTGTGCTGGTACAGAGGAGCTGAGTTCCCATGGAGGAGAAGAGAAACTTTCAAAGTCAGTGTAAGGTAATTACAGCGACAAAGGTAGGGAAATTAGAGTTTGATCCCTCTGCAGCCACTTAGACCCTCATGGCAGGGGCTGGAAGGTGTTTCTGGAGAGAAGGGGAGCTGCACAGACAGTGAAATCAGGAGCTCAAACCCTGCTGTATTGCTGATTACAGAAAATCCAGCTATTAAGGAGGGAAGCCTGGGAAACCCAGAGAAACACCTCTTGTGTGCTCTGGGTGCATCCAGGAAATACAAATGAAGAAAAGAAAATAGGAACTTCAAAACCCAGTTTAACAGACCCTGATGAAACTGGAAGTGAAGGAATCAGGTCAGAGACAGCCGGTCCCGATGCAGATGAAGTAAACCCAGGGCAGCTGAGGCAAGTAAGAAAACAGTTTACTTACAGTTTCTCTCAGAAATTGAAACCTGATCCGCCTGCTGATGTCTAAGCCCTCGTGGCAAAGACTCAGCGCTGCTTAAAGAAAATTGGGAGCTCTACTGAAGCCAGGCTCAGGAGCTCCACAAGTTTATCTGGGGAATCAAGTTGCTGGGAAACCCAGAGTAACACCTCTTGTGTACTCTGGGTGCATCCAGGAGCCTCAAGATACAGAGAAACCTGATTTTAGGGGAGTCTTTCGTCCAGCTAACAAGCCCTCATGGCCAGATGCTGGGGATTCTTCCTGTCAGCGAGCTCTACTGTGTCAGAAACAGGAGCTCAGCTGCAAGCACCCGGGTGCACAGTGAAACTATACTGGCAGTAACAGGCAAGTGGAAATATCAGTCCCCAAAGGGATTCTAAATAATTTTAAAGATTTTGAGGGAAAAACAACAAAAGCAACCAGATCTGCTGGAGACAGAAATACTGAGGGAGACCCCTAGGGGTAGGACTATATCACCAGAGTCCAGCCTATCAGAGCTCTGGTAGAATTCTCTGTCTCCAAGATCTGCTGGCAGGGGGACACAACCCGTTTGTCTGGACTGGTCTAGCAGTATGACTTGGAAAATATACTTTTCAGATGTTTCAGTTTTACCAATAGGGGTCATAAAACATAAGTGTTCGCCATCCCCAGTTAAGGGTTTACTGCATAGTTTACAATGCCTACCCTTGCACTTATGCTTCTTGTCCACATAAGACTCACATTTCTGGCACAGTATCTTAGATAAACACCCCACTTCTTTTTTCAGTGCCAAATGCGTGTGTCTATCTAAACACTCTTTAGAATGACAACAGAGTTTGCATTTAGGACATCTCTGTTGTGCACCAACATTATTCACAGATGGTGTCACACAAAGATGACACCATAATGTGCAGTTATGATTGTGACTGTACGGTTTCTGGCAGTAACTACAGAAGTTATGCTCCCCATAGAATATTTTGACATTGGTTATACCATAGAAACGGTCATCGTGTAGCAACAAGAAAACAGTTTTAGGGAACACGGGTCTGTCTGATGTCTTAAAACAAACCCATGAGTTTGTGTAAAGCATAACACGTATGTTTATCTTTAAATGCTTTCAAATATTGCTACATCATCGAGCATGACCTTTCTATGTACCGACCATCCCAACTCATTATGTAGTTTTTTAGCACCTTCTGTCAGTTTTACCAGAGACGTGAGCGCTGTGAGGCTACCTGCAAAACACAGGTTATTTGTGTTATTCAAGTCTATCAAATACATCCTTTTCTTATGAATGATTTGGCTAAATGGTACAGTCTTTAAGAACCTACAAGCCCTGCCACACCCTGATTTCTTATGACAAGTACAACACCACGGAATATATCACAAACCTGGATTTCTCTATGCCTCTGAAGGAGTTTAACGATCTGGTCTAAGATATCATCAGCATCCAATGCTTCTGGGTTTAACTTTCCAGAATACAAGGAGAATTATGAAAAAGAGATGAATGTAGATGCATCTGTACATAATCACCAGGTGAAACTCTGCTGCTAACCTCATCCAGAATATGTTGAATACCTTGTTGAATGCCATTTTGAGCCTCAGATAATGAGGTTACCCTGTCTAAATTAATAAACCAAAATTCTGAATAAATTACACCGTTAAACTTGCCTAATTCATGATCCCACCTTTTCACAAACTGAACATAGCTAACTGGTTCTGATTCTTCAGAGGGGTCTAATGCAAGATTATTTGTTCTGTCCTCTGAAAAACTGTTATCAAATACAAGGCTTTCACCACACTCTCTGTATTTGGTACCAGCATGTGTAGATTCGCTGTTGGAAAAGCTTTCACTGTATGAGCTTTTCCTGTTAGACTTCTTTCTCAGATTCACTGATTTTCTAACATTTTCTTGATCTAAAAAAAAAGAGAAATTAGACTTATCTGCTAATTATTGTTCCTTGAGGAACTCCAGTTCAGTCCCTCACCTCTGGGTTGTGCACCTCTTCTCGCAGCATGGAGACTGGGCATGTCAGAACTGTGACACCACTGTAGATATCCTGCTGGCACCTCCCACCAGCTCCCAGTGATCTATTAACAAAGCAAACGCAAAGGAGCAACAAATAAGTAGCTATAATATTAAATACAATTTAACTCTAACACTGAACTAAAACCCCGTAAATGAGAGGATAACTCTCCTTCTCCTGTTTGCATCGGTGGTAAAGAGGGTGCCGAGTTTCGCAGCTCTATTCTGCAGGCCCCTCTTTGTCATCTTCCTACAGAGAGGGCATTCCGACGGTTGATGATCCGGTCCCAAACATTTTAGACACCAGTCATGGGTGTTCGTGGCCGAAATAGTACTGCCGCATTTGGAACACTTTTTAAAACCACTAGCTGGTTTATCCATTTTGGAAAAGGTAAAAAGGGCCTAAGCCCAAAATGGTGCCGAAGCACCTTGAGGGCCCTCAGAAAAAACAAAAGGTTATTTTTGTTTTGTTTTTTTAAAGAAAGAAGAAATTAGGAAAAACACCGACAATGTCGGTACTAATGTCGACGGGAAGGCAGACGCGACCACAAAAAAAGAACTAAATTTTCTGCGGTGACAGGAATTGCTCCCTGTCGGCTCCACAGAAAATGAAGAACTGAGGAGGGAGAGCTGGAAAGGCTGGAAGGCAGCTACACAGGTGCAGTGGGATGCTCCCAAAAGCTTTCCTTTAGGACGCTGGGGAGCGTTTCTGCGCGGGCTCCGTCAGTACCGACGTCACCCATATGTGAAGACTATATTCCTGCTTGTTCCTGGAGATAGATGAATAGTGGGGTACCCCAGGGATCTGTGCTGGGCCCGCTGCTTTTTAACATCTTCATAAATGACCTGAAAATGGGAACAAGTGAGGTGATCAAATCTGCAGATGGCACAAAATTATTCAGTTATTAACACTGAAGAGGATTGTGAAAAATTGCAGGTGGACCTTGATAAATTGGGAGACTAGACGTCCAAATGGCAAATGAAATTTAATGTGGACAAGTGCAAAGTTATGCACTTAGGGAAGAAGAAACCTAAAGTATGGTTACATGATGCAAGGTTCCACTTTAGAACCACCACCCAGGAAAAAAATTAAGGTGCCATTGTGGATAAAGCGTAGTTACTCACCTGTAACAGGTGATCTCCGGGAACAACAGGAATTTAGTCCTCACATATGGGTATCGTAGGTACCGACGGAGCCTGCGCGGGAACGCTCCCCAGCATCCAATAGGAATGCTTTTGGGAGCATCCCTCAGCACATGCGCGCTGCCTTCCCACCTTTCCCAACTGTCTCTCTTCAGTTAAGTTTGTAGCTGAGTGAAAGGATAGAGGGAGAGAGGAAAGAGACAAAGAGAGAGAGACACACAACTCCTAGGGGAGGTGGGTGGGTTGTGAGGACTAAATTCCTGCTGTTCCCTGAGATCACCTGTTACAGGTGAGTAACTACGCTATCTCCAGGAACAAGCAGGAATGTAGTCCTCACAAATGGGGACTCCCTAGCTGAAGATGCCAGGGAGATAGCCCCAGGAAGGTGCCACCCTAGAAGGTGGGAATCCTTCCTCCCATGGATCTCAGGCATCCCACCAGGTTGGTGGGTAGGAGTTGGTTTATGTTTGAAAGAGATTTTGAACAGCAGCTTGGCCAAAGAAGGCATCCCAACGGGAGGCTTTATCCAGGCAGTAATGGGCTGTGAATGTGTGTACCGAAGCCCAGGTGGCTGCTCGACAAATGTCATCGATAGACACAGAGTGGAGATTAGCCATAGAAGCTGCCATGGCTCTCACATTATGAGCTGTGACATGGTCCTGAAGAGGAAGACCCTTACTCTCATAAGCAAAGGATATGCATTGGGTAATCCATTTAGATAAAGTTCTTTTGGAGACTGGAAGTCCCAAATGACTAGGGTCAAAAGCTATAAAATGTTGTGAGGACTTTCTATGTTGCTGTGTTCTTTGTATGTAAAAGGCTAAGGCCCTTTTACAATCCAAAGTATGAAGGTTTTTTTCTGCATTAGAGGCGTGAGGTCTTGGAAACAATACAGGAAGATAAATTGATTGATTTAAATGAAAAGGCGAAACCACCTTTGGCATAAAGTGTGGGTGAGTTTGAAGAACAACCTTATCATGATGAAACCTAGTATAAGGAGGATCAGCCACTAAAGCTTGCAATTCACTAATGCGATGGGCAGAGGTGATTGCAAATAGGAAGATGACCTTCCAGGTCAAAAACCTAAGGGCTGTAGTGGCCAAAGGTTCAAAAGGCGGCTTCATGAGCTGCCCGAGAACTAGATTTAGATCCCATGCCACCGGTGGTGGCTTGATGGGAAGTTTAGTTAATAAAAGTCCTCTCATGAATCTTGATAGGTGTGGATGAGAGAAAATTGGTTGTCCATTTAGAGGCTTATAAGAAGCTGCAATTGCACTAAGATGGACTCTTACCGAATTGGTCTTTAGACCAAAATTCGATAAGTGAAGGAGATACTCTAGTATCGATTCTAAGGGTATGACCATGGGGTTTAATCCCTTCTTGAAGCACCATATAGTAAAACGTTTCCACTTGAAGGCATAAGATCTTCTTGTGGAAAGTTTTCTAGAGGCCTGAGGAATATCTTTTACCTGTTGGGACAGGTTGAAATCTTGGAGGTCTAAGCCTTCAGCAACCAGGCCGTGAGGTGCAGGGACTGGGGATTCGGGTACCATAGCATCCCGTTCTCCTGGGAAAGGAGATCTAGAGCATGCCCTAACTCCAGAGGTGCCGCTTGAGAGAGATGTAGAAGCAGGGAATACGCACGTTTGGCGTGCTATGAGAATCATGTGACCCCTTTCTCTCTGAAGCTTAAAGAGTGTTTTGGGGATGAGGGGAATGGGTGGGAAGGCATAAAGGAAGTCCTGACCCCAGTGAAGGAGGAAGGCATCCCTTGCCTGACAGTTGTGAGCCGGAATCCTGGAACAGAACCGGGGAAGTTTGGCATTCAGTGGACTTGCAAAGAGGTATATGTCTGGAGTGCGCCAGAGATGAAATATCTTTGCCACCTCGTCTAGGTGGAGAGACCACTCGTGAGGCAGCAGTACTCGACTGAGTTTGTCTGCCCAAAAGTTTTGAATGCCTGGAAGATATACCACTAGAAGGTGAATTTGATGCTTTCTGGTGAGGCCCCACAGTCATAAAGCTTCATTGCATAACGACAGAGAGCCTGTTCCGCCCTGCTTGTTCACATAGAACATGGCTACTTGATTGTCCATCTGGACTAGGACTGTCTTGTAGCTGAGCTGGGCATGGAATACTCGAAGAGCTAAATAGATTGCTCTTAATTCCAGGAGGTTTATGTGTAAACCAACCTCCTGTGGAGTCCAGGTGCCCTGGGTAGAGAGATGATTCAGGTATGCTCCCCAACCCACCTGTGATGCATCTGTTGTTAGGGTGGCCTGGAAGAGGGGTTGATAGAAAGGAGACCCCACTGTCAGATTTTCTAGTGATTGCCACCATTGGAGGGACAATAGTCGTTGAGAGATTATTATTTTGTCCGACAAATGACCCGTGGCCTGTGTCCACTGTGTGGGGAGGGTCCACTGAGCAGCTCGCATGTGGAGGCGAGCATATGGGACTACATAAACTGTGGATGCCATATGTTCCAGTAACTGCAGTGGCTCTCAAGTAGTGAGGGAGGATTTGCCTGCTGCTTGAGAAGCTACTTGCATTATGCGAAGACACCGGGCTTGTGGAAGGAAAGCCCTTGCCTGTCTGGTATCCAAACAGACTCCTATGAATGCTAGGCATTGGGAAGGAACTAGTTGAGATTTTGGGAAGTTTTTTACCAATCCCAAGTATTGGAGGATTCACATTCTACGGGACAGTGCAGTGCTGGCCTCTGCAACTGTAGGGGCTCGAATGAGCCAGTCGTCTAAGTAAGGGTGGACAAATATCCCCAGGGTTCGTAGAAATGCAGCTACTACTGCCATGCATTTCGTGAATACCCTTGGTGTTGAAGCCAGACCAAAGGGAAGAACCCTGTACTGGAAATGTTTTCCCCTGAAAAGAAACATAAGAATTTCCTGTGATCTGGATGGATGAGAATGTGAGTGTATGCATCCTTTAAGTCTGGAGAGCAAAGCCAATCCTGGCTTTGAAGGTATGGCAGAAGAGTTCCTAGAGAAATCATTTTGAATTTCTCTCGAAACAGATAGGATTGTGAAAAATTGCAAGAGGATCTTGATAAATTGGAAGACTGGGCATCAAAATGGCAGATGAAATTTAATGTGGACAAGTGCAAGGTTATGCACCTAGGGAAGAACAACCCAAACTATGGTTACATAATGCAAGGTTCCACATTAGGAACCACCACCCAGGAAAAAGATTTAGGCGTCATTGTGGATACCATGTTAAAACCCTCAGCCCAGTGTGCAGTGGCAGCCAAGAGAGCAAATAGAATGCTAGGTATGATAAGGAAAGGAATGGAAAATAAACAAAAGATATTATAATGCCTCTATATCGTTCCATGGTGAGACCGCACCTTGAATATTGTGTGCAATTCTGGTCGCCGTATCTTAAAAAGGATATAGCGATTTTAGAAAAGGTACAGAGAAGAGCCACCAAAATGGTAAAGGGGATGGAAGGATACTCCTATGAAGAGAGGCTAAAAAGGTTAGGGCTCTTTAACCTGGAAAAGAGACGGCTGAGGGGAGATATGATGGAAGTCTATAAATTAATGAACGGAGTGGAACGGGTAAACATAGATCGATTGTTTACCTTATCAGAATATAGAAAGACTAGGGGACATGCAATGAAGCTACAGGGTAAACTATTTAAGACTAATAAAAGAAAATATTTTTTCACTCAACGTGTAATCAAACTCTGGAATTTGTTACCGGAGGATGTAGTAAAGGCTGTTAGTGTAGCTGGGTTTAAAAAAGGGTTGGACAAGTTCCTGGAGGAAAGGTCCATAAACCATTATTAAGAAGTGACCGAAGATATCAATGCTTGATCCAGTACAAGCATTGTGGAACTTGTGTCTCTTGGGGAAACTGCTAGGTACATATGACCTAGATTGGCCACTGTTGGAAACAGAATACTGGGCTTGATGGACCTTGGTCTGACCCAGTATGGCATATCTTATATTTGTTCAATTCTCTGAGGTCTAGAATGGGTCTGTGTCCTCCTGTTTTCTTTGGAATAAGAAAATAGGGGGAGTAGAACCCTGCACCCCGTTGAAGAATGGGTACTTCTTCTATTGCCCCTTGGGCAAGAAGTGTGGAGACCTCATGATCTAGCAGATTGTCTGCAGAGGTTTGTGAATTGAATTGCTTTAGAATTGTAGGAGGGGGCATGCTGTGAAAATGAAGCTTGTATCCCTCTCCTACAATAGACAAAGTCCAATCTTCTGCTGTTATCTGATGCCATCTGTTGACAAAGTGGCATAACCTGCCCGGAATATTGGGGGGTTGGGGACCCCTCAGAGGCAGGGAGGCAAAGCTCTCTAGGAAAGAGCCAAAGCCCTTGAGGGGCCTGAACCTGGAGAACTGGTTGGGCTCTCAGGCCTTTTGGCTTCATTGGCTGTCTAGTTTGTCCCTTTTGGGCAACCTGACCTTGAGTTTGACTCTGCTGGGTATAGGAAGGATAAAACTTCCTCTTTTTGCTAAAAGAGGGTTCTTTTTATAAGGCTTCCTTTTGGCTGGAGTGGCTGTAGACTGACAATCTAAGGTAGAATTGTCAGCATCTAACTCATTAGCCTTTTCCTGCCAGTTCTTGCCGAAGAGATTCTCCCCCGTGCAAGGAATGTTGCCTAACTTGTCCTGTACCCAAGTCTCCAAGTCTGATGCCTGTAGCCAGGCAATCCATCGTGCGCCAATGGCAATAGCAGAGGTTCTGCTGATGCATTCGAAGCAGTCAAAGGCTGCACGATTAACAAACTTGGAGACATCTTGAGCATGCTTAACTAGAGCAAGAAAATCTTGTCTCTTGTCATCTGTGAGAAATGGGCTCATAAGTTCCAAGTCTCCTGTGACTTCCTTGAGGAACATTCCCATATATAGGATATATGAACTGATCCTAGCTGAAAGCATGGAAGCTTGAAAAGTTCTGCGCCCAAAAGCATCCAGAGTCCTGCATTCACGACCTGGAGGATTGGATGCATGCCTCTTTGCACTTTTCATCCTACGCATGGCTGATTCCACTACCATTGAATGGTGTGGCAGCTGAGTTTTCTGAAATCCAGGACATGGCGGAACTCGATATATAGTATCAAGTTTCCTAGAGTGAGGAGTAGTCAGAGGTGTCTCCCACATTCTGAGCATCAAACTATGCAGAATTTCATGAATAGGCAGAGTGGCTGCCTCCTTAGGAGCTTTAGGATATTGGAGAATTTCCAATTCCTTTGCTCTGGGTTCCTCTGCAGGAGCTACTGTGATTGAAAGACCTTTGGCCATATTACGGATGAAATCCTGAAATGACATATCCTCTGGAGGTGACATTCTGCGTTGGGGAGAAGAGGGTTCTTCTAGGAGAAAACCTCTAGTGCCAGCAGAATTGTCAGAGTCTTCGGAATCTAAGTACTCCTGACCCCGATGTAACCTGGAAAAAAGACGGCTGAGGGGAGATATGATAGAAGTCTATAAATTAATGAACGGAGTGGAACGGGTAAACGTAGATCGATTGTTTACGTTATCAGAATATAGAAAGACTAGGGGACATACAATGAAGCTACAGGGTAAACTATTTAAGACTAATAAAAGAAAATATTTTTTCACTCAACATGTAATCAAACTCTGGAATTTGTTACCGGAGGATGTAGTAAAGGCTGTTAGTGTAGCTGGGTTTAAAAAAGGTTTGGACAAGTTCCTGGAGGAAAGGTCCATAAACCATTATTAAGAAGGGACCCAGGATATCAATGCTTGACCCAGTACAAGCATTGCGGAACCTGTGTCTTTTGAGGAAACTGCTAGGTACATATGACCTAGATTGGCCACTGTTGGAAAGAGGATACTGGGCTTGATGGACCTTGGTCTGATCCAGTATGGCATATCTTATGTTCTTATGTTCTTTTGTTCCTGCAAAGCACTATCCCGGTACCGACTGAAGTCGGTACCAAGTTGACCCGGTACCGCTTTGACAATTCCAGCCAGAGATGGCATGGGAAGAGTTCCCACCGGGGCCGGTACCATCGGTACCGGTATCGTCGGTGTCTGTACCGGTGCCCGTGGGACCACCGGTACCGCAGCTGAAAGAAGAGCTGCGATGCTGCACTCGATAGCGAGGAACCTCTGGTCTATCGACGCTGCCGATGCTTGGGTGCCGGTACCGGTAAGGACGGCCGGAACCCCTGAGCATGGCACAGGTAGTTCTTGTGAGGTTGAGGCCTCGAGAACATCCTGAAGCCCCATCGATGCTTTGGAAGCCGAAGCCTCCCGCTGGGGCTGTTTTGCCGGTATGGTTCCCTCAAGGGCAACGCCAATGGCCTCTCGATGCTTAGCAGGAGAGCTACCCTTTGAGGACCGGCTTTTATGTTTAGTTACCTGAGATCCATGGGAGGAAGAGGAGGCCCTTGACGATGTCGATGCAATGGATCTGGCATCTGAAGAAAAGAGGGTACCGAGCTTTGCAGCCCGGTTCTGTCTTCCTCTTTTAGTCATCCCCATACAGGAGAGACATTCAGTTGGAGAATGTTCAGGTCCTAAACATTTCAGACACCAATCATGGGTGTCAGTGACGGAAATGGTACCGCCACACTTAGTACATTTTTTAAAACCACTAGTTGGTTTTTCCATGTTTTAGGAATATGGGGCCTAGTGCCCAAAATGGCGCCTAGCCAAAGAGAAATGTTTCTGAAAAGAAACAGTCTAAAACCTAAGTTTGTTTTTTTTTTTTATGAAAAGAAAAGAAAAAAACCGGCGGTACCGGTAGGCGTCGTGCGGTAGGCAAACACGACCACAAGAAAAGAAATTTAAAGATGGAATTTCCTGCGGTGACAGGGAATAGATCCTGTCGGCTCTGTGGAAAACGAAGAACTGAAGAGGGACAGCTGGAAAGGCGGGAAGGTAGCACGCATGTGCTGAGGGATGCTCCCAAAAGTGTTCCTATTGGACGCTGGGGAGCCTTCCTGCGCAGGCTCCGTCGGTACAGACGATACCCATATGCGAGGACTACATTCCTACTTGTTCCTGGAGATATACTTTTTCACTGAAAGGGTGGTGGATGCTTGGAATCCCCACCCGGTGGGAGCAAATACAGTGACAGAATTCAAAATGGCATGGGACAGACACAGTGGATCCCTTTATAGCAACAGGATAAAATCAAAACAGACTTAACTAATTTCTCAACAAATAGGGGTGCCCTACATGGAGCAGTGGGTTCACCCCTAAACAAAGACATGGGGAGGGGTGACCTGCACGGAGCGGCATGTGCACCTACTCTTGCCACCTTGCTGGTCAGAGTAGATGGACCATACTGGTCTTTATCTGCCGTCATTTACTATGTTACTATGATTTATTTTATTTATTTATTTAACATTTCTTCTATACCGCGCTATTAAAATCAGTGCGGTGTACAATGAACACAACATACTACAATGCATACAAGCAACATTGAGTTTACATAGAACAAGGGATGATAAATGCATGGGATAACCGGGGAAAACTATGTACAGTTGACTTATTATATATATATATATTTAAACTATATACAATATTCTAAACTCGATTGGATAATGTGGGTGAGACATTTGGGTAACGTGGTAATTGGTCATCTTGGTTGTCTAGTGGGCTATCCTGTAGTCTAGTGGTTGTCTAGTGGGCTATCCTGTAGTCTAACCATTTTCTGGTTGTATTAGAGTGCTAATGCACCTGGGGTGTGTGGGAATCTTGGTAGATGTGTGAGTGACCAGGATAACTTCTGGGTAACATTTTGTGAACAAATGGTGTTTCACGGCTTTTCGGAATTGTATTAGGCTCTTGATGCCACGGATTTCGTGGGGGAGTGTATTCCAGTTTAGAGGGGCGAATATTGAGAAGGCTCTGTTTGACGTAGCTTTAGTACATGATGTCATCATCTTAGGAACTATTAAGGTGTTCTTAGCAGTAGTTCTCCTGTTTCTATTTTCGAGGGTGCTGTGAATTAGGTTGCTGATTGGTGTGGGTGGGTAATTATTCATGGCTTTGAAGGTCAGGATTAGTGACTTATAGTGGAGTCTGGCTTGTAGAGGTAGCCAGTGTAGGTCTTTCATGATAGGTGTTATGTGAGCAGATCTTGGTGACCCAGAGAGGACCCTTGCAGCTGCATTCATAGCCAGACGAAGTGGATTTAAAGTTGATTGAGAGATCCCGTGGAGGATGATGTTAGCAAAATCTAGATGTGGGAGAACTAATGCCTGGAAGGTTGATCGGTAGTCGGTGTAATCAAGTAGGGGGCGGAGGTGGCGTAGTGTTCTGATCTTATGATATATGGTTTTAGTCACATTCTTCACATGCGTTGTCATATCCAGGTGCTGGTCCAGTGTGATGCCGAGATATCGGATTGTGGGTTTGGACTTTAATTCTATGTTGTTGACCAGTAGTGATGGAGGAGGTATGAACTCACGATTCCTTGTAACAAAAAGAACATCCGTTTTGCTATGATTGATTCGTAGGTTTTGTGTCAACAGCCAATCAGCTACTGCTCCGAAGCAATTGGTTATTGGGGAAAACACTGGTTGGTCAATTTTGAACGGCATGTATATGAGGATATCATCTGCGTATGCCAGACATTGTACGTTGAAGGATCGGATCAATTCACATATCGGCTGCATATATATATTGAACATTAGTGCCGATAAGGAAGATCCTTGCGGTACACCTTGAGATTGTAGGAATGGTTCCGATGATTCCTGGTCTGTATTGACTTGTTGCCACCTATTAGAAAGGTAGGATTTACACCATTCCAGCGCTGTGCTCCGAATCCCCTTTTCTATCAGGCGTTGCAGAAGTATGTCGTGATTCACAGAGTCGAAGGCGGCGGAGATGTCTAGAAAGATGAGGACGAACCCTTGTTGGATGCTGTTTATTCCTGTGATAAGATCGTTGAATAGGGTTGTAAGGATTGTGTCGACTCCATGTGCTTCTCTGAATCCATGTTGTGATTGGTCTAGTGGAGCTTCCGTGTCAATGTGATGCTGGATCTGTTGTTGAGCAGCTTTTTCGATTATTTTTGCAAGTTGGGGAATGCTCGAGATTGGCCTAAATGATTCAACTTTGGATGAATCAAGTTTACTGTTTTTTAGAAGGGGCCTGATCAAGGTGTGTTTCAGGCGCTGGGGGAATGAGCCAGTTAGAAAGGACTGGTTCAGCATCTTGCATAGGATTTGGCTTAGATCATGTCGCAGTTCTTTGATCCAGCTGGCTGGGCATGGGTCATTAGGTGCCGTGCTAGGATTGATGGAGGCTATAATGTTCTCAATCTCACTAGTAGATACCGTGTTGAAATTGCTAAATGGAGTTATTGGGGATGCCTTGAGTGCTGCGGATAGTTTGTTGATATTTGTGTTAGTGCTGGCCTTAATCATTTTTGATTGCAGGTAGTTCGCGTAGTCCTGTGGCTGAGGCATTGCAGGTTGGGCTGAGACTGGCTCTCCTGTTATGGTTTTTACTAACCTGAATAATGCATGTGGTTTATTGATGGAGCGTTTCAGTAAGTTTGTGTGGTAGATTTTCCTACTCAGTGTTATCTTCCCACGGTGGGTAGCTAGGTATGCATTATATTCTACAAGGGCCTCTGATGAGTGGGTTCTTCGCCACTCTCTCTCGAGTTTGCGTAGGTGGTTGAGAGATGTACGCAGGTCAGTAGAGAACCATGGCGCGTGTTCTCTTTTCTTCTTTTCTTGTCATTGTACAATGGACGTGAAGCGGCTCTGAGGTTCTCATCCCATTTGGCTATCAGGTCGTCTAAGTTGAGGGTGGTGTTGGTCACAAGTGGTTGTAGGCTTTCTAGGACAGTGTCACGGTTGAGAGGTTGAAAACGAGCTGTGTGTGTTCCAGATGTGTTAGATGATATTTGGCTCTTGCGAGCAGTAATGGTGGGTATATTAAACCGGATAAGGTTGTGATCTGACCATGGTACTGGTAGGAACGACAGTGCAAGGTCTTGGTGTGTTGAGGTGTTGAAATGAGGTGCGAAGATGAGGTCTAGTATACCTCCCTTAGTGTGAGTGGGTGAGTCGACGAGTTGTTTGTAGCCTAGATCCTCTAGTGCATCTAGAAATGCTGCTGAGTGGCTGTCATGGAGAGAAGGGAGGTTGAAATCACCAACTAACCAATTTGGAGAGCGTGGGGAGGGTGTAGTGCATGCAAGCTCAATTATTGTTGGGAGGTCATCCGGTAATGGGGAGGGTGCTCGATAAAGAAGGTTGATTGAGCAGAGTTCATTAGATATGGTGAGGGAGTCAAGGTGGGCTGAGCTGGAGGAGCTGCATAGTTTGAAATTTAAATCTGTTTTGGTGAGAATGAGCGTCCCACCTCCTTTCTGAGTGGACCTGTGGCGTGTGTAGAGATCGAATCCTGGTGGCAGCATCTGATTCAGGAGAACGTTGTCACAATCAGACAGCCATGTTTCAGTGACCATCAGGATGTCAAGATTGTATAGTGGAATCAGGTCCATAACAGCAGGCCATTTTGATCGTACTGATCTGGCATTAATCAGCGCACATTTCAGTAGTTGTTGGCGGTGGTGCTTTTCAGCTTGTGTTTTGTTGATGGCTTGTAGAGGGATGTTAAGTAGATGTGAGTAGGATGTATGGTTGCTTTTTGCCGTTGTGTGGTGTGGGAATTCATACCATCTCCTTCCAATTGTATGTAGTATTGGTATGTAGTTGGTATCCTGGTTAAGGGCATTTGTGATGTAGGGGAGACCAAGGGTGAGTAGAGGAATGAGTGATAATAGGACTTTGTACATTCTAGCTTACTAGTAATATGGTACGGACAATAGACTAGTAGAGTGTGAGGGATGAGTATGGGAATTAATAAATAGCTGTCTGTTGGTTTCCAATGGACTGTGTGGCTACTGGCAACAATATAATGGCTGCTAGTTTCCAATGGACTGTGTGGCTACTGGCAACAATATAATGGCTGCTAGTTTCCAATGGACTGTGTGGCTACTGGCAACAGTATAATGGCTACTAGTTACAAACAACAGTATCACAGTGTATAAAATGCTGGCAACAGTATGAAATTACTGGTCTGGGTGGCTACTGGCAGCAGTGTAATGACTTCTGGGTTATACAGAATCACAATATAAGAAGATGATTAGTAACAGTACAATGACTAATTATTACTGGCAACAGTATAAAGGGATACAGACAACCTTATTACAATGTATGCAGGATGGTTATGTGAATCAATATAAAGGCAGTATAAAGGTTAATTAGTACTGGCAACAGTATAATTATTACTGATGTGTTGATGACAGTATATCAGTATGAGAGGGATAGGGGCTAAATTAATACTGACAACAGTATTTGTAGCAGGTTGGCAATAATTCTTAAAACATTGAATGACTACAATCTAATTGACTGAGGGATGCTAGCATGATGAGGCTAGTTGCACATTTTGAGCTGGTTGAGGTATATTTCAAGCTAGTTATTGACAACTGAACAGTTATACTTGCTGTGCTCTGAGACTTTGGTCGTATTGCTGAAGGGGTTGTCTCAATTCAATAGAGAGCTCCGGCTGCTGTGTGTTTGAGTTTCGTTGTCACTGCTTGGATGTGTGTTTTGGGCGCGAGCTCAACCCAAGGGGAGCTCGGCTGCTTTTACTTGAGAGGTGAATCTGTCTGGAGTCGATCAGGCGTCTTGTAGTAGCACAATGGCCTCTGCCTAAGGGCCGTGCCAAAGGGCCCTCTGGCGAGGCCCTCAGGCGCGGGCCCGCAAGGCGCGGGCACGCCTTGGCGTGCAGCTCAATTTAAAGATGGTTTCAAGCCCCGACTGGGCTGGGGGAGGTGCAGGAGGAGCAAACGTGCTCTACCCTCTGTGCTGCTGATCCGATGGTGTCTGGAGGTGCAGAGGGACTCCCGGCAGCGTGCAGCTCTATTTAAAGATGGCTTCAAGCCCCGACTGGGCTGGGGGAGGTGCAGGAGGAGCAAACGTGCTCTACCCTCTGTGCTGCTGATCCGATGGTGTCTGGAGGTGCAGAGGGACTCCCGGCAGCGTGCAGCTCTATTTAAAGATGGCTTCAAGCCCCGACTGGGCTGGGGGAGGTGCAGGAGGAGCAAACGTGCTCTACCCTCTGTGCTGCTGATCCGATGGTGTCTGGAGGTGCAGAGGGACTCCCGGCAGCGTGCAGCTCTATTTAAAGATGGCTTCAAGCCCCGACTGGGCTGGGGGAGGTGCAGGAGGAGCAAACGTGCTCTACCCTCTGTGCTGCTGATCCGATGGTGTCTGGAGGTGCAGAGGGACTCCCGGCAGCGTGCAGCTCTATTTAAAGATGGCTTCAAGCCCCGACTGGGCTGGGGGAGGTGCAGGAGGAGCAAACGTGCTCTACCCTCTGTGCTGCTGATCCGATGGTGTCTGGAGGTGCAGAGGGACTCCCGGCAGCGTGCAGCTCTATTTAAAGATGGCTTCAAGCCCCGACTGGGCTGGGGGAGGTGCAGGAGGAGCAAACGTGCTCTACCCTCTGTGCTGCTGATCCGATGGTGTCTGGAGGTGCAGAGGGACTCCCGGCAGCGTGCAGCTCTATTTAAAGATGGCTTCAAGCCCCGACTGGGCTGGGGGAGGTGCAGGAGGAGCAAACGTGATCTAACCCTCTGTGCTGCTGATCCGATGGTGTCTGGAGGTGCAGAGGGACTCCCGGCAGCGTGCAGCTCTATTTAAAGATGGCTTCAAGCCCCGACTGGGCTGGGGGAGGTGCAGGAGGAGCAAACGTGCTCTACCCTCTGTGCTGCTGATCCGATGGTGTCTGGAGGTGCAGAGGGACTCCCGGCAGCGTGCAGCTCTATTTAAAGATGGCTTCAAGCCCCGACTGGGCTGGGGGAGGTGCAGGAGGAGCAAACGTGCTCTACCCTCTGTGCTGCTGATCCGATGGTGTCTGGAGGTGCAGAGGGACTCCCGGCAGCGTGCAGCTCTATTTAAAGATGGCTTCAAGCCCCGACTGGGCTGGGGGAGGTGCAGGAGGAGCAAACGTGATCTAGCATGTAGAATAATGAGTGTTGTTTATGGATTGTCTGGTTGTTCTGTTAGGTGTGAATTCATGAAGTAGTGTGCAAAGGTGGGATTTTTCTCAATGGTATAGGGTCTTGTACTTGATTTGGCTCTCTAGGAGCCAGTGAAGTTGTTTTAGGATAGGGGTGATGTCATATTTGCTGGCATTTTGTATAATATGTGCTGTTGTATGGAGGGCTGGGTGGAGTGCTCAGTGGTAGACCGAGTTGCAATCAAAATGCAGGATAATCATGGCTTGCATAGTGGTGCGGAAGTCTTGTGGATATAAGAGGAGACGCAGGCGCAGGAGGGTTTTTGCCTTGTGGTATATGATCTTGGTAGTATTGTCTATTTGTGGCTTGAAGGAGAGAGAACTGTCCAGTATGTTGCACTTTTATTTGGGTGTTATCAGGTTGAGGTGGGTTGGTGGTATGAAGGTGTCCTCTTTTGTTATGAACAGTGCCTCCATTTTCTTGTAATTGATGGTGAGGTGATTGTTGTTGAGCCATTTGGAGACGTCTTTGAGGCATTTCAGGAGCTGTGGGTTTATAAGAACATAAGATATGCCATACTGGGTCAGACCAAGGTCCATCAAGCCCAGTACCCTGTTTCCAACAGTGGCCAATCTAGGTCATAAGTACCTAGCAGTTTCCCCAAAAGAAACAGGTTCCACAATGCTTGTATTGGGTCAAGCAGCGATATCCTGGGTCCCTTTTAATAATGGTTTATGGATCTTTCCTCCATGAACTTGTCCAAACCTTTTTTAAACCCAGCTACACTAACAGCTTTTACTACATCCTCTAGTAACAGAGTTTGATTACACGTTGACTGAAAAAATATTTTCTCTTATTAGTCTTAAATAGTTTAACCTGTAGCTTCATTGCATGTCCCCTAGTCTTTCTATAGTCTGATGATGCAAACAATTGATCTACGTTTACCTGTTCCACTCCATTCATTAATTTATAGACCTCTATCATATCTCCCCTCAGCTGTCTCTTTATATGTTGAAGAGTAGTATGGATAGGGTCAATCCTTGGGGGACTCTTTGGGTTTGGCAGTAGGAAGGGGAGGTGTTGGTGCTGGTTTTTATTTGCTGGTGTCTGTTTGTCAGGTATCATTCAAAGCATCGTAATACTGTGCCATGGATTCCATTTTTTTTCGAGGCAATGGAGAAGGATATTGTGGGTGACTATGCCAAATGCAGCGGTGATGTCCAGGAAGATGAAGATGTATCCATTTTGTTTGTTCTGGATCCCCTTTATAAGAGTGTTTATGGGGGAGCTCATAAGGTTTCTACGCTGTATAGAGGTCGGAAACCATGTTATTGGGGATCTAGGATGGAGTGGTTGTTAATGTGATTCTGTAGTTGTTGTTGGACGACTTTTTCTATGATTTTTGCTGTGATGGCAGGCTGGCAATAGGAGCAGGGTTTAGTGCACTGAGTTATGGTTCTTAATAGTGGGGTGGATGGAGGATATTTTGAGACAGTCAGGCATCAGTCCCAATTGTAGAGAGGAATGTGTGATGTTGGTAAGTATGGGGCTAAGCTCTTGTTTGGCTGATTTGACTCAGCTGACTGGGCATGGGTTGAGTAGGGACGTGGTCATGTTAAGGAGGTAATGATGGATTCAATTTGCTCTTTAAAGATTGTGTCAAATGTGGACCATGTGGTGGTGGGGATGGGTGGGAGGTGGTTTTGGGGTGGTTGTTTATACTGTTAGTCAGTTGCTGGTGGCAGATGTTGACAAATTTGTCAGGGGTAGTGGGAGGTTTTGTGAGTCTTCTAATTAGGTCAAAGAGTTCATGGGGGAAGTTGAGATCTCTGTTGAATAGCTTGATGTGGTAATTACATTTGTCGGTTTAAGTTTGGTAGTTCCAGAGTGCTTCCATGTATAGCATGTGAAGAAAGTCGTGAGTCGATTTTCACCATTTTCTCTCTTCGTAGGTGGGTTTTGAGTTTCCATAGGGTGGGGGTGTACCAATGTGTCTTTGGGATTTTGTCAGGTGATTTTTTTGGGTTTGTTGCTGATGTAGCTTTGCTGAGGGTGTTGTTCCAGGTGGTTACTGGATCATTGGGGGTCTGGTATTGTCGTTTGGAGTTGTGGTATAATGCCCTTGATGAAGGTATCCTTTTGTAGGATTTAAAGCACCTTTTTGTTTGGTTGAGGTTGGTGTTGGCTGGGGGCTGGTTGGGTAGGAAGAATGTAATGAGGTGGTGGTCAGACCATGGTACTTGTAGCGTTTGTGGTGTACGGTGTTGCCTGCTCAAATTGTTTGGGTGTTGAGGAATATAAGGTCCAGGATGTTTCCTTTTTCTTGCGTGGGTGTATGGATGATCTGTTGCATTTCCAGGGATTCCATGGTTGAACTGAGGGGAGGTTGAAGTCGCCCAGTATCATGGTGTCCTTGGATGAGCTGGAGGTGTCCAGTGCTCTCTTTAGAATGTTGGAGAGATCTGACGTTGTTGTGGCGGGAAGTCTATAGATGAATAGATGAGGCAGATTGTGAGTTGTTTGTTTGTGATGGTGAGGGTGTTGCTCTCTTCGTTGGTTTCACTGTTATATCTGAAATGGAGGTGAGCATTTGCCAGTATCAGTACTCCACCCCCTGTGCTGTGGGAGCATGTGCAGTGGAAGAAGTTGTAGCCAAAGGGAAGGCGTTGATTCATAAGGACGGAGTCAGATTCTGCGAGCCATGATTTGGTTATGCAGAGTATGTCTATCTGGTAGGTTGAAAGGAGGTCCTTGAGGATTGGGATTTTGTTACATATTGATCTGGTGTTTATAAGGGCACATCTGAGTGAGGGGATGGGCGGTGGAGGTATTGTGTGTGTGGAAGTGGTTGCTATAGTGATGAGTCACTGGGGGTGTTGTCTGTGGTTGTCGAATAGGCTTTTTTTGTGTGTGTATGGGGTGGTGAATATGGGGGGGAGGGGATTGGGTGTATGGGGTATGCTGAGGTCAGCAAGTTTATTGTGAGTAGCATGTACAAGGTAACTTGAAACAGAGGCATGATTCTTAATAGGTAGTTTCGGGTGAGCTTGCACTGCCTTGAGGGGTGAGTTTTTACTGCTGCAATTGTTCAGGTGCTGTGGTCTCTGGAATACTGTCTGTGTGGCTCTGTTGCAGTCCTTTTTGAGGTCCCAACTAAAAGCCATGCCACAGGGCCCTCTGGCGAGGCTCTCAGGTGCGGGCCCACCAGGCACAGGCACACCCTAGGGTGCTTTTTAAATGTCCAGTGACGATCCTGATTGATCTCTGCGGTGGGGAATGGGAGGAGCTTATCTTCCTGCTCCCTTCTGCCGATCGGGGTTGCTTTCTGCAATGGCTGATGTGCTGCTTTTTAAATGTCGATAAGGGTCTTGATTGGTCTCTGCAGTGGGGAGTGGGAGGAGCTTACCTTCCCATTCTTTTTTGCTGATGGCAATCGGGGCCGCTGGATAATATGTTGAAATCCTCCACCCAGTGTGCAGCAGTGGCCAAGAAAACAAATAGAATGCTAGAAATCATAAGGAAAGGAATGGAGAACAAAGCCAATGAAATTATAATGCCTCTGTTTTGTTCTATGGTGCGATTAAACCTTGAATATTGTGTGCAATTCTGGTTGCCACATCTTAAAAAAGCTATAGCAGAATTAGAAAAGGTACAGAGAAGAGCCATCAAAATGGTAAAAGGGATGGAAAGAATACACTAGAGGTTTAAAAGGTTAGGGCTCTTCAACTTGGAAAAGAGATGGCTGAAGGAAGGTAAGATAGAGGTCCATAAAATCTCCAGGAACAAGCAGGAATGTAGTCTTCACACATGGGTATCGTCCGCACTGACAGAGCCTGCGCGGGAACGCTCCCCAGCATCCTATAGGAAAGCTTTTGGTAGCATCCCACTGCGCCTGCGCTGCTGCCTTCCAGCTTTTCCAACTCTCCCTCTTCGGTTTTTCGTTTTCCGCGGAGCTGACAGGCAGCAACCCCCGTCACCGCAGAAAACTGTATTTTTTGTGGTTGCATCTGCCCTCCCATCGACGCCCATACCGGTTCCACCAGTCTCTTCTTTATTTTCTTCTTTTTTTATTAAAAGAAGGCTTTTTCTTGAGGGCCTGCCCCCTCTTGGTGCTTCAGCACCATTTTGGGCACTAGGCCCTGTTTTTTCTCTAAATGGAGAAACCATCTAGTACATAGTTTCCAAAAATGTTCGAAATATGGCGGTACCATTTCTGCTACCGACACCCATGACTGGTGCCTTAAATGTTTGGGCCCAGACAATTCTCCATTGGAGTGTTTCCTCTGCAGAAAGATGACTAAGAGGGGCCTGCAAAATAGAGCTGCCAAATTTGGCACCCTTTTTGCCTCAGATGCAATGTCCGTTGCATCGACGTCATCCAGGGCTTCATCTTCCTTCCATGGATCTCAGGTAACCAAACCCAGATCTTTTTCGAAGACCAGTCGGTCCTCAAAGGGTAGATCTCCTTCTAAGCATTGAGATGCTTCCAGCATTGCCCTTGAGGCGATTACACCTGCCAAACAACCCCAGCAGGAGGTCCTTGCCTCCAAAGCATTAACAGGATCCCAAGATGTTCCCAAGGCATCCACCTCTGGAGAGCTCGGTGCCATGTTCTGGGGTCGTGGCCCGCTCCGCCAGTACAGACACCCAGACATAGGCAGGCTCCATGGATCAACGCATCCTAGCCATTGAGCATAGCCTAGCGACCTTGTTAGCAGCTTCCGTACCGCTAAAGCCGTTACAATTGGTTCCACAACCATTGGTACCGATACCGGATGTATCAGCAGTTACTATTCCACTGCTCTCCATACTACCCACCCCTGCCAGCCCCAGAATCGGTGTCTGGCAATAGAGGGTCCGGTATCGAGGCATTCTGATGCCGACTTCGCTCGGTACCGATGATAGGAAGTACAGGAGCACCTGGCCCATTGATACTTCGAGTCTTCCGATTCTGATGAATCCATCGATACCAGAGCGGTTTTTCCAGAGGATCCCTCTCCTTTGCCGCAATGGCGGATGTCTCCTCTGGAGGACATGTTTTTTCAAGACTTTATACAGGATGTAGCTTGGGGCCTCTCGATCACTGTGACCCCCGAAAAGGAACCGAGGGCTGAAGAACTTGAAATTCTTCAGTATCCGACAGCCCCTGAGGCAGCTGCAACCCTTCCCATACACCGGATTCTGCATGATCTCATGCTTCGAATGTGGGAAACATCCTTAACGGTGTCTCCATATTCCCGAAGACTCGATACAATGTACCAGGTACCGCAGTGTCCCGGGTTCCAAAAAACGCAGTTACCACACTATTCTATGGTCGTGGAATCAGCGGTGCGCTGGATCAAAAGTGCTAAAACACATTCCTCTAATCCTCCAGGCCGTGAGGCGAGGACTGTCAATGCCTTTGGGCATCAATGTTTTCAAGCCGCTATGCTGTCGGCCAGAATAAGTTCTTACATATTCTACATGGGTACGTTTCTTCGAGAGGTTACTAAAGATTTGGAACTCATGGCCCCTCTTCTCCCCGATGAAGAGAGGGCCGATTTTCTTACTCTTGTTAAGCATGTCCAAAATGTCTCTAAGTTCATGAACAGGACAACCTTTGATTGTTTCGAATGCATTAGCAGAACCTCTGCTATTTCTATTGGTGCACGTCGGATGGCTTGGCTACAGGCATCCGATTTAGAACAGCGGATGCAAGATAAGCTGGGAAATATTCCTTGCACAGGAGAAAACGTTTTTGGCAAGGACTGGCAGGATAAAGCTTCTCAGCTTGAGTCCGAGAACACTACTTTAAATAGATTATCCAGGACCACTGCCAACCCAGCTAAGAAGACGACAGTTAAGATACCCTTTTTCAACAAGAAAAAGAAATTCTATCCATCTTACACCCAAGCTGGCCACTGTCCAGTCCATGCTCCCCAGAAGGGACAGCAGCAGCCGAAACAACAAAGGAAGGCTAAGGTCCCAAGAGCTCAACCAGCCCAGCAGTCACAGCCTCTGCAAGGTCTTTGACTCCTTCCTAGAGAACCTAGTCATCCTTCCTCTAGAAATACCAGAGTCTCTCAACATTCCAGGCAGACTGTGTTACTTTGCCAAGAGGTGGCAACAGATAAGATCAGAACATTGGACTCTCTCCATAGTAACAGAGGGGTACAAACTCCACTTCCACAGTATGCCCCCTCTCTCTACTCCAAGAGAGTTCAGTTCTTGTACCTCCTCACCACTCTCTTGTATCAAGAGGTCACCTCACTCCTCGCTCAGACAGCTATAGAGGAGATACCTTTTTCTCAACAAGGCCTGGGTTTCTACTCCCCCTATTTCCTTATTCCAAAGAAAACAGGAGGGTACAGGCCCATACTAGACCTCAGGAACTTAAACAAATACCTCTTCCGAGAAAAATTCAAAATGATCTCTCTTGGAACACTCCTCCCTTACATTCAGAGTCAGGATTGGCTATGTTCTCTAGACCTAAAAGACACCTATACACATTATCCTTATTCATGCAGAACACAGGAGGTTTCCTCGATTCCTCTTTCAGGGAAGACATTACCAGTACAGAGTTCTACCCTTTGACCTGGCTTCAGCACCAAGAGTCCTCACGAAATGCATGGCAGTGGTAGCAGCATTTTTAAGGACTCTAGGGATATTTGTCTTCCCCTACGAAGACTGGCTAATCCGAGCACCAACAGCTCCAGAAGCCAGTGCAGCTTTTTCCTGCATGATGCAAACCCTGCAATATCTGGGATTGGTCATAAATCTCCCAAAATCCCATCTCACCCCTTCTCGGTCTCTAGAGTTCATAGGGGCTCTTCTAGACACAAGGCAGTCAAAGGCTTTCCTGCCACAACCCCGCTGCGCTCGAATAGTTCAACTGGCGTCTCAAGCAGCTATGAAAACTTTCCTGACTGCTCGGGAAATGCTTCAGTTGCTGGGACATATGGCGTCACCTGTACATGTGGTCCCCTATGCTCGCCTACACATGCGAGCAGCTCAGTGGACTCTTATCCTCTCAGTGGACACAGGCGTCAGGTCATCTGAGGGACAAAATCAGAAACTCTGCACGCCTAATCTCGTTCCTTCAGTGGTGGCAAATGCTGGAAAACCTTCTCTTAGGGTTACCTTTTCAGCAGCCACTGCACCAAGCTACCTTGATGATGGATGCGTCCAAGTCAGGTTGGGGGGCTCATATGGACAATCTCTCCACTCAAGGTCTCTGGACCAAACAGGAGACTTGTCTTCACATAAATTTACTGGAACTCAGAGCCATTTTCTATGCTCTTCGAGTTTTTCAGGACCATCTGCGCTACAAGACAGTCCTTGTGCAGATGGACAATCAGGTAGCCATGTTCTACGTAAACAAACAGGGTGGAGCAGGCTCTCAAGTGTTGTGCAATGAAGCTCTACACCTCTGGTCCTTCGCAAGAAGCCTTCAGATTCAGTTACTGGTGGTGTATCTCCCAGGCACACAGAATCTCCTGGCAGACAAACTCAGTTGAGTGCTGCTACCACATGAGTGGTCTTTTCATTCAGAACAGATTGCTCGAATCTGGGGAACCCCAGATATAGACCTATTTGCAAGTCCTCAGAATGCCAAACTTCCCCGATTCTGTTCCAGAATTCTGTCTCGGAACAGTCAGACAAGGGATGCTTTCCACCTCCACTGGGGTCAGGACTTCCTGTATGCCTACCCACCCATTCCCAAGACTCTATTCAAACTCCAGAGAGACAGGGGCCATATGATCCTCATAGCCCCATGCTGGCTACAACAGACGTGGTATCCACTGCTTCTACGTCTCTCTCAAGCCAGGCCTCTGGACTTGGGATGTGCTCCAGATCTTCTATCCCAGGAGGACGGGACGCTTTTGCACCCGAATCCTCAGTCTTTGCACTTGATGACATGGGTGCTGAGAGCTTAGATTTCCAGGATGTCAACCTCTCTCAACAGGTTAAGGATATCCTTTTGGCCTCAAGGAAACCTTCCACAAGGCAGGCTTATGCCTTTAAGTGGAAAAGGTTCTCTATCTGGTGTTCAAAGAAAGAACTTAATCCTTTTTCAGTTCCTGTAGACGCATTACTGGAGTATCTCCTCCATCTTTCTTCTTTTGGTCTCAAGACCAATTCAGTAAGAGTCCACCTTAGTGCCATTGCGGCTTTCCACAAGCCCTTTGATGGACAACCTGTCTCCTCTCATCCGCTTGCGGCGTGATTTATGAGAGGTCTACTCTTAACTAAGCCTCCCATTAAGCCACCACCCATGGCATGGGACTTAAATCTTGCCTCGGACAGCTCATGAGGCCGCCATTTGAGCCCTTAGCCACTACATCCCTACAGCTTCTTTCCTGGAAGGTAATCTTCCTAATTGTTCTCACTTCCGCAAGACGCATCAGTGAGCTACAAGCTTTAGTGGCTGATCCTCCTTACACAAGATTCCACCATGATAAAGTAGTCCTTAGGACTCATCCTCACTTTATGCCAAAGGTGATTTCGCCTTTTCATTTAAACCATCAGTTTATCTTCCTGTCTTCTTCCCTAGGCCTCATGCCTCGAATGCAGAAAGGAATCTTCACACTATAGATTGTAAAAGAGCTTTAGCCTTTTACCTTCAGAGAACTAGGCGACATAGAAAGGCTTCTCAGCTTTTTCTTGCCTTTGATTCTAGCCACCTGGGGTTACCAGTCTCCAAGAGAACACTCTCCAAGTGGATTGCAGACTGCATATCCTTTACCTATGAGAGTAAGGGACTTTCTCTCGAAGGTCATGTCACAGCTCACAATGTTAGAAGCAATGGCTGTCTCTATGGCCAACCTTCGCTCAGTGTCCATCAATGACATTGGTAAAGCAGCCACTTGGTCCTCAGTTCACATTTTTTGCAGCCCATTACTGCTTACACAAGGACTCCCATCAGGATGCCTCGGTTGGCCAGACTGTTCTCCAACATCTCTTTCAGACTTAGAACAACTCCTACCCCCCCCCCCCGTCCCGGGTTTGGATACCAGAGATCCTTGGGAGGAATCATGACCCACCTCAGCCTGGGTTTGACTGCTCTATGGGGTCATCTCCCTGGCATCTCTAAGCTTGGGAGTCCCCATATGTGAAGACTAAATTCCTACTTGTTCCTGGAGATAGTGTAGTTACTCACCTGTAACAAGTGATCTCCGGGAACAGCAGGAATTGAGTCTTCACAACCCACCCACCTCCCCTAGGAGTTGTATATCTATCTCTCTCTTTCCTTTTGTCTCAGCTACAAACCCAACTGAAGAGGGAGAGTTGGAAAGGCGGGAAGGCAGCAGCGCAGGCAAAGTGGGATGCTCCCAAAAACCTTCCTATAGGACACTGGGGAGCGTTCCTGCGCAGGCTCCGTCAGTGCCGACGATACCCATATGTGAAGACTCAATTCCTGCTGTTCCCAGAGATCACCTGTTACAGGTGAGTAACTACGCTTTAATAGAATGGACAGATAAACAGATTGGTTGAGTACGCCTTCAAAAAGTAGAAAAACTAGGGAACACTCAATGAAGCTACAATGTAGACCTGTAATGAGCTATAAAGAATGTTACCTGTCCCTCTCCAAAGGGATTATCAACAATCCCCTTTAATAGAGTTTACAGTCCAGAGTTCAAGGCTATGAGGGCGTGGCTCAGAGGGAGAGGTTAAGAACCCAGTAGGCTGCAAGAGGGAGAGAAGACTATGGAGCCAGATCTTTCCATGGCAAGCTGTGCAAAGGGGTTATGAGGTAAGAACTTTTACTAGGGCTGTAAGAAGGGCCAGGAGAACCAGTTTGTGGAGGTTAACAAGCTGGGACAAAATAAAACACTGCTTTTGCTTCTCTGAACTGCTGTCTGGCCTGTGTTGTAAAGAAAACCCTTTCCCACCACATGCCATACTACCACATATGGTGGCAACTTGGGGACTAACCCCATGACTGAGGGCAAATCCACATACCTCCAGGGCTGGGCCTGTACAGCAGGTAAAGATGTTTTTTGGTTTGTTTCTATGGGCTAAGATTAACTTGGTAGAGTACACTTTATATCAACCTTGGATCTGACCAAGGGATACTGGCAGATGCACTTGATTGGCTGCCAAGGAGAAGGCTGCTTTTTTGACACCACAATTTACAGTGCTGTCCTTTGATTACATGGGCCCCCGACACGTTTCAAAACCTAGTCTACTACTACTATTACTACTACTATTGAGCATTTAGCTTAGTTACTCACCTGTAACAGGTGTTCTCTGTGGATAGCAGGAATCAGTCCTCACATATGGGTGACGGCGCCGACGGAGCCCGCGCGAAGCAAATCCCAAGCTTTCAAAGAAAGCCTTTGGAATTTTTACCATGCATGTGTGGTCCCCTTCCCACCCAAGGATGCCATCTTGCTCAATCAGATGGCATAGCTAAAAGATGGCAAAAACAAATAAAGATGGTACAACTGCAACTTCAAGGGGAGGAGGGAGGGTTGTGAAGACTGGTTCCTGCTGTCCCCGGAGAACACCTGTTACAGGTGAGTAACTACGCTTTCTCTGGGAACAAGTAGGAAGTCAGTCCTCACATATGGAACTCCCCAGCTACAGGCAGCAAAGAGGTGAGTTTTCAGCCTGGATTTGAAAAGGGCCAGAGAAGGCGCCAGATGTACAGACTCAAGTAGTTTGTTCCAGGCATAAGGGACAGCAAGGTGAAAGGAGCAAAGTATGGAGTTAGCAATAGAAGAGAAGGGCACTGATAGAAGAAATTTGCCAGAAGAACGGAGTTTCCGGGGATGGGTGTAGGGAAGTATAAGAGAGGAAAAGTAGTAAGGAGCTGCAGAGTGAATGCACTTATAGGTCAGCAGAAGAAGTTTGAACTGGATGCGGAAATGGATAGGGAGCCAATGAAGTGACTTGAGAAGAGGGATAATATGAGCATGATGAGGCTGGTGGAAGATTAGCCACACAGCAGAGTGTTGAACAGATTGAAGGGGAGAGAGATGATTCAGCAGGAGCCCAGCAAGAAATAAGTTACAATAGTCAAGATGGGAGGTGATTAAAGAGTGGATTAAGTGTGTTCAAAGAGGAAAGGGCAGATTTTGTTGATGTTATAGAGAAAGAAATGGCAGGTCTTAGCTATGAGTTGGATTTGTATGGAGAAGGACAGAGAGGAGTCAAAGACGATCCCAAGATTGCGAGCTGAGGAAACAGGGAGGAGTAGAGAGCTATCCACAAAGACTGAGAAAGGAGGAAGGGGAGAGGAGGCTTTGGGGGGGAAATAAGCAGCTCAATTTTGGCCATGTTCAGTTTCAAGCGGCGGTGAGACATCCAAGCAGCAATATCAGAAAAGTAGGCAGAGATCTGGGTCTGGATTGCTAGAGAGATTTCAGGTGTAGAGTGGTAGATCTAAGAGTCATTAGCATAAAGATGGTACTGAAAGCCATGGGAAGAGATGAGTGCACCAAAGGACTGGGTATAAAGAGAGAAAAGGAGTGGACACAAGACATATCCTTGGGGTACCCCAACTGAGAGCGGGATAGCAGCAGAGGAGGATCCACCAGAACAAACACTGAAAGAGCGATGGGAGAGAAAAGAGTCGAACCAGGATAGTACAGAGCCCTTAAAACCAAGTGAGGACAGGGTATCAAGGAGAAGGTTGTGGTCTACAGTGTCAAAAGCAGCAGAGAGGTCAAGAAGGATGAGAATTGAGTAAAGGCCCTTGGATTTTGCGAGGAACAAGTCATTGGAGACTTTGGCAAGAGCCATTTCAGTAGAATTTAAAGGACTAAAGCCAGATTGTAAAGTATCCAGGAGGGCTTGAGAGAAGAGAAAGTCAAGGCAAAGGTGGTGAACCGCACGTTCAAGTAGTTGAGAAACAAAGGGGAGGAGGGAGATGGGTCGATAGGAGGACAGGTAGGATCAAGTGAGGATTTTTTGAGGCGAGGTGTAACTACAGCATGCTTGAAGGCTGCAGGGACAGTTGCAGTGGAGAGCGATAGATTGATGGGGCTTAGGAGACGGGTGGGAATAGGATCGGAGGAGCAGGTAGTGAGTTTGGAGGAGGAAAGTCTGACTGTGTCGGACTTTAGGCCAGCCCCCGACAGATGTAATAGGTATTGTAACATGTCCGGCATCATGCAAGAGAAGGGGTTAAGACCTTTCTCCTCACACCAGAAAAAAAACCTGCGCCACTTAAAGGCATACGCCTGACGCATGGAGTCCTTATGTGGGGCAAGCAGAACATCTTCAACTGCCCTGGAGAGGCGGTGATGTGCTATAGCTAGCCTTTCAGCATCCAGGCTATCAAGGCAAGGGACTAGAGGTTGGGGTGCATCAGCATCCTGTCCTCCTGTGACAGCAGGTCCGGGGCACTCCCTAGTGGCAATGGGTCCTGCTGGGACAGCTGTAGCAGTAGGGGTAACCAGGGCTGCCTGGGCGCAATGAATATGACTGAGGCCGCCTCCTCTTGGATCTTGAGGGGGGTCTGTGGCACCAGGGGCATAGCAGAAACGTATACAGGAAGCCCCTGGACCAGGGGAGGAAGAAGGCGTCCACTGCATCCCATCTCTAGGCTGGCCTCTGAAAGCAGAAGCGTGGCAGCTGCGTGTTCTCTGGACTGGCAAAGAGGTCAATTTCTGCGGTCCCCCAGTGCCAGAAAACCTCCCTCCAGCACGGCTGGGTTCAGCCTCCACTCATGGGGCTGGAGGACTCTGCTCAGGTGGTCGGCCTGTATATTGTCCTGGCCCAGCAAGTACACCGCTTTGAGGGAGATGTTCTTCCCCTTTGCGAGGTCCCAGCAGAGGTGGTACGAGCCTGTACCCCCGCTTGTTGATGTAGTTCATCGCCATCTGGTTGTCTGTCTGGACCTGAACCACTCGTCCTTCCAGATGATCCTGGAAGACCCGTAGAGTGTGACAGACTGCTCCGAGTTCCAGCAGGTTGATCTGCGAGGTGCTCTTCTCTGACGACCATGAGCCTTGCAACTGCAGGTGATCGCAGTGGGCCCCCCAGCCCAACTTGGATGTGTCTGTTGTCAGGATGCATTGTTTTGGGGGAGCCTGGAAGGGCTGGCCGGCTCTGAGGTTGAGGGGGTCCTGCCACCAAACAAGAGAAGTTACTAGGGCTAGTGTGACTTGGATGCAGTCCTCCAGACGGCCTGACGCTTGTATTCACTGGATGCTGAGTGTCCACTGAGCCTGCTGCATGAAGAGGCGGTCAAAAGGGGTTAAGTGGATGGTAGATGCCATGTGTGCCAAGAGGCGGAGTATCTGCTTGGCTGTCATCGCTGACCCACCCTGCACAGACTGCACCAGGGCAGAGAGGCGCTGCGCCTGATCCAGTGGCAGACAGGCTCTCGCCTGAGTAGAATCCAGTAGGCCGCCGATGAACTCCAAGCGCTGGGTGGGCAGCAGGTGAGACTTCGGGAAGTTCACCTGAAGCAGCCCTATGGTGCACTGTGCCACGTTGTGCACCTCCTCCAGTGGGCTAGCTCATATGAGCTAGTTGTCCAGGTAGGGGAAGACAAAAACTCCTAGGAGCCTGAGGTGAGTGGCCATGGCTGCCAGGCATTTCGTGAATATACGAGGAGCTGAGGCTAGGCTGAAAGGGAGTACCCTGTAATAATAATATCATCCACTGATGATAAATCAGAAGTACTGAAAGTGCCTTGGATGGAGCAGGATATGGGTATAGGCATCTTTGAGATCTAAGGAGCATAGACAATCTCCCTGCAGTAGGGTAAGGCATCAAGGTTCCTAGAGATACCATTTCAAATTTTTCCTTGACAAGGAAGTGGTTGAGGTCCTGGAGATCCAGGATGGAGCAGAAACCCTGTCTTCTTAGGGACAAGGAAGTAGCGGGAGTAGAACCCCTGGCCCTGAAGAGGTTGGGGGATGGCTCCACTGCCTGATCCTCAAGCAAGAATTCCAGTTCCCTTTGGAGAAGCTCCCTGTGCAAGGCGTCCATGGGTAATTCTCCTGGGAAGAAGGGAGGAGGCAGCTGGGCAAAGTGGAGGAGATATCCCTACCTGACCACTTGAAATACCCAGGCATCTGTGGTGATGCTTGGCCACTGATGTGAAAAGTGGACCAGCTGTCCTCCTATGAACCTTGGGCCTTGTACCTCCTGGGGGGAGGGAGGCTATGCCCAAGGAGTCAAAAGCTCCCCCCAGGCTGTAGCTGGGGCGCTGTTTGGGGTTTGGGAGCCTCTGGCTTATGGAGGCCATATCCCTGGCCCTTGGCCTTTTAGTCTCGGTGGGGACGGGACGGGACATGATAGGCCTAAAACGTGGGGAAGTTCCCATAAGCCTTCTTGGTCTTCAGGTGCAAGGACTTTCTCCCCAAAGTCTTCCTGCAGGAATATTCAGACACATTCTTGGACAGCCTGATTTTGGTCATGAATTCCTTCTCCAGCTCGTCGGCCTTCTCAGTCATGGGCTTGCCGAAGAGATTCTCCCCCTGACAAGGGACATTGGCCAGCATGTCCTGAACCCACTGCTCCAAGTTGGAGGACTGTAGCCAGGCAAGGCGGTGGCAGTAATGCCCACTGCAGCAACCTGAGCCACAGACTCAAAGCTATCGAAGGCTGCAGTAGTTTGAAACTTGGAGCACTCCTTGACTGATGACACCAGGGTATTGAAGTGCTCAAGGGACTTGCCTGATTAAACAGCCGGGAACCCGACGAGTTCCTTCGCAAGATCCCGCAGGTACATGCCCATGTATAGCTGGTATGCCTGGATCTGGGCTGTGAGCATGGAGTGCTGGAAACACATCCTGCCAAAAGCATCCATGGTGTGTGCTTCCCTGCCGGGAAGCACTGAGGAGTGCGTCTTTTGGCTTTTAATGCAACGCTTAGTTGACTCCACCACCATGGAGTTAAATGGCAGTTGTGTTTTCTGGGAGCCGGGATTCCAGCCGACTCAATACTGCAATCGAGTCGACAATTCACAATTGACACCATCACAGGGGACTCCCATCTCTTGAATAGCAACCATTCGAGGATGTGGGGCATGGGCACCGTCAGTGCCTCCCGAGGAGGAGCCTTGTATTGGAGGATCTCGACAACCTTGGTATGCAGCTCATCCTCAGGCACTGCCATGAGGCGAGTGCCTGGGAATCTCCCACACAAACTCAAAGAAGGCTAGATCCTCCAGAGGTAACAGCCATGATGAAGTGGCAGCGATGGGTCGGAAGGGATGTCCCTGTGGAGGATGGTGTCAAGGGGACTCCTTGTCAGTCTCCCACACTGACTGAGCCAGAGGAATTGGCGAGCACCCCCTGTTTGTTGAACTAGCTTGATATCGACAACTCCCAGCATCGGAGCTCCTGAGCTGCCATGCCTGATGCTGTGTCAGCCTCGAGTTAGTCACCGACAGAGTCGATACCAATTGAGCCAACCTCTTGAAGATGGGTGGAGCATCCTCCGGGGAAGTCCTTGTCAAGTATGGCTCCCATGGCTGGCACCGATGACCCTGAGTGACCGGGAGTCTGGCCCTGCTGTGCCTCAATGAATGCAGCAAAGCTGTGTTCCAGGGCCACCATTCTGTCCTCTATGCCAGACAGCTCCACAGCAGTGTGTGTTGGCCTTGAGGATGTCGAGGCCAGCGTCAGGTCTCTGGCAGTGGAATCCCTAATGATGATCGTGTCGGGGGACCCAAATCGATCCTCCAACTCTGTGGACTCCTCCTTCCGCCAGAGCTGCTTCAATGAGTGCTCCTCGTCACCAGCGTCAGGTCTAGGACTCTGTGCTCGGCTCCTGGGTGTCTTACCCTTGGGGCTGGGGTCAGACCTTGACTTCGACGAAGCCCTCAACTCATGGGGAAGGTCCTCCGAGGATGACTCAGATGCCTGATGACCTTAAGACTCCAATCGAGCCCACACACGTGACGCCGAGTTGCCCGATGCCGGTGTCGAAGGCAGGGATTCCACCCCCAATGCTGATCCAGAGGCAGACTTACCAAACAGCTCCCCCTGCTGCCTTTTGCGTTCCTTCTGGATCTTGGCCAACATCACAAGGCAGAACAGGCAGGAAGACACATCGTGGTCCGCCCCGAGGCATTTATTGCAAGTACTGTGGTGTCCATATGGGACATAGTGCGGTTGCACTTGCCACACTGCTTAAATCCGATGGTTGAAGACATAGCGGGAAAAACGAGCCCAGCAAGATTAAACTCCAATACTTCGACCAGATAGGCCGCAAGCAAAACACCCATGGGCCAAATGTAAAAGAAAAAGTACCCGAGCGAAAAACAAGACCCCGAGGTGGAGGACTTGGGCAGTGGAAAAGTGATCAAACTGATCCAGTAGGAAAACAGGAGAAAAATACTGATGAACAGTGAAAAAAATCAACTTTATCTGGGGTGCACAGACAGTACATCTGCAGGGCTCTGCAGAAATAAGACGACTAAGATGGCACCTTTGGGCTGGAAGGTGACCACACATGTGCAGTGTAACTCCCAAGAGCTTTCTTTGAAAGCTGGGGAATGGATATGCTCGAGCTCCGTCGGCGCAGACATCACTCATATGTGAGGACTGACTTCCTGCTTGTTCTCGGAGAAAATATTTTTTCACTCAACGAATAATCAAACTCTGGAATTTGTTACCAGAGGATGTCGTACAAGCTGTTGCTTACCTGTAATGGGGTTTCTTTCTTTCTTTCTTATTATTTATTTGTATTTTTATACCACTTTATCATTTCAATCAACTTCAACTTGATAATGTACATTAAACAGGGACATTAATAACTTGGATTTTTCTGAGGCAAAGGAGTGCCAGTGGGAACTGAACCCTTGATCTTCTGGATAACTAGGCAGTTGCTCTAACCACTAGGCTACTCCTCCAATCCATTCTTTGTAGACAGCAAGGGTATGCAGTCATACTCACTGTCCCGCCTTACCCCCTACCATTGACAAAAAAAAATGGGGGGGGGGGGGGGAGGAAAGGAAATTAGTAAAAGAAACATCTGCCAACACTATCATTGTGTTAAGACCAGCCATGAGAAATCTTGACAGCTACAGTACAGTCCGATGGGAATGTACACAGCAAATCATCTTGTCACACATTGCCTGTCTAATTCAGCTATTAGTTCAACTTTGTAGCATGGGCTGGTGAAGCGAGAGTGAGCGCATATGCTTGGAGAAGTCCACAAGACTACTTTGAGCTGTGGAAGAGGTGGGTACCAGGCACCGGAGACGTCACCTAGAGTGTGGATGAATACCCCTGCTGCCTACAAAGAACCTCCCTTACAGGTAAGCAACTATTTTTCTCATAGTTTGTTGGAATTAAGGCAGGGGAGAGTTTATGAGGCCAGCTTAAACTGTGGGTCAGCAAGCAGCCAAAGAAAATTATTCTTAACAGCTGGCACTCAGAGACAGAATATTTATAGTTTGTTTATTAAAACTTGATATACCGCCCTTCGTTACAACAGCAAGGTGATTTACATAGAATAAAATTAATTAAAAGAAAAAGAAAGGAACTCCAATATAAGATATGAAAAGGATTCACAATCATACAGTTAGAGAAGGGAAAGTAAGTTTAAAAAAATGGCAGAGGTCAATGAGGAAGGAGAAGGTAGTCAGTGGTGAAGAATGGCTAGCTATGTCAATCAGAAGAGAGGTTGAAAGCCTTCTGAATTAAAGTTGAGAATCTGGCAGCTGACAGCCATGCATTTACAATGGAATCTTCAGAGTGTCTCCCGTTATCTATCTCAGAACTTCTTTTAAAACATTTTTGTCTTATCAGTTCAGTATAATCAGCATTCAAAGAGCTTGTAAAATACCCTAAATTGACTGGATGTACCACAGCTCACTAGTACACACTGGCAAATCAAGTCATTCTTTTGGGACTAATCAGGTGCATGGCTGGATGGAACTCTTGCTTGCATCCATCTCTTATTTACTGTTTCTGCCAAATTTGGCTCCTCTAGCTTGGTATGAGGTGTCTTCCAAGGTCACTGAATCATTTAACTTAGGAGGTCTGCATCCCTTCAATGTCAAAGCTCAAAGAAAATTCATCTCTGCTAAATGCAGCTTAATCTTTCTCTAGCATGTCCCCAAATCCTTGACTTCCAAGACTTCATTTTCTTTGGTTCAGATGAGGGTGGAGGGGGGATCGTAGGAGGAAGAGACAGACAGACAAACAAAGTCTTTTTTTTTTAATTTAAAGTTTATTGAAACACTGGCAAACCATACAGTATAACAAACTCCATCTGCTAACGACCATGCTTCAAGGCACAATATATCACAAAAAAGCATTTTCCTCACAAATATACAAAGAAAGAAATCTCCCCCCCCTCTCTTCCATCAGGGAATAGCATCAAGAAAACACTAAACAAGAAAGCAAAATATTCACAGTTGTATCCAGCAAATATCAGACACCACAGCATTATTCAACATCTACCAAGGGGACCACTCCCATCAACCACAACTAGCTTTCCCTCACTGTCCCTTTCCCTCTACACACCAACATTCAAAGGGCTCCCACAACTCTGAAAACCTAGTCGTTACTGTCTCATGGCCATAAACCTGGCCATGGCCATCCCATACAAGTACTTAACTTTCTTCACCACCAACTCCAACTGGGGAGGCTCTGCCCTCTGCTAAAACTGTACTAAAGACAGCCTCGCAACAATCAGTAGATAGAGGGACCAACTCAACTCCCACGCCCGCAACTCCCCCTCCCCTTGGTTACGCAAAACTAAAGACACTGAGGTGGCAACTCTTTGTCGCAGCACCTAGGACAGCAGGCCAAACTCTCGTGCCCATAGGTCTTGGACATGGGGATAGTCTCACCATATATGCTTAAAGGTTGTCTCTTCCCCAAAAGTCTCACCAGCACCTCCCATTTCCCAGCCCCAGTAGCCTATGAGGGGTATAATACCAGTGAAAATACATCTTATAATTATTTTCAATTAAATATATTTCCTGCAAGCCCTTATAGAACCTCTGAATCACTGGTGCCCACCCCAAGGTCTGCCTCCCAATGAACATAGTGTAATGGTTTTGAGGACTCCTTCCCACCCAATGCCTTATATACCCGAGATAAACACCCCTTCATAGTTCCCGCCAAAAAGGCGGGTTCCAGGTTGCCAAAATCCAGACTCCTCTGTATCCTAACCCCCACTTTGAGGAAGTGACACACCTGGTAGTACTGAAATCCATCCCGCTCCTCCAAACTGAATTCCTGCTTTAACGCAGCAAAAGAATGTCCCTCTCCCCCCAGAATCTGCAGTCCCAAAGCCTCCCATCTCCTGTATGTCAGATCCAAAAGGCCTGGTGGGAACAATGGATTTAAACAAATTGGATACAATTTAAAGATCTTCCACTCCTCATATAGTCTCCTCTACTGCTGCTCCCAGACTCTGACCGTGACACCACCCACTGGTTTGCCTCCAATACCCTCCTGATGGAGCTGCCCCCCCTCCCCACAAGATATACCGTAAGGGGCAAGCACCTACCACCGCCTGCTCCAGGTGTATCCACTCCTTCCATGGGCAAACATGCCATTCCACTGCCACCCTAATTTGGACCGCCTCATAGTATCTACATAAGTCAGAAATGCCCGATCCCCCATCTACCCGTGTCCTACACAGTGCCTACCTGCCATCCTTGATCGTTTGAAATTACAGATAAAGTCCCTCAAGGTCCGTTGTCACCTCCAGAAAAATCTCTCAGGAATCCCAATGGGCAAGGCAGTAAAAATGTATGGAAACCTGGGTACTTACACATTTATGCAGATGACATCATGCTCTATAGACCATTCAACCATAGTCACCCCGCTAACACAAACCTCATATAGTGCTTCGCAGAAGTCTCACAATGGCTAAAAAACAACAACTTAACTATCAACTACAAAAAGACCGAAGCTCTCCATCACAAAAGACATCAACTTCACTCCACTGGACTCCATCACCCTAAACACCGAAATAAAGGTACAACCCGAAATAAAGTATCTGGGAGTCACGTTAGATCAACACCTCTCCTTCAAATCACAAATACAAAACATCGCAAAAGCAGTCTACAACAAAATCAGAACTCTTTAGCGACTGCGCCCTCTCTTTGAACCACCAGACTTCTGCTCAGTATTCCAAACCCTAATCCTCCTGCATACTGACTACTGCAACTCCATTTACCAAGGCCTTCCTCAATCCACCCTACTGCCCTCTCCGCACTGCACACAGCAGCATGCACTGATTTGAACTTCAAAATATGACCACATAATACCCACCTTGAAACAACTACACTGGCTTCCACTAACCAGCTGGATCAAGTACAAGACGCTTCTACTAACTCACAGAGCCGTCAATAGCAACCCTACATCACAACGATACACATTGCTCCAAACCCCACAGCACAACCGAGCAAGACGACAATCTACCAAGAACATCTTAATTATCCCCCATGCAAGAACAAAGCCAACCCAACAAATATGTGCACGATCCTTTGAATTGTATGCTCCATCAGCCTGGAACACACTCCCAGACTCAATATGAAACATCATGGACCTACCAACATTTTGAACGCACTTAAAGCCCACCTGCTTACCAAAACTTTGACCCCCCTACCTAACACCCCTCCCCCAAGATTCAACATCACTTATGGACAGTAGGAAGCTGAACGCCAAACAAGTTTAACAATCTGTACATAAGTCCGCCTACATGTAAATAACGAACAATGTTTAGAAGTGTTCTACTTAACTGTACATAAGTTTAGTTTCAATGTAATCTCTTATAACTGTTCAATGTAAACCGCCTTGATCAATGGTGAAAGGCGGTATATAAGTATTGCTACATAAATTTTAAGGCTATTGACACTCCCAAACCAAGAAAAGCTCAGTTTTTTCCATTGCTGCAAATAAAAAACAACCGCTTTCCACAAAGGATCAAAGTTTAAAGATAGCAATCTAATACAGTCCGCTGCGATGTTCATTCCCAAATAACAAATGTGAGATGATGCCCACTTAAAGGAGGAAGCATTCTTAAGATTCTGCCTCTCTGAGGGATGCAGGAACAACTCAAGAAATTCAAATTTGGTTACATTCATTTTAAACCAGGAGACCTGTCCAAAACACTCCAACTCCTCCCACACCCTCACCAAAGACATCATTGGGTCAGCTGCAGTAAATAGGAGGTCATCTGCAAACAAGGACAGTTTGTACTGGCTATTACTCCTCTCCCCCCTCCCGGATCCCTTCAATATCTTCCTGGGCTTGAACACACTGAGCTAAGGTCTCCAAAGCTAAAGCAAAAGGGACAAGGGGCACCCTTCCCGCGTACCCTTCTGCAACTCAAACGCAGAGGTTTACGCCCTATTCACCTTAATCCTAGCCATGGGGCGGGTGTAAAGTACTTGAATCTATTGCTTAAAGGGACCCCCAAGCCCCATATTCTCGAGCACCTAGAACAGATAGGGTATACTGGCCTTATTGAATGAGCATCACCCTGGTGTGGCAGGAAGTGATCCTGTAACTAGGACCTGTCCTCCAGGTGATGTAAAACCCTCTCGCACCAAGGACGTTTCTCCAGGGCCATGTCCCCATGAGAGGAGATTCAGGACAGCTGTCATAGTTGGTGATTCAATCATTAGGAATGTAGATAGCTGGGTGGCTGGTGGACGTGAGGATCGCCTGGTAACATGCCTGCCTGGTGCGAAGGTAGCGGACCTCATGCACCGCCTAGATAGGATCATAGATAGTGCTGGGGAGGAGTCTGCTGTCTTGGTACATGTTGGTACCAATGACATAGGAAAATGTGGTAGGGAAGTTCTGGAGGCTGTGATACAGAAAGCACTTCTGACATGATGGAATGGGAGAGTAGTGAGCCCTCTAGCGGTAAAACTCAGGAAAAGCCAGGTTTCCATAGAAGCAGGAAGCCTTTAGAAAAAATGCAGCTCAGTCAGGATTATGACGTAAGAGCTAGAGGCAGCTCTAACAAGAGGCAGCTGACTAATCAGGTGGGTGTGCCTGCACGTGGAAGCTGTTGGAGACCAGCTTCAGATTCACTCTTTAAGGGTGGAAGCAAAGTTAGTCGTGGAGAGACACAAAGAGAGACACAAGGAGACAGGCACAAGAGGAACACAGGAAATACAGAGAACACGAGGTCAGACACGGGGAAGGACGTGAAGGAAGACAACGTCCAGAGAGGATACAATCACAGCAGCAGCCACACAAGCCAACAGACAGGAAGGTCTGGAAACCCAGCTTCAGGCAAGAAGGATTCACGTGGGTTCATTCCTTACTACTTTAAAGCCAAGCTGAAGTCTGTTGATGGGCTACCTGAAGACAGGGCTAAGCTATTACCCTGGGGGAAGGGACAAAGCTCTCAACACAGACAGAGCAGTGCTGACACAAGAGGTACGTCTGTATCACTTCCTAATCAAAGCCTGGTAGAAGAGATAGTAAAGCAGTTAAAATCTAGTGCTAGCCAATGCCAAGATAGCACTGCTGTAAATGCTTCTAATTCTAATGCTTTGGAGAAGTGGCTAAAAGCTGATATAAGTTCTATAAGAGAAAGCTTACATAACAAGTATTCTCCTGAACCAAAGACTGTCACGGCATATGATCAGGGAACCTTCCTAAACCAGTTGCAGGACGTGAGCTCAGCTGTGCTTGATAGGAACTCTCAAGAGCAGTGCTGTAGCATTGACAATGAAGAAATGATTGTTGAAGAACCTTTTGTTCCTAATGATATAGAATGCTGTCAGATGGATTGCTCATACTGTGATTCTGATAAACTGGATCTCCGTTGAAACAAGCTTTGCTGAAGTACTGACAAAGTTGTTTAAAAGGTTTTCAGTTACTGTGAAGAAAACAGTTTATTTCATGCTTTCTAGTTTACCCTTACTTTCTGTTACTCAGAAGAAAGAATTCTTATTTGCTTTATTTACCTATGAACTCTTGTGAAGAGGAAAAACCCTTATAATAAATTTATCTGTTTCAAATTGACCCTCGTGCCACAACACAATTTGTTCCAGGTGTTCTCAAAACTACAAATCCCAGCAACCCTTGCTGGCCAAAATAGTAAAAGGACACTGTCAAACAAATATAGCGGTCGCCCCTGCTATTAAGCCACTGGCCTGTAGGAGGGGAGTTGCGACAAGGCTAAATTTAAGCTTTTAGGTAGGAAGTTGAAATCCAGAACTTCCAGGATAGCGTTCTCCGAAATGCTTCCTGTTCCACACGCAAGACCCAAAAGACAGGAAGAGCTCCGGAGTCTCAATGCGTGGATGAGACAATGGTGCAAGGATGAGGGTTTCGGATTTGTTAGGAACTGGGGAACATTCTGGGGAAAGGAGGGGCTCTTCCAAAGGGATGGGCTTCACCTTAATCAGGATGGAACCAGACTGCTGGCATTAACCTTTAAAAAGGAGATAGAGAAGCTTTTAAACTAGAAAATAGGGGAAAGCCCAGGAGCGCATGGTTCGGACGAAGGTATCCTTGAAGGATACTACCAAAAGCAGTGAGGTTCCAAAAAAGAGTATAGTAGCCCAAATGCCCTTGAGTAAGGTGCAGACAGAGCGTAAAGATTCCAAATTACCCATGCCTACCAATAGCCAGATTAATATTAATAAAATACAGTTTCTAAAATGCTTGTATGCAAATGCTAGAAGACTAAACAATAGGATGGGAGAGTTAGAATATATAGCACTAAATGAGAGGTTAGATATGATTGCAATCTCAGAGACATGGTGGAAGGAGGATAACCAGTGGGACACTGTGATACCTGGATACAAACTATATCGTAATGATAGAACTGATCAAATTGGTGGAGGAGTTGCGCTCTATGTTAGAGAGGGCATTGAGTCAGAAAGGATTAAAGTTTTGCAGGAAACAAAATTTGCTGTAGAATCTCTATGGATTGAAATTCCATGTAAAAAAGGGAAAGCGATGGCAGTGGGAGTGTACTATCGACCGCCTGGCCAGAATGAATAAATGGATGATGAAATGCTCAAAGAAATCCTGGAAGCTAACAAAAGTCACAGGAGAGTAGTAATAATGGGTGATTTCAATTACCCTGGTATCGACTGGGTCAGTGTTACGGCAGGACAAGCTAGGGAGATAAAGTTTCTAGATGAAATAAATGACTGCTTCTTGGAGCAGCTGGTTCATGAACCGACCAGAGGGGAAGCCATACTGGACCTAGTCCTTAGTGGAACGCCAGATCTGTTGCAAGAAATAAGGGTGTTGGGACCACTTGGCAATAGTGATCATAGCATGATCGTGTTTGATTTAATTAGTGGAGGAGGGATAGTAAAGAAATCCACAGTACTACCTTTTAACTTTCAAAAGGGAGACTATGATAAAATGAGGAATATAGTTAAGAAAAAACTAAAAGGAGCGGTTGCAAAGGTTAAAGACTTACAGCAAGCTTGGGTGTTATTTAAAAATACTATCCTCGAAGCCCAGACCAGCTGTATTCCATGCATTAAGAAAAGTGGAAGAAAGTCCAAAAAACTGCCAGCATGGTTTAAAGGTGAGGTCAGAGAGGCTGTTGCTGCCAAAAAAGAATCCTTCAGGAAATGGAAAAAAGAGTCAAACGAAGAAAACTGGAAACAGCACAAGCACTGGCAAGTTAAATGCAAAGCATTGATAAGGCACGCAAAGCGAGAATTTGAGAAGGAACTTGCTATGGAAGCAAAAACACGAAATAAAGACTTTTTCAAGTACATTCGTAGCAAAAGGCCTGTGAGAGAGTCCGTTGGGCCATTAGATGATAGAGGGGTAAAAGGGGCAGTAAGAGGAGACGAGGCTATAGCAAAGAGACTGAATGAATTCTTTGCTTCGGTCTTTACTGAGGAAGATGTAGGGATGTTACCCAAAACTGAAGTGGTATTTAAAGGTGATACTGCAGAGGAATTGAGAGAAATATCGCTACACCGGGAAGATATATTACAACTATTTGATAAACTGAATAGTAGCAAATCATCTGGACCAGATGGCATACATCCAAGAGTGTTGAAAGAACTGAAATATGAGATTGCCGACCTGCTATTGGTAATCTGTGAACTTTCATTAAAATCATCTGTAATACCTGAAGATTGGAGGGTCGCCAACGTAACACCAATCTTTAAAAAGGGTTCCAGGGGTGACCCGGGAAATTACAGACCGGTGAGTCTGACGTCAGTACCGGGGAAAATGGTAGAAACCATCATAAAGAACAAAATTACACAGCACGTAGATAGTCATGGCCTAATGGGAGACAGCCAACATGGCTTTAGACAAGGAAGATCTTGTCTTACTAATCTGATATGTTTTTTTGAAGGTGTGCATAAACAGGTAGACAAAGGTGAGTCGGTTGATATAGTGTATCTGGACTTTCAGAAAGCTTTTGATAAGGTCCATCATCAGAGACTTTTGGCGAAACTAAAAAGTCATGGGATAAGGAGGCAGTGTACTATTGTGGATCGGGAATTGGTTAAAAGATAGAAAGCAGAGGGTAGGGCTAAATGGCCAATATTCCCAATGGAAAAAGGTGAATAGTGGAGTACCCCAGGGATCTGTACTGGGTCCGCTACTTTTTGACATATTCATAAATGACCTGGAAAAGGGAATAACGAGTGAGATTATCAAATTTGCAGATGATACAAAACTGTTTAAAGTTGTTAAAACCCAAGAGGATTGTGGAAAACTGCAGGAGGATCTGGATAAATTGGAAGACTGGGCATCCAAATGGCAGATGAAATTCAATGTGGACAAGTGCAAAGTTATGCACCTAGGGAAGAACAACCCACACTATAGTTACACAATGCTAGGTTCCACATTGGGAACCACCACCCAGGAAAAAGATTTAGGAGTCATCGTGGATAACATGTTAAAACCCTCTGCCCAGTGTGCAGCGGCAGCCAAGAAAGCAAATAGAATGCTAGGTATCATAAAGAAAGGGATGGAAAATAAAATAAAGGATATTATAATGCCTCTGTATCGTTCCATGGTACGACCGCACCTTGAATATTGTGTGCAGTTCTGGTCACCGTATCTTAAAAAGGACATAGCATTATTAGAAAAAGTACAGAGAAGAGCCACCAAAATGGTGAAGGGGATGGAAGGCTACTCCTATGAAGAGAGGCTACAAAGGTTGGGGCTCTTCAACCTGGAAAAGAGACGGCTGAGGGGAGATATGATAGAGGTCTATAAATTAATGAATGGAGTGGAGCGGGTAAACGTGGATCAATTGTTTACGCCATCAGAATATAGAAAGACTAGGGGACATGCAATGAAGCTACAGGGTAAACTATTTAAGACAAATAAGAGAAAATATTTTTTCACTCAACGTGTAATCAAACTCTGGAATTTGTTACCGAAGGATGTAGTAAGGGCTGTTAGTGTAGCTGGGTTTAAAAAAGGTTTGGACACGTTCCTGGAGGAAAGGTCCATAAACCACTATTAAAAAGGGACCCAGGATAATCAATGCTTGACCCAGTACAAGCATTGTGGAACCTGTGTCTTTTGGGGATATTGCTAGGTACGTATGACCTAGATTGGCCATTGTTGGAAACAGGATACTGGACTCGATGGACCTCGATCTGACCCAGTATGGCATATCTTATGTTCTTATGAATGCTTTTTCAGCATCCACAGTTAACACTACCACAGATTTCCAACCCCCCCCCCCCATTAAGTTGAGGATTTTACAGACATTATCGGCACATTGTCTACCCAGTATAAAGCCCAATTGGTTAGGAGAGGCTGTAAATGGTTCACCAAAACCCTGGTGAGGATTTTCTGATCAACCCCTAGCAGAGAGATGGGGAGATAGAAACCACAGTGAGTGGGATCCTTGCTCTCTTTTGGTAGACCGTAAGACCTGCCTCCCGCATGGACAGCGGCATAATCATATCCTGGGGGAAGTTGTTATAAACTCTTATCAACAAATCCACCAACTGGGGCTGAAAGCTTTTTTAAAATAGGTTTGTATAACCATCCAAGCTTGGGGCCTTCGATTTTGGTAGGGCACAAATAACTTGCTGGATCTCTACTGCCGAAATCAGCCACCCAACAGCTGCCTGTCCTCCTCAACCAAACAGGGGAGATCACAAAATGCTAAATACTCCTTAATCTGGTCCTCCTCAGCCCTTCACTTGTGGGTATATAATTCCTGAGAAAACTCCCTAAAACATTTTTTGTATCCCCACCCAATCGGTGGTCTCCACCCCCTGTTTATCCTTAATTTTCCATATCCAAATCCTAGTTCGGACCTTTTTAATCTGGAATGCCAGAACCCTCCCTGCTTTATTACCAAACTCAAAATGTTCCTGGCTGATCATCTCCAGATCCTGACAAGTATCAGCCAAATGCAATTCCTGCAAACATCTCTGCAGTTCTACCAAATGCTTACAAAACATGGGATCACTATTACCCTGCTTAACCTGATGATCCACCCCCTCTATCGCCTGGTGTAGCTCCTCAAATTCCCGCTCTCTTGTTTCTTATATGACCCCAAGCTAATCAAGTGTCCCTGGGTCACTGCTTTAAGACAGTCCCAAAGGACCCCAGGAGAGCAAGAACCATTATCATTAAACTCCAGATTTATTTATTTAACAGTTTTTATATACCGTCTTTCTACAATTCAAGACGGTTTACAGAGAACATAACACAGCAGTATATTTCAACTGATTACACAGAAACAAACATAACAAGGGTATAAGTGGTTAATATAAGTAATTTTGTCCATGGGGAGTCTTCATGGACAGGAACTATTTGCATGCTTATTTACAGGAGAGGTGGGGAGAGGTCAAAGGAGATGATTTGGGTAGGGTGTTAGAGGGAGGGTTGAGCGGGAGAGAAAGGGTGTAGAGGGAGGGCTGTGGTGGTAGGGAAAAATGTTCCTGGAAGAGATGGGTTTTTAGCTTCTTCCGGAACTCAGAGTGATCAGAACAGTTCCGTAGTTCATATGGTAGGGTATTCTATAGAGAGGGGGCATAAAGGGAGAATGCCCGATTACAGGTAGTTTGATTGCGTTTTCTCTTGGTAGTTGGGATAGATAGGTTTTTAGTGAAGGTGCGGCGTGTTCTATTGTTGTTGGAATTGGATAGGAGCGAGGAGAGGCATGGAGCTGACTCATTGGAGATGATTTTATGTATGAGGGCAATTACTTTGAATTTAACTCTGGATTGAATGGGGAGCCAGTGGAGATCGTGGAGGATTGGCGTTATGTGTGATCGTCTAGGATTATTTGTGATGAGACGAGCTATTGTGTTCTGTGCCATTTGGATAGGTTGAATGCTGTTCTTGGGAAGGTCATGATAGATGAGGTTACAGTAGTCAAGGGATGGGATGGTGAGAGCCTGGCAGACAGTGCGAAAGGAGTCGGGGTTTAGGAGAGGTTGGAGGTTCCGAAGAGTATGTAGTTTTGCATATATTGTATTAGAGGTTCTTTTTATCTGTTCAGTGAATATGAGGTTCTGATCAAGGATAAGACCAAGATATTTCACTTGATTTTTAATAGTGAGGGTGGGATCACCAAGGGTAAGGGTTGTTGGTGGAGTATAGGAAGTATTGGTAAGTACTTGAAGAGCTTCGGTTTTAGATTGGTTAATTAGGAGATTATGATGCAAGAGCCAAGTCTTTAGGTTTGTGAGGCATTCACTTATATTGGTAAAATTAGGGTTTGCTAAATTGAATGGAGTGAAGCACATAATGTCATCCGCATATAATTGGTAATGGATTCCATGGCTTTGGAAAATCTTGCAAACTGGTTGAAGGAAAATGTTGAATAGTAGCGCAGATAAACTGGATCCTTGGGGGACTCCCTGTTTTAGGGTAAATGGTAGGGATGTGTCATTCCCTATGTGGACCTGTTGCGTCCTATTTTCTAAGTAAGAGTAGAACCACCTAAGTGTTGTGTCCCTCAGTCCTATTTCGTAGAGCCTGTCTAAGAGTTGGTGGTGGGGAAGGGAATCAAAGGCTGAAGATAAGTCGAGAAATATGAGAAGGCATCCTTGGGTGGGATTCTGGATGTATAGGTACAATGAATCTAAGAGAGAGGCAAAAAGGGTTTCAACTCCATGGTTCTTTTTGAAGCCATATTGGAATAGGTCAAGGGGAGTGTGCTCATCTGTGAAATTCTGAAGTTGATTTTGGACTAGTTTTTCAGTTATCTTAGCGAGGAAGGGGATACTGGAGATGGGCCTGTAGGAAGTAGGTGAGGTGGGGTCAAGCTTTGATCCTTTTAGAATGGGACGGATTGTGGCACATTTTAGAGGTGCTGGTACGGAGCCGGTCTGGAGGGAGGCTTGTACAATGTGAAGTATGTAAGAACTAATGGAGCTACTTGTGGTCTTAAGCCAAGAGACAGGGCAGGGGTCAAGGGCAGAAGTTGAAGCATTTAGATCTTTGATGATCTTGGTTATGTTTTTCAGGGTGAGGGGTTCAAAATCGTTCCAGGTAATTGAGGAGGTGAGAGCATGAGGTTGGATCTTGTGGTCGTATATTGGTTGAGGGTTGGTTGTTGAGGGGGGTGGGAGGAATTTTGAGGTAAGGTGGTTGGCTATGGTTTGGGAAGTTATTTTTGGTGGCTGGTCCTGATGTAGGGGTTCACTTATTAAGGATTTGGCAATGGAAGAGTTCTCTGGGTTTATTGAGAAAACATTGGATCATATTTTCATTATATTCTCTTTTGTGGCTTAGGGTTTCGGAGCAGTAAGTTAGGAGTTTTCTTGTATAGATCATATGTGTATTTTGATCTGGAGAACGTCTCCATTGACGTTCCAGGCATCTGAGTTCTCTTTTAAGGTCTCTTAGTTTGGTAGAATACCAGGGAGCTCTTCTACGTTGGTTTCGAGAAAGTTGTTTTGGTGGTAGTAGGGCAGCAGTGGAGAGGATTTCATTCCATTCATTGATGTGGGAGTCTTGGTTCAGATGTTTGCTGTTGAGTAGATCTAGTGATGGTATTTGTTCAAGGAAGTTGACGGCATTGAATTGTTTGAATTTGCGGGTATGTTGGGGAGGGGTTGTTTGCTGTCTTTTATGTGAGGAGTAGGGGATTGAGAAGATAAGGGAGTGATCTGACCAGGGAATAGGCTGAATGGTGTGTATGATCTGATTGGAGGATAATGCTTGCTGTGGGATAAATATTAGGTCAAGGATATTGCCTTTGGAGTGTGTGGGTAATTCTAGGATTTGTTTAAAGTGGAGGGCATCCATTGCTTGGAGAAATGTGGTAGACTGCTTCAAGGTTGTCGAATGTAGATTTAGGTCTCCTAGGATTATGAGTGGACGTGAGATGGGTTGGGGGGAGCAAGCTGTCTCAAGTATCATGGAGAGATCAGTTGAGTCGGACTGGGGCGCCTTATAAAGGAGGTGCAGAGAAAGGATAGGATTGGAGACTCTGATGGCGTCCATACCTGGGGTAGAGATAGACTCAACTGTAGAGAAGTGTAGGTTGGATCTTGATATAACAGCTACTCCTCCGCCTCTGTTGGACAATCTGTTGCAGACGTTGATTGAGTATGCATTGGGACATATTTGGTTTATTAGGACAGAGTCAGATTCTTGGAACCAGATTTCAGTGAGACAAAGTATGTCAAGGTCATGATCAAATATAAGGTCAGCAATTAGGGGGATTTTATTCCTGGCCAAGCGGACGTTGAGTAGGGCACATTTGAGGGGAGGGTAGAGGTTGTCAGAGGGAATATTAAGGATGAGGTTGGGATTTGTACTGAGTAATTTGAGTTTGTAGATCTGAGAGTGGAAATTGGTATGAGTGTGAGGTAGACGGGATAGGGTGTTTGAGTATCTGAGTGAGTGGATTATTGGGATTGGAGCACTATGTTTTGCTATTACAGCATGTGAGAGGAGGAATGAGGTGATGTGTAGTGTGAGGAGACTGACCCAGAAGATAGGTAAAGTTTGGGTGACTCCATTTTTGGGTGAGTTAGGTGGAGGAGAGAGAAGCTAGGTCTTGGTAAGGTGGGGGGGGGGAAGGGGTGGAAGGAGTTGGATATTAGGCTGGAGTGGATGGGGGAGTTGAAATTTAGTATGGATCAGTGAGAAGAACTTGGATGAACTTGATGGTATATGTTGTATTATGGTGTGGTGGGAGGAACTTGATAGTATATGTTGAACAGTAAGTAATATATTATACAATAGTGACTATGGCAAGAGCAATGGAATGAGGAGATCTTGGATCTAGTTCAATCAGGTTTAGACAAACAATATAGGATGTGGCGGCATACAAGTATAAATTGCGATTTGTATAACAAGATAGAGGTAATTATAGTGTAGTGGGAGTGCGTACCTTTTTATGAGCAGCTTACATTCAGTGCCTGAGAGCAGGCATGAGGTTCACAGTTAATGTCCGATCAGTATTAGGGTTGCTGTGTCGTTGAGCATGAGGTTCTGGTGAACTTGGATGATAGGCTGAGCTTCAGTTGTCCTTTGTTTCAGTCCACGCCAAAGGGCCCTCTGGTGCGGGCCCGCCAGGCGGCGCTCCTTAAAGTGGTGCTGGGCTCTGATTGGCCGCCGGTCTAGGAGCGGGAGGGGTTGCAGCCCTCAGCTCCTTTTCTTGCCGCCGATCAGAGCTCAGGCAGGGCAGCGTGGAGAAGGTCCGATGGTGCCGGGAGGCGCTCCTTAAAGTGGTGCGAGTCTGGTGGTGCTGGGCTCTGATTGGCCGCCGGTCTAGGAGCGGGAGGGGTTGCAGCCCTCATCTCCTTTCTTGCCGCTGATCGGAGCTCAGGCAGGGCAGCGTGGACAAGATGGGTCCTTATCACCTCTCGAATCCTATCACATGCAACTCCATCCTCCAACAGAGTCATTTAGCCTCCACACTCCCTTAGCACCCATGGCTTGATGTAACTCCAACCCCACTCACACAGGAGCATGGTCAGACCACGTACGATCCACTAGTTGGCACTGCAAAACAGCCCCCATTAACTCCTTACTCACCCATAAATAATATGCAAGAATGAGGCATGCATGCATGCCCCGAATAGCAAGTATAATCCCACTCCTCTGGGTGCTTCTCCCTCCATACATTGCAAAAATCAAACAGCCGGGCCTAGATTCTCAACCCCTGGTGATTTGAAGGGTGCCCAGATCCATTCCCCCATAACGTGTCTACCAGGGGGTTGAGAACAAAATTGAAATCACCACCCACCACCAGTTTGCCTTCTACAACCCCCCCCCCCCCAAATCTCCTTAGCCACCCGATTGTAAAACAACCCTTGCTCCATATTTAGGGCATAGATGCTTCCAGCTGTATACAATTGGCCTCCCAAATTAATTTTCACAAACAAAAAGTGTCCCTCCCTTTCCCAATAGGTCTCAAATAACTTGAGCTGAATGTCAGTAGACATAAGAATCACTACTCCACCCATCTTCATCTTAAAACGGTTAGACGCAAACCATATATATTTAAATTTTCTATTAATCATGCAAAACTCATCTTGAGTCCAGAGATGCATCTCTTGGATACAGGCCACCTGGATTCAAAGGCACAAGAGCTTCTTAAAAAGCAGCTGACGTTTGGCCTGGAAGTTTAGGCACCGCACATTAAGAATGCCTACCCATAAGCTTCCCATGAGAACCCAAATCTCACCCCACCATTCCCTTTGCCCATCTTCCCTCAAGAACTCCCCCCTCCACCTCCCCCAAACCCCCTCCATCCCAACACAGGACTCCACCTCCAGACCAGGGTTCCCAACATCCCAAACCGGCCCTCCCTTAAACTCCCCATTCCAACTCCATGCCCTAACACAATCATCCTTCACCCCCAACACTCACATCCATTGCTCTGCGCACACACTCAATTCCCCACTTACACCAGACACAACCTCACTCAACTATAAGCAAATCCCAGCAACCAGTCCTTCCAAATCACAGTAGGGTGCTCTGGCCATGCCCCTGTTGGTCCCCTTGCTGCCGTAGTTGCTTCCTGCCCTGCCTTGATATCTCCCATTGGAGTTTCACCACTCCTGATTTCTTTGGCACGTCCTGTCCTGTCTTTACTCCTGCAGAACTGCTGGTAAATTTGTCCAGCCAGCATCTTTCAAAACATTCAGGGCTTCCTCAGGTGTCCAAGCCCTCGTGGTCCGGCCCTCCACGGAGAACTGTAAACCACAGGGAAAAGTCCATTTATAGTGAATGTTTCCCTCCCGCAGTCGCTGAGTTACCACTCAAACGTCTTGCCTATGCATAGTTAGGACAGATAGATCAGTGTAAATCTCAATGTTGGTATTGTCCCACTTGAATTTCCCCAACTTATGTGCCACTTGCACAGTCACATCCTTCATGGCAAACTCATGCAGATAAGCGAGAACATCTTGCAGCTTTCCATCTCCAGGCTGCCTGATCACCTAGTGGGCTCGCTCAATTTTAAAGCACAAAGGTTCTGGATCTACCTGGGCAGCTTGGACCACCATATAGCAGATCTGCTCCGCCATAACCATGTAGTCTACCTCTTCTGGGACCTCAGGACGTGCCCTAATACGAACGTTACAGCGGCGTGAACGGTTCTCTAAATCTTCAATTTTTAACAGTTCATCTTGCACCGTGGTCACCGCCGAGAGACTGCGCCCCATACCAGCCAAAGACTGCTCCTGTTTATCCATGAGATTTTCAGCATCCTCCATGGGTTGCTCTGTTTCGTGTAGTTCTGATCTGATGTCAGCCATCCATGTCTGGACTTCATTTTTTAGTCCCTGAACGTCCTCTTAAATCCACAAACTATTGGCACATTTCGCACCACAGGGAATGAAGTTCCAACACATCTTCTCCCGCTCCTTCGAATGGGGCTGCCGTGCCCTCTATATTCGGGCCCGCTATTGTAAGGCTGCCGCCTCCTGCGCTCGGTACTTCACCACTCTTGTAGGCATACAATATGCCTTAAGATTAGTGGCACCTTTCTTCAACGCCGCCACCATCCTGAATCGAGCAGATGTCCGGGTAAGTGTGTAACAGCAAAAGGCCAGGGGGTTTGTCAAAATCCATGGGTTGCGCTATAATCGCTGGGAGTTTACAGTCTAGTCTGCTGTCCCAGTTGTGAAGTCACCGGAACCCAAAGCAAGATCTTTTTGAGTCAGTTCGCGTATGCATTTTTGAAAGGAAGGAGATGCTGAAAGCAACCTTAACAGTTTTCTTTAGGACTGCCCCGGTAATAAAATCACTTCTGCAAAATGGATACCGATTTAGCCCATCTAACTATACCAATTTTCCAAAAACAAGTAGTTTATTTATTTCATTTAACAGGTTTATCATTTTAGTCAAAATAGTTTACATTGTAACTTAAACTTGGCAATGCACATTAAACAGGGACATCGATAACTTGGATTCTTCTGAGGCAATGGAGGGTTAAGTGACTTGTCCAAGGCCACTAGTGCTAGTGGGAACTGAATTCTGGTCTCTTGGTGTCTAAACCAGTGTTCTAACCATTAGGCTACTCCTCCACTCTAGTTAATCAAAGCTATGTACATTTAGTTCTTTAAAAATAAAAAATATAGGAGGAAATGACGTCACCGGACTAGACGTCAGCAAAAGCATGGAGCTCCGCTGATCGAAGTGAAAAACCTGCTTAATAGTCATTAATAGTTGCCCCCGGGAGCACCGAACCGCCGGTATTTGGACCGGAGGAGGCACAGATAGAATGGACATGGCAACGGCGCGGAAAAGCACTGCGGACTTAAAAGTGTTCGCTTATAAGAATGTGAATGGGAGTGCCGCGGGGAAAGGCAAGATGGCGGCGACATCTGCACTGAGCATGGAGGCGGCCAGTGTGGTGGCTGGAAGGGAGACCCCCCCGCGAAAGCGAAATTGCAAGCTTAAAAGGCGAATTGCAGGGCTGGTTCACGGCTATTCGGCAAGATCTGGCACACTTTAAATCGGAAGCACAGAACTGGATAGAGGAGCTGAAAGTTGAAGTGAAGGAGGTGGGCCAGAGACTAATGGAGGTAGAGACCAAAATGGAGGAGCACGATGATACCATCAAAAGCCTGCAAGACAAGATGGAGGGGATGCTGGGGGAGCAAGATGAACTGTGGTCAAAATTGGAAGACCTTGAAAACAGATCCCGACTATCTAATATTAGGATCCGAGGGATACCGGAGCCTAAGGACAGAGAGGATTGTGTGAACATAGTGGAACAGCTGGGCCGCCAGATAATAGATCAGGCTGGTGAGGCTGGTACGGACCTGTGTTGGCGGATAGATCGGGCACATCGTGCGTTGGGCCTGCAGAAGGATGGGCGAACGCGGGACATTGTTGCCTGCTTCCATGAATATGTTACAAAAAATGCAGTGGTGTCAGCTGCGAGGAAACTTACAGAGGTGAAGTGGGAAAACCACAAAGTGGAGATTTATGCAGACTTGTCGGCGATCACTATGAGGAAGAGGAGAGAGATGGCAGGCCTAACGAAGAGGCTGAGGGAGGAGAACATTAAATACAAATGGACTTTCCCCTTTGGACTATCATTTAGCCTGAAAGGAGTCTCTTACTACATCTGTACAGTGGAGGAAGCCACGGAGGTGATGCGGCTAGCAGGATGGATGGCGGGTCCTAGCAGTACCGGCAGCCACTTAGGGAAGTGACAGGACGATGAGAACCGCTGGCGTCGAGCATCCATGGGGGAGAAGCGATTGCGGCGACAGAGGAAGACTCCGGTCCCAGCGGGCGAGAGATGATAAACAGGACTGCCTCCTTTAAGGACTATGTTGGGTGGGGATGAGAGATGTGTGAGAAGAGAGCGGGGGATTGCAGATGAAGTATGAAAGAGGTGCTATTTGCAGGGAATGAGTGTGAATGTGCAGGCTGCTTCGGGAGTCTGGTGGGTCATGCCTTACATATTTGGAAGGGAGGATGGAGGAAGGTTTAGAGGTTGGGGGGGGGGAGGGGGTTGGGGGCGGGGGAGGAAGGGGGGGATGGATATCCTACCGAGCAGCATATTCCTACAAGTGCATTGATGACTATAGATAATGGATAAGTTGAGAGCATTAACATTGAATGTACGGGGGCTTAATTCCCCGATAAAAAGACAACGAATGTACAAGGAGCTGCATAGGCTTAAAGGTGATATTGTTTTATTACAAGAGACACATTTGAGAAGAGCGGATGAGTGGCGGGTGGCGCATAGGAAGTATCCAGGGCGGTGGTTTGCATCCAATAGGATAGAGCTGAAGAAGGCAGGGGTGGGAATCCTGATAAATGAGAGGGTCCGTTATACTGACAGTGGGGTGTATCGGGATAAAGGAGGGAGGTTTCTATTGCTCAAATTGAAAATTCAGGAGCAATGGTTCACTTTAGTAAATGTATATGGCCCTAATACAGCACAGGGTTTTTTTTTTGAGGGGTTAACCTCAAGTGTGGAAAAATTTGCGGAAGGGCAGGTAATCATGGGGGGCGATTTTAACCTGACCATTAACCCCCAATTGGATAACTCTTCAGGGCGTAGCGAAGGCAGTGTGAGGAGTAGACGGATGTTGAAACTTATGGGTGCAAATCTGGGTATCCAAGATACGTGGAGGGAAGTGCGGGGCCGAGAGGGAATTTACCTTCTACTCCCCAGTAAAAATGCAATGTGTGCCGTCGAGTCAGTCCTGACTCCTGGCGACCCAGAAGCTCCTGGGTTTTCTTGGCAGTGTCACCGGAAGTAGATTGCCAGGCCTTTCTTCCGAGACAATGGAGGGTTAAGTGACTTGCCCAAGGCCACAAGGAGTGCTAGTGGGAATTGAACCCTGGTTGCTTGGTTACCAAGCCAGTGTTCTTTCCTTTTCCAGACTTGATATGATATGGGTGTCGAAATCCATGATGACAGCTGTGGAGCATTGTGAAATTGGGGAGCGGATTTGGACAGATCACTCCCCGGTCTGGATAGATTGGGTAGTGGGAGACACTGGGCCAAAGAAGAGGAGATGGATGTTAAATGAGGCCCTTTTGGATAATCCAGAGATATCTCAAAAGCTATAATAGAGTATTTAGAGTTTAAAAAATTGGTACTCTGTGGGAATGTTTGAAAGTGGTTGTAAGGGGGGCTTTGATTTCAATTGGAACACGTGAAAAAAGTCAAAGAGCATCAAAAAGAGTCCCTGCGTGGTAAAATCCGGGATCTGGAAAGGCTTCAACAGATAGAGGAGTTAGGGGAGGTACAGCTAAGAGAGTTAAGGAATTTAAAAAGAGAGCTTGGGGAAATAGAAATTGCAGAGATTAAATTTGCCCAAGATCAATTTAAGCAACAATTTTTTGAATTAGGGAATAAACCTACTAAGTGGCTAGCGTATCGGCTGAAACAACATCAGAGGAGGAATTTGATAACTAAAATTTGAGATGCAGGGGGGAGAGAAGTACGAACGGGGGAACAGATTAAGGACCAATTTGTACAATTTTTTAAACAGCTGTACAAGGCGGAGGACCCCTGCCCAAGGGCAGCTATTGCGGAGTATTTACAAACCCAGTTACCAAAATTGACGGGGGAGGAGACAGCTGTGATTTCCAGGCCCATTACTGAGGTGGAAGTGGGAGCTGTGATTAAGGCCTTACCATCCCATAAAGCTCCGGGGATGGATGGTTTCACCAATAAATTCTATAAAGGTTTTCAAGATGTGTTGTGTGAACCCTTGACTAGATTGTATAACTCCTTTACGGAAGGGGGGAGAATCCCGGAGTCCATGCGTATAGCTGGGATTAGCGTGTTACCAAAAGAGGGGAAGGATCCAAATTTGTGTGGCTCCTATAGACCCATCTCCCTATTGGGGACGGATTTTAAAATTTGTACTAAAATATTGGCTAACAGACTGTTACCCTGTATGCCGCGCCTGGTGCATGAGAATCAGGGGGGTTTTGTTCCGGGCAGACAAACCACAGGTAATATCAGGAAGGTGCTGAATGCAGTATGGAGGGGGAAGAAGAGCGGGGCCCAGATGATCTTATTAACTATAGATGCAGAAAAGGCGTTTGATCGTGTGTCTTGGCCCTATCTGTTTCAGGTTCTAGAGCGCCTGGGGTTGGGGGGGGGGGGGCATACCTAAAATGGATTAAGGCAATTTATTCACAGCCCATGGCGCAAATCTGCATCAATGGTGAATATACTGAGGCATTTGAACTGGAGAGGGGAACCAGGCAGGGCTGCCCGCTCTCGCCACTCCTCTTTGTACTTTCCATGGAGCCTTTGGCTCAACGAGTGCGAGAATGTGGGGCGGTGAAGGGGGTACGGGGGGGGGGGGGGATGGAGAGTCACTGTTCGCAGATGATTTATTGTTTATATTGACAGAGCCTGAAGGCTCACTGGGGGCGGTGTATAACCTTTTGCAGGAATATGGGACATATTCGGGATTTCGAATAAATGCTACAAAGTCTGAAATCCTTAATGTATCCACAGAGGCAGGCCTGAAACAATATCTAGAGCAAATTCCCCTTTAAATGGGCTAAGCAGAGTGTAAAATATTTGGGAATATATTTAACGGCCAACGAACAGGACTTGGGGAGAGTGAACTTCAGGGTTATGGAATGGAAAATGAGGAAGGAACTGGAACTCTGGGAGAGCAAAAAAACTCTCTTGGTTGGGGAGGGTAGCTGCAATTAAAATGGTGTTACCCCAGTGGGTGTATTTATTTAGGGCACTGCCGGTGGCGGTGGAGAGGGTTTTTTTGGCCTGGATGCAAGGGACTATTATGAAATTTATTGGGGGAGGGAAGAAAAATAGAATTGCCTGGTCGACCCTCACTAAGAGTAAAAAAAAAAGGGGGAATGCCTGTACCAGATTTGCATAGGTATATGGAGGCAGCGCAACTCAGTGCGGTAGTGGAATGGGGGAGGGGGGGGGAAAGAGTGGGTTCGTCTGGAAGCTGAAGAGGTTATGGAGGGGAAAATAGGGGACTGGTTATGGTTGCCACAGGGGAAATTGAGGGGAGGGCGGGATAGTAACCCATATGTGTACCAGACATGGTGCCTATGGAACAAATGGAAGCGAAGGTGGTTGGGAGCAGGCGGAGTCTCTAGATTGATACCTATTCTAGATAACCCTGAGTTCCCGCCAGCAGTGGGGAATAGTGAATTTAAGAAATGGACTGCGAAGGGGATAACCCATATTGGTCAGCTCCTTGATGGTTCAAAAATCAAAGAGTTCTCTGTCTTGAGGCAACAATATGGGTTGGACCTCGCAGATTTGTACCAATACAATCAGTTGTGCCATTATTTGCGACATAGGGTTCTACCTCATCTACAGAAAGACCCAGTGGCCATTGAAAACGTTTTCCTGCTAGGGCAAACGAAAAAGATTCTGACTCTGTTTTACAATATGATGGAGGTAGAGGGCCCTAAGGGGAGCTTTCAGAAGCAGTGGGAGCGAGTGTGTTGGGAGGAGGCTCAGTGGGATCATATCTTCTAGAATAGATATAAAGGTTTGCTGGCAGCCCATTTTATGGAAAATAATTATAAATTGCTGTACAGATGGCATCTGACACGAGAGAAATTACAGGTCATGTATAAGGGTCAGGCAGACAAGTGCTGGAGGGAGTGCGGGGAGAAAGGCACATATCTGCACATTTGGTGGTCTTGTCAAATAGTGGGGGAACGTTGGGGGGAGGTCTTCGGACTGTTAAGTAGGATAATGGGGAAAGCGGTAGAGCCACATCCCGCCACAGCCCTGTTAGGGGTTAAGCCGGAAAACCTAACTTCGGCGGAGAGTATGTGGGTCAACTTGGGGTGTATTGCCTTTAGATTATTGATGGCAAAGCACTGGCGGCAAACGGTGGTGCCGACTATAGGGGAATTCTGTGCCTCGCTAGATCAGGCTTATTTATTGAGCAAATTAACGGCAGAAAAAAATAATTGCACCCAGAAGTTTACCAGATATGGGGGGCATACAGCAAGTGGGTGACAAGTAGATAGAGGTGTGGGAGCTGAGGGCGGTAGGAGGGGGTGGGGTGGGAGGATGGTAGGGGGGAGGGGAGGGGGGCGTGGGTCTACAGAAAAATGTTTTAGGAGGATAATAAAAGTTGGAAATCATTTGTGTAATAGTAAGGTTGAGCCAAAGGGTGGCAATTGAAATGTTGCAGTTGGATTGATCACAAATGCTGTGTACATGCATATAAAGTGTAAATAAAAAAAATAAAGAATATAACATTCAAAAATTAAAAACTTATAAAATACAATAAAATAAAAACAAATTAAAATGTAAAAGTTGATAAGATAGAAAAGACTAAAGTAAGAAAGTTAAAATAGAGTAGAAAGAGAAAACAAATTCATTTCTATCCGCAAGCTGCTCATTTATATTGTTAAAGAATGACCAAGGCATGCTCCTAGAACCGTGTTTTAATGCTCTTCAAAGGAAGGGCAAGGGCAAGGTCCCGGAGCCCGAAAATAACCGGGGGCGAGCCGCGGCGCGGGCCTGGGGGGCCGCTAGAAGGCGGTTGGAAGGGGGAAGTCGAGGTGGGGGGGGGGGGGGGAGAAGCGCGGGTGCGTCTGGAAGCAAGGCGCATTTTTTGAAGGGATTGGTTCTGCCTCGGGCATGCGCGCGGCGGGAACCAATCCTGGAGCAAGACAGGCCATGTGCAGCAGCAGCGAGGACGCCGCTGAGCACATGGCATGAAGGAGGGCGACTGGCTGGTGTCCCGGATCGAGTAGGGAGCAATAGCGAGCAGTTTGGAATCGCCTGACTTCGTGCGGCAGTATCGGGGGGCAGAGCATCTCCAGGCGAACGCCCCGTTCGGGTGATTTGTGAAGGCAGCAAGGTGCGGATTGCCTCGGCGGGACGTGTGGAGAGCAATTGGAGTGGAGTGATCAGCGCGCCGTCGGGCAGTGACAGCAGCAGGCGAGTAAATTTAGGGGCAGTTTCCAAAAAAAAAATTGAAATCAGCGTTATAAAATATAATCTATATTGCTGCTGCAATTGTAGGGGCTGGTGTGTTGGCGTGGTGTGAGCTACGTGGATGCTTATCTGCTTCACTTAAATTGGATTGCCTACATTTGGAGTAGTTGTTCTGAAGGCTGTTTCTTTGCAGAGAGCTATAGGTCGGTTGGGGTTTAGAAGACAGTCAGCAATTTTACTTTTGTTTTCTGTGGCTGCGGGGGGTAGTCTGGGTGTGGTGAGGAGTTATTATGGCTCGAGGAAAGAAAAAAAAAAGGGGGCCAGGGAGGGACGGGACCAAGCAGGTCAGAGTTCTTTAAGGGCTCAGGCAGGCAGGGGTGCAGAAAAGGGGAGGGGGGGAGGGCCAAGGGGCCAACGAGGAGCCGGATAGGTGGCAGGGGGGCAGGGATCCGGGGGGCTTGCACCGGGGGGCTTGCTGGCAATGGGCCACGGGCGGGGCAGAGGCGCAGGCCAGCGGGTCGGGTGGCCTCCGCTGGTAGAGGGCGGGGTGGGATCAGGGATCCTGAGGGGTGCCAGATTGGTGAAGTGGGCACGGAATGGCGAGGAGCGGTGCAGGGGTACAGCGCCTCTCCGAGGGGGTTGGGTTTTGGTACTCGGGGGGGAGGGGGAGGGAGTAGTGTGAGTAGCAAAGCGTCCTGGTTGGGGATGCAGGGTGCAGAGGCGAGAATGGGGGTTGGCAGTCCGGCTAGCTGGGGAGCTATTGATCATCAGGCCTGGGACCAATGGCAGAGGGGGGCTCAAGGCACGTCGGGGGCTAACTGGGTTGGGGCTTGGCAGCCGGCGTGGTCAGGTGTTTCCCCCTCTCCGTTCTTGCCTTTTGTTTCTTCACAGATACCGATGATGGCGGCGCCTGGATCGATGTTCGGTGGGGCACCGCAAGGCCGGCTGCCGTCTGGTAACCAGCAACCGTTGGGCTCCCATGGAAGTGATGCGCCGGAGGCGGGCGATCTGCAGGCAGCGGAGGGAGCGCAGCATACAAGTGCTAGGACGGTGGACACAAGTGTGGATGGTGAGTTACCTGAGGGCCAGCAAGGGGGAGGTGTGGCGGGGGATGGAGCTCGAGAGGGACGGTCAGGAAAGGCGAGCAGAAAAAGGAAACATGCGTCTTGGAGGCGTCGGCGTTCTGGGTCCTCTACTTCTTCGTCCACAACTTCGTCATCTAGTACTTCAAGTAGGGGCGGAAGCAGTGTAGCGGAAAAGGGTGCAGTTGCGGGGGGCAGCACCGCGGTTGGGGGTTTGGCGTCGGTGACAACTTTATCCGAATTGTGGGAGGGGGTACCTAAAAAACTGAGGAAGAAAATTAAGAAAAGGCTTTATATCGACATTTTCCGTTTATTGGAAGGTAGAAAGAGGTCAGGTGAGAGTAAGAAAAAACGCAAGGAGGACGAGAAGGCTGGGCGGGTGCGTAAGGTGATGAGGTCGGTGGTAAATTGGGTCAGGGCTTTTCTGCGCTTGGCTAGTGTATGGGGTCAGACATACCCGGAGCAGTATGGGATGTTATTGTCCTATGCTGACTCCATCTTGGAAGCCTCGCAGTCCCACGAGGGGTGGTCGTGGCTCAATTACGATGAAAAGTTCCGCGATAAAATGGAGGAGAACCGGTATTTAACGTGGGGTACTCAAGATATCAACTTGTGGCTCACTCAGATGTCGGCAAGATCTAATACGGGGAGTGGCTCTAAATTTGGAGGTGGGACTAATGCTGTAGGGGGCCGGTCCTTTCGGGTTGGGGGGGTTGGGTTGCCAAGTAAGTCCGGGGCAGGCGCAGGAAGTGACTTATGCTGGAGGTTCAATAAGTCCTCATGTCCATTTCCGGACTGTAAGTTCCGGCACGCCTGTTCTGCTTGTGGGGGAGGGCACTCAGCGGCAAAGTGTACCAAAAAAGGCGGTAGCGGTGCGGCGCTATCGGTCTCTAAGTGAAGATGCTAGCTGGGCCAGAGCACCATCGCCCATCAGGTTGGGGTTATTGCGGGAGTGGCTTAGTTTTTACCCGAAAAGAGGGGATAGGGAGTTTTTGGGGTCGGGGTTTGATTTGGGGTTTGTTATTCCGGTCCAGGGTGGGGTAGTGGCCCAGGCGGCTAAGAATTCACCAGCAGTAGTGAGGTTGGAAGCGATCGTGTGGCAGAAGTTGGCGGTGGAGTTGCGCCTAGGGCGGATGGCGGGTCCATTTTCGGACCCCCCTTTCAAGAATTTGGTGATTTCTCCTTTGGGAATTATCCCTAAGAAGGAGCCAGGTAAATTTAGGCTTATTCATAATTTATCTTTCCCGGCAGGCTCCTCAGTTAATGACCACATTCCGAGAGAGTGCTGTACGGTACGTTATGCTTCGTTTGACAAGGCGGTTCGGTTGGTGAGATTGGCGGGGAAGGGGGCGCTGTTGGCGAAGGTGGACATAGAATCTGCCTTTAGGTTGTTGCCCGTTCATCCGGCCTCCTTTCATTTGCTGGGTTTCCAATTTGCAGGGGAATTTTATTTTGACAAATGCATGCCAATGGGTTGTTCAGTGTCATGTGCATGTTTTGAAAAATTTAGTACCTTCCTGCAGTGGATGGTCACGAGATGGGCTGGGTCTAATAGTGTTGTGCACTACCTCGATGATTTTTTGTTCGTGGGGCCAGCGCAGACATCACGGTGTCAAGAATTGTTGGCAGCTTTTATCCATGTGGCAAAGGAATTGGGGGTCCCCTTGGCGAAAGAGAAGACAGAGGGACCGTCAACCAAGCTCACCTTCTTGGGCATAGAATTGGACTCGGTGGAGATGGTGGCGCGTTTGCCGGCAGCTAAAGTGGCGAGGTTAAGAGTCTTAGTGCCAAATGCTCTGGTGGCGGAGAAGTTCACGTTGAGGGAATTCCAATCCTTGATAGGTTCCTTAAATTTTGCATCTCGAGTGATACCAATGGGGCGCATATTCAGCAGGCGTTTGGCGGCGGCTACGTCAGGTGTCCGTAAGCCTCATCACAGAATTCGAATTTCCAGGAGCATTAGGGAGGATTTGCAGGTGTGGGATGTTTTCCTGAGAGTTCAATGGGTCGCCCGTGCTTATGGAGAGGGAGTGTTCTAGTGAGGACCTACAGCTGTACACGGATGCGGCGGGGGGTGTGGGATTAGGCATTTACTTTGGGGGGGCATAGTGCGCAGCGCAGTGGCCAGCGTATTGGCGCGAGCAAGGGCTTCTCAGGAATATCACGTTCTTGGAGCTGTTTCCTATTTGGGTGACGCTGGAGTTATGGCCTGATAGATTGCGTAACAAGCGGGTGGTCTGGTGGTGTGACAATGAAGCAGTGGTGAGTGTTGTTAACCATTACACGCCGCGGTGTAGCCTGGTAGCAGATTTGATGAGAAAGGTGGTCTTGTCCTGTTTGCGTTTGAACGTGGTGTTGAAAGCGCGGCATATTCCAGGCCTGCATAATTGCATCGCGGATGCTCTTTCCCGTTTGCAGTTGGATCGGTTCCGGCACCTGGCGCCAGGGACAGAAGAGTTGGGGCTGACGGTCCCTTGGAGGTTATGGAGCGATGGCCTGCTGCGATGAAAGAGTTGTTGAAGAGCTCTGTGGCGAAGAAGACATGGGAGACCTACTGTCGGGGTTGTGATAGTGTGGTGGAGTTCTTGTGTGTCCATGGCTGGACTGGAGGGGGGGCGTCCGATCAATTGTTGGCTGAATACATCCTAGAGGCCAAAAAGAGGGGATTGTCTAAGGCGGTGGTGAAGGGGCAATTGGCAGGCTTTGCGTTTTTTGCAAAAGCAGTGGGTTGGGGCCCATACGGAGGGAGGTTTTTGATACGAAAATTACTACAAGGGTGGGGGCGTGCAGATCCTCCTCTGGCAGATCAGCGGCGTCCGTTGACGCATGACCTACTAAGAAGGCTTTGTGAAGTCTTGCCGGTGGTGGCACAGTCGGCTTATGAGGCTGTCCTCTTTAAGGCGATCTTCTGTGTAGCCTTTTTTGGGATGTTTAGGGTGGGGGAATTAGTGGCTGATTCTAAAACGTCGGGTGCGGGGCATAGTCTCCAGTGTCAGCATGTGCAGGTAGTGGGGGAACAATTAAAGGTCCTCTTGCGCAGATCCAAGACGGATCAGCAAGGCAAAGGCATGTGGGTAGTTCTGCAAGCGAAAGGTGGACCCACATGCCCGGTGATGGCCATGACAGAGTATTTGGGGTGCCGCCCTCCGGTTGGGGGAGGACTATTTGTACATAGGGATGCGGATTTTGTCACGCGTTACCAGGTAACTGCAGTTTTGCGATTGGGGCTCCAGCACTTGGGAGAGGACCCTACGCAATATGCGGCGCATTCATTTCGCATAGGGGCAGCTTCCAGTGCGGCGGGCGCTGGTCTGTCGGGATGGAAAATAGCCAGGATTGGCCGCTGGAGGTCACGGGCTTTTCGGGGCTATGTCCGGATGTAAAAAAAAAAACAACAAAAAAAACCCTTACAATAAAATGCACAACCATGGCACAACTGTTTGTTAACTACTGTTTTCTGTTTCAGGTGGGGGAAGAAGTGTGAAGGGCTCGTGGATGCTGGGGCATTCATTTGTGTTTTGGGCTGGTCGACTAGCTGCGATAGGCCTATCGGTCTGAACCTGGGGCTGGAGCCTGACGTGGTGTCGGTGTTATGGCTGGGCGAGCAGGGGCTGCGATGGGCACAGCTGATGCCTTTGCTGCGCCACCACACGCACTTGAGGACTCCTCCAGGGATTATTCTGCTGCACCTAGGTGGCAATGATCTCACATCATGGACATGTAAACAACTTATTAATGCTGCTAAAAAAGATATGAATTTGATATTGAAAATGTTTCCTGATGTGGTGCTGATTTGGTTGGATTTCATCCCGAGGCCAGCGTGCTGGAGTCAGCGGCGGTGGTCCAGGGGTCTGACGAAGATCAATCGGCAGATCGGAAAATGGGTGTGTGAAAAAAGGGGCTATCAGGTGCAACATGAGTGGGTGGACGTTGCTTGTGGGGGTTTGTATCGCAGTGATGGGGTGCATCTGTCTCCGGTAGGGATCGACCTACTCCTGAATGACTGGCAGGAGGTACTGGAGCAGGTGCTGAAGGATTGCATGAGCAGGTCGCAGCTTGGGCTCCGGTAATGGGGGGGGGGGGGGGCGGCAAAGGCACAGGGTGTGCCTGTGCCGGGATCCCGGAGGTTTCCGGGGTCCGGAGCCATAGCTACTTGGGGGCGGGGCAGGGTGCCCGCGGCCCGGAGAACCCCTAGCAGACTTTTGCTAGTGACATGGCGAAGTCGGGCAGGGGTCGTAATAACTTGACCGGTGGGTTGACCGGCGCAAGGGCGGTAGCGTTGTCACTTTGCTACTTATACGGCGGGTGAGGTAACGCTCCGCTCGGGGGATTGGGTGTTGGGGTGTTATTCAAGTTTAAAATGTTAAGATGTTATGGAGCAATAAAGCTGCGACCTGTTGTTATACCAAGTCATGTGTGATGTGAAGTTTTTTATGGTGGAAAAATGTTTGGGTACGAGGCAGGGGAAGCGCTCGGTGCAGCTCCCCGGTTATTAAAATTAACCAATGAATGTTCCTATCAGATAAATAAGAAGGGAATTCCATAAGGCCAGTCCAAGAAAAGCAAAAGCTGACTGTTATGTGCTCTCCAATTTAGTCTGAGGTGCTAAAGGATCTGGTTAAGAGAGAAGCTTGATATGACCTTAGAGGGTGGAAAGGAGCACAGGGAATTAAATGGTTCAAATATTTGGGCTGATCCATATGTAAGGTGTGATACACAAGAATCAGAAGTTTATATTTTATACAATAAGTGACTGGGAGCCAATGATGTGTAGTTAACGAGAAGACAAATAGCTTGATGGCTGTTATTTTGCACAAACTGAAGGCAGTGTAAGACAAAGCACTGTTACTCACCTGTAGCAAGTGTTCTCCTTGGACACAGGAAAGGTCCTCAGATGAGAGTGACATCCTCAGATGGAGCCCACATGGGAGCATTCCTGGCTTGTTCTAGAAACATTTGAAAAACTTCACTGCAAATGCATATATTTTCCAGCCTGCTGCCATCTTTGCCTCAGTCCATTAAACAGCTGAGAAGAATTTAACTCCACTGAGAGGTGGGAGGGTTGTGAGGACACTGTTGGCAGGGGCGGCCCAAGGGGGGTGCGGGGCCATGTGCGGAGACTCGGTGCGGGGCCTCATTTGCATAAGTGGCCTTATTTGCATAAATATTTGCATAATGTTACCATACACTAACTTTTAGTAAACATGTCTCTTAATGAGTGTATGGATAAAGAAAGACTAAAAGATTTCTATATTACTATAATCCAGTGCCAACCGCCAGGCACATTAGGAACTACTACAAACGCTGCCCATTTAGAACCCATAGCAAACCCACCGTATCCTGACAGCATTACCAGGACTCACAAAGCACCATACCCTACCTATCAAAAGGCAACACTGCAAATATTAAACCAGTACATTTCAGAGAATACTGGGGAAAGAGAACAAGTGGCAATGTCAAATAGGAATTACATAAATAGAATACCTCAGCTCAGTTACACATGCAGAACATAGACCATCACCAAACAAGGAATCACAATTTAGAAACAGGAAGGCAAATTAAACTGGGAACCCCAAAAGCCAACTTGGAATGTACAACAACACTGTAGAAATAAAACTATAAATTAATTTCCTCTTGTACCAAACAAAGCGCAGACGTTAATGATGCACATTTCCCAGAGCTTTCATATTCCAGTTAATAAATTCAAAATAAAGAGATATCTTTCTACCTTTTGTGCATTTTTTTCAGTTGCAATTGCTCCAGCCACTTTCTTCTGGTTTCTTCATGTTTTCTGCTAACTGTCCATCATCTGCTGTCCATTTGTTCTTTCTTCTCTCTTCTAGTTTTTTTTTCCATTCTCTCTCTCTCTCTACATCTGCTTTAACATACTAATCTTTCTCCTTTTGCTCTTTCCTCATTCCTATTTCATCCACACAAATTTTACCCCTCCATCCTCAATCCCCACTTACTCTCCCAATACCCGGCCAATTGTAGATTTTTCATCCCTCCCACACAAAATATTTTTCCCCTCTCCATTTTACTCTCCCAGCCCCATCCCATTCTAATCCTCCCCCAACATCAGCTCCCTTCTAGTTCCAGTCTCACCCAGCATCCATTCCCTTCTAGTCCCTGCATCAGCCCATTTCCAGTCCTAGAACCCCATCAACCCATTTCCAGTCCTAGCTCCCCCATCCATTTTCAGTCTGAGTCCCTTCATCAGCTCATTTCCAATCCTAGCCCCCATCAGCCCATTTCTAGTCATTTCCTAGCCCCACCATAAGCCCATGTCAAATCCTAGCTCCCCTCCACTCAGCCCAATTCCAGTCCAAGCCCCCCATGAGCCTACTTCCAGTTCTAGCCCCTCCATGAGTCCATTTCAATTCAAGCCCCCACCACAGCCCATTTCCAATCTTAGCTCCCCCAACAGCCCATTTCCAGTCCTATCCTAGCTGCTCCATCAGCCCATTTTCAGTCCTAGCTCCCTTCCCTCACAGCCCATTTCCATTCCAAGCTCCCTCCCCATCAGCTATTTGCAGTTCAAGCCTCCCCTTCCACTCAGCCCATTTCCAGTCATAGCAACCCCCCAACCCATTACCAGTCCTAGCCCCCCATCAACCCACTTCCAGTCCTAACCCCCCATCACTCCATTTTCAGTTTAAGCCCCCCTATAACCCATTACCAGTCCTAACCCCCCATCAGCCCACTTCCCGTCTTAACCCCATCAGCCCATTTCCAGTCAGCCCCCATAGCTCATTGCCAGTCCTAACCCCCCCATCAGCCCACAGCCCAGTACCAGTCCTAACCACATCAGTCCACCTCAAATCCTAACCCCTCCCCCTCAGCCCAGTTCCTGTCCGAGCCCCCCAGAGCCCATTATCAGTCCTAACCCCCCCATATCCCATTAGCAGTCCTAACCCCCCATCACCTCATTTCCAGACAGCCCCCATCAGCCCACAGCTCATTACCATCTTAACCCCCCCCAGCAGCCCACAGCCCATTACGTCCTAACCCCTCCCCATCAGCCCATTTCCTGTCCTAGCCCCCCCCATAGCCCATTATCAGTCCTAACCCCCCATAGCCCCATTTCCAGACAGCCCCCAGCCCATTGCCAGTCTTAACCCCCCCCAGCCCAGTGCCAGTCTTAACCCCCCCCAGCCCAGCCCAGCCCATTGCCAGTCTTAACCCCCCCCCGCCCAGCCCAGCCCAGCCCATTGCAGTCTTAACCCCCCCCGCCCAGCCCAGCCCAGCCCAGCCCATTGCCAGTCTTAACCCCCCCAGCCCAGCCCAGCCCATTGCCAGTCTTAACCCCCCCCAGCCCAGCCCAGCCCATCCCATTGCCAGTCTTAAAACCCCCCCCGCCCAGCCCAGCCCAGCCCATTGCCAGTCTTAACCCCCCCCAGCCCAGCCCAGCCCAGCCCATTACCACTCTTAACCCCCCCCACCCCATTTCCAGTCTTAACCCCCCCCCCCCCAGCCCAGCCCATTGCTGTCTTAACCCCCCCCCCCGCCCAGCCCAGCCCTTTGCCAGTCTTAACCCCCCCCAGCCCAGCCCAGCCCATTGCAGTCTTAACCCCCCCCGCCCAGCCCATTGCCAGTCTTAACCCCCCCCCCCGCCCAGCCCAGCCCATTGCCAGTCTTAACCCCCCCCAGCCCAGCCCATTGCCAGTCTTAACCCCCCCCAGCCCAGCCCAGCCCAGCCCATTGCCAGTCTTAACCCCCCCCAGCCCAGCCCATCCCATTGCCAGTCTTAACCCCCCCCGCCCAGCCCAGCCCATTGCCAGTCTTAACCCCCCCCAGCCCAGCCCAGCCCAGCCCAGCCCATTACCACTCTTAACCCCCCCCCCCCAGCCCAGCCCAGCCCATTGCCAGTCTTAACCCCCCCCCAGCCCAGCCCAGCCCAGCCCATTGCCAGTCTTAACCCCCCCAGCCCAGCCCAGCCCAGCGCCAGTCGTAACCCCCCTCCTTGCCAGTCTTAACCTCCCCCAGCCCCCCATAGCCCATCAGCACTCCTAACCCCCCCCCGCCCATCAGCACTCCTAACCCCCCAGCCCCCCATAGCCCATCAGCACTCCTAACCCCCCAGCCCAACACCATTCCGACCCCCCCACCCCCCACATCTCCCATCAGCATTCCTACCCCCCCCCAGCCCATCAGCAGTCCTAACCCCCCCCCGCCCCCCGCCCATCAGCATTCCTACGCCCCCAGCCCAGTCCAGCCGAGGGAATTTTTTTTCTTTTTAAAGCTGACTTCTCCGCTGCCGGGGCCGCCGCGGCAGAATCGAGTGTGCCGCGGGGCCCCCCCTGCCCAGCACAGCCTGCCCTCCCCCTCAATCCGTTCTCTCGTTCAGCTCACAGTCACCCCGCGCCGGCTTTCAGAGCGCGAAGGGACTAGTTTCCCTTTCGCAGCTCTGTTAAGCCCGCGGGGGCTGATGGGAACTTCCCATCAGCCCCCGCGGGCTCAACAGAGCAGCGAGGGAGAAACTCTTCCCTCGCGCTCTGAAAGCCGGCGCGGGGTGACTGTGAGCTGAACGAGAGAACGGATAGAGGGGGAGGGCAGGCTGTGCTGGGCAGGGGGGGCCCTGCGGCACACTCGATTCTGCCGCGGCGGCCCCGGCAGCGGAGAAGACAGTTTTGTTTTGTTTTTTAATTTTACTTTAGTAGGATCAGAATGTTTTTTGCGCGGGGCCCCCTGAAACGCGGGGCCCTGTGCAAAAAACATTCTCGCTCAATGGACGGGCCGGCCCTGACTGTTGGCAAAGAACATCTGCTACAGGTGAATAACATTTTCTCTCACATATGGGAATCCCTAGTTACAGACTGTCTTTAACAAAAAAACAAACAAACAAAAAACAGCAACAAGAGCCTAACAGAAGTTTCTAAAAGTTATATATAAATATTTTTGGTAGCAACAGTTTTAGCAATAGTTCTTTTTTTTTTTAAATTTTAAAACAGCCTGAACAGACAGGAAAGGACCTAAGGGGGTATAGTTGGATTCTAATTTCCAAAAAGATTCTACAGTATCAATAGGCCAAATCAGCTGTCAGGTTGGGAATTCCCATCCAAACAGTAGTGAGAAGTGAACATGTGGTCATAAGTCTACACTGCAGACTTGTATATCTCTCATGGAAACAGGGCATGTAGGCCACCGATGCAGCTATGGCTCTGACATGATGCTCAAAGCTTAGGCCTTCCTTGGCATAAGTGAAAGAGATGCAGTCTGTGAACCAAATTTATAGTGCATTTGGAGATGGCAGCCCCTTTTGCTGGGGTCAAAAAGAAATTAAAAGCTGAATGGACTTTTGTCTGCTTCACGTAGAAGGCTAAGGTTCTTTTACAGTCCAACTTGTACAGAGCAGTTTCCTCTTTGTGAGAATTAGGTATGGGGAAAAATGTAGGAAGGACAATTAACTGGTTAAGATGGAAGTCCAATACTACTTTGGGAAGAACCTGGGATGGGTACAAAGTACCACTCTATTGTGGAAGACTTGTGAAAGGTGGATGAACTACTAGGGCTGGAATCTCGCTCATTCTGCGAGCTGACACGACTGCCACCAAAAACAAGACCTTTCAGGTCAAGAATTTCAGAAGACAGATATTGACCAGTTCAAAAGGAGCTTTCATCAGCTGTGCGAGAACCACATCGAGGTCCCAAGACATTGTGGGCAACTTAAGGGAAAGTTTGAGAAGAAGCAAGCTATGCATGAAGTGAACAATTAAAAGCTGTACAGAGATGGGCTTACCTTCTATACCATAAGCTCCAATTGCATGAAGCTGAACCCTTACCAAGTTGGATTGAAGTCCAGACTCTGAAAGATGCAGAAGATATTCAAGCAGTGTTTGTGCAGGACAGGCAAAAGGATCTTTGGATGGTTGCCCACACCAGACAGCAAACCTCTTCCATTTGAAAGTGTAAGATTTTCTTGTTGAGGCACTCTCAGAAGCCAAAAGGACATCCGTGACACAAAAAGGCAGGTTAAAAGCAGAGTTAGGCTCTCAACATTCAAGCTGTGAGGGCTAAAGACTTCATATTGGAATGCAATATCATGCCATTTTCATGTAAAATCAGATTTAATGCATGACCCAGACAAATTGGCTCCTGGTTGGAGAGTTCCAGAAGTAGGGGAACCACAGTTGTCAGGGCCAATAAGAAGGGATAAGAATCATTGTACCTCCATCAATTTCGAGATTAAGGAGGGTCTTGGCAATGAGTGGTATTGGAGTATATGCCCAACAGAAGGCCCTCCTCCTAGTAGAGGAGGAAAGCATTCAAGGCCAGTTTGCTGTGTGATCCTACTCTGGAGCAGAACTGAGGCACCTGGGCATACAGAGGAATAGTGAAAAGAGTTATTGAGGGGGTGCCTCACCTCCAAAAATGCAGAGAGTCATGCTGATGTCCAGGGTCCATTTGTGAGGTTGAGAGACTCAGCTCAGACTGCCAAAATATTTTGGTTCACTGGATAGTTAAATGCCTCCCAATTCCATCCCATGAGAGATGGCAAAGTTCCACAATCTGACAATTTCCCAACACAGGGATGTAAGACTCCATTCCTCCCTGCTTGATACTAAATATGGCAACTTGATTGTTTGAATAAGAACAGTTTGGTTTGCTAAATGATCTCTGAAAGCCCTTAGAGCGTTTGCTATTGCCCTAAGTTCCAAGTTGATCTGATGCAGACTTTCTTCTACAGATCAATTTCTAGTTTGGATGCATCTATTTTGGGAAGTATTTGAGTGGGAGGAGTTTGGAAGGGAAGACCTCAGACCAAATTGCTGTGGAGAGTCTACCAGGTTAGAGACAATGCGTCGTAGTGCTTTCTTGTGGCTTGAGTCCACCGAGTGCTCAGGGTCCACTGCGCTTGTCTCATATGGAGATGAGCAAGGGTGTTACATGAATGATTTAGGCCTTGTGACCCAAAAGTCTCAGCATGGTATGAGCTGTCTGCTAACTCATTTGTACCTCCTGCAGAGCTCTGATAAACTCCAATTGTTGTGATGGTCTGAGGTGGGACTTTGGGTAATTGATGAAGAACCCTAGTAGTTCCAGCACCCAAATGCTGACTCACACCGATTTCAGAGTGCCCTCTGGAGTGGTGCTCTTGAGCAGCCAATCATCCAAATAAGGAAATACACGCACTCCCAGTCTATGCAGAAATGCTGATACCAAGACTAGGCATTTGGTAAAAAGAAATTGAGGCGCTGACGCGAGGCCAAAAGGCAGTATGCAGTACTGGTAGTGCTGCATCTCCATAATGAATCTCAGAATTCCTGTAAGCGTGTTTCGGAGGATGGGTTTGATGTCTTCATGTTGCACATTAGACATTATAGGAGCATTGAGCACTTACATGGCAAAGAATATTGTTATGCATTCCTTGATGAACTTCAGAAGATGCTTCTTCATAGCTACCATCTCCAAAGGCAGAAGGGTATCAGCAAAATCGGCTGATGTTCCTAGAATCTGTTGGGGAATATTGGATTACTTTCTTGGCTCTGGGTAGACTATTGCTGCCCTTCGGGATGTACAAAAGATGAGTCTTCCTTCCTTCAAGGCAGCTTAGAAGGGGCATGCCTGTGAACCCTCAATGCTTTATCTCGCCCCAGAGGGCTCTGATGTCTATGCATTTCTGCCTTCACACGATATCTGATGTCTTTGCTCCTCAATATCATTGAAGAACAGGATAAACCCTTCTTTGTCTTTGGGGGACATTGGAGTATGACTGATGCTGCTCATAAGATCTACAGATTCTCTACTCCAAGTGGGCTCAAGGACTCCTTGATGTCTATACACCACTAGTATCCAGTGCAGCCTTTGAAGCCATCAAGACTGATGCCACCAGATCAGAAGTGCCAAAAATCCCTTTCTTGGCCCTTAAGCCCTCAATTTGCCATCTGTAAACACAATTTATAAGACGGGGGCTTATGGTCAGTACTTCTGGCTCCAACTGTAGCCTTGTTCAAATCCAGGCTAAAACCTCACTTCTTTGAGACTGCTTTTGGATCCTGATCCTGTCAGTCTCCTGTTCACCACCAGTGTGATTTGTTACCATTTTCCTACATATATCCTAGTCCTCAGTTGCGTTGTTTATCTTGACTAGACTAAGCTCTTAAGAGCAGGGACTGTCTCTTACAGTGCTGCATATGCCGTAGCGCCATACAAATAAGTAGTAGTAGTAGTAGTTAGGGTCAGGTCCCAAGCACTGAAAGCTCCAGCTATTGGTATCCATAATGGATATGGTCTTTGAGCACCTGGAAGGTGTAGTCACTCACCTGTAGCAGGTGTTCTCTGTGAACAGCAGGAATAAATCCTAAAATACGGGTGACATCACTGATGGAGCCCCACACAGAACGATCCCAAAGGAAGCTTTTGGAAGGTATACTGTGCATGTGCGTCTGCCTTCCCACCAGCCGCAGTGGCATATTCTCTAGTAAAATATAGCAGGAGCCAAAGGCCACTCCCCAGAGAGATGGGACAGTTGCGAGGACTAATTCCTGTTGTTCACACCTATAACAGGTGTTCTCCATGAACAACAGGAATAAGTCCTCATGAATGGGGCTCCCCGAGTAACTACACTTTCTCCATGAACAAGCAGGAAATAAGTCCTCATGTATGGGGCTCTCAAGGTACTGGCTACTGGAACCCGAGGAGATAGGCCCAACTGGGCTACAAGAACTGGAGAAGACAGGAAGACCAGAGCGGAAGTCCCGCCGAGGGACTCATCTGATTCATCCTCAGCCGACATCGACCTGAGGGGATGTTTTAGCAGGTAACCTGGATGGACAGAAGGGCTAGTGGGTAGGAGTTGACTCTTAAGACCCAAAGAGATGCCTGAGCATAGTGTGGCCAAAATTGCTGTCCTGTTGGGAATTCCCATCCAGATAGTAGCATGCTGCGAAGGTATGGACCAAAGACCATGCTTCAGCCCTGCAGATTTCCTCTGAAGACACTGAGCAGAGGTTGGCCACCGATGCAGCCATCCCATGGACATTGTGAGCCGTGACATGACCCTCAAGGCTCAGCCATCCCATGGACATTGTGAGCCGTGACATGACCCTCAAGGCTCAGCCCAGCTAGAGTATGTATGAGCTATGCAATCCGCTAGCCAGAGAGATAGCGTATGCTTCGAGATAGGGATGCCTAGCCTACTGGGGTCAAAGGAGACAAACAGTTGAAGGGGGCCCACATCAGCTGGCCAAGGACTACAATGAGGTCCCAAGCAACCGTAGGGGGCTTGAGCAGAAGCTTTGAGAGGAGCAGGTCCCTCATGAACTGGGCAACCAGTGGCTGTACCAAAAAATGTTCCCCCTTCCTTCTGTGATGGTAAACTCCAATCGCGCTGAAGTAGATTCGCACTGAGTTAGACTTCAGCCTGGAGTTGGAAAGGTGCAGGAGATACACCAGCAGCTGCTCCACCGTACAGAAGGGGGTTCAGGGCCCTACTTGCACACCAGATAATGAACTGCTACCACTTGAGCACATAGGTCTTGCACGCTGAATCCTTGCAGGATGCCAGCAAGATGACTGTAATGCTCTTGGGGATTATCAAAATCTGCAAGGACTATCCTCTCAGCATCCACATTGTGAGCGCCAGAGTGTGGACATTTGGATGCAAAAGGGAACTGCCCTCCTGTGAGATGAAGTCTGGGCTGGAGCCTAGGGAAAAAACTCCGAGCTGACAAGAGACGGGAAAATAAGCGAAAAAGCTCTGCCACGAGGGCCAGAAAGAAAACCTTTTCCCGGATTGCAGGAACATGTCTTAGGGGCTTTGCGGAAAAAAGAAGACTGGAGAATATGGTGCCACGGTGGGTGGGAAGGCAGGTGCGCATGCGCAGTGTATCTCCCAAAAGCTTCCTTTGGAAGCTGGGGAGCTTTCCCTGTGTGGCTTTGTCAGTGACATCGCCCATACATGAGTACTTATTTCCTGCTTGTTCACAGAGAAGTAATTAGGTCTTACCTGCTAATTAGTGTTCCTGGAGAATCTACAGTCCAGTCCCTGCATCCTGGGTTGTGCCTCTCTACCTGCAGCTTGGAGACTGAGCTAGCCAATCCTCTGACGTCACCAGGACCCATATAACCCACTGGCACACCCACCAGCTTCAGTATCCTGTTGACAAAGTAAGTAACCAGAGAGACCACCAAGAACCTCCCCTTAACTAACTAACCAAACTCAACCCTGTCCCCCCACCCAGACTGGGGAGGAATCGGGATTCCCCTTCCCCAGGCAGAGGAAGGAGAAGGAGAAGGAGAAGGAGACGGAGGAGGCGTACAGAACCTAGCCCCCCCCCAAATTATAAAAGAACAGACACAGCACTCAACAGGGCTCCGCCGCAGTCCCAACCGCCTCGGCACCAAGGCCGCAGGACAACACGAGCAACCGCCACTCCAGTGCCCTCTCTCCCGAGGCGCTTCGATCCAGCACAAAAAGTTGGGTGGGACCAGGGACTGGACTGTAGATTCTCCAGGAACACTAATTAGCAGGTAAGACCTAATTACTTCTTCCTGATCGCCTCTACAGTCCAGTCCCTGCATCCTGGGATGTACCAGAGCAGTTCAAAAACGGGACGGACCCGCCAAGCCAGATCGAAGCACCTCTCTACCAAAACTGGCATCCACAGCGGCCTGCACATCCAGCCGGTAGTGTTTGGCAAAGGAATGCGACGACGACCAAGTCGCAGCTTTGCAGATATCCAAAGGGGGAACCAAACTGAACTCGGCCCAGGACGCCGCCTGAGCCCTCGTCGAATGCGCCCGCAGACCCACCGGGACCCGAACACCTCAACTCTGAAATTAAGCAAACCTATAAATAAAAAACTACAAAGATATATCTATAAATACAGAGAAATAGAGATATCTATAGATATGTGCAAACCCTTAAAGAAAACAAAGCAATAAAGAAATAAAGGCTAAACGGGCCCCTTTTTAACCCTCCTCCGAAGCTGCTGAGCACTGAAAACCGCTGCTCACCAAGCCTCCACCCCCCGCTGCCGAACAGGCCGGCTTGGGCCTTGCGCGGGAAAAACTCACGCTGATATTCCACGTCGAGCCGTGCGCGCGGAGAGCTCGAAACCAGGACTGCCACGTGGCTCGGCTGCTCCGCCCGCGGCCTTCTCCTTACTGCTGCTATCGGCGGTGCTCCCAAGCGCCTGCAAAACAGCGCGCAAGGAGAAGAGGAGCCGCGGTCTTCCCGCCCTCGTGCTCAGCCGCCTGGGGGCTTCGGCAACGAGACGGGAGACTGAAGAGGAGGCCCTGCCCCGGCCAAGAGCCTGGCCCAGCAAATCTGCAGGTCTGCGCCGCTCCGACGTCCTGCGCGAGAGCACTCACTCGTTTTTCGGCTGTGTTGGAAAACACTGATCTCGGCACTGCAGGCCTCCTCCGGGGAGGGGGGGGGGGGAGGAGGAGAAGGGGAAACCCCACTAAACCTCAGCTAAAGCAACAAAGGAAATAAAACAGAATAGAATCGAAGAAGTCCAAAGACTTAAAAAAAGCAAACAAAAAAACTCAGCTTAAACCAGCCAAAAAAAACCTACTCCCAGCTAACTAGCTCACTAGGTTGCTGCTCTCTCCTGCTGCTTGGAGACTGAATACTGAAGCTGGTGGGTGTGCCAGTGGGTTATATGGGTCCTGGTGACGTCAGAGGATTGGCTAGCTCAGTCTCCAAGCTGCAGGTAGAGAGGCACAACCCAGGATGCAGGGACTGGACTGTAGAGGCGATCAGGAATACTTTTTAAACTTGCTGGTGAGATTAAGGGACATGTCATCAGGAAAAATAGGCACAGCAAAATCCAATGTCTCTTGCCTAAGGAGGGCTAATGTGTTGCAAAAAATAAAAGGAAATTTAAAAAAAAACCTGCTGAAAAACTTCAGGATATTACAGGCAATATGAGAGAACGCGATGGCAGGTGGGAAAATATCTCATGGAAAAGGCGAATTTACAGAGAAAAGCTCACACATGATGCAGGGAAAAATAGATGTGCATCCGTGAGGCTCTGTGGAAAAACCAGACTGAGGCAAAGATTGCGCAATGGTGGCAGAACACACACATGCACGGTGAAGCTTTACAAATGCTTGTAGAAGGAGCTGGGACCGCTCCCAAGTGGTGCTCCTTTTGATGTCATCCATACGTGAGGACTTATTCTTGCTTATCCACAGAGAATCCCAGATACACCACTGTAAAACGCACTGAAAAATGCTACTTTATATACTCTATTGCTCATTCAGAGTAGTTACTCACCTGGCCGGCATTGGAGCAAGATGGCACCCTTGGGCGGGAAAGGGACCGCGCATGCGCGCTGCAATTCCCAAAGGCTTTCTTTGAAAGCTGGGGAAATGCTCCGCACAAGGGCTCCGTCGGCGCCGACGTCACCCCATATGTGAGAACTGACTTCCTGCTTGGTCCTGGAGAACAGCCTGTAATCAGTCCTGTAGAAGTCTGCACACAGCAACCGAGAAAAGCCCAAGCAGAGGCTCACTTGATTCCTCCCCTTATTTCTTTTTTTTTAAACTATCCTCCACGTTCCTATAGAACTCAAAGGCACCAAACATCAGCTTAAGAGGTGAAGTCTCCAGCAAACCGAAAAAAAAGGGCTGAACCTACTTTCCAGTTCTTCCCGTGCTACTGCCACGTGGCTGGGCCTGCTTTCGATATTAACTTGCACAGCCCATCCACTACAGCTATCACTAATGCTCTCGTGCCCTTTCCCGCTCAGCCAACAGCTAAGAAACCCCCAAGAGCAGGAACTTACCGCTGCAGCTGCCTTTTTCAAAATCGCCGGCTCTACTGCTTTCCCCGCAGTTCTTTCACTGCCTGCTTGTTCCTCCCGTGCTCAGCTGAAATCACGACTTCGGCATCAGGGGAGAGTAGGGGTCTCTGGAGGTCGTACGTTTAACATGGTGCAGCTCTATAGGATTCCACCAGCTCCTCACCCTAACGGTGGGGCCAGCCAAGCCTCAGATCCCGGAAAGGTCTCTATACCACAACCCGCTCACTCAGAGGAGGGGGGGGAAGGGGGGGGAAGGGGGGATCCTCCACTTTTTTTTTTTTTTTAAAGAACAAGGGAAAATAAAGTTGTTTTACCAACAAAAAACGAAACCACCTAAACTAAATCTCCTTATTTGTCCCTCTAATGAGTCAAGAACCCTGGCTCACTACCTCCTCCAGCTGCTTGGAGACTGAGTAACTAGAGCTGGTGGGCGGTCCTTCTGATATTTATACTAGGATCATCAAAAGATGACATGCTCAGTCTCCAAGCTGCTGGAGGAGGTACTCGAACCCAGAGGTTCATGACGGGACTGGAGGGATGATAAGGAACAAAACTTATTCTTTAAATGCCCCAAGTTATACAAAACTCACAAACACACCACACGAGGACATAAAATAATCTTTTACCTCAGGAAACATCAAATCAACACTGGGCATATTTTGTCTCTTTCATAACTTGCCCTCCTCCAACTTCATCATTTGTCTCCTGGGCATTTTTGACTCAGTATTCAAACCCTATATATTTAGAAAGAATCAATTATATTATTGTCAAAAATTCTTAATTCATAATGTATCCGATGTATTTATAAACTCAAAATATACCTAACTTCATCCATACTGCAAAGCCAACTGGAAAGTTTACCGGCTTTTTCCAACAGCACTCTTATCTCAGCACTGCTTGGCCATATATGATTATAAAGATGGAATGGTCATCTATGGAAGCACAAAGAAATGGGTAATGGCCAAGCAGTGCTTTTATAAATACATTAGGTGCTTTATGAATAAGAGTTTTTGACAATAATAGAATTGATTTGTTATAAGAATATATAAAGTTTGAACATTAAGTAAAAAATGACAACATTGGAGCAGGGCAAATTGTCAAAGAGAAGTGAAATGCCCAGCTTCTGTTTGATGCCTCCTTGAGGCAAATTAAAAATTTAAGATTACTTTATATCCTGGTGTAGTATGCTTGTGGTCTTTATAAACAGGCATACAATAAATGGGTTTCTGGACATTCTACATAGCAACATCTGTTATAAAATAAACCTCTTATTGTACTTTTCCACACTGATTCCTATTTATACTTAGTGAAGCTGTGTAGCAATTTGAAGTTCTGGCATTTTTTAATTCTTGCCCTGCAAATGAGCAGAAGGTACAGGAGTATGGGCAGTAGGCTTCGTCTAACAATTTCAAATAGCCAAAAAGGATAATGAAGACTCTGTACATTCTAATGAAGCAAATATGTATTTGCTTTTTATTGTGAACACAATAGGAATTTGATAAAATACTATTGAATGCCAACCTTTATTATGTACTTAAAGACAAATCAACCACATGAGGCAGATTTTTTTTTGTTTGTGCTCTGGCAAATAAATAGTTCAAGCTAGCAAATATTATCAGCGGTGAACCTGAAAGAAAAAATACACAGGTACAAAGTATTTACAACTATGAATGGTTGACACATTATTGCATTGGAGACAGATATAAATATAGTCAGAGGCTTCCTTTTACCATACTTGGAGCACAAAAAACCATTTTAACAATAAAGGATACTACCATAAAATCCCTAAGGCCCAAAATGGCACATGCACCTGAGGAAGAAAAGTTTGGAAATAAATACTATATATATATATTTTTTTTAAAGAAAGAAAGAAAGAACCGGCACTACCGGTATAGTGTCAAGGAAGGCAGACGCGACCACAAAAAAGGTGGAGAATAAGAAACATTTTTCTGCAGTGACAGGAACAATGACCTGCTGGCTCCGTGGAAAACGAAGAACTGGAGAGAGGCAGTAAGGCAGCACGCAGGCGCTGTGGGATGTTCCCAAAAGCTTTCTAATTGGATGCTGGGGAGCGTTCCCACGCAGGCTCCGTCGGTACCGACGATACCCATATGTGTAGACTACATTCCTGCTTGTTCCTGGAGATCTACGCTTTCTCACATATGGGACTCCCCAGCTACAGGCTACCGAAAGCCCATAGGAAAAACAGGGGCTCCCTCATTGGGAGCCACAAACAGCAGCAAACGAGTCTGTGTCCTCAGACCACAGTAGGGTCGGAGGGTAAGAGTTGACTAAACCCTGAAAAGGTTATAGAGCACAGACTGGTCAAAGGCACTATCCCGTCGGGACTCTTTCCAGGCAGTAATGGGCTGCGAAGGTATGGACTGAAGACCAGGTGGTGGCCCAGCAAATGTCCACCATTGGGACAGAGCGCAAGTTTGGCACCGAAGCTACCATGGCACTGACACGGTGTGCTGTGATGCAGCCTTCCAGTGGGAGCCTCGCCTGCTCATAAGTGAGGGCAATATAGTCCGCACCCATGTGGACAGCGTACGCTTGTCACCACCCTCCCCTGGCCTACTGGGGTCGTAGATGAAAAGCTGAGAAGCTTTGCGGTGGCCCTGAGTGTGCTCGATATAGGACAAAGCCCTCTTACAGTCCAAGGTGTGGAGGACCGTCTCTTTCTGAATGGAGTGAGGTCTTGGAAAAAAAGGCAGGGAGCACCACTTCCTGGTTAAGATGGAAGGATGATACTACCTTCGGCAGGAATTTGGGGTCCGTGCGAAGCATCACTCTGTTCTTGTAGAATCTGGCATAGGGCGCCTCCGCCACAGGGACCTGAAGCTTGCTAACTCTGCGAGCGGAGGTAAGCGCAACCAGGAAGACCACCTTCCAAGAGAGGTAGCGAAGGGATCAGGTAGCCAGAGGTTCGAAGGGTGGGTGAGTGAGCTACCCTAACACTACGTTGAGATCCCATTCGGTTGCAGAAGGGTGAACCAGGGGCTTCGAAAAGAGCAGGCCCTGAAGAAAATGGGTCACCAAGGGGGGCTTGCCATCCACTGGATGGTGGTGCGCCACCAGGGCTCTAAGGTGCACTCAGACGGAGTTAGACTTGCTCAGACCCTTATCTGATACCTCATCTTGAAACATTACTGGACATCACCCTTGTGGTGAGTGCAACATTTGCTGTATATCGGAAGATATTACTGATTTTGAGTATAATCATATCAAGTATCATTTGCGGCATCGGACCTCCTGTACTACTAGTTTCATCATCTATGGCATTAAATGTCCTTGCCAATTATTGTATATTGGCAAAACGATCAGAGCATTCAAGGTCCGCATGAATGAACACCGCAGCCGTCTGCGATGTAAAGCACAGGAAGCCCCGATTGTTGCACATTGTTTACAGCATCAACATGACTTTGAGCAACTTCGATGTTTTTGTCTGGATAGAGTTTTAACTGGACAGAATGGTAGGACAACAGAACAATCACTGATTATTAGAGAACAGCGCTGGATACATCGTTTAGGCACAGTATCCCCTGGAGGTCTAAATAACGCTATAGAGTGGGGGGCATGCCTTTAAGAGATTGACAGGATGTGTCATATGTTTAAGAGCCGGAAACATTTAAATGGCTACGATTTGCGGCATCCTGCATGCGCGGCGTTTTTTTGAAGCTGAATAGCTCGATGACTTACACGCAAGATAGCGCTAGCAAGAGTAGTCTCTGCAATTTAATAAGGTATGAGTAAGAAAGCTGAAAATATTTAAGAGAGGAGTTTTTTCGTTTTGGCATTACATGAAAGATGTGTTTATTTACAGCATTTGAACCCCTGATGAAACTTACGTGAAACGCAAATACGGTGCCGAAAGGTGGCGTCGGGGAAAGCCAAGTAATATATACAGACAAGACAAATTATAAGATAAGTTTCTGCTACTTACTACATTCATGTACATTGTATAGAAATATATCAGCGTGAACTTCGGAATTAAAACATTGTGACTATCAGTACGTCATGAATGCAAGTGTTATGAAACTTAACATGAACTGTGGTCATTGATGCGAAGCTAGTAAAACGGGGAGTTTATCCCATATTAAGTACTGAAAACAGTCTGAGACCCAGTTCTAATCAAGCTCAAATGTGAGATATAGAAAGTGGTTTTGAGAATTTCACAACTAATTAAGTAAACAGCCTTTGACATTTTTGAGGAGTAGATTCTATATATATAGCAATTAGCTGAATCCTCTATGAAATAGACCTACAATTTTTGGAGTTAGACTTGAGCCCGGACAGAGAGGTGGAGAGGTACTGTAACACCAGTGTCACCAGGCAGGAGAAGGGGTTAGCCCTGTGCTCGGCACTCCAAACCAAGAACCTGTGCCATTTGAGGGCGTAAGTCTTTCTAGCAGATGCCTTGCGAGAGGCCAGCAGAATGTCTTCCACCTCAACTGGGATTTTGAAGGGGGCCAGAGTGACTCTCTCAGCAGCCACACTGTAAGTGACAGGGACCCCAGGTTGGGGTGCAGGGGAGAGCCCCACTCCTGGGATAGGAGTCCCAGGGATGGACCCCAAGGGGATGGGGGTCTCCATTGTCAACTGTAGGAGCAGTGGGAGCCATGGTTGCCTGGGCCACCAAGGAGCTAATAGGATGAGCGAAGCCCTGTCACGGAGGGTCCTGAACAAGGTCTTGGCAATCAGCGGCATAGGAGGGAAGGTGTACATGAGGCCCTCCGAACATGAAACAAGGAATGCGTCCGCTGCCACCCTGGCGGAGTATTCCTGCCGGGAAAAGAAGCAGGGCAACAAAGTTGTCCAGATTGGCGAACAGGTCCATCATAGGTTTCCCCCAGAGCCGGAGGAGAGTCCACAAGGAATATAGTACTCACGTGACTCGAGGCCTCCGACTCAACACGAGGATGCTTGGCAGGCCTCTCCGACTCCGAAGACCCGGGACGGCGATCGGGGCTAAGCGACCTGGCCCTTGAGGAGCCAAGAGCATCCACAGATGCCACCTTCGCGGGTTTCTTCTTCCTTCGGTGCTCCCTCGAGGGGGACTCCCTTTCAGAGGAGCCCCGACGATGCTCGGGGTCGGACTTCCGAGACGTCGAGGCCTCTGACGAAGTCCGGACCCGTCCAGAGGCAGACTCAGAGAGGATCCTCTCACGCTGGTGCTGACGGCTCCGCAATGCCTTGGAAGACATTTTGCCACAGGGACTGCAGACCGTAGAATCGTGGTCTGGACCCAGGCACCGGAGGCAGCAGTCGTGTGTGTCGGTGAGAGACATCAGTTTCTTGCACCGAACACACTTCTTAAAGCCACTGGCAGCCATTGGGGGAAAAAATGACCCCTGCAAGATCAAAAAATTGGGCTGCCAGGGAAAAGAAAAAAGGTGCGAACGCAGTCTCTAAGGACAAAAACCGAAAGAGAGAGATCCGGGCTTGGCACCGGTGTACCGAGTCCAGGTGGGAAAGGAACCGACGTCGAACCGATGAAAAACTCGACCCAACGCAGGAAAAATCAGTTTTTTTCACGGGTGACAAGGACAGGCGTCCGTAGGGCTCTGCGGAAAAAAGCAGACTGAACAAGATGGCACCTTTGGGCGGTAAGGGGACCGCGCATGCGTGCCTGCATTCCCAAAGGCCTTCTTTGAAAGCTGGGGAAATGCTCTGCATGGGGGCTTCGTCGACGTCACCCATATGTGAGGACTGACTTCCTGCTTGGTCCTGGAGAACTCTGCTTAGCCTGTCAGCCAGTAGGTTGTCCTGGCCTGTCAGGTACACTGCCCACAGGAGGATATCCTGTTGGACTGTGAATGAGCAGAGGACTAGTACCTCCTGACAAAGGGTACGAGATCTCGTGTCCCCCTGTTCACGTAGAACATTGCCACTTGGTTGTCTGTCTGGACCAGTACTGACTGGTGACGCAGGTGGTGACAGAAGACTCTCAGGGCTAAGTGTATGTTTCGGAGCTCCAGGAGGTTGATCTGTTGGGTGCTCTCGTCTGGTGACCAATTGCCCTGAGAGTGGAGATCTCCGCAGTGGGCTCCCCAGCCGAGCAGGGAGGCATCCGTGGTGAGGACCCCTTGAGGGACTTGTGGCCTGAAAAGGCATGCCTACCTCGAGATGCTGGGGAGATTGCCACCAGACCAGGGAGTCCACCAATTGGTGGGGTCAGGGCCGGATTTACCTATACGCCCATTACGCCGTGGCATAGGGCCCACAGCTGGCAAGGGCCCACAAAAATCGAACAAATTTTTTTTTTTTAATTTTATTTTTAAAAAAAGGTAAACTGCTGGCTGCCGCCGCGGGGCCCCCTCTGCTGCCGCGGCAGCATGGACTGACCCGCGGGGCCCCCTCTGCAAGCTGAATCAATCGGTCCGTCCGTCCCTCCCTCCGTGCAGGCTTTGAGAAGCGCGGAGAGTGTCTCCCTCGCGTCTCTGTTACGCCCGCAGGGGCTGATGGGAAATTTCCCATCAGCCCCTGCGGGCTAAACAGAGACGCGAGGGAGACACTCTCCCTTCGTGCCTCTCAAAGCCTGCACGGAGGGAGGGAGGGACGGACAGACCTATTGATTCAGCTTGCAGAGGGGGCCCCACGGGTCAGTCCATGCTGCCGCGGCAGCAGAGGGGGCCCCGCGGCGGCAGCCAGCAGTTTTTTTTTTAAATTAAATTTTACTTTAGGCCGATGGGGGGGGGGGTAGGACTGGTAATGGGCTATTGGGGGGGCTGGGGCTGGAAATGGGCTGGGGGGGTTAAGGCTGGAGGTGGGCTGATGGGGTTAGGACTGGTAATGGGCTGTTGGGGGGTTTTAGAACTGGTAATTGGCTATGGGGGGGTTAAGACTGGTAATGGGCTATGGGGGGCTAGGACTGGAAATGGGCTGGGGGGGTTAAGACTTGAGGGGGGCTGATGGGGTTAGGACTGGTAATGGGCTGTGGGCTGTTGGGGGGGTTAGAACTGGTAATGGGCTGTGGGCTGTTGGGGGGGTTAGAACTGGTAATGGGCTTTGGGGGGGTTAAGACAGGTAATGGGCTGTGGGCTGATGGGGGCTGTCTGGTAATGGGCTATGGGGGGGCTAGGGGGGTTAAGACTGGAGGTGGGCTGATGGGGTTAGGACTGGTAAGGGGCTGTGGGCTGTTGGGGGGGTTTAGAACTGGTAATGGACTTGGGGGGGGGGTTAAGACTGGTAATGGGCTGATAGGGGCTGTCTGGTAATGGGCTATGGGGGGGCTAGGACTGGTAATGGGCTGTGGGCTGATGGGGGTCTAGGACTGGCATTGTGTTGGGGGGTTGCTAGGACTGGAAATGGGCTGATGGGTGGCTAGGACTGGAAATGGGCTGATGCAGGGACTAGAAGGGAATGGATGCTGGGTGAGGCTGGAACTAGAAGGGAGCTGATGTTGGGGGAGGATTAGAATGGGATGGGGCTGGAAGAGTAAAATGGAGAAGGGAAAAATATTTTGTGTGGGAGGGATAAAAAATCTACAATTGGCCGGGTATTGGGAGAGTAAGTGGGGATTGAGGATGGAGGGGTAAAATTTGAGTGGATGAAATAGGAATGAGGAAAGAGCAAAAGGAGAAAGATTAGTATGTTAAAGCAGATGTAGAGAGAGAATGGAAAAAAATTAGAAGAGAGAAGAAAGGACAAATGGACAGCAGACGATGGAGAGTTAGCAGAAGACACGAAGAAACCAGAAGAAAGTGGCTGGAGCAATTGCAGCTGAAAAAAATGCACAAAAGGTAGAAAAATATCTCTTTATTTTGAATTTATTAACTGGAATATGTCAGCTCTGGTAAATGTGCATCATTAACGCTGCGCTTTGTTTAGTACAACAGCAAATTAATGTATAGTTTTATTTCTACAGTGTTGTACATTCCAAGTTTGGCTTTTGGGATTCCCAGTTTAATTATTGTCTTCCTGTTTCTAAATTGTGATTACTTGTTTGGTGATGGTCTATGTTCTGCATGTGTAACTGAGCTGAGGTGTTCTGTTTATATAATTCCTATTTGACATTGCCACTTGTTCTCTTTCCCCAGTAGGTCATGTATTGTTGTTCTCTGAAATGTATTGGTTTAATATTTGCAGTGTTGCCTTTTGATTGGTAGAGTATGGTGCTTTGTGAGTCCTGGTAGTGCTGTTAGGATACGGCGGGTTTGCTATGGATTCTAAATGGGCAGTGTTTGTAGTAGTTCCTAATGTGTCTGGCAGTTGGCACTGGATTATAGTAATGTAGAAATCTTTTAGTCTTTCTTTATCCATACACTCATTAAGAGGCACGTTTACTAAAAGTTAATATATGGTAACATTATGCAAATATTTATGCAAATGAGGCCCCGCACCCCCCTTGGGCCGCCCCTGCTGGGGGCCCACAATTTTTGTTGGCGTAGGGCCTTACTCAAGGTAAATCCAGCCCTGGGTGGGATACAGAGACTCTGTCTTGGAGGTGACCCGTGGCCTGAGACCACTGGTCCCGGAGGCACCACTGTGCCGCCCTCATGTGGAGGCGAGCGTCGGGGGTGACCATGGACCATGAAGGCCATGTGCCCGAGGAGGCGCAGAAGCAGCCAAGCGGGCACTGAGGGACGGTACTGTATGTCCCGAGCCAGAGTCCTGAGACCGTCGGCTCGGACCCTGGGCAAGAATGCCTCAATGAACTCCAGACACTGTGGTCAGGAGGAAGTGAGACTTGGGGTAGTTTATGACAAACCCCAAGTGCTGCAGAACCTGGATGGTATGTGCGGTGGCCTGCTACATCTCTGAGGCTGTGTCTCCCTTTATGAGCCAGTCGTCCAGGTAAGGAAAGATGAAGACCCTCTGGAGCTGGAGGAAGGCGACCACGACTGCCAGGCGTTTTGTGAAAACTCTTGGTGCAGAGACCAGACTGAAGGGGAGCACCCTGTACTGAAAGTTCCTACTCCCCCCCCCACTATGAACTGCAGATACTGCCTGTGACCGGGGTGAATGAGGATGTGGGTATAAGCATCCTTGAGGTCTAAGGAGCATAGCCAATTTCCCTGCTGGAGGTTGGGCAGCAATGTTCCAAGGGAGAGCATCTTGAACTTCTCCTTCACCAGGAATTTGTTGAGGTTGCGCAGGTCGAGGATGGGCCTTAGCCACCCTGTCCTTTTTGGCACGAGGAAGTACCTGGATTAGAACCCCTTGCCCCTGAGATGGTGGAGCACCGGTTCCACCACTTTGTCCTTGAGAAGACCTGTCAACTCCTTCAGAAGAAGGTTCTGGTGGAGGGGAGACACGAGGGGCTCTCCCGGGAAATAAGGGGGAGGTGTCTGAGTCAGATGGAGAAGGTAACCATCCCTGACTACCCAAAGTTGGTGGTGATGGTCATCCACCTCTGAGCATAGAAGGCCATATGTCCCCCTGAGAGCTGCTGATCTCCTTAGGGTAGATACTGTAGGCTATGCTCAAGGAGTCAAAAACTCCACCCTGGCTGGGCCGGAGCCTGGGGTTTTGGACATCAGGGGCCTGGTGGTTGGGGCGGATGAACTGGTCATGCTGGACAACAGCGCCTGCTGCTGGTCCATTAAGACAAGCTGCGCTCCAGGGCTGCCATTCTCGACTCCAGACCAGAAGGCTCCGCAGCCTTTGGCATGGGCACCGAGGGACTCGGGCCAGAAGGGGAATCTTCGATGAGGATGGTGTCTGGGGACTGAGGTCGGTCCAGGGCCAGATCCTTTTGGGGGACCTTCGCAGGCCGCTCCTTCTCAGATGCCTTGGAAGAACATCTCAGACTGCGGGACCGGGGCCAGTAAGCATCCGGGCTGTCGGAACCATCCAAGGATGCCACCTTCGAGGGTTTCTTCTTCTTTCTGGGTTCCCGAAACAGAGACCCCCTTTCTGAGGGCCCACAATGGGGCTCAGGTTCGGAAGGCTCCGCCCAAGATGTCAGAGCCTCAGACGAGGCCCTGGCCTTCGGAGGCAACGGGGACTTGGTAAAAAAATCGTATTGCTGCTGGCAGCTCTTGAAGGCCTTACTGGACAGCATTAGTTACTCACCTGTGACAGGGGTTCTCCAGGGACAGCAGGAATCAGTCCTCACATATGGGTGACGTTGGCGCCGACGGAGCCCTCATGCAGAGAAAATCCCCAGCTTTCTAAGAAAGCCTTTGGGAATTGTATTACTCATGCGCGGTCTCCTTCCCGCCCAAGGGTGCCATCTTGCTCAGTCAAATGACATAGCTAAAAGACGGCAAAATAATCATAATAGGACTGCAACTCGAAGGGGAGGAGGGAGGGTTGTGAGGATTGATTCCTGCTTTCCCTGGAGAACACCTGTTAGAGGTGAGTAACTACGCTTTGTCCAGGAACAAGCAGGAAGTCAGTCCTCACATATGGGACTCCCTAGCTATAGGCTACCAAGAACCCATAGCTGAAAAATAGGCTCCCTCTATGAGAGCTGCAGCAGCCATAATAGGATTTTAACTGAGAGAGTAACACTCCGGTAGCCGGCGGGTAGGAGTTGCCTAGACCTCGAAAAGGTTATGGAGTACAGCCTGGCCGAAAGCACTGTCCCATTGGGACTCCCTATCCAGGCAGTAATGGATTGCAAAAGTGTGACCCGAAGACCAGGTGGCGGCCCAGCAGATGTCTGCCAGTGGAACAGAGCGGAAGTGAGCCACTGATGCCGCCATAGTCCTGACCTGGTGGGCCATAACTCAACCCTGCAACGGAAGATCGGTCGCCCTGTATGCCCAGGCAATACAGTCTGCCACCCAAGTGGACAACGCACTGGGGTCATAGGATATGTAGAGCTTAGAAACCCTTCGATGTCTCTGCGTATGCTCAGTGTAGAAGGCCAACGCCCTCTTACCGTCCAGGGTATGCAGCACGGCTTCTGCCCGACTGGCATGCGGTCTGGGAAAAAAGTAGGGAGAACTACCTCCTGGTTGAGGTGGAATGAAGAGACCACTTTCGTCAGAAACTTGGGGTGAGTGTGGAGCACCACCCTGTTCCTATAGAACCTTTTGTAGGGTCTGTCGGATACCAGAGCCTGCAGCTCACTCACTTGCCTGGCTGACTTGGGTGCCACCAAGAAAACTACCTTCCAAGATAGGTAGCGTAGATGTCAGGTTGCCATCGACTCGAATGGTGGGCAGGTAAGCTGCCCTAAGACTACATTTAAATCCCACTTGGTCGCTGGAGGGCGAACCGGGGGTTTCAGCAAAAGCAAACCTCTCAGGAACCTGGACACCTAAGAGTGTGCAGAAAGAGGTTTGCCTTACACTGAAGAGTGGTGTGCGGCCAAGGCACTAAGGTGGACTCTGACTGAGTTGGACTTAAGGCCCAAATCGGAAAGACGAAGGTGGTACAGTAACCTGGCAGGAAAAAGGGTTTTCTTTCTGCGTTGCGCACCACACCTCAAACCCATGCCACTTGAAAGCATAAGTTTGTCTCGTTGAGTGCCTCCTTGAGGCTAGTAAAACTTCTTCCACATTTTTGAGAAGGAGGAGTGGTGCAAGTACTACCCTTTCTGCAGCCAGGCCATCAGGTTGAGGGATCTGAGGTTGGGATGCAGGAGAGTGCCCCCCTCCTGTGAAGTGGAAACCAGGGTTGCCTCAGCCACCTGGGGACTACCAGAATGACCGAGGCCTTGTCCTGGAGGATCTTGAACAGAGTCTTGGCCACTAGAGGTGTGGGAGGAAAAGCATAGAGGTGGCCCACAGACCATGAGATTAGAAAAGCGTCCACAGCCACCCTGTTTGGGTGTGGCTTGTCTAGAGCAAAATTGGGACAACTGATAATTCTGTGGGCTCGCAAACAGATCTATGGATGGTTGTCCCCAGGTCTGAAACAGCCCTTGGGCTATGTTGGGATCCAGCTGCCATTTGTGCGGCTGGAGAATTCTGCTTAGCTTGTCGGCGAAGCAATTTTCCTGGCCTGGCAGGTAAACTGCTTTGAGATGCATTTCATGCCGGACTGCAAAGGAGCACAGGATGCAGGACCCCGTGCCTCCTTGTTTGTTCACATAGAACATTGCCACCTGGTTGTCTGTCTGTATTAAGACAGGTTGATGAGCCAGGGTCTGACAAAGGCCGGAGAGCCAGGCGGATAGCTCGAAGCGCTAGGAAATTGATCTGTTATGTGCTCTCCTGTGGAGACCACACACCCTGGGTACACTGTCCCTGGCAATGGGCTCCCCAGCCCAGCAAGGATGCATCTGTAGTCAGGATCCTCGTGTGCAGAGGAGCCTGAAACTCCACCCCTGCCACCAAGTGGTGTGGCTGAAGCCACCATGTCAATGACTGTACCAGTCGTTTGGACACTTTGATTCTGTCTCTGGCCTGTGTCCACTGGTCCCTGAGGCACCACTGAGCTGTTCACACATGGAGGTGGGCATTGGGTGTCACATGTACTGTGGAAGCCATGTGCCCAAGGAGTCGCAGGAAGTGTCTTGCTGATATCTGGGACTGTCTACTCACTTGTTGTGCCAGGGCCAGGAGCCTTTGTTCCCTGTCTTCTGGTAGATAAGCCCTTGCTTGAAGGGTGTCTAGCCTTACTCATATAAACTCCAGACCTTGAGTGGGAACTAGAGTAGATTTGGTGTGACTGATCACAAATCCTCCTACTACTACTACTAATTAGCACTTATATAGCGCCGAGCACATGGCGCTATACAGGTATGACATGCATATAGAAGATATACATATAAATCCGAGATGTTGCAGCCCCTGACTGGTACGAGATGTGGCCTGTTGGACTTCCAGAGCTGACGTGGCTCTGATGAACCAGTCGTCTAGGTAGGGGAAGACAAATACCCCATGGTTTCTGAGGAAGGCGGCCACTACTGCCAGGCACTTTGTGAATACTCTGGGTACAGAGGCTAGGCCAAAGGGAAGTACCTTGTACTGAAAATGGTTTCCTCCCACCACAAAATGTAGATATTGTCTGTGGTCTGGATGAATTAGGATGTGTGTATATGCATCCTGTAGGTCTAAGGAGCATAGCCAGTCTCCCTGGCGGAGGTAAGGCAGCAATATTACAAGGGAAAGCATCTTAAACTTTTCCCGCACCAGGAATTTGTTTAAGTTGCACAGGTCGAGGATGGGTCTTAGGCCTCCTGTCCTTTTTGGTATCAGGAAATACCTGGAGTAGAAGCCCTTTCCCTGCAGGTGGTGAGGCAACGGTTCTACTGCCTGATCCTCGAGAAGACCCGCTAACTCCTTCAAGAGGAGGTCCCTGTGAAGAGGGGGTCTGAGAGGCTCCCCTGGAAAGTAAGAGGGAGGTAACTGGGTGAAATATAGCAGATAGCCCTTTTGGACTATCTGGAGAACCCAGGTATCTGTTGTGATGGCTGGCCACCTGTGGCCATACAGGGCCAGCCTTCCTCCTGTGCATGGCCTTACTTCTTTGGAGAGAGGGGCTATGCTTTGGGAGTCAAAAGCTCCCTCCAGGCTGGGCCAGGGCCAGGGCCAGTGCCTGGGGGCTTTCTGCTTACGCGGGCCATGCCCATGTCCCTTGGCCTGCTGCCCCTGTTGGGGAGCTGGGGAGGCCTGATATGTGGGGTCGTTGCGGTAAGCAGTACCTTTCCTTGGGAAAAAGGGCTTTCTACCTGAGCCCTTCTTCTTAGAAGGGGAAGAAGTCATCTTCAAGAGCCATGTCCGGGTAAGGTACTCGGACTCGATTTCAGCAGCCTTCTCTGTCATAGGTTTGCCAAAGAGGTTTTCACTTTGGCAAGGGACATCGACCAACTTGTTCTGTACCCATTGCTCCAGGTCTGAAAACTGTAGCCATACCTGTCGGCGTGCACCGATGCTGGCCGCAGCTACCTGGGCTGACGCCTCAAAGCCGTCGTAAGCTGCTCGAGTCATAAACTTCGAGTACTCACAGATCCCAGTGGACAAGGTCTTGAAGCGCTGTAAAGGTCCCTCGGAGAGACCAGCTGAGAACTCGGCAATCTCCTTTGCCAGGTCTCATAGGTACATGCCCATGTATAGCTGGTATGCCTGGATTCGGCATGATAGCACAGAACCCTGGTAGCGCTTCCTGCCGAGGGCATCCAAGTTGCGGGCCTCCCTGCCAGGAGGCACCAAGGAGTGCGTCTTCTGGCTCTTGAGCCGGCGCATGGCCAATTCCACAACCATGGAGTTGTGTGGTAGTTGTGCCTTTTGGAATCCAGGGCTCTTGTGAACTCGATAGATGGAATCGATTCGCCTGCTGAGTACTGGCATTGACGCCGGTGTCTCCCACATACGGAGCATCAGCCGTTCCAGAATCTGAGACACCGGTACAGTAAAGCCTTTGACATATCCCGAACGAAGCCCAAGAACCGAGTGTCCTCCAGGGGGGCCCATCTCCTAGGTTCGGACACCGGGGAATCCGAAGGAACGTCTCTGGTCCAACGGGTGTCCGGTGACTCCGTGTCCTCCGTCTCCCACCCCGACTCCTCCGAGGAGGAATCAAGTGGCTCCGGCCTCGAGAGCTTCGGTTTCGACCGCCCCGACGCCAATGGAATCGGCATCGACGACCTCGGTCCCAAACGGGAGGTCGAGGGAGACCTCGGCCAAGGGTTGACTTGAGTCCGCATGGTCTCGAGAATTGGCTTGGCCTCCGGGGTCGACTTGAACGTCGATGTCCCTGTGGTCGGGGCGGAAGAACTGGCGAGACCGGCTATCAGCGCCCACTGCTGTTCCATGAAGGCAGATATGCTGCGCTCCAAGGCGACCATTCTGAGACCAAGCTCAGAAGGCTCCGGAGCCCCCGGGTTGGGTCCCGATACCGGTTCTCCCGGAGGAGAGTCCTCGATGAGGACAGTAGTTACCTGCCTCGGCTGCTCCGGTTCCCGTCAAGGGAGTTTTGCAGGACGCTCCAACTCAGAGGATCTGGGATGACGGGCGGGGATCCGCGACCGGTCCCGCGAGGAACCAGGCCATTTGGAACTGTCCAACGACGACGCCTTCACAGATTTCTTCTTCCTCCGATGTTCCTGCGAGGGAGACCCCATTTCAGAGGACACCTGACGCTGCTCAGGTTCAGATAGCTCCCGAGATGTCGAGGCCTCCGACGAGGTCCGGGCCCAGACAGGTGCGGACTCAGGAAAAATCCTATCATGCTGCTGCTGACGGCTCCTCAAGGCCTTAGAGGACATTTTCCTACACGGGCCATAGACCTTCGGGTCGTGGTCAGGCCTGAGGCACCGGAGACAGCAGTTGTGTGTGTCGGTGAGGGACACTAATATTGTACACCGATCACACTTTTTAAACCCGCTGGCAGCAATCAGGGGAAAAATGGCCCCTGCAAGGTCGAAGGACTGGGCTGCCAGTGAAAATGAAAAGAGCGCGAATGCTAGTCACTAAGGACAAAAAACTGGACCGGACTCGATACCGAGCCGAAGGCGGGAAGGGTAACCGATGTCAAACCGGTAAAAAAGAAAAGTAATTTTCTCACTTTTAAACACTTTTTTTCTCAGGGACACTGGGACAACGTCCGTTGGGCTCCGTGGAAAAAAGGAGACTGAGCAAGATGGCACCCTTGGGCGGGAAGGGGACCGCGCATGCGTGATGCAATTCCCAAAGGCTTTCTTAGAAAGCTGGAGATTAGCTCCGCACAAGGGGTCTGTCGGCGCCGACGTCACCCATATGTGAGGACCGACTTCCTGCTTGTTCCTGGATAAATCCTTTTGCAGATACCGCAGGCTGCTGGGTTGACAGCAGTCTTGTGTGTTGATCAAAGAATTTTAGATCACCAATCACACTTTTTAAAGCCACTAGTAGCCATGGGGGGAAAAAAGTACCCCTGTGAGGTTGAAGACTCTCCAGGCTGCCAGTGAGAGAAAAAAGGTCACATAGATGCCAGGAAAAGAACAAACTACAAAAATAGGCTGAACTTGACACCGATGTCGGTAAGCGGCAAGAGTACCGGTGTGATACTGGAGGCGAGTATGAAACTCGGAGAGAAAAAAAAAATCAACTTTTTCCAGGGACAAGCCAGACAAATGTCTGAAGGGCTCCGTGGAAGAAAGGAGACTGAGTAAGATGGCACCCTTGGATGGGAAGGGGACCATGCATGCGTGGTGGCATCTCCCAAAGGCTTTCTTTGAAAGCTGGGGGGATGCTTCCGCGAGGGCTCCATCGGTGCAGATGTCACCCATATGTGAGGCCTGACTTCCTGCTTGTTCCCGGAGAATATCTTCTCCATAAAGAGTCCAAGGTCCAATCCTCTCTCCTTGGGGGTACTAAAGAATGAGTCTTGGAACTCTTAAGGGCATATTCGACCACCAAGAAATGGTAAGGAAGCAGAGATTTCTAAAATCTGGAAGCCTTATGAACTCTGTACATGGAGTCAAGCCTTCTGGCACAGTGAGAGGGGTTCTCCCACATTCTCATCTGCACTCTCTGCAGGACATTGTACATGAGCATGGTCATCCCCTCTCTTAGGGGCTGAGGAGTACTGTAGGATCTCCAACTCTTCTGTCCTGGTTCATCCTCTATCTCCAAAGAAAAATGTATGGCTTTGGCAATGTCTCTTATAAAATTCTGGAAGGTCATGCCCTCAGGAGGGGACTTACACTGCTCATGAAGTGCAGAAGGGTCAGATGGAAGTTCAGGAGACCTATCTTCGGACAAGTCTTCAGATTCCATATCGGTTACCCAGCCTGAGGAAGTCAAAATACTTATAAGTCTGCCTGGATCTCTCTCCAGATCTGAGGTGATTGGGAGCGATGATCTTCTGGATTTCGAGGGTGCATGGGACCCTGAAATGATAGAGAGGGATAACAGCCAGGCAGGCATCAGTGTCAGGGTCCTTTGATGTCCTGATGTTGATGCATCTCCCATAGGCAAAGTGTGCACCTCAAGGATTGGCTGTACAGTGGTCGATGCCGATGCAGCAGATGACGAGGTCTTGGCATGCTGCACCACAGAGCGTGTCACGATGCATTTCTAGAGAGCTTGCAGGTGGTGCTTCTCCATTGCTGCAGATTCTGAAGGCTGTGGGGCCACAGCAACTTTGAGCTATGTACCTAGTATCTATACAGGGGTATTAGCGGCTTGGTCTCGGCTCTTGGTAAGTTGACAGTGCCCCTCCGAGTTCTCCTCCTGTCGGGATAACTTTGAAGGGTGCTCATGCAGGCCTCTCACTACTCTCGATGCCATGCCTCAATGGGCTCAGATGTTGATGTACCAGAATCTTCGCTCGGTGTGATCACCCTTTGATATTGATGAAGACTAAGCCGAATCCTTCCTCATCTTTGGATGAAGATTGATCGATGGCCAATGTTCTGGGGCACTATGGGTGCTTGGCTCCGAGTGGACTTGAGAACTCCTCGATGTTGATGCGTTGTCAACGTCCGATGCAGTCTTGGAATCCATAGAGACTGGTGCTGTCAATGCCAAAGTTGATGGATCAGACTTCTGACCACCAAAAAGTGATTCGCGCTGCTTCTCTTGACCTTTGAGACCTCTCTTTCTCACCTGCAATCACAAATTACAAGGCGGCTAATGATCAGGGTCCCAGGGATTAGAGGTACCAACTGTGGATATCTATGGCAGATATAGGCCTAGCACACTGGGAACACTTTTTGAATCAGATGGCCGGTTACTTGAACATGCCATCCAGGAAGATAGCCACAGCAAAATCTAACTGCTCCATTTTGAAAAGATAGGCCTGGCCGATGCACTGGTGCCTAAGAGGGCAGAGGTGCCATGAAAAAAAAAAAAATAAATTAAATGATCAAAAATTGGAAAAGAAGAAACCGTGATGGTAGGCAATAGGCTGAAAAAACAGAAACACAAATCCCCTACACGGAGAAAATGGTTTACCAAGCAGAGGATGACCAGAATGCATCCACTGGGCTCCATGGAAAAACTAAGACTGGTTTTAAAATGGCGCCGTGGGAAAGAGGCGCACAGGCACAGTGGAGCCTTCCAAAGCTTCCCAATAGGAGCTGGGGAACATTCCTGTGCAGGCTCAGTCAGTGGACGTCACCCATATGTAAGGACTCATTCCTGCTTGTACACGGAGAAATAGGCTATTATAAAAATGTCCTTACCAATATGTATTCAACCTTATGTATATACAGCCTATGGGGGATATTTTATAAGCTCTAGTTGTTTTGTGGATGTCTGAAAATAGGCATTCAGTTGTGCAAATCACATAGACACCTGGACCCATTTTAGAAAGCTGGGTATATAAAGATTTGTGGTGTATAGACACCTGGACCCATTTTAGAAAGCTGGGTATATAAAGATTTGTGGTGTGAATACGTCATGGCCTGGCAGAACAAGGGAGTTGGACATCGCAGTACAATTTCAGAATGGTAAAAGTACTTTGGTCCCAGTTGGTGAGGTGTCCATGCCTGTACCTTCTCCTGACCATGAATATGGTGCAAAGAAATGCTTGTTTCATAGATATAATGCTTCCAGGGATAAGAGCAAAATGTGCTTCCAATGCTATAGTTATATTTCCTGCTCAAAGAAACCTGTGTGTAAATACATATTCCAGACATATTTCTGGCCCACCACCGCACATCTGAGTATCTGAAATGGGAGGCCGTGATGTGCAAGTCTCATAACAAAGTCATCCCCCTTCTGAAATGCCTATGCTGGAACATCCAAGTACCCAGTTCTGAGGCTGTGCAATTTAGGGATATCCACATTTGTGAAATGGCCTACACCCATGCACATACCCTGCCTTGCAAAACGCACGGGACCTGCTTCCATAAGCGGTTACAGGGACATTCATTTTTCAGGGTGGCGATGGAGAGATTTCAGAAGGTACTCATGTGTGTCTCCCCTTCACTGCTGCCACTCTCCCTGATTTTTGGCCATTCTGCTCTGGACATCCCAGATTCTTCCAGATGTCCCTTCTAAAAATCCCACTTCATATATGCTGAACTGAGCAGGTGATCTTAGGGGCAAGACTGCGGAAAGGTTAAGGGCTTATGAACCCACTTTATAAAATACACACACATTATAAACGGGCAAATTTGTGTGGACTAAATACCAAGTATGAGTTTTGTCTTGATTAGATTATAAGCTCTGATGAGCAGGGACTGTCTCTTACATCTATATGTACATTGCTGCATATGCCATGCAGCGCTACTTAAATGAATTATTATTATAATTAATAATAGTAGTAGTAGTGGGTACTTTCTATCTGATAATTTTCACATATACTTTCCCTTTGCAATTTGCATAGAATAAGCAGCCTTTTACAAAAATACTCTCCCTATGACTTGCATTTGTTGTCAGTTGATATTTCACAGAAGGAAAAAATACTCAATCTGTAGTGACCTGGAATTAAAGGTCCTAAAAGATGTTTCTGAATTTGGGTTTCTTTCATTAATACAGTTATCAAGCTGGCTCCTACTGTGAATTTTACTTACTATAAAAGTTCTGTAAAAACAACTTAAAAAAATAATTTCTTTTTGGTTCTATTTCCCTCATCTTTAGCACACACAAGAAATATGAAAATATTTTAATGATTTTATTTGATTGTACTATAGCACAATATACTTTGTATTTATATGCAGTTACATATAGGGCACAAATGATGAAGTATCAAACATAAAATACAAGAAGAACATGTTTTAAAACTGGTAGAAGAGATAAAAACCACAAATACTGTGATTTAACCAGGATGAAGAACTCAAGCGAAAACTTTGAAGCTTTTCATTTCTCTCTCCATTTCCTAAAAAGACAAAACAAAAAAACAGTAACTAGGACAGCAGAAGTTAGACCTGAAAAAAACAGGCAATGTGACAGAATTAAAAGGTAACATTTTACTTACCAGATAGTGTCCTTTTCTTGAGTCCTGCTAGACCAGTCCAGACAAGTAGATTGTGTCCCCCTACCAGCAGATGTGGAGGCACAGAAAACATTCCAGAGGCTTCCTATGACATCACTGTGCCATCATCAGCCTGAGCCTCTAGGGGCACGGTTCAGTAGTGCATACAGCGGGGAATCTCTGACCTCACACAACCTCAGTGAAAATAACACTTAACATAACAAGCAGCATAACTATGTACAGGATCAGCTTCACCAGGCAGCTTATCTGAAGGTTATGAGCCTGCAGGTCCAACACTGAGAATAAAGCACACCAATACAGGGTCCAGGGGTGGATCATGGACTAGTCTAGCAGGACTCAAGGAAAGGACATTATCTGGAATGTAAAATGTCGCCTTCTATATCGTCCTGCTAGATCAATCCAGACAAGTGGTATGTACCAAAGCTACACCTCCGTTGGGCGGAAAGAAGACATGGTAGCTTTTAAGATCTCTGAGCCAAAGGCTGTGTCAGCTCGAGTGTGGACATTCAAGCGGTAATGCTCGATAAAGGTGGAAAGTGATGTCCATGTTGCTGCCTGACAAATGTCTGACAGGGCTACTAAGTTATGCTCCGTCCAAGAGGATGTTTGCGCTTGAGAGGAATGTGCACACAAACTCTCCAGAACTAGCCCGTTCTGCAACAGATATGCTGAGGCAATGGCCTCCTGATCAAGCGCCCCAACATAGACTTAGCTGCTGTGCCACCCTTACAGAGACCTGCAAACATACAAAAAGATGGTCTGACTTGTGATAGGAGTTAGTAACCTTCAAGTATTGAAGAAGCACCATCTGGACATCCACCAGGTGAAGGTACCTGTATTTTCCTATCGCACTGCTCCTTAGAAAAGGAGAGCAGACAAACCATTTGATTCACATGGAAGGAAGATACCACCTTAAGCAAAAAGGAAGGAACAGACTAAATGCAGATGGCCTCTTCCGAGAAGGTTAAGTAAGTCTCACTGCATGATAACACCTGCAGCTCAGAAATACGTCTTGCTGAGGACAGTCACATGAGTTAGATCTTTAAGCATAGCCTGCTTCAAGAGCTCAAAGAGCTCTAACATGAAAGTCCAGAATACCAGGCAGAGATCTCATGAGGGAACAACTGAATGCAGGGGAGGAAGCAGGTGTCGAACTCCCCGATGGAAATAGGAAATATCTGGGTGTGAGGCTATGGAACGCCCTACCACCAGTCCTCTGAAGCAGAATAAGACTGCAACCTGAACTTTCGATTGTTTACGTTATCAGAATATAGAAAGAATAGGGGACATGCAATAAAGCTACAGGGTAAACTATTTAAGACTAATAAAAGAAAATATTTTTTCACTCAACGTGTAATCAAACTCTGGAATTTGTTACCGGAGGATGTAGTAAAGGCTGTTAGTATAGCTGGGTTTAAAAAAGGTTTGGACAAGTTCCTGGAGGAAAGGTCCATAAACCATTATTAAGAAGGGACCCAGGATATCAATGCTTGACCCAGTACAAGCATTGTGGAACCTGTGTCTTTTGGGGAAACTGCTAGGTACACATGACCTAGATTGGCCACTGTTTGAAACAGGATACTGGGCTTGATGGACCTTGGTCTGACCCAGTATGGCATATCTTATGTTCTTATGAAGGAAGACAAGCAGGGATGGCAAATCTGCCATATCAGGGTCTAGTCTGATTCCCTCGATAGCAATGCTCGAAGAGACATGCATGTAGGCCAGACTGGTAGACCCTTTCCTTGACGAGGAGTGTGAAAACCATGGCAGGAGGACAACCTTTATGCATTAAGCAATACCTCTCAAGAGTCAAGCCGTGAGAAGGAGCCAAGTCATCCAGAAGGATCAGCCCTTGACGTAACAGCCCCTGGGGCTGGGGGTAGTCGCAGAAGGGATTCTGCTAAACTGCATCAGGTCCCTGAACCATGGCCTTCGTGGCCAATCTTGTGTCAACAGGACAATCCAGCCTGGATGCCACTCTATGTGTCAAAGTACACATCCCACTAGCAGCCACGGAGGAAAAACACATTAGGCAGTGCTTTGACCAGGACGGAATTAGTGTGTCGACACCTTCAGAGAGCCTGCTTCCCTGTGGCGACTGAAGAATTTGTGCGCTTTGGTAATGGATTGGAGTTGCATATGGTAACAGGATAGGCCATAAGGTTTTACACAGTGAGTGGGTAGGAGATGATAATGCTATAACATGGGATTAAATATAACAAGGCTATAATATGGGATTAAACTTAAACATATTTACATAGTGCAGGTAACATAGTTGATAAGTAACCATGATTCTTTAGAACATCCTTGGGGCAGTCAAGAGGCCAAAGGGAAGAGTAGAAAGCTGAACATGAGAACCAAGCATGGCAAAACTGAGAAAACACTGTTGATCCTCTCAGATAGGGATGTGGAATTAAGCTCTGGATAAGCCCAGACACATAAGAAATTCCTCGCGGCAAACTACCTGGATCACTGATCTTAGGGTTTCCATATGGAACTGTAGAGTGTGCAGCTGAGCACTGACTCCTTTGAAGTTGAGAAGTGGATGAAAAGAACAAATCTCTCTTTGGCACCACAAAGCAGGTGGAGTGTCAGCCCTTGCCCTGTTTAGCAGGGGGAATTAGCATCACTACTCACAGATGGAGAAACCTTTCCAACGTGATCTGAACAGCAGTTCTCTTGGCTGCTGAACCATATGGGGAGGCAATGAAGATGTCTAGGATAGGCTCTCTGCATTTCAGAACATAACCATGCTAAATAGTGTCTAGTACCCAGCGATCTTCAGTGACTCGGACCCACTCCTAGTAGAAAAGTTGCAACCTGCCATCCACTGGAGGCCTTCCAGAATGGGTCCCCAATCCATCACTGCACCGAATGGGAAGTAGAACCTCTGGCACTGATAGAATTCTGGGGCTCTCAAGACCCACAAAAAGATCAAATCTGGGACCGAAAACCAGAAAAAAAAAAGGAGGGGGGCTTTCCGGGTTGGTACCTACAGGAGTCTCTAGACCCCTGGGAATCTGAGTAGTGTGAACAAGGGAAATGGGCAAACATCAAGAATGGCATCCCTGTATGCTGCCCAGGACCCTTCTGCTTATCTTCTGAGAGGTGATGAGGCTTGGACTTGCTCAGGTTCTTAACCAACTTCTCCAAGTCACTCCCCAAACCGAAGCTTCCCTTTAAAGGCTAGCTGGGTCAGTCAGGTCTTGGAAGCCATATCCGTCACCCAGTAGAAAAGCCATATCCCTAGCCATCAATCGGATGAGGTCACGCATAGTATCCAACAGAAAGGCTGTGGCTGACTCCAAGAGTGGTATATTATCTTCCGGGGTGACTGAATCCACTGAAGAAGGGCTCGAGTCATCAAACCCACATACACAGGCAGCTGCAAATTGATTCTTCAAAAGAAAGTCCATCTTATGAGCCAGGGTGTCCTTCAAGGCTGTTGCACCTTCCACTGGGATGATGGCTCTCTTTGTGAGCACTATATCCTGTGCATTCACCTTTGGTGTGTAGAACTATGCGGTGCAATCCTCCTCTTGCAGGGTGAATAGCTTTTTATACTCTCTTAGCCCCTATGCAAGGGAGTCAGGCAAGTCCACTCTGAAAAAATCATGCTTTTGATAACCTCCGGAAAAGGGAAGGCAGTCAGACCTCCGAACCCCTTGCAGGAGGGGATGGATTTGTGGCCTTTCACCGCAGAGGGGACAACACCTGAGCAATCAGAGCTGTCAGCTTGTCCTTTCTGAACAAGTGAATAATACCAGCTTCATCATGATCTTCTGAAGGAGAAGGTACCATTCTAAAAGAGACAGAGCATCTTTTAAAGTAGATAATAGGGGAAAGCTGACAGTCGCCCAAGAACGAATGGTTCGGAACAATGTATCCTTGAAGGATATTACCAAAAAATGAAGTTAGGGCACATCAGCAGAGAGGTTCCAATAAAGACAAAGGTAGCCCAAATGCCCTTGAGTACGGAGCAGACAGAGCTTAAAGATTCCAAATCACCCCTGTCTACCAATAACCAGATTAATATGAATAATATACAGTCTCTAAAATACTTGTATGCAAATGCTAGAAGTCAAAAAAATAAGATGGGAGAGTTCGAATATATAGCACTAAATGAGAAGTTAGATATGATTGGTATCTCAGAGACATAGTGGAAAGAGGACAACCAGTGGGACACTGTGATACCTGGGTACAAACTATATCGTAATGATAGAGCTGATCAAATTGGTGGAGGGGTTGCGCTCTATGTTAGAGAGGGCATTGAGTCACAAAGGATTAAAGTTCTAAAGGAAACAAAATTTGCAGTAGAATCACTATGGATTGAATTTCCATGTAAAAAGGGGAAGGCGATGGCAGTGGGGTGTACTATCGACCGCCTGGCCAGAATGAACAAATGGATGATAAAATGCTCAAAGAAATCAGGGAAGCTAACAAAAGTTACAGAACAGTAATAATAATGGCCAATTTCAATTACCCTGGTATTGACTGGGTCAGTGTCACGGCAGGACATGCTAGGGAGATAACGTTTTTAGATAAAATAAATGACTGCTTCTTGGAGCAGCTGGTTCATGAACAGACCAGAGAGGAACACAGGAAGCAAGAGCTGTAGGTTGGTGAAGACTACTTTATTGAGAAACACCCCTACGCGTTTCGGCAAACGCCTTCCTCAGGGGACACACAGCAGAACTGTACCAGGAAAGGTGTCTCTTTAAGACAATTGTGTAAAGCTGCTATACACTAGCTTATTGTGCAAAACCTTCTTGAAATAACCAAGCTTTGCAAAACGTTTTGGGAGCTTTGTTTCATGGGTCAAGAGGGTCATGCAGGTCCTGAAGAGGGACAGCAATGAAGCCTCCCTAGGAACGTCAGCGTTTTACATGTCCGCCTAGTTTGCCTGTTGGGTCACCCCAACCTTGACTGTGCAGGAGCCTTTCAGACAGACTGTGCTCTTGACCCATGAAACAAAGCTCCCAAAACGTTTTGCAAAACTTGGTTATTTCAAGAAGGTTTTGCACAATAAGCTAGTGTATAGCAGCTTTACACAATTGTCTTAAAGAGACACCTTTCCTGGTACAGTTCTGTGTGTCCCCTGAGGAAGGCGTTTGCCGAAACGCGTAGGGGTGTTTCTCAATAAAGCAGTCTTCACCAACCTACAGCTCTTGCTTCCTGTGTTCCCCTCCTGATCTGCGAGAGCAGTGCTCCTCCTTCTCGCAGACCAGAGAGGAAGCCATTTTGGACTTAGTCCTTAGTGGAACACCAGATCTGGTGCAAGAGATAAGGGTGTTGGGGACATGCAACAGTGATCATAGCATGATCGCGTTTGATTTAATTAATGGAGGAGGGATGGTAAGGAAATCCACATTACTACCTTTTAACTTTCGAAAGGGAGACTATGATAAAATGAGGAAAATAGTTAAGAAAAAACTAAAAGGAGCAGTTGCAAAAGTTAAAGACTTACATCAAACTTGGGTTTTTAAAAATACTATCTTGGAAACCCAGACCAGCTGTATTCCACGCTTTAAGAAAAGTGGAAGGAAGTCCAAAAAACTGCCAGCGTGGTTTAAAGGTGAGGTAAGAGAGGCTGTTGTTGCCAAAAAAGCATCTTTCAGGAAATGGAAAAAGGAGCCAAATGACAAACTGGAAACAAAAGCATTGGCAAGTTAAATGCAAGGCATTGATAAAGCAGGCAAAGAGAGAATTTGAGAAGAAACTTGCTGTGGAAGCAAAATTTATTTATTTATTTAACAATTCTTAAAAATGCATAACATTCGTAGCAAAAAACCTGTGAGAGAGTCAGCTGGACCATTAGATGATAGAGGGGTAAAAGGGGCAGTAAGAGGGGACAAGGCTATAGCGGAGAGACTGAATGAATTCTTTGCTTTGGTCTTTACTGAGGAAGATGTAGGGATGTTACCCATGACTGAAGTAGTATTTAAAGGTGATACTGCGGAAGAATTGAAAGAAATACCGATACACCGGGAAGATGTATTACAACTATTTGATAAACTGAAGAGTAGCAAATCACCTGAACTCGATGGTATACATTCAAGGGTGTTGAAAGAGCTGAAATATGAGATTGCAGACCTGCTATTAGTAATCTGTGAACTATCATTAAAATCATCTGTAATACTTGAAGACTGGAGGATCGCCAATGTAACACCAATTTTAAAAAAGGGTTCCAGGGGTGATCCGGGAAACTACAGACAGGTGAGCCTGATGTCAGTACAGGGAAAAATGGTAGAAACCATTACAAAGAACAAAGTTACTCATTATGTAGATAGTCATGGCTTAATGGGAGACCGCCAACATGGCTTTAGACAAGGAAGATCTTGTCTTACTAATCTGTTATGTTTTTTTTGAAGGTGTGAATTAAACAGGTAGACAAAGGTGAGTTGGTTGATATAGTGTATCTGGACTTTCAGAAAGCCTTTGACAAGGTCCCTCATCAGAGACTTTTGGCAAAACTAAAAAGTCATGGGATAGGAGGCAGTGTACTATTGTGGATCAGGAACTGGTTAAAAGATAGAAAGCAGAGGGTAGGGATAAATGGCCAATTTTCTCAATGGAAAAAGGAAAAATGGAAAAAGGTGAATAGTGGAGTACTGCAGGGATCTGTGCTGGGTCCGCTGCTTTTTGACATATTCATAAATGACCTGGAAAAGGGAATAACGAGTGAGGTTATCAAATTTACAGATGCCACAAAACTATTTAAAGTTTTTAAAACCCAAGAGGATTGTGGAAAATTGCAAGAAGATCTTGATAAATTGGAAGACTGGGCATCCAAATGGCAGATGAAATTTAATGTGGACAAGTGCAAAGTTATGCACCTAGGAAAGAACACCCAAACTATGGTTACACGATGCAAGGTTCCACATTGGAAACCACTACCCAGGAAAAAGATTTCAGCGTCATCATGGATAAAGCACAGTTACTTACCTGTAACAGGTGATCTCTGGGAACAGCAGGAATTAGTCTTCACATATGTGTATGTCGGTACCGATGGAGCCTGTGCGGGAACGCTCCCCAGCGTCCAATAGGAAAGCTTTTGGGAGCATCCCACCACACCTGCGTGCTGCCTTCCCGCTTTTCCCAGCTGCCTCTCCTCAGTAGAGTTTTAAAGCTGAGACAAAGAGAGAGAGAGAGAAGGGAAAGATAGAGATATACAACTCCTAGGGGAGGTGGGTGAGTTGTGAAGACTAATTCCTGCTGTAACCAGAGATCACCTGTTACAGGTAAGTAACTGTGCTATCTCCAGGAACAAGCAGGAATGAGTCTTCACATATGGGGACTCTGTGATACGAATGTGACATGCTTTGCCGTGAATGGAATGGATACAGCAGACATGTAGCTATTGGGAGTTATTATAGGGCATAACAGCTTGCAGAATGGCCATAGTAGTCCTGTAAGATATTAGGGGTTATTTTAGAGCATACACAGCTTGCCTGTGAGATATTAGGGGTTATTATAGGGCATAAACAGCTTGCTTGAAGTGGTCTGAACTAGTATAGTGAGTCAGAAGCACTTCCCTGTACATAAATTGTGTATGAAATCTATATCCAATCATAATCATGAGAATTTTGCTTTCACATGAAGCTCACGCTGTAGTATCCAATGAAAACACATCTCTGATAGAAAACAATTACTGAAACTTGTATATCAAACATGGAACTTTCCAAGGAGAGGGGAACCGTACTGCACCAGAGACAAAGCAATTCTGTTTTGGCAGCTTTCCCGGATTCCTTCATCGTGGAAAGTTCCTCCGATCGCTGAAGTGACACTACAATATCCGGTATATATATTGATGCATTTCATTTCATGCTAGAACTTATTAGTCATTTTATGCTAGAACTTATTATGTTAGAACTTATTAGAACTTACTTATATGCAATGTATGACTTATAATCTTTTATTTACTATGCAATAAACAGTAGCTTAGTATTACTATCTAAATTGTGCCTGGTTTGGATGTCAGTGAGGACTCAGAGTGATTTGTTATAGTAATACATAATGGCGACGAGAGTGGGATGTTAGGTGACTTAATTGATGTTGCAGCCGGGTGATTTAATCGATAGAGAGGCACGCAGTGCACGGCGGAGCTCTGTGTCGATTGAATCCCATTTGGCAGAGTGCCAAGAAAATCGCTGTTTTGGCAGAGTGCCCAGACATGTTTAAAAGCAAGAATAAAAACTTTAGTGCTAGCCAACCCATCCCAGGATGAACGGATACTTACTTATAGACTTTAGCTTTGCAATTAGGGGATAATGGGTTTGTAGAATCATGGAATGCATTATTTTTTTTTTAAGGTTAGCAATGCCCCTTGATGTGGAAAAAGTACTCAAGGGGCCCCCCGGGAAACTGGGTGATGCAGTTACCCCAGGGAGACAGACCTGGGTGTTGTTAGCAATGCCCCTTGATGTGGAGAGAGTACTCAAGGGGCCCCCCGGGAAACTGGGTGATGCAGTTACCCTAGGACAGACCTGGGTGTTGTTAGCAATGCCCCTTGATGTGGAAAAAGTACTCAAGGGGCTCCCCGGGAGACCAGGTGATGCAGTTACCCTAGGACAGACCTGGGTGTTGTTAGCAATGCCCCTTGATGTGGAAAAAGTACTCAAGGGGCTCCCCGGGAAACCGGGTGATGCAGTTACCCTGGGCAGACAGACCTGGGTGTTGTTAAAGCAGGCAACGCCCCTTGATGTGGAAAAAGTACTCAAGGGGCTCCCTGGGAAACCGGTGATGTAGTTACCCTAGGAAGACAGACCTGGGTGTTGTTAGCAATGTCCCTTGATGTGGAAAAAGTACTCAAGGGGCCCCCCGGGAAACCGGGTGATGTAGTTACCCCAGGAAGACAGACCTGGGTGTTGTTATCAGCCTATCAAAAGGTTCACTCCCAGCTGCAGAACAGGCAGCTGGAATTGAGCCACGTTGAGCACAAACTGCTAGAAGCAGAAGGGAAAGTAATCGTTTTGGAATGCCATCAGAAGCTATTGCAGGATAAGCTGGATCATTATCAGGGGATAGCAGAAAAAGCCACAGTAAAAATAGCACAAAATAAATACAGAAAGAGGAAAGGTAAGGTTAACAAACAGAAAGTATATAAAGCAGTGGCTACTGCCACCGCAGAATGGGACCCAGATAGGTGGGATGGAGATATTTGGAATTCCTCAGACCCGGATGGGTGCTTGGGGGAAGAAGTGAAAGAAGAGTTACTATCTAGACAAGCTCAGCCCGTTAGTAGGAGACAGGAAAAAACTGTATTGGGGCCTGGAAGACGCCCTATACGTGGTAATGATGGGCAACCCATACAGCAGATGGGGCCCGGAAGGGAACCGCTGCTGGGGCCAGATGGGCAGCCCCAATATCTCGCTGAATTAGTCCCTCATACACGAATGAGGACCACTGTGGAGGATTTTACACAGGCAAAAGTAGATGATATACTGACCCGGTTCCGCCAGCAGCCAGGAGAAGGGGATTTGCAAAGGCTGGTTAGGGTCTATGATACTGGAGGGAGAGGAGTGAGTTTAGATGCTCAAAATGTTTTACGGCTTATTACACTGAGCCGTGAGCCCGTGATACAGAGGGCAATTCGACAGTATTTTCAGGATCATGTGGGGGTGGGGACTCAGAATTTGTCCCAAATTCTGGTAGCTGGGTATTTGGACAAATACCCCAATGAGACAGATATGCCAATTTCGGAGAAACCATGGTTTACATTGCAGGATGCACATATGCCCCTTGACTCACTTGATTGTTTGTTTAATTCCCAAGCAGATGAAGCAGCTTCGATATCAGTGGCGGAAACTACGCAGCCGATTGAGCCGTATCCTTCTGAAAAAGCGGTATGGCTTCAGGGTACAGCCCTTTGGGCACACCAAAAAAGTGGTCACTTTGGAGAAAAAGCCACCTTCAGGTGGGCTCAAAGTAGGGGAATCCCATTAACCCTTGATATCATCAAGGAAGTGATCAGTCACCGCCCTGTTTGCCAGCATTCCCAGCAACGGGCGGTGCCTCACACAGGGATGGGGCATATTGGACGTGGACTACTGCCAGGGCAGATCTGGCAAATGAAAAAGGTTTTGGGCCCACTAGCAGAGTCAAAGTGGGGGCCAAAATATGGATTCATGAAACTCAAGGACCGCCATCACCTGGGGAGGTTATTGCTGTAGGTAAGGATAAGGTGTTGCTGGTAATGCGACCTGGAAAGGAGCAATGGGAATATATCCCCGAAGACAAGTGTTATTTAAGAGAATAAGGTATATCTTTTGTATTTCAGACCCTGTTCCTTGGCATCCTTTCATTATGTTGGTGGGTATCCCTAAGTGAAACATGGACCCCTGGAGAGCTGTTAATCAACCAAACCTCGAATCAAAATGTACTGGAGCTGGAAGAATGCCACCACAGAGCGACAACAAGATAATTTCACCTGCCCTGCCAGGCAATGATGTAAGATCCTGAATCTCACTACTTCCGGACAATTGTGGGCAGGTGCCCCTCAGGCGGGGGGTTATCAGATGGCATATGCATTACACCAAGAAAATGGGATGATTAAACTTTAGCAAATCGTATGCATAATGCCGGAGCTGGCATTAATGATGCATTGGCTTTACAGGCCCGGTGGGTTCCCACCATTTGGCACCCAGTCCAAGAGTATGCAGCTATTTCTTCTGGACTTTTGAACTTATTTACAAATGCTACTCAATATACGTTGAATATGTCAGAAAACATAACCTACTTTGCTAATTGGACAGTATGTACTTTGCAAGCTATGACAATTATTGAACAACGCGATAGGTTTCAGGCTACACTCCTATCCGGAAATGAACAAATTTGGAAACAAATATTGAATGTCACTAATGAATGGTTGATGTATAGTGCTTCTAAAATGCAGTGCAATGAGACTAGTTGCACCGGACAAGCTACCATATATAATGTAACTAAGAAAATGCAAATATGTAAATTCATAGTGCTTCCATTGATAATGGGAACCCCAGGGAGAATTTCATATTGGCTTCTGGAATTTTCAAGAACCCATATTGATTCTAATAACCGTACTCATGATCTATCTACCTGTACTAAGGTGATAGGAGGAACAATCTGTCGCATCCAATCTAGTGTATATGAACCTTGCTTATTGCAGAATAGTGTTAACATGTGCAAATTCATTATCTTGCCACCAGTTTATGAATATCATTATTGGACGCCCATGCTAATTGATGTCCCGAATTGGGATCTAAATTTGACAAGATTACATAAGCTGTTCAATGATTCTGCGTTGTTGCATAATCATCTGAAACACTTAAACAGGACTATTGCAATGCACCAAGTGCATACCGTGCTGATGGCAGATAACTTGGCATACCTAGGATCCAGTATTGCCAAGGCTACCTCCCACCATTGGTATGACATTTTTATGGGTCCCCCTCGGCTACTAGTGTTTTAAATATGTTGGTCCATCCAGCTTTGTTACTGGTGATAGTTGTTTTTATCCTCTCCATCTGCAACTGCTGTATATGTCACAAATTATATCAGAAACGGCCGTTTTTTCGGCCAACATCCTACATGTACTACTGAATCCATTAGGACCGAATGTGATACGAATGTGACATGCTTTGCCGTGAATGGAATGGATACAGCAGACATGTAGCTATTGGGAGTTATTATAGGGCATAACAGCTTGCAGAATGGCCATAGTAGTCCTGTAAGATATTAGGGGTTATTTTAGAGCATACACAGCTTGCCTGTGAGATATTAGGGGTTATTATAGGGCATAAACAGCTTGCTTGAAGTGGTCTGAACTAGTATAGTGAGTCAGAAGCACTTCTCTGTACATAAATTGTGTATGAAATCTATATCCAATCATAATCATGAGAATTTTGCTTTCACATGAAGCTCACGCTGTAGTATCCAATGAAAACACATCTCTGATAGAAAACAATTACTGAAACTTGTATATCAAATGTGGAACTTTCCAAGGAGAGGGGAACCGTACTGCACCAGAGACAAAGCAATTCTGTTTTGGCAGCTTTCCCGGATTCCTTCATCGTGGAAAGTTCCTCCGATCGCTGAAGTGACACTACAATATCCGGTATATATATTGATGCATTTCATTTCATGCTAGAACTTATTATGTTAGAACTTATTAGAACTTACTTATATGCAATGTATGACTTATAATCTTTTATTTACTATGCAATAAACAGTAGCTTAGTATTACTATCTAAATTGTGCCTGGTTTGGATGTCAGTGAGGACTCAGAGTGATTTTTTATAGTAATACAGGACTCCCAAGCTAAGATGCCTGGAGGGAGTCCCAGCATGTTGCGAATCTAAGATGGGCCATGCTATTCTTCAGAACCTCAGGCATCCTGGGGATGGAGGGTAGGCATTGAACTAAAAAGAATGTGCTGTGGAACAGCTGGACTAAACTGGACGTCTAGATAGGATTTCCTGTGCAGATGATATTTAGCAGTAAAGATTGAATTGCCATATACTAATATGGACCTCACTTGGTGGTATTGTAAAAAGTTTATGGAGATTCATATGGATCTGCTAGTACGAGCCAGTAGAATATCCTCAAGGAGTACCTCACTGTAGAGTAGAGGTAAATAAACTGTGTAAAAGACAGGTGGAGGTCAGAACCCTTAAGGGTGAGAAGTAGTCCAAGAGGAAACTGGGATAGTTCAATGAGGTAGGACTTCAGCAAAAACGCGGAAGGCCTTGTTAGATAAGGCTTAAGCTCTTTTGACCTTAGAGAAGAAATGGTTCTTGTAGGAGAAGAGGGGTATTGAAGACCCCTGTATCCGATGACAATATAAGGACAGAGGTATGAGGTGTTGCAGCCTCCTATTTTCTGAAAATTTGGAATGTCTTTCCTAATTGAAGTCACTTAGGAAAAATGGTACATGGAGAGCTTCAGATGTACCTAACCTGAAAGGTTATGGTAAAAGAATTTTCTAATTACCACAGGGAAGTGGTTGTCTATGTAGAACCCTAAGCATGCTGGAGCAGCAATGATAGGGGTAGTGACCATCCGTCAGAGCCATATAGAAAATATATGTATATATGAACGTAGACAGACAGATAGATATAGATATATGTGTGTATTGGTGTATCTATCTACATATATATATATGTATATCGGGATATATAATAATAGGTAGATATGTATCTATATACTTATCTATCTATCTATCTATATATATATACACACACATGTCCCTATCTAGATAGAGACATGTATATATAAAGACATCCACATAGGGATATGTGGAGAGAGAAAGATTTATCTAATAACAAGAAGGGTAATACCTGCTTGAGGAGATGTATAGAGAATCTTTTCTCCCCGGTTATAAGTGGGAGAGCTAAGGAAATGCTCTCACTGACAAGGAGAAGATGAGTATGATGCGTTCTTGCGCTCAGTATGAGCTTCCAATGAAGAATTGTGAATGGAAGGAAAATACTAGACAAGGACTGGCTGCTATGAAAAGAAAAAAATATCCCTGGTGAAGGGGTCCACTGGAGATGTGAACCAATCCAGGGAATTGAGTAATTCTTTAGGTTTTCACATAATTTAAGGCCTGTGTCCTTTGTTCTAAAAGGAGACTTTAATGGAGATGGTAAGGGTAGGGAAAAACCACCAGTCATGAGGGGGCATGACTAGGTAAAACCCTTCCTAACCATCTGGAATTATGTGCTAGGAAAGTCTCTGATGCTCTCTAGCAAGGGCCCATAGTGTAGAGCTGCTCTGTATAATTGCAGAGAGCATGTTGCAGGTTGGTTAGAAGAAAAAACTGGCTGTTTAAGTGCCAGTATGCAACCTAAACTATTCTGCCAAAGCCCAAAGAATTGGAGATGGCTAAGAATAGAAGGTAAACTGATGTGCCTGCAACAATAAAGTCTCCAAAAAGGGTTTTTAATCTGTCTGGGACTTATTACTATGGCCAGAAAGGATTGATAGTGGAGATCGAACCCTGGTTACTTGGTCAGCAAGCCAGAGGTCTAACCACTAGGAGCTCCTGCAGTTTTAGCTATTGCTAAGGTAGCGGAAAAAAAAGTTTTGGTCCCAAGACTGGAAAAAGGACCTACAGATAGAAGTAGGAGTGGTAAGACTCCCTTATTGCCTGTGACACATGCTCATACAGGAAAAGGTAAAGGCATAGCCAAACTTATTGATAGTTGTTACTCCTGTTGTCCCCTTAGCAGGTAGAGGAGGAAACCTGCTACCTGAAAGGCATGATCATCCTGAAAAGCTCTGTGAGCTAAAAGAATGGACGTTTAAAGTTTAGGATGGAACCGGTGTAGATGCTTCTATTGAGAAGAAGCAGACTACAGGTTCTAAACCTCAAACAGAAAAGAAAGATTCAATGAAGAATCTATCAGAAACCCTGCGGCTGCTGGGTTTGCTGAACCGGCTGAGGTTGTGGTTTCCTTAGCCTGGTTTGATGTTTCCCTTGTTTGGAAACAGCTGTATGATGGGTAGAAGATGGATAAAACTTCTTCCCCTTAGGGGAATAAAGTTTGGTAGGAGATTTCCTACAAACTGGGATAGAGGAAGGTGTTGACAATCCTCTGAAAGCAATAGTGTCAGTGGTTAACTGAGCAGCTTGGCGTAAAGCCTCCTTGTTAAAGAGATTTTCTCCAGTACAAGGAGTATTTCCCAGCCATTCTTGTACCAATTTGTCCAAGTCTGAAGCTTGGAGCCAGGCCATGCATCGTGCCCCTATGGCTATAGCAGAAATTCTGCTAACAGACTCAAAACAGTCCAGGGAAGCACGAGTAAGGAACCTAGAGATATTTTTAGCATGACTAACCAGTAAAGAGTAGTCTGCTCTTTTGAGTTCTTTAAGAAAAGGGGTCAAACGTAGCAAACTCTTGGTGACCTCTTCAAGAGATAATCCCATATAGAAAATATATGAGAGAATTCTTGCTGAAAACATGGATGCCTGGAAGCTTTTACGTCCAAAGGCATCTAAAGTGCTAGACTCACGACCTGGCGGATAAGAAGAGTGCTTTTTGGCACTCTTAACATGCCTCATTGCTGATTTTACAACAATAGAATGATGAGGAAGTTGAGTCTTTTGAAAACCTGGAGAAGGGGGCACCTTGTACAGAAAATCAGTTGCTGTAGAAGGTGGGGATACCTTTAAGGGAGTTTCCCACATTCTAAGTAAGCGATCCTGTAAGGTCTGATGCAAAGGAAGCTTGATGACCTCCTTTGGACGCCAGGGGATACGCAGAGGTTCTGAATCCCCTGGTGCAGGATCTTGACCAGGTATAGAAATGGCAAGTAAAGAGTAGTTACTCACCTGTAACAGGTGTTCTCCAGGAGCAGCAGTAATCAGTCCTCACATATGGTTGACATCGACATCGATGGAGCCCTTGCGGAGCATTTCCCCAGCTTTCTATGAAAGCCTTTGGGAATGCAGGCATGCATGCGCGGTCCCCTTCCCGCCTAAAGGTGCCATCTTGCTCAGTCAAATGACATAACTAAAAACAGCACACAAAAATGTAAAAATAAACTATGTACAACTGCAACTCCCAGGGGAGGAGGGAGGTTTGTGAGGACTGATTCCTGCTGCTCCTGGAGAACACCTGTTACAGATGAGTAACTACTCTTTCTCCAGGACCAAGCAGGAACTCAGTCCTCACATATGGGTGACTCCCTAGCTCTGGGCTACCAAGGAACCCAGGCTGAACAAGAGAACTCCCTCTAGTCCCAGCATCAAAGAAAGGCTTTTCACTGAAAGAACCTCCACCGGTAGCCCAACAGAGGGCTGGAAGGCAGGAGTTGCCTAAACCTCAAAGAGATTCCAGAGTACTGCCTGGCCAAAAGCACTGTCCCTACGGGACTCCCTCTCCAGACAGTAATGGGCCGCAAAAGTCTGGCTTGAGGACCAAGTTGCAGCCCTGCAGATGTCTACCAACGGTACAGAGCGGAGGTGAGCCACTGAGGCAGCCATTGCCCTGACACGATGGAACGTGACCCGACCGTGCAAAGGAAGGTCAGCCGCCCTGTAAGCCCAGGTGATACAGTCAGCCACCCAGGTGGACAAGGTACGCTTGGATACAGCTAACCCCAAATTATTAGAGTCAAAAGATATGAAGAGCTGAGTAGCCATTCTATGTCCCTGCGTACGGTCAAGGTAGAAGGATAAGGCCCTCCTACAGTCCAGGGTATGCAGAACTGCTTCAGCCTGGCTTGCATGAGGCCTAGGGAAGAATGGTGGAATAACCACCTCTTGGTTAAGGTGGAAGGAGACGACAACATTTGGAAGGAACTTTGGATGAGTCCCTAAGGACTACCTTGTTCCTATAGAAGCGGGTGTAAAGCCTGTCACAGACCAGGGCCTGAAGCTCACTCACTCGCCTGGCCGAGGTTAGGGCTACCAAGAAGAGTGTTTTCCAGGACAGGAGGCGGAGAGAACAGTAGCCATCGGCTCAAAAGGTGGGCGAGTCAGTTGCTGCAAGACCACATTCAGCTCCCACTCAGGAGCAGGCGGACGGATTGGAGGCTTGAGCAAGAGCAAGCCTCTGAGAAACCGGGACACCAAGGGGTGAACCGACAGAGAATGTCCTTCCACCAGTGAGTGGTGAGCTGCTAGAGCTGAGAGGTGGACCCGAACAAAATTGGACTTAAGTCCCTGATTTGATAAGTGCAGTAAGCACTGAAGCACTACTGGTACAGCACAGGAGAAAGGATCTTCTGTACGTAGCTGACACCACACAGAAAACATTTTCCATTTCAGGGCATAGGTTTTCCTAGTGGACTACTTTCTAGAGGCTAGGACAACCTCCTCAACTTCCTGAGGTAGGCCCCAGGGAGCCAAAACTACCCTTGCAGCCTCCATGCCATCAAATTGAGAGCTCTGAGATTTGGGTGCAGAAGGGAACCCTGATCCTGAGAGAGAAGGTCGGGTTGCAACCCCAGAGGCAGTGGGGGATCCACTGCCAGCTGAAGCAGAAGTGGAAACCAAGGCTGTCTCGGCCATCTGGGAGCCACCAGCAGGACCGAGGCCTTGTCCTGAAGAATTTTGAACAGGGTTCGGGCCACCAGGGGCGTGGGAGGAAACGCATACAGGAGGCCCTGGGACCAGGAAATCAGAAAAGCATCTGCCGCCAGCCGCAAAGGATGCGGTTGCATGGAGCAGAACCTTGTCAGTTTGTTCGATGGACTGGCAAACAGATCTATGGTTGCAAGTCCCCATTTCAGGAAAATCTTCTGAACCACTAAGGGATGGAGCTGCCATTCGTGGGGCTGCAGAATCCTGCTCAACCTGTCTGCCAGGTAGTTGTCCTGGCCTTGAGGAGCATGTTGTGCTTGAGAGCAAACAAGCAAAGGTCCTGTGCCTCCTGACAAAGGAGCCAGGACCGAGTTCTGCCCTGCTTGTTCACATAAAACATGGCTACTTGGTTGTCTGTTTGAACTAGGACAGACTGATGAGCCCGTGTTTGAGAGAAAGTCTTGAGGGCTAAACGAATAGCCCTGAGTTCCAGTAGATTGATCTGCTGTGTAGCCTCCCAGGGAGACCACAGGCCCTGGGTGCACTTGCCTAGACAATGAGCCCCGCAGCCTTGCAGGGAGGCATCCGTGGTCAACACCACTGTGAAACCAGGAATCTGAAAAGGCACCCCTTGCAGTAGATTGGGTGGGTGCAGCCACCAGCGGAGGGAGTTCAGAAATTGTCTGGACACCCTTACTCTCTCTCTGAGGCTGCCTGTGGCCTGTGTCCACTGAGTTCGAAGGAACCACTGTGCAGGCCTCATATGGAGCCGGGCATTGGGGGTCACATGTACTGTCGAAGCCATGTGGCCAAGGAGCCTCAGGCAGAGTCTGGCGGAGACCAGTGACCTGCTGAGAAACTGGTTTGCCAAGTTTATCAGTCTTTGGGCTCTGTCTTCTGGCAAGAACGCCTTTGCCAGCAGAGAGTCCAACCTTGCCCCTATGAACTCCAAGTTCTGGGAGGGGAGCAAAGTGGACTTTGCGAAGTTTATGACAAACCCCAGGTTTTGAAGAAGAGCAATAGTTCGGAGGGTGGCTTGTCTGGCCTCCTGGCACGTTTGACCCCTGATGAGCCAGTCGTCCAGATAGGGGAAGACAAAGATGCCCTGATTTCTCAGGTAGGCCGCCACCACTGCCAGGCATTTGGTAAAGACCCTGGGAGCAGAGGTGAGGCCAAAAGGCAGTACTCTGTACTGATAATGGTTTCCTCCCACAATGAACCTGAGGTACTTTCTGTGGTCTGGATGAATGAGGATGTGGGTGTACGCATCCTTTAAATCTAAGGAGCACAGCCAATCTCCCTGCTGGAGGTAGGGCAGCAGTGTTCCAAGAGTAAGCATCTTGAATTTCTCTCTCTCTAGGAACTTGAGATTTCTGAGGTCGAGAATAGGCCGGAGGCCACCGGTTCTTTTGGGTACGAGAAAGTACCTGGAGTAGAACCCTTGACCTTGGAGGTGGGGAGGCACAGGCTCCACTGCCTTGTCTCATTAGACCTTGGAGCTCATGAAGGAGAAGATCTGTGTGCAGGGGAGGCCTTGGAGGCTCCCCTGGAAAGTATGGAGGAGGCAGCTGTTGGAAGTGCAGCATATAGCCCTTGTGGATGATGCTTAGCACCCAACTGTCTCCAGTGATGAGTGGCCACCTGTGGGCAAACAGGGTAAGTCGACCTCCTGTGCAGGGTTGGGAGAGCAGGGATGGAGAGGCTATGGCTAAGGAGTCAAAACCCCCCACCCTGCTGAGTGGGAGCAGGGGCCGGAGGCTTGGGAGTCCTCTCCCTACGGGGCCCATTACCCTGCCCCTTGGCCTGCTGACCCTGAGGGGGAGCTTGGGAGGCCTGGTACTGTGGGTACTGTTTGTAGGCAGTGCCCTTCCTCGGGTAAAAGGGCTTTTTACCCGAGCCCTTCTTTTTGTGAGAAGGGGCAGAAGTCTTTCTAGACAGCCTTGTCCTCGTGAGGTGCTCGGTTTCGAGCTGTGCGGCCTTCTCGTTCATGGGCTTGCCAAAAAGGTTCTCACCTCGACAAGGGACATCAACCAACTTGTCCTGAACCCATGGCTCGAGGTCCGATGACTGCAGCCATGCCTGGCGACGAGCCGCGATGCCGGCTGCCACAACACGGGCCGAAGCCTCGAAGCCATCGTAGGCAGCGCAGGATATAAACTTGGAGCATTCCCGTATCCCCGAGGACAAGGACTTGAACCTCTGCAAGGGTTCCCCGGAGAGACCAGCAGAGAACCCGGCTAGCTCCTTGGCCAGGTCTCGCAAGTACATGCCCATGTACAGCTGGTAAGACTGGACACGGCAAGCATCGAGCCCCGAAAGCACTTTCTACCAAAACCATCCAGGTTCTGGGCCTCCCTGCTAGGGGGCACCGCGGAGTGCATCTTCTGACTTTTCAGGCGATGCCTGGTCGATTACACCACCATGGAATGGTGTGATAGCTGAGCCTTCTGAAAGCCAGGGCTCTTTCGGAGTCGATAGATGGAATCGACCCGCTTGCTTAGAACCGGTGCCGAGGCCGGTGCGCCTCCCACATCCGAAAGAGGAGCCGTTCCAGCATCGGAGGAACCGGAACAGTAAAGGCCTCCTTCAGAGGAGAGTCATACTGTAGGGCCTCAAGCTCCTCCTCAGGGTCCGCAGGGATAGCCAACGCGGTGGCCATATCCCGGATGAACTCCGAGAACCGGGTATCCTCCGGAGGGGATCTACTCCGGGGCTCAGACTACGGTGAGTCCGACGGGACGCACCGAGTCCGGAAGGTGTCGGGGGACTCCTCATCCTCTGTCTCCCAGGCGGACTCGTCCGATGAGGAATCGGGCTCCGACCGCGCGGGGCCTGTGAGCACCCACCCCGACGCCGAAGGCACCGGCATCGACGCCCTCGGTCCCGAGCGGGAGGTCGAGGGAGACCGCGACTGAGGTCGACTTCGAGCCTTCATGGTCTCGAGTATCGGCTCGGTCTCCGGGGTCGACTTCGATGTCGATGTCCCGGTGGTCGGGGCAGATGCGCCAGACAGGCTGGCCATCAGCGCCCGCTGCTGTTCCATGAAGGCAGACAATCTGCACTCCAAGACTGTCAGCCTGAGACCCAGCTCAGGAGACTCAGCAGCCACCGACTCGGGCCCTGGTGGCGCCGGGCCCGATGTTGGCTCTCTGGGAGGAGAGAGTGCACGAGGACTACAGGACTTACGTGTCCAGCAGACTCCGGCTCCACACGAGGTACTTTTGGAGGCTTCTCCTGTTCCACGGGCCCGGGGTGGCGGTCGGGGGTCTGAGACCTAGCTCTCGAGGAGCCAGGGACCTCTGACGATGACGCCCTCGCGAGCCGCTTCTTCCTCTTTCGTTCCCGGTCGGGGGACCCCCTGTCCGAGGAGCTCCGACGGTGCTCGGGATCAGACTCCCGAGATGTCGAGGCCTCAGACGAGGTGCGGGCCCGGCCGGAGGCCAAGTCGGAGAAAAGCCTTTCCTTTTGGTGCTGACGACTTCGAAGCACCTTGGAAGACATCTTCCCACATGGTCCACAGATCTTAGGATCGTGGTCAGGACCCAGGCACCGAAGGCAGCAGTCGTGTGTGTCGGTGAGAGACATTAGTTTCTTGCATCGATCACACTTCTTGAAACCACTGGAAGCCATCGGGGAAAAAAAAAGAGTCCCCGCGAGGTCAAAGGACCGGCCTTCCAGGGAAAAAGAAAAAAAGGGCGCGAACGCCAGCCACGAAGGGCAAAAACCGAAAAAATAAGATCGGGCTCGATACAGATGTACCGAACCCGGCGGGAGGGGAACCGGAGAAAAAATAGCAAAGGAATCACAAAAAAATCCAACTATTTTCCGGGAGGACTAGGACACACGTCCGACGGGCTTCACGGAAAAATTGAGACTGAGCAAGATGGCACCTTTAGACGGGAAGGGGACCGCGCATGCGTGCCTGCATTCCCAAAGGCTTTCATAGAAAGCTGGGGAAATGCTCCGCAAGGGCTCCATCGATGTAGATGTCACCCATATGTGAGGACTGACTTCCTGCTTGGTCCTGGAGAACTTTGCCATATCAAGCAGGAACGCTTGTAAAGAAATTTCCCCAGAGGGGGATCCTCTACCATGAGGAGTAAAGGCTAGACCTGTTGAAGATCTAGCCTTGGTACCAATGGATTCATCCAGATCCACTGGATCAGAAGCCTGAAAGGATGGTCGTCGGTACCGCTCAAGGTCGGTACCGCAACAAATTGGTAGCATCCCGTCCATGCTAGGGATCGATTCCAAACTCGGTACCAAAGGATGCGAGCCTGTGGAAGTAAGCATGGAAGGTACCGATGCTAGTATCATAGCCGGTACCGATACCGGAAGATCAGTCTGTGGTGACTCTAGCGGTACCGAAGGCACCGAGAGGGCCAGACCTTGATCACCGGAATAATGTCTTCGGTACCGTCCGAGGTCGGTACCGAGACGAGTTGGTACCCAATCATCCAGGCTAGAGATCGATTTCAGACTCGGCATCGAAAGAAGCGAGTCTATCGAAGCACACCTGGAGGGTACCGACGTGGATACCAGTACCGGTACCAGAATCGATACTGATGCTGGAAGATCGGTCTGCAGCGACTCTAACGGCACTGAAGGAACAGAGCGCTAGACTGCGATCATCGGTGTGGAATATTTCATCCAACACCATTGCCGATGCCGGGGTACCGGTACCGCTCGAAGCGGATACCACCACCGAGCATGGCTCAGGTATGTTCGTAGAGGTAAAAACCCCGGGAACAACCTGAAACCCCGTTAATGCTTTGGAGGCCGAAGACTCCCGCCGGGGCTTTATTGCCAAGTTGTCCTCGGGGGCAAGGCCAGAGGCATCTCGATGCTGAGCATGAGATCTACCACCCGAGGACTGGCTAGTCTTGACAGACTTTTGTTTGGTTACCTGATCCCGTGAAGAAGAAGTTTTAGCTGGTACCCTCGGGTCTGATGGGGACCGCGTATCGAGTTGAACTTGATGCTGAAGACTTCTTCTGGATACACTGCTGCAGGAGGGACACTCCAGCAGATAGTGGTCAGGACCTAAACATGGTAGACACCAATTATGGGTGTCTAAAACTAATTTTATACCGCCACAGTTGAAACATTTCTTAGGGATAGTGGCTGGCGTTTCCATGAAGGAAAGTGAAGAGGCCTAACAGGCCGAAAAAAACATCAGGCGCTAAACAGGGAAAATATTCCCTATAAAGGAAAAATTTGTAGGAAGAAAGAAAGAAAAAACACCGGCGGTACCGAGGGAAGGCAGACGCGACCACAAGAAAAACAAAAATAAAAGAAGAATTTTCTGCGGTGACAGGAGTACATCCTGCCGGCTCTGCGGAAAAACGAAAACCGAGGAGAGGTAGTTGGGAAAGGCGGGAAGGCAGCACGCAGGCGTGGTGGGATGCTCCCAAAAGCTTTCCTATTGGACGCTGGGGAGCATTCCCGCGCAGGCTCTGTCGGTACCGATGCACCCATATGTGAAGACTCATACCTGCTTGTTCCTGGAGATCATGTTAAAAACCTCCGCCCAGGTGCAGCGGCGGCAAAGAGAGCACATAAAATGTTAGGTATCATAAGGAAAGGAATGGAAAACAAAACAAAGGATATTATAATACTTCTGTATCGTTTCATGGTGCGACCGCACCTTGAATATTGTGTGCAATTCTGGTCGCCGTATCTTAAAAAGGATATAGCGTTATTAGAAAAGGTACAGAGAAGAGCCACCAAAATGGTAAAGGGGATGGAAGGATACTCCTATGAATTTCAGAGAGGCTAAAAAGGTTAGGGCTCTTCAACCTGGAAGAGAGATGGCTGAGGGGAGATATGATAGAGGTCTATAAATTAATGAACGGAGTGGAACGGATAAACGTAGATCGATTGTTTACGTCATCAGAATATAAAAAGACTAGGGGACATGCAATGAAGCTACAGGGTAACCTATTTAAGACTATTAAGAGAAAATATTTTTTCACTCAACGTGTAATCAAACTCTGGAATTTGTTACCAGAGGATGTAGTAAAAGCTGTTAGTGTAGCTGGGTTTAAAAAAAGGTTTGGACAAGTTCCTGGAGGAAAGGTCCATAAACCATTATTAAAAGTGACCCAGGAAATCACTGCTTGACCCAATATAAGCATTGAGGAACCTGTGTCTTTTGGGGAGACTGCTAGGTACTTATGACCTAAATTGGCCACTGTTGGAAACAGGATACTGGGCTTGATGGACCTTGCTCTGACCCAGTATGGTATATCTTATGTTCTGCACAAATGCTTCATCATCAAGAAACATTCCAGGCTCTCTCAAAACACGCAAGCCTCTTGGTATCACCTCCTTTCTACAATATTCTAAAAGAGCTATGCCATGCAGCTCAAGCCTAACACTTCTCCTTGATTGGCTCAAAATAGAATCCCAGTCTAGACTACTACCTTCAACTCATTCCTGCAAAAAAAAAGGGGGTACCCAAAATTTCTTTAGTTCTTTCAGCAGTATGCAATGCAATGTGTGCCTTCGAGTCAGTCCTGACTCCTGGCGACCCAGAAGCTCCTGGGTTTTCTTGGCAGTGTCACTGGAAGTAGATTGCCAGGCCTTTCTTCCGAGGCAATGGAGGGTTAAGTGACTTTCCCAAGGCCACAAGGAGTGCTAGCGGGAATTGAACCCTGGTTGCTTGGTTACCAAGCCAGTGCTCTAACCACTAGGCTACTCCTCCACTCCGCAGTATAGGAAAACGCATCTTTCCATATAAAAGCCATTATGGGTAACGATGCAAATGCCAATAAATCAAAAAAACCCACCCCATCCATTATGTGACCCCAAGTTTGGGAACCACTGGACTAGACTGTATCCCCTCCAACTCACTCAGAGTAAAGAAATCACCACCAGGCAGTTGTGAACTAAGGTTCAATATGCCAGATCTCATTCTCAGTTCTGATTGATCTAGAAGCCTAATTGATTATGAGGAAATTGTACCCAAAAGAGAGGAGAACATTTTTCTAACTTTGAAGAGATACTTCTCAATTAAAAGAGCATAATTTAGGTGAGGTAGTGAAGTCACCCGGGTGATGGCATCTTAAGTGGCGAGCTTCCGTCGGGATGCTGCAATTGAGGTGAATTTCGCTATTTGTACCCCTTCCCACACTGAGGCAGTGGATACTGAGGCTCCCAGGATCGTCGGCGATGTCGGTATGGAAGAAGCTGGCCAAGTTTAAGTCCCCCTATGCAGGCGGAGGAGAAAGAAAGGTACAGGACACGCAGAAGCACATGGCGTCGGGAGAAGAATCGGAGGAGTTGGATCGGGCCGACGAGGGCTGCACAAGAAGTGATATATGGGGCTGGATGCGATCCCTGAAATGCGAGATATTGCCACTCGGAGTGAGATTAAAGAGACTCTTGCTGAAATTAAGGAGGAAGTGCGGGAGGTTGGGCTATAGAGTCAAGACGCTGGAAGAGCAGGCTGACCAACAGGCAGAGAGACACACACAAACAGCGGCCCAAATACAGCACATACAGGCTAAGCAGGAGCTATTGAATGATAAACTGGAGGATCTTGAAAACCACACACACAGGAATAACGTGCGGATCTACGGTCTGCCGGAGATGGAGGGGTTTGCAGATGCCACTGCCATGGTCCAGAAGGTGTGTCAGTTCCTGCTACAGGGAGAAGAGGGCGCTGCCGAGGGCACAGCCATTTTGGTGGAGAGGGCCCATAGAGCATTGGGCCCACCGCGGGTGGGAAAACCAAGGGATATCATGGCCTGCCTGACTTCCTATGTACAAAAGGAGTGAGTGATGCGGGCGGCAACCAGCAGGAGGAGCTTTACATGGGAAGGACAGAGTGTGGAATTATATCATGATTTGTCAGCCGGTACATTGCAATGGCTGAGGGACATGCGGCCAGTAACACAGTACTTAAGATCAGAGAAAGCGAAGTATCGCTGGCTTTTTCCCTTTGCCCTTCTGATGGATATAAATGGCAGGGGGTTCAGAGTGCGCACAGTGGAGGAGGCCTGGAAAATTTTGCGGCAAGAGGGTGTTCCTCATTTGCCTGAACAAGCAAAAGCTCCAGTACAGTCTGGGTGTAGGGTTCCTTTCCTGGATGGGAGAGGATTCCGGTGAAGGGTCAGCACCTTAGGCAGAAGTCCAGATGTCCGGGCATTGGCAAGACCAATGGAGTGGCTCCAAAATCAGTGACTACATGAGCTTTTGAATTGGGGACTTTTAATGGACATGCTTTTGGTCTTATCTGTTAAGGCATAAAGGGGAAAGGAGGTGGAATGAAGTTGGGTTGGCTATTGTGGAGGGAGGGTTCTAGGAGGTGGGTTTGTGGCGGTTGCAGTGAAGTTAAAATGTTTGTATTGAAGTTGGGGTGAGGTGGGCGGGCGAAATGGAGGGTGAGGAGAAAGTTGCAATATAAGGTAATGGAGGGGGAGAGGGGAAGGCACAGCTTCCCCGGGGAGGTCCCTTTCTCGGATATAGGCGGAGTGGAGATCCGTGAGTTGGGGGGGGGGGGTGGGGGGCTAGGGGGAGGGGAGACATCAACAATGTGAGAATGGGGGAGTATGGAATGAGGAAATGGCTGTTGGTCTGAGAGTTGGGACTTTGAATATGCGGGGACTTAACTCTCCACAGAAAAGGAAAATGCCGTGGCGGGAGTTACGGGAGCATCAGTGGCAGGTGGCATTTGTGCAGGAGATGCATTTGCGTAAGCGTGATGGAGTGGAGGAGTAGCCTAGTGGTTAGAGCACTGGCTTGGTAACCAAGCAACCAGGGTTTGATTCCCACTAGCACTCCTTGTGGCCTTGGGCAAGTCACTTAACCCTCCATTGCCTCGGAAGAAAGGCCTGGCAATCTACTTCCTGTGACACTGCTAAGAAAACCCAGGAGCTTCTGGGTCGCCAGGAGTCAGGACTGACTCGAAGGCACACATTGCATTTTTGATGAGAGATTGCTTAACTCGGGAAAATTTCAAGGCTTTTTTGCAGCAGAAGAGGGGGACCATCGGAAAGTAGGAGTAGAGATACTGATCAGACAGGATGTTCCCTTTACTGTGTGTGCGTGTGGGGGGGGGGGGGGTGTTCAGGAAAGCGGATGGGAGGGCATTGGGGGTTTGGGGTGAGATAGCAGGGGAAAAGGTAACCCTGGTGTTGATGCATGGCCCGGATACTGCTCAGGTGGGGTTTTGGGAGGATATGGGGAAGTGGTTGGATGGGAAGATCCAGGGGAAGCATTTGGTAGGGGGTGATTGTAACATAGCGCTGGATGGACGATTTGGGAAGGGGGCGGGGCGGGACTCTGGCTTGAGAAGTTTTCAGAAGTGGTTGCATGATTATGGATTGGAAGACCTATGGAGATTGGCTCATCCCCTGACACGGGACTAAGTTTTATTCGGCAGTACATGTCTCGTATAGTCGGATAGATTATCTTTTTGGGGATAATTGGAGGGAGGCCCTGGATAAAGTACAGATAGGAGTGGCTACTTGGTCCGACCATGCTCCGATAGAGGCGTAGTTTGGATCGCCTTGGGAGCCGGGCTACAGAACCTTTTGGAGGTTGAATGATTACCTCCTTCAGGGGGAAGAGGTTAGTCATCACTTAGAGAAGGTGATACGCGAATATATGGAACTGAACGACAATGGTGAAGTAAATACGGGGGTTCTCTGGGATAGTTTAAAGGCGGTGGTGAGGGAACATCTCCTTCAGTGGGGGGTGCAGCGGAAGAGGAAGAGGGAGGAGGAGGAGGTGGTCCAGCGCCTTACTGGTCAGTTGTTGACTTTGGAGAAGGCCCATAAACAGAGGGGAGATCCTAGGACGAGGGGGCAAGTAGAAGAGATTAGAAGGCAGTTGAATGCCTTTCCGTTGGAACGGATATCCCATCAATTGGAGAAGGTAAGACAAAGATATTATGAGTTTGACAATAAATCAGGACGTCTTCTGAGCAATAAGAATGGAGGAGTGGCCTAGTGGTTGGGGCAAGGTACTTCAGGCCAGAAGGTCGGGGGTTCAAATCCCACTAGAGGACAGCAACCTTGGGCTGGAAGGACTGGGGTTTCTAGTCCCACAGGTGCTCCTTGTGGTCTTGGGCAAGCCACTTAACCCTCCATAGCCCATGTTCCCTGTAAAATAGTTATCTCCAAGTTATAATGCCCTGTTCAATGTAATTTCAGTTTGTTCAATGTAAACCGCACTGATGCAGAATAGCGCGGTATATAAGAGAATGTAAATAAATAAATAAAATAAGATACGGGCTCAGAGAAGGAGCCAGGCTATTGCAAAAATTAAAGGTCCTCGGGATACAATGTTGTTTAAAGGAAGGGACATCAGGGATCAGTTTCGGGAATATTATAAGGATTATACACAGCGAAGCCCTCGGGGGATGAAGCGGCCATTAGGCATTATCTGCAGAATGGAGGAAAGGGGAGTGCAAGGTTGGAGGAATCCTTGGGGGAGGGCTTGGATCAGGATATGGGTCTTGAGGAGGTCCTGAGTGTCATTAAGCACCTGGTGCCAAGTAATGCACCGGGACTCAATGGCCTTTCGGGATTGTTTTATAAAATGTTGTCATGGGTGCTGGGATCTATCTTGACGAGAGTGTTCAATGCAGTCTTACAGGGGGACGCCCTACCGGCGTCGATGAATCAAGCTGCCATAGTGGTGATCCCTAAACCGGGGAAAGGCCCGGCAGTATGTGGGTCGTATCGCCCCATATCATTATTGAATATTGATGTTAAGATTTTGGCCAAGGTGTTGGCAATACGGTTGGGACCGTGCATGCCAGGACTGGTCCATCCGGACCAATCCGGGTTTATTGAGGGCAGAGAGCCGGCAGATGGGATAAGGAGAGTTATTCAGCTGGGGTGGCTGGCAAATAAGGAAAAACAGCGGCTGTGTTTCTTTCTACTGATGCGGAAAAGGCCTTCGGCAAGGTAAATTTAGATCTTCTTATGGCAGTTTTGGATTACATAGGTTTAGGCCCAAATTTTAGGACTTGGATAAGGGCTCTGTATGCGGTGCCGAGGCAGCGGTATATGTTAATGGGGGTTATTCTGAGTTTTTATCCCTGGGACGAGGGACACGACAGGGTTGTCCGCTGTCTCCGTTGCTTTTTGCTTTAGTTATGGAACCATTGGCAGCTAGGATACGGTCGGTGAAGGACATCAGGGGGATAGAGGTGGGGTCATCCCAACATAAGATTGTCCTGTTTGCTGATGACTTACTCTTTACCCTGACACAGCCGGTTATTACCCTTCCGGTTCTAATGCGGAAGTTAAGAGAGTATGGGATGCTCTCTGGGTTCAAAGTCAATTGGGATAAAACGGACGCGATGTTGCTTACGCTGCAGCCTCGGATGGTTCAGACTTTGCAGGCCTCATTTCCGTTTAGGTCTATTCAGTATTTGGGGGTTCAGATTACTGTGAATCCTTTAGGTCTGTATGGTGCGAATTATCCTCCGTTATTTGGGCAGTTGCGGAAGGATATGGCTAGATGGAGGGGGGCAGAGTTTGTCTTGGCTGGGGAGGATAGCGGCTCTGAAGATGAATATGTTACCGCACTTATTATATCTGTTCCAAACTTTGCCGGTTCGGGTATGCAATAGGGAGTTGCGCCAATTGCAGAGCCAAGTGTTTGCTTTTGTGTGGGGGAAAAGTCAGCCTTGAGTGAGCCGACGGGTAATGTATGCGAGTCGGGAGGGGGGGCTGGGGGTCCCAGATTTGGGGCGATATTATGCAGCGGCCCAGCTGCGTCAGGTGTTTGAGTGGAGGGAAGGGGTTGGAGAGTCTAAACGCTTTAGGGAGGTGGAGCAATATTGGGCATCGGAGATAAGATTGAAGTATTTACCTTGGATGATGGGTCCCCCCCTCCTGGAGGGCGATGGAGGGAAAACCCTTATATGTGGCATTTATTAGCGCAGTGGCGTAAGGCGCGGAGAAAGTTTGCTCCGAAGTCGAGTTTCTCATTGTTAGCACTGGTGAGTGCGACTTCAGGATTTATCCCGGGACGGGAGGGGGTGTTTAAGAGATGGGAAAGGGAAGGGTTGGACACTTTTGACAAATTTATTGCAGATGAGGAGTTGATTTCCTTTCCCGACCTTCGGGTGAAATATCACCTGCATAGTGGGGACGTTTTTGCCCATCTGCAAGTTAAGCACTTTCTGCATCAAAAGGCTATCCGAGAGAGTTGGAAAGCTGCTACAGATTATAGGGAAGCGTTGTGGCTGGGATGGGAGAAAACTAGGGGGCTTATAACCCTATTATATCGAGGCCTATGGGGGGGCTCCCCTAAGAAGTTCCCACACCAAGGTGAGTGGGAGAGGGAATTCGGGAGAGAGATGGATGAACAGGAATGGAAGAGAATGCATGTGAGCATAGTCCGCCAAGCTTTATCAGTGGCGGTGCAGGAGACTTTCTACAAGCTACTTTATTGCTGGTACTATACACCGGTGAGGTTGCATAGGATGTTTCCAGCAGTATCTGATCGATGCTTGGAGGCAATGTGGGGTGGAGGGGACTTTTATACATGTTTGGTGGGAGTGTCCAATGGTTAATATTTACTGGAGGGAGGTGGGTGATCAGATTTCTGGTATATTTGGGGTGGAAATGGGACTTGATATGGGGTTTTGTTTGCTGGGAATTTGGCCTGAAGCATGTACTAGGAAAAGCGAGCGCCCCATACAGGCATGCATTCAAGCCGCCCGAAGTGAAATTGCTAGAGCCTGGAAGCAGATTCGGTTACCGGGAATGGAGCAGTGGAAGAGTTGGCTGCGACAAATTGTCTTGATAGAGCAATTAACAGCGCTGCGACGTCAGAAGCAGGAGAGATTTAACAACTTTTGGTCACCTTTGCTGGACTATTTAAAGCAATGAGATGCCTTTGGTTTGGGGGAGGGGTAAGGGGGGTTATTATCAGTAAAGGGGATTAAAAATAACAAAAAGGTTTGGCAATGCATGTTTGAAGTGTTTGAAATATGGTATTTGTTCCAAACTTGAATAAAGAAATTTTTTAAAAAAGAGCATAATTTAAAGCTGTTCTATAAATTCAGTCTATTGGGCACAAAAGTTAGCATTTAATAACTAAATTTGAGACACATACGTTAAATGTTGAGTAATCTACAATATAATTTTTTAAAACTTTACATTAAAATACTCCCATACTGCCTAATTTTCACCAGCCCCATTCTAACTAAATACATGAGGAATTAATGAGAGTTCATTTAAAAAAGGGAGAAAGTTGGTGGAATAATAAATGGCATTTCAATTTTGGGAAGTAAGATGCTTGAAACATGTACTGTCTATTTAGACCCATTTTATGGCAACTAATAGGGAAAACCCAAGTCGTTTTATCAACATACAGAAATTTGTAATCTTTTTGTGTTCTTGGCTGCAGTATGAGTTTCTTTTGCAGATGTTTCAGATCTGCCTTTTCTCTGTTAAATAAGATGACAAGTCACGATACTTCCACACTGACTATTGCAATGCCATCTTTCAAGGATTACCCAAAAGTTCTCTACACCCTCTACAACTTGTTCAGCACGGCTGCGTGAATCCTGTGCTATATGTAAGAACATAAGAAATGCCTTACTGGGTCATACCAAGGTCCATCAAGCCCAGTATCCTGTTTCCAACAGTGGTCAATCCAGATCACATGTACCCGGCAGGTTCCTAAAGAGACACACAAGTTCCACAATGCTTGTCCAAGGGCAAGCAATGGATTTCCCCGAGTCCTCTTTAATAATGGTTTATGGACCTTTCCTCCAGGAACTTGTCCAAAACTTTTTTAAACTCAGGTACACTAGGGGGATCACGTGTTTGGCTGGCTCTCCGGGTATTCCCATGCTAAACCACCCCATTACCGCAACCAGCACCCATCCAATTTGAACCAAAACCAAGAATGACATTACCTGAAGCCATCCAGTACATCTGGGGCAGCAAAGCAATCCTGATGGCAGTGAAAGCGACCCGCAAAGAGCAAGAAAAGGCTCCGATGGGCCCAATTAAAATGGCGGACAGGCCCTCCTCTCAGATATCTCCCAGCCCGGGACAGCTTGTTGAGGATATCACTGTTGCAGTAGTTAGTGCTCTGGTGGGACGTTTCAACACCATGAGTAATAAGCTGGATGGAGTGACCCGGACACTAGAGGTGCTGGGAAGTCGGCTACTGGAGGCGGAGCGCTACATCTCCCAAACAGAAGATGAGCTAGGGACAGCCACTAAAGAACTAAGCGCTCTGCAGGCCATGATCAAACGTCAGGCTGATAAACTGGAGGACCTCAAAAATCACAGCCACAGAAACAACCTGCAGTTCCACTGGGATTCCGGAATCAGTGCAGAAGATGGAGCTCCGGGGTTTCCTGGAAACACTTCTATCTGCCACTCTAGCACTAGGGGATACAAATGGCCCTTTCATTATAGAGAGGGTGTATCGCTTGGGAACCCGCCAGACTGATTGGAATCGCCCGAGAGTGGCTTGCACTAAGAGTCCGCCTCCTTGGGGTCCCTTCCTGTGGGGGGTGTGGGGAGGGAGGACCCTGTGAATTGAGGCTTGGCCCCTCTCGCAACAGCACTCCGCAGTGGCTTGTCTTATACTCTATCAAAAGTAGAATATTTGCAAGATGGCTGCGGTGGCTTCCAGGGGAGTCTCTGGGGGAGTGATGGACTATTGCTTGTTGAGAATCCTTTGGAAACTAGCCATACTAACAGTCAATACAACTAGGACAGAAGGGAGGGTTAAAGTCTAGGAACTCAGCTGTTGATCTGGTGGTTTGGTGATGTTTGGAGGTCGGGCAGTAATGTTTATACCTCCACCCCCAGACTGAGGAGAGTAACAATAATACAGTAGAGTAAATAAGAAAAGGAACTCAAGGAATAAGGGGAACTGGTCCTTATTATAGAAGGCGTGTCTCATGACTGAGGAGGAGGGGGAAGAGGAAGTGGAGGAAGGTCGGTAGGACTCTACTAGAGGCTGGAGCAGTAAGGCTGCTGAGGGGAGGAAAGGGAACAAAGGAAGTGGCAGCTGCGGGGATAGGAGGCATGATAGAGGAAGTGAGTGTCTAAACCAATGGGAATAGCCTATAAACGCATGAGTGAGTGGAAGATCAGGGACGAAAGCAACTAAAGAAAGGACTGGGAAGGGGGTGGAGGTGGGGACCCTAACATTTCGTATAGTGATCACCGGTAAAAAGAAGGGGAGTGATATGATTGAGGCAGGAAGGGTGGAGGGAGGGAAGGGGAAAGGGCAGGATGGGGAAGGAAGGATAGCGGAAGTACGGGAGGGGGGAGGAAGGGACCGATATCAAATGCTATAAAGGAAAGGAAATAGTGAGGGGGGGGGGAAGGACCCATGGGAATTAAAACATGAGAAGAGGGAAGAGGTATGAATGGTGTGATTGGACCATGTATGTTGGATAAAGGGGATGGAGGCTTGTGGCGAATGATGTGGGCCCTAGGCTGGGGGGTAAACATCTAAAATACATGTTATAGTGCTTCAAACGTAATGTTCCTAGGATATGGGATAATGGGTAAAGAAATCAAATTGGCCTCTTGGAATGTGTGAGAGCTGGGGTCCCCCATCAAACGATATAAGATATTCAAGAACTTTGAGACCGTCGTATGGATGCAGCAATGCTACAGGAGGACTCACCTATCCTCAGAGGAACATGCCAAGCTGTGTCAGGGATGTCTATGATGCCCCAGCGGTAGGAAGGAAAGGGGGTGTAGCAATAATGATCGCAAAGGGAGTGGGGGTGGGAGAAGATAGTAGTGGAAGCTGACCCAGTGGGGCAATACTAGTAAATGGGAACTTGACTTATGATTTCCCACTATGTAGGAGCACGCGACAGGGCTGTCTCCTTTCTCCCCTTCTCTTTGTGTTGACGCTTGAACCCCTATTGAGCTATATTCGATCGGCAGAGAGCCTCCAGGAAATTCGAGTTAGGGCAGGATTTCCAGATAGCAGCTTTTGAGACAACCTTCTCGTACATTTATTTATTTATTTAGACAGTTTTGTAAACCACCTTATCCTTCAATCAAAGTGGTCACAACACAATTGGGGGATACATTTAACATGAGGGGATATGAGACACATACACTAATACTTACAGGGAACATGGGCAATGGCGGGTTAAGTGGCTTGCCCAAGACCACAAGGAACACCGGTGGGACTAGAAACCCCAAGTCCTTCCGGCCCAAGGTTGCTGTCCTCTAGTGGGATTTGAACCCCCGACCTTCCGGCCTGAGGTAACTTGCCCCAACCACTAGGCCACATCTCGACAAGCCAGCACAGGCGCTGCCAAAGGTTATTCGGGCCTTCGAGGATTATGGGAAATTGTCAGGGCTGTAGTTGAATCTTGACAAGTCAGAAGCCCTTCTGCTAGACCCGGAGGTTCGACGGATCTGGCGGGGTCAGTTTCCGCCACGATGGGCCGAAGGCCAATTTAAATACATGGGGAAACAACTCCCAGCAAACCTATCCGACCTATATAGAACAAATATATCCATTTTGTTTTGAGGATCTAAGGCGGCAAGTGCAGAAATGGCGGGATCTACTATTAGGGTTGGGAGGCCGAATAGCACTTTTTAAAATGGTCCTATTTCCAAAATGGTTGTATCTCCTGCTGATACTATAAAAGCGGGATGTTCAACTATTTGAGAAGCAGGCCAATACCCTGCTGTGGAGAGGCGTCTACCTCAGGTGTGACTAGCGGTTTTACAGTGTCCCAGAGATCAGGGAGGAATGGGTTTTTCCTGACACTGGTCAATACAACATAGCATGCATGTTGAGAAATGTATGAGACAGGCTCTGGGACATGGAAGACTACACACCTACAGGATGGGAGAGCACACTGGTGGAATCCATACATTTGCAATATCTGTTACATGCGGAATCAGCGAGGGAGGTACCTCCCATGACTCGAACAATTCTCTTTGCCCAGTCCGTTGCGCCTGGCGCCATTTGTGCAAGTTACTAGGTTGGATGGCACTCAGCTCTCCCTTTCTACCATTGACAGGCAACAATCATCCCCCCCTGGTCTTGGGGCAGGGGGATTTGCACAATGGGAACAGGCAGGGATTATCAATCTTGAACACGTCTCCGAGACAGGTGAAGTGGCAGAGTTCCAACATCTAAGGGAACAATATGGGCTGACGGACCTAGATCTATTCAGGTACTGGCAGATGCGAAGTTATGTCATTAGCTTGCCCCCAAAGAGTCTCTGAGGGGAAGCGTGTGCTCCAAACTGGAGGAACTGCTCTTGGGAGGGAAAAGCAGGATTAAGGTGACGCACCTGCACAAAACGCTAGTGGAGGTGAGCCCAGAAGTAAACGAGGACGACCTGGACAGAAGATAGACACAGCCAAAGTAATGATGGTCTTCGAGCAGATCCAGTCATTGAGTGTCCCAACAGAACATCAGGACTTACAATATAAGTTATTGTGGCATCTGCATTATGCACCGAGGCGAGCATGGAGAGTGTAATAACATTAACAGACCAGTACCCTAGGTGTGGGGCAAGTGCAGCTACCCTTGGACATATGTTTTGGCACTGTCAAAGGGCACAAGACTTCTGGGATAAGGTGCTGCGATTCCTTATGACGTGCTTGGGGCACAAGCTCACATTATTGCCTGTAACTCTGGACTTAGACATACAGCAGCGAGGAGATGGTGAAGATCTAGGGAAGGTGGTGCAGGGGTAGCTGCATACAGTCCTAGTTGTAAGCTTATTCTAAGCAGCTGGCTCCACCCAGGAGGACCAACATATGGGCAGTGGCGACTTGGGCTGCATGACTTTCTGCTAATGGAGATGCAGAAGGCAGGTGGGCATGCACAGCGGTGGGAGGTATTTTTAGAAGGGTGGGGCCCATATCTCCAGTCCCTGACACCGCCTATGCAGAGTAGGATTCTAAACCAATGCAGGATAAAGGAAGAAGTGGTTCCCATGGGTCGGAGGAGGGGGTGAGGAAGAAAGAAGAGGGGATGTGGGGAAGGTACAAAAGAATTTTAGTGGGCAGAAGAATAACCCCCACAGAGCCCAGCTGCTGCCCAAAAGCTGAAAAAGGGGATAGAAGGGTAGGGGGAGAGATTGATGGACAAAGGAAAAGGGAGGGATAAAAAGGAAAGAAAATTTTCTCCTTGAATAAGGAGTGAGCACGTAGACCCATCAGATACATATACATATGTGAATAGACAACAATAAACCTGAGATGGCAATAAGTATTGATGATGACCCTTAAGTGATCAGTCGGTATCTTCCTACCTATCACGTTTGTTTAAGTTAAATATTAACAGTTAATGTAAAGTTTGATATCGATGTCTGTGGTCTCACCAATGTTGTGTTATGTAATAAAGAGATTTAAACCTAAACTCAGCTACGCTAACAGCTTTTACTACATCCTCCGGTAATGAAGATCAAAGTTTGATTACATGTTGAGTAAAAAAAATATTTTTGCTTATTAGTCTTAAATGGGTTGCATTATAGCTTCATTGTGTGTCCTCTAGTCTTTCTACTTTTTGATGGAGTAAACATATCTACGTTTACCCGTTCCACTCCATCCATTGATTTATAGATGTGTCATACCACGCCCCCCCCCCCCATAGCCATCACTCTTCCTTCCATTCTCTTTACCATTTTTGTCGCTCTTCTTTGTACCTTTTCTAATTCAGCTATATCCTTTTTAAGATATGGCGACCAGAACTGCACACAATATTCAAGGTGCAGTCGCACCATGGAATGATACAGGGGCATTATAATATCTTTTGTTTTATTCTCCATTCCTTTCCTTATGATTCCTAGCATTCTATTTGCTTTCTTGGCCACTGCTGCATACTGGATGGAGGATTTCAACGTATTATCCATGACGCCGCCTAAATATTTTTCCTGGTGGTACTTTGAATCTTATAACCATAGTTTGGGTTGTTTTTAACTAGATGCATAAAACTTTGCACTTGTTCACATTAAATTTCATCTGCCATTTGGATACCCAGTCTTCCCATTTATCAAGGTCCTCTTACAATTTTTCACAATCCTCTTGCAGTTTAACAACTTTGAATAATTTTGTGTCATCTGCAAATCTGATTACCTCATTTGTTATTCCCATTTCCAGGACATTAACAAATATGTTAAAAAGCAGCAGGCCTAGCACAGATCCCCAGGGTACTCCACTATTCACCTTTCTCCATTGAGAAAATTGACCATTTAGCCTTACTCTGCTTTCTATCTTTTAACCAGTACTACACTGCCTCCAATCCCATGACTTTTTAATTTCGCCAAAAGTCTATCATGAGAAACCTTGTCAAAGGCCTTCTAAAAATCCAGATACTTTAAACAGTCTTGATCCTCGGAAAAGCAGTATATAAAACCCATTAAATAAATTAATTTTACTTAGCAGTTAATGTCCTTTTCTTGATTCCTGCTAGATCAGTCCAGTTGAGTGGGTTGTGTTCCTCTACTAGCAGATCGGTGGAGATAAAGAACCAAAGAAAAGCCCAGGTTTCAGTGACATCACTCCTATGCCTCTATTTGCCTCAGCCACCAGACGTCCCTTCAGTATCTGACCCAAAGCATGTGGGAGAAATATGGCAAGCCTTACACAACCTCAATGAGTAACAGTAGAGAACTATGTACAGGAAAGCATAAACATAAGTAGGCGATGAACCTGCACAGCCAAGTATAAAAATCAGAACGGATCCAAAGGTATTGCTGCAGAAAAACAGGGCAAAACAGTTCCAGCGGCGGGCCCTGGACTAGTCTAGCAGGACTCAAGGAAAGGACATTAACTGGTAAGTAAAATGTCACTTTTCCACTAGACCAGTCAAGACAAGTGGGAAGTACCAAAGTACCAATGGGAAGGAAAAAGACACAGCAGCTCACAAACCCTTGAGCTGGTGTGTCCACCTGCGTATGGACATCCAAACAGTAATGCTTGACAAAAGTGGACAGTGATGCCCATGCTGCTGCCTAACAAATGTCTGCAGGAGCTTTCGAGCCCTGCTCTGCCCACGAGGAAGCTTGTGCTAGGGTAGAATGGGCACGAAACCCCTCCAGAACTGGCTGGTTCCACAACAGATACATCGAGGCAATGGCCTCTGTAATCCAGCACCCCAAAGTCGCTTTGGCCGCCGCTTCACCCTTGCATGGGCCAGCAAACAGCACAAAAAGATGGTTGGACTTACGAAAGGAATTCGTAACCTCCAGGGCACAGGTGTGTCCTCCGGACATCCACTAGTTGAAGATGCATATCTTTCCCCTGACACTGCTCCTTTGGGAAGAAGAGCAGACAGACCACCTGATTCACATGGAAGGCGGCACAGGCCGAATGGAAACTGCCTCTTTTGAAAGGACAGATAAGGATCTCAGCAAGACAGAGCCTGCAGCTAGGAAATCCATCTTGCGAAACAAATCGTGACCAAAAAGACAGTCTTGAGCATCAAATCCTTTAAGATAGAGAGCTTCAGTGGCTCAAATGGCACTGCCCTCAGGGCCCTGAGCACCAAACAGATCCTAGGAAGGGATTACAGACAGGAAGGGCGGACGTCCGGTGACATTGGCAGATGGAATGGCAGCGCGGTGATAGAGCTCTGCCACCAACCCCATCGAAAGAGCAGGAAAACCCCATAAATGTTAAACTAAGGAACTCCACTACGTGCACATAGTGCCGGCGATTCCCCACTACTTATGGAAGGGAAAGTGGTGATACGACCCCCCACAGAGCAGCGGTTGTAAAGTGCACCTGGTCGGGGTGGGCCCCGAGAGACAATCTGCGGCGCAGAAAATAAAGCTGAGAGAGAGCCGGCAGCCGTAAGCGGAGCACCATGCGAGCAGGAGGCGGTGACGGCACACCGGGCAGGATTGCTCCACGGATGAAGTACAAACTCCAGAGGGGCCGCAGCGGAGGACCGGGGGCTGAACGAGGTAGCGGAGGAGAGCACATGGCACAGCGGAACAGAGCTAGTGAGCCCGAGGCCACACGCAGTAAAGTTATCGGGCCAGCTGCCTGGGGATTGCAGTAGCACACAGAGGGCAGTGTAAGAGAGTCCTCGGGCCCCCTCCCTGGGCTGATGGTGCTGAGCGGGTAGAGCGGGTCTACAGGCCCGGAACGGAATACACGAGCCTTCAGAGGAGGGAAAAGAAGCAATGGGAGCTACCCCCTCCAGATAGAGGAGGACGGAAGTGTGCTTATAGGGAGCCACGGATGGCGGCACGAAGGTCCATGAAAGCTTATTCCTTTAAAAGCCCGGTGGGGGTAAAAAGCCACGTGGCCAAGATGGCGGCAGCCGGTGAGGAACAAAGAACCACCACAGAGGCTGGAGCAATGGGGGCCATGTCAACGGTGATCCAAGCTCTGTGAGAGGATTTAAAGGAGTGGTTTGCCTCCATGAAACAGGAGCTGGGTGCGCTGAAGAAAGAGGTACATGGCTGGCTCCAGGAGATGAAAGTGGATATGGCATCCATGGGGACCTGACTGGATGAGGTGGAAAATAGGATCGAGGAGCAAAAGGGCAGGTGGGGCCCTTACGAGAAGCGAGTGGACTCTGAGGCGCAGGAGGAATTATGGCAAAAAATAGAGGATCTCGAAAACAGGTCCAGAAGATCTAATATCCGGATCAGGGGTGTTCCGGAAAGCGAAGGAGCGGTGAACTATGTATCCCTGGAAGAGGAGTTCTGCGGGGCTGCTCTTAAGGCTGCAGACATGGAAGTGGAGGGACTATGCCTTAAGGTGGACAGGGCGCATAGAGCATTGGGGCCGAGGAGAGATAACAAGGTACGAGATGTGGTAGTATGCCTGCATGAATACAGATCCAAAGAGCTGGTGATGAGGGCTTCCAGGAAAGTGGGCAAGATCAAGTGGCAAGGCTCGGAGGTGGAGGTATCTGCTGATATATCTAGCCTCACTATTAAAAAAACGCCGAGCCTACCAAGCGGTGACCAGGAGGCTGCGAGAGGAGAATGTACGCTACAGATGGCTGTTCCCCGTAGGCCTGCAGTTCACTATTAATGCAAAGACAGGAAAGGCGGATGCAGATGCCGAACTCCTTCCAGAAAATGCAAGATGTCTGGCTGCAAGGCCAAAGACTTGTCCGACACCAGACCCCGGAGACAGGCCAGAGCTGCCACCTGAACTTTCAGGGAGATAAGGGAAAGGCCTTTCTCTAGGCCACCCTGTAGAAAGGCCAACAGGAAGGACACCTTGGCCAACTCAGAAGCCAACTGCCACATGCGCACCAATGCTCAAAGAGGCACCATATCCGCAAGTATGCTAGCTTGGTAGACCTCCTGCGGGCACTCAGCAGAGTAGAGACCACTGCTGGATAATAGCCCTTACGCATTAGCTGTCTCCTTTCAAGAGCCATGCCATAAGCGAAAAGGAAGCTGGGTCTCCAGGATGATCAGTCCCTGCTGCAATAGACCTGGAGACGGAAGAAACTGAAGAGGAGATGCCTGCAGGAGCTGCATCAGGTCTCCGAACCACACTCTCCAGAACAATCCTGCATGGGTGGCTTCTATATGCCGAATCACTCACCCCACCAGGGGCCAGAGAGGAAACATGTATAAGTTGTCGCTGACTTGGCCAAGGCTGGGTCAGGGTGTTAATGCCTTTGGACCCTGTCTCCGTGTGGCGACTGAAGAAAAGGCAACAGGCTGCCACCAGATCCATTTCAGTGCGACTCTAGCGGTGCATAATCATCTGAAAGCCTCCTGACAACTCCCACTCACCAGGATCCAGAGAGAGTCGGCTAAGGAAGTCCACTTCCACATTGTCCACCCCGGCAATGTGCTGGGCCGACAAGGGTAGGAAGGCTGTGAGAGGAATGGCCATCAGAAAAAAGGAGGTGATAGTGCCTCTGTATAAGTCTCTGGTGCGACCTCATTTGGAGTATTGTGTGCAATTCTGGAGACCACATCTTCAAAAGGATATAAACAGAATAGAGTCGGTGCAGAGGTTGGCTATTAAAATGGTTAGTGGTCTTTGTTATAAAGCATATAGAGACAGATTTAAAGATCTTAGTATGTATACTTTAAATGAAAGGCGGAATAGAGGAGATATGATAGAGATGTCTGAAAATTACAAGCTGCACAGAATTCGGCAGGGCAGTTATTGTTGGGGGCACGGCATAGTGATAGTGCGGGCCCATTATTGATCCAATTGCGCTGGCTCCCTATTCGGGAGTGCTGTACCTTTAAGCTCCTGTTTATTGCCTTTCGGGTCCTCCATGAGGGCCCATCCAGGGTCTTCTGCGATGCTACAAACCCTTGAGGGCACTTCAGTCCTCAGAGGGTCGACTACTGGAGGTTCCCGATTTGGAAGTGATTTGCAAGGTGCACTTGAGATCTCGGGTATTTAGGGTGGCTGCGGCCGAATTATGGAACACACTACCCTTGGAGTTATGTGCCTTGGGGAATTTGCTATGTTTTCATAAACTGCTGAAGACTATTCTTTTTGTTGGGGAACAATGATGGCGTTGGGAAGAGGGCTGAGGGGTACTGTTTCTATATTTTATTTTTGTACTTGTACACCTACTGACATTGGTCAGAAAGGGGTATAAACTTTCGTAAATATAACTACTTCTGTAGCATAAATGCACAAGAGGAGAGCCTCTTTCGATTGAAAGGAAGCTCTGCAACGAGGGGACATAGGATGAGGGTGAAAGGGAATAGACTCAGGAGTAATATGCGGAAATATTTCTTATGGAAAGAGTGGTAGATGTGTGGAATAGTCTCCCAGTGGAGGTAGTAGAGACAAGGAAAGTGAATTCAAGAAAGCATGAAAAACAGAAGGTCTCTAAAAGAAAAAAGGGACGTTGGTAGTTGATATGGAAGGGCAGACTAGAAGGGCTATATGGTTTTTTTCTGCCATCATGTTTCTATGTTTTTCTCCACCCAGGCAAACAAGGGAGCCATCTCCAGAGCTATCCCGGCGCTCCTTGTGCTGCCTTGTTTATTGACATAAGCCACCACCATGACATTGTCTGAAAACACTCGAACTGCTTGGCCCTTCATCAGGGGCCAGAAACACTGATGGTCTTTGCCACGAGGGGTTGATGGGTCACATCGCTTCCCTGTGCATCAAACAGCCCTGGGCCTTATGGAATTGGCAATGAACTCCCCAAGCTCGAGAAACTGGCATCCGTCGTCAGCAGAATCCAGGAGGAATCATCCAGTGATACGCCTTTCCTCAGATGGCAGTACTTCCGCTGCCAACAAAGGCTGGCCAACACCATCAACAGGAGCGGAAGCCTGCAATCAAACTCCTGAGAATTCAGGGACCTCCGAGTCAAGGACCATCTCTATGGTCACTGCTATCAATCAAAGAAGCTGAAGATAATACCAGACTGGGAGCCTGCTATGCATATTACAGCACTATGTAATCCAACAGTCTTGACTTTATCCTCAGACAGGAAATCTCTGCCATTCGAGTGCTGAAACATGCTCCCAGAAACTCCAGGGACCGAGAAGGCAACAGCTGGCTTTCTCTGATTGATCACCCAGCCGAGGCTTTGCAAAAAGGACACCACCCAAGATGCTTCTGAAAGGGAACAAAATGAATTGTCATCACTTTTCAGAGCTTATTGCTGTCCAGCTACACAATTCAAATTAAGCTCCACCTTTTAACCCTTAATCATATTGACTAACTTACTATATATATTAGCGACTAGGTCTCAGATTTAGATTGCTCACTGGATCTACTTATTGGATGCAGTGAAAAATGTCTTTCATACATCAATGACCCATTCAATGTTGCTGGTACTGTTCTTGTATCTTATTTTTTTTAGATATTTCTTATTTTTTCTTTATTTCCTTATTATTCACTCGATTATGCTTTAATCTTTAGTCATGCTTTACTCAAGCTGCCTGTAACTGTTAACGGACTGCAAATGCCTAACGATGTAAAAAGAGCAGCAGATGAAGGGAAATAATAACTATGGAACTACTTAGCTTTACACTGGATTGTCCTTTAAATCACGCATCTCATAATCTTGAAACACAGATGGAGGTTGTAGTCCATAGTCAATTCTTCAAATTGTAGACCCTTCAGTCTTGCCATCCGTGCTGTTTCATAAGCCGTAATCCATACAGCTATGGCAGCTTTAAACTTCCATGCTCCCAACGCATTTACTGGGCGCCGTAGCGTTTCACCTGTAGCGTTTCGTCAGGGGATTGCCTTAACAAAGATGAAAACATCAATCTCAGTTAATATATCTTATCTAAAAAATAGAAGTTAGTCATGCAGGCTTCCCAATGAGTTACTCACGGCTCCCTTCGATGTGAATCCACCTCTCACAAAAACGCCGCACATGCGGGTTGACCTCCATATCAGAATTTAAATCCATGTGGGAGGGGAGGGGGAGGAGATTAAGTGAGACTAACAATCGTATTAACGAGAAGCTTGCTCTAACATGCTCCCCATTCAATAGAGGTGTTGAGACCATTGGGACTTAAGGTGTTTAACCGAAAGATCCATTCTTGTTCCCGACGTAGTAATGTTTGATCTCTAGACTTTCCTTTTTCTCCTCTGGTGATATGGTCAATACAGAAGCATTTTAATGCAGTGAACAGATGCTGTTCTTCTAGACAATGGGACACTATGGGGGCCTGTATTACTTTGCAATTTAGCCTGCTACGATGTTCTCTCATTCTGACACGAAATTCACGAACTGTTTTCCCAATGTATAACAGTGGACATGGGCAAATAATGCCGTAAACTACATGGGTAGAGTTACATGTAGTCCAATGCCGAATGGGATAAACTTTGTCTGCATGCGTGAACTGTTGTAACTCCAGTGTTATATCACAGATGGTGCACATGCCACATTTATAGTGGCCGGGCACCTCCGTTGAATGTTGTTGTGAAGGCGTATGCAAAACAGTAGGGCTAAGAATCTCCTTAAAGTTATTATGGCGTTGCCATACACACTGGATCGTCTGGTTTTCTAACCCCGGAGTTGTATGTAAGATGTTACTATGCTTCTTCAGTATCCGCTGGATTTGATAACTGAATGGGGAATATTTAGTCACTAAATGTACCTTTCCTTCTAGAGTTGTCGGTTTAGACGTAGGGTGAAATAGTAACTCACGATTCAAATATAAAGCCCGTTTGTACGCCTTTTCCACAATGTGTTGAGGTTACCCTCGAGATATGAATTTTTGCTGAAGTAACTTGGCTTGCTGTTTATAATCAATAAGGCTGGAGCAGTTTCTTCGGAAGCGTAAAAATTGAGAAAAGGGGAGACTATCCTGAAGGCCACGGGGGTGGGCACTGGTGTAGTGTAATAAACTATTGCGATCCGTAGGTTTTTGAAATACTGTGGTTCGCCATTTATTGTTTTCCTTGAAAATGCGCACATCCAGATATGTAATAGTATATAAATCATAAGTATGGGTAAACTGGATATGGGCATCACAATTGTTCAGCCATTGTACGAACTCTTGTAGAAGTTGATCAGTTCCTTGCCAGATCATGAACACATCGTTGATGTATCGAAGCCAGAGTTTTATATTGACCGAGTAAGGTGAGGAAGGTGACAACCATCGTTGTTCAAATTTTGCCATATATAAATTGGCTATCGAAGGGGCGCAAATTGCGCCCATGGCTACCCCCGCCGTTTGTAAATAGATTACATGCTCGAATGAAAAATAGTTCCGGAATAACACCAATTTTAATAAATCTGTAAGAAAATGAAGTTGGCTTTCAGTTAGGTCTCCTCTAGCATGTAAGGCTTCCATCACTATTTCAAAGGCTGCTCTCTGAGGTATGCTCGTATAGAGTGCGGCCACGTCTAAGGTGACCAATAGTATGTTCGAAACTCGAGCCCATTTATTGTTGTTAGATAGAGTTAGCAAAAAGTGCGTGGTATCTTTCCCGTAGGATGGAGCTCCTGGAATGAGAGGGCGTAGATAAAAATCTACAAATACCGAAAGCGGTTCCAAAACTGACCCCTTAGTCGATACGATGGGTCTCCCTGGGGGGGGGGGGGGGGGGTGTGAGACTTTTGTGTATTTTAGGAATTAGGTACAGCTTTGCTATACCTGGGCTCTGTTCATTAAGAAATTTCCATTCTTTGCGGGAGATGATTTTTAGTTCTCTTGCTTGTGACGTTAGATCCTTAATGATTTTTTGCAATGCTTGTGTAGGATCCTCCTCTAACTTCTGATAGGTTCTATTATCGGATAATTGCCTGATCGCTTCTTGCACGTATTGTTGACGATGTAACACTACCACACTTCCCCCTTTATCTGCCCGTTTTATGACCAGATCATCCCGGGATCGAATTTCCGTTAACGCTTTCATTTCTTCTCGTGAAAGAGTATTGCATTTCCAACTATTATGTTGATGAATAATTTGAGTGACATCTTTCAATACTACATCTTTATATACAGAAATTGCTGGGAGCAGTGGGCCAGGTGGTAGCCAGTCAGATTTTAAAGGGAGCGCCACCCGGTTTAAAGCTTGTGGCTGTTCGATGGGAACCATATTAGTAGCAAAAAAAGCTTTCAATGATAATTTTCGGATTAATTTTGAAAAATCAACATGAAATTGGAATTCATCAAAAACTATAGACGGTACATAGGACAGGCCTTTTGCCAACAAATTTAATTGGGAATAAGAGAGGTCCGTCCCTGAAATATTAATCACCGGTATGGAATTATCTACTGAATTTTTTGGCGAGCTGATGTTCGCCGAGGCAGTGATTCCTTCTGCTCTTTCTGATTCTTTTTCAACTTGTCCTTTCCTACATCTAAAAAATCCTCCCGGGATCTTTTGCTGGAATCAGAGGCGGCGGCGGTATCATCTGAAGTTTCTAAAAATTCTACCTTTCGACGTCGGGTTGAAGATTGGGTCTTTCGTTTGGGATTTAACCAGGGGTACACATAGCCTGTCGTGTAGTCTTCATAATCACGCTGCAGTTTTTTAGCTTTTCCCTTTTTGACCTCTTCCTTTGTCAAATCCATTTGACGTTGATGTTCTTTTAATGCTTCAGAAAATTTTTCTTCTGTGGACAAATCCTTTAGCTTAGTTGTTAATTCATCTGCTTCTTGTTGTAGCGTGTCCACACTTTGCTTAGTTGTGTCTGCTATAAGGACCATTAAGTCCAATGAGCACTTGTTAAGAATTGAAGTCCATTTGTCCATAAAGACGGAATCTGATGCATGCATTTTGGGTTCTTTATAGACCCTGAGGCCTCGGGGTATATGTTGGCGTCGAATATATTCTATCATGGACAGGCGATGCAAATCCAAACGTATAATCTTTTTCTGTAACTTCCCAAGTTCTTCCCAAGACACTGAATCGTGAGTTACTATTTCACCCTACGTCTAAACCGACAACTCTAGAAGGAAAGGTACATTTAGTGACTAAATATTCCCCATTCAGTTATCAAATCCAGCGGATACTGAAGAAGCATAGTAACATCTTACATACAACTCCGGGGTTAGAAAACCAGACGATCCAGTGTGTATGGCAACGCCATAATAACTTTAAGGAGATTCTTAGCCCTACTGTTTTGCGTACGCCTTCACAACAACATTCAACGGAGGTGCCCGGCCACTATAAATGTGGCATGTGCACCATCTGTGATATAACACTGGAGTTACAACAGTTCACGCATGCAGACAAAGTTTATCCCATTCGGCATCGGACTACATGTAACTCTACCCATGTAGTTTACGGCATTATTTGCCCATGTCCACTGTTATACATTGGGAAAACTGTTCGTGAATTTCGTATCAGAATGAGAGAACATCGTAGCAGGCTAAATTGCAAAGTAATACAGGCCCCCATAGTGTCTCATTGTCTAGAAGAACAGCATCTGTTCACTGCATTAAAATGCTTCTGTATTGACCATATCACCAGAGGAGAAAAAGGAAAGTCTAGAGATCAAACATTACTACGTCGGGAACAAGAATGGATCTTTCGGTTAAACACCTTAAGTCCCAATGGTCTCAACACCTCTATTGAATGGGGAGCATGTTAGAGCAAGCTTCTCGTTAATACGATTAAGTTAGTCTCACTTAATCTCCTCCCCCTCCCCTCCCACATGGGTTTAAATTCTGATGTGGACGTCAACCCGCATGCGCGGCGTTTTTGTGAGAGGTGGATTCACATCGAAGGGAGCCGTGAGTAACGCATTGGGAAGCCTGCATGACTAACTTCTATTTTTTAGATAAGATATATTAACTGAGATTGATGTTTTCATCTTTGTTAAGGCAATCCCCTGACGAAACGCTACAGGTGAAACGCTACGGCGCCCAGTAAATGCGTCGGGAGCATGGAAGTTTAAAGCTGCCATAGCTGTATGGATTACGGCTTATGAAACAGCACGGATGGCAAGACTGAAGGTTCTACAGTTTGAAGAATTGACTATGGACTACAACCTTCATCTGTGTTTCAAGATTATGAGATTATGAGATGCGTGATTTAAAGGACAATCCAGTGTAAAGCTAAGTAGTTCCATAGTTATTATTTCCCTTCATCTGCTGCTCTTTTTACATCATTAGGCATTTGCAGTCCGTTAACAGTTACAGGCAGCTTGAGTAAAGCATGACTAAAGATTAAAGCATAATCGAGTGAATAATAAGGAAATAAAGAAAAAATAAGAAATATCTAAAAAAATAAGATACAAGAACAGTACCAGCGACATTGAATGGGTCATTGATGTATGAAAGACATTTTTCACTGCATCCAATAAGTAGATCCAGTGAGCAGTCTAAATCTGAGACCTAGTCGCTAATATATATAGTAAGTTAGTCAATATGATTAAGGGTTAAAAGGTGGAGCTTAATTTGAATTGTGTAGCTGGTCTGAAAGGGAACAGGCTTGGATGAGCCAGTCGTCCAGAGAGGGATGGACAGATCCCTCACTACGTCCTTGGGGCATTGGATACCCCAAAAGGGAGGGCGGTGACTTGACAGTGAGCCAAGCACGGCAAACCGCAGATACCTTTGCTGATTCACCCAGATCAGGAGATGAAAATACACCTCGGCCAGACCCAGAGAAGCAAAAACTTTCCTTGGTGCACTGCTTGAATCACGGAGTGCAAGGTTTCCATCTCAATGCAAAGAACATGCAAGTGCTCATTGACTCTCTTGAGGTCCAGCATGGGCTGGAAAAAACCGTCTTTTCTTTTTTGGCATCACGAAATATATGGAATATCTGCACTTGCCCCGCTCACCTGGGGGGTACAAGCACCACAGCACTTTTGACATCCGGAACTGGCACTTTGCATTCCAGGACATAGCTGAACTGAATGGTATCTAGCATCCAGCGATCCTTGGTAACCCGGGCCCATTCCTGAAAGAAAAGGTGAAGCCTGTCTCCTCCATCCAGAAGAACCAGGGAATGGACTCCCAAACTTCATTGTGCAGCCCGGGAGGGTCATCTTCTGAAAAGGATTGAGTCCCTGGGCCCATGTGCTCCAGAAAAGGACTGAGAATGTGCCCAAGGCCTAGAGGCAGAGGGGAAGAAAAGTTATCTAGGTTGATAATGACAAGATTCCCGAGATCCCAGGAAACCAGCTAGCGTGCCCCAGCCCACTTCACAAGTCCCTTGGACTTCTCTTCTGGAAGGCGGTAAGATGTTGTCTCACCCAGGTCCTTCACCAGCTTCTCCAAATCTAATGCCGTGACACCATCATCAGGGCACCATCCCTGGCTGCCAAATGTACCAGATCATACATGACATCAGAAACGAAGGCCATAGCAGACTCCAAAAGAGGTGTATCATCATCCAGTGGAGGAGACTGAATCCACTAGAGCAGGGCTCAGGACATCAGGTTATTGAGCCCCATTGGCATGGTGGAGATTTGGATAGGGTCTTGTTGAGGTTGGAACAATGTTTTATTTACGAGCTTGGCACCATCATGCCATCTGGGCTGAATCAAGAGGTTGATTTGTCTGTCTTTTTATGATCACGCCTTTTTAAGTATCTCCATTGCTTCCCCCTTGTTTCTTCTGTTTATCATCATATTTTTTATTTATTTTAATTTTTTGTTCTTTGATTCAATAATGTTTATACTGTTTATATTTATTGTTTTATTTTATTTTGTTCCCCCTTTTCCCCTTCTTCCCTCCCTCCTCCCCTCCCTCCTTTTTCCCCCTCCCCCTTCCTTCCCCCCCCACTTTTTTAACAATGCAAGTTCTGTCTGCAAAACGTCTTTTATCCTTTTAATTTATTGATCTAATATGGAATGTTTATGCGAAGTGCCCAAGCAAGCTTCCTTCACATGTTTTTGATTTTTATGCATACAGGCATTCTCTGCTCTTCCACGATCCAGTGTGTGAGTGGCCCATCATTTTGATTGATTAAGCAGCATTTCTCAAAATACTGTGGTTACTTACTTTTTACAAAGTATGCCATTTAATTATGGTGGATATGTCTGGATACATGATTTTATTATATTATCTTAATTGTACAGAACGGTTTTAAGCCTAATTGTATTTGTATTTTTATTTACAGTTTATTTTTACTTTTAATACAGTATTAAATTGTTCAATTTTAGCTGTTATTTATTTTTTCTCGTGCACAGGCGCCTTCTGTTTTCCGATGTTTTTCTTAATCATTTGATTACATTTGACTATGAAGTGTCTACGTTTTTATGTTTTTTAAATTCCGATTGTTTTTCTCTGCAATGTCACGCAATTTCAGTGTTTTGATTAATTTTACATCCCCACATATCAGCTGGTTTTAAAATTTAGTTTTCAACCCTTCCTTCTCACTGTTACATGTATCACTGCTTAATGAAATGCATACATTTTCTACTTTTTATGCTTACAACTACTTTTAATTCTTGTGAGGGTCTGTGTCCCCAAGAATAAGTTCCTTCAATTTGTATTTGTAATCGTTTCTTCAGTGCAACATTTGCTTCCCTTTGTGCAGTTTGCTTTCTTTGCCATGCGCGTTCATCTGTCACTCACTGCCTCTTGGCGTGAAAATCACATTACTTATTTAGAGACGCTCACTTTTGGCTTCCTTTCATGATGGTTTATACTACATGCTGCATGTTAGAATCCAATGTTTGAATGGGTAATGTTACAGTGTCATTCCTTTCTCTATGATATGTTTACAACGATATTCTTTGCTCTGTGATTCTTTTGATTTATGTGTTTTGTTGCTATCATAAAAGTCGTTCCTTTTATTTTTAATGCCTGTCCTCCTACATGGTTCTTAAATCGATAACGTTCATTTAATATTTTTGGTTCCTCTCTGCTCTGGCTCTGTGTGTCCTACTCTTCATGAAGTGCATCCATGATCTTATTATTCTTTTATTCGTTTTTTATAGCCTTGAGTTATTACTTGAATAGGGTCTTTTTCAAGACCTTCATTCTCATATGGTGCTTCACGTAAGTACCCTCTCTGTAACATTCCTCACTGCTTAAAAATAATAATTTTCACTGATTTTTAATTATTTATATGATGATGCACTACTTTTTACTCATACATGTATGTTCTATCTTTTAATGAATATTGTTGGTTATCAATTTGTGTTTTACAATAATTTATTTTTAAATTACACTATTGATGTGTTTTGCACTATGGATTTAATTTTTAATTTTCTTGTTATTGTGTTTCTTGTTATTGTTTGTAGATGGTGTACCCCCCCACCCCCCGATGAAGGCTTCCCGCCGAAACACGTAGGGGATTTACCAAATAAATATTAGCACCTGTGACCTTTTCCTGGCCTTCGCCCTTTTTTGTTTTTTCTAAATGTACCAGATCATACATGGCATCAGAAAGGAAGGCCATAGCGGACTCCAAAAGAGGTGGGAATGCCAAACCGCTTGCACTCCTCCTCCGGGAGAGCGTAAATTTTCTCACAGCCTCTTAACCCTTTAAGGTAAGGAGTCAGGAGAGTCCCACTCCAACTGGATCACATCCTTGATCACATCTGGGAATGGGAAGACAGTAGTGGATTTTCACTTCCCTTGAAGGAGCGAGTATACCTTTAGCTCCCGCTCTGTGCCAAAAGCAACTGTCAAGTTCAAGGTGGATGAGATACTGGCAATCAATGCCACAAGCTCCTCCTCCCGGAATAGGTGGATCACGCCAGCCTCTGCATAATCTTCTTAAGGCAAGAGCCTAGTACCGAGCCATCTAAAGAGTCATAGTCAGCATCTCAGATAGCTCCCAGCTGAATCCCTCATTGGGGACGCTTAGCCAAAGATAATTGAACAGAGCTTCCATTTTCAGTCTGCCCTGCATGGGACCGTGCCTGGGGGGCACCCAGAAGTTGCAGGGTCTGAATTTCCAAGCCAGAAGGATCAGGCCTTTTGGAAATAGGAAAGGAATTCCGGCAAGAACAATCCGAAGTCCGGAAGCTCTCCTCTTAGACATGAGTCCCCAAACACCAGAGGACACAGCTACCACAGACCCTATAGAAGATGATGAGTGGCTCACAGCACAGGCGCTGGATCCTCTGGCAAGTTGAATATCTTTACCCATAGCGCCATCTGTCACCTTCTGCCCTGAGGCAGGCAAGGTCAGACAAACTGCATCCCCCGGCTGAGAGGGTGAAAGCAGGCCCTCCAGGGACAACTCAGAAGCTGCCATGCAGGAGAAGCAGAATCCAGAATCTGGTGATGAGGCACCTCACTTGCACAGGTTAAACAATGTTTCCTGGAAGACAGAGTTAAGGTTAAGTATCACAAGAGTGTGCCCTAAGGCTGCGTCAGCCTGCAAGTGCGCTATAGGCGGTGTATCAAGTAAATATATAAACTATATTTTGTACATTAGGGAAGGCGCAAACGTTGGAACCACTTGGGCAGAATGCACATTAGGATTGTGCGACCACCAGGCGCATAATAGGTAAAAATGTTACTAACGCATGCAGAAAAGGGCAGGAAACCCACATAACACACCAACGATTGCCAGCAGTCCACTCCGAACTACGTTTCAAGAAGAGAGAATTCGGAGTCCCCAACAGGGACAATAACAAGGTCAAGCCTTGGTACTCCTCCCCCCCCCCCCCCCTTAGAGCCCCAGACAGAGGAGCCATGTTGGGCTCAGCTCTACTCCCTTGAAACTGTTTCACTGGCTGGCTTTGCAGCATTGCGCTTAGGGTGGCTGGCAATCAGATCCCTCTGAGAGTCCTTTATGATCTTTGGGAGAGAGGAGGAGGGAGGGTGCGATGAGGTTATGTGAGGCTGCTGCACTCTTCCAGATCCTTCCAATTTGTGGCTGCTTAACAGGAATCATGATGAGAGCATGGAGCTGAACCGATTTTCCATCCACCTATGGTTACTGAAAAGACCGCAGTCTAATGGAGCCTCCCATGTCACGCTCAAGTGAGAGAGTCACCTTTCTGTACTCAAGGTGGTTGTTTACAAGCATTTAATCAATCTCTTTTCCTCTTAATCCTCATATTTTCTACAGAGAGGGGAAAATCCATCCACCATCTGCAGAAGACAAAGAAATACAAAAGGGACCTCTGGTGGCTGAGGTGATAGAAGCATAGGAGTGATGTCATTGAAACCTGGGCTTCATTGGTTCTTTGTCTCCAATCTGCTGGTAGGGGAATACAACCCACTTGTCTAGAATGGTCTAGCAGGACGATATGGAAAGCGTAGTTATTCACCTGTAACAGGTGTTCTCCGGGGACAGCAGGAATCAGTCCTCACATATGGGCAACGTTGGCACCAACGGAGCCCTCGCAGAAGCATCCCCCCAGCTTTCAAAGAAAGCCTTTTGAGATGCAATCACGCCCAAGGGTGCCATCTTGCTGTCAGATGACAAAGCTAAAAGACAACAAAAATAAAAGATGGTAAAAGAGCAACTACAAGGGGAGGAAGGAGGGTTGTGAGGACTGATTCCTGCTATCCCCATAGAACACCTGTTACAGGTGAGTAAAGCACAGTTACTTACCTGTAACAGGTGATCTCTGGGAACAGCAGTAATAAGTCTTCACATATGGGTATCGTCGGTACCGACGGAGCCTGCGCGGGAACGCTCCCCAGCGTCCTGAAAGAAAGATTTTGGGAGCATCCCACAGCACCTGCGCGCTGCCTTCCCGCCTTTCCCAACTGCCTCTCTCCAGTTCGAGTTTTAAAGCTGAGACAAAGAGAGAGAGAGAGAGAGGAAAGGAAAGATAGATAGAGAGAGGAAAGGAAAGATAGATAGAGAGATACAACTCCTAGGGGAGGTGGGTGGGTTGTGTTCCCAGAGATCACCTGTTACAGGTAAGTAACTGTGCTATCTCCAGGAACAAGCAGGAATGAGTCTTCACATATGGGGACTCCCCAGCTAGAGATGCCTGGGAGATCACCCAGATTGTGAGTCCCTGGGAAGGGCTCCACCTCCACCCATGAATCTCAGGCATCCAGACAGGGATGGAGGGTAGGAGTTGATTAGGTATGGAACAGGTGTTTGAGAACAGCCTGACCAAACAAGGCATCCCGGCGGGAGTCCTTGTCCAAGCAATAATGGGTTGTAAAGGTATGAATCGATGCCCAGGTGGCTGCTCGACAGATTTGGTCGATGGACACAGAGTTAAGATGAGCCATAGAGGCTGCCATGGCCCTCACATTGTGAGCTGTGACATGGCCCTCCAGAGAAAGATTCTTGCTCTGGTAGGCGAAGGAAATACAATGAGCAATCCAATTAGACAGAGTTCTCTTGGAGACTGGAAGTCCTAAATGAGAAGGATCAAAAGCAACAAAAAGTTGAGAGGACTTTCTATGTTGCTGTGTCCTTTGTAAGTAGAAAGCAAGTGCTCTTTTACAATCTAGGGTATGAAGATTCCTCTCTGCACTTGATGCATGAGGTCCTGGAAAAAAGACAGGTAAATATACCTCCTGGTTCAGATGAAAAGGTGAGACCACTTTAGGCATAAAGTGTGGATTAGTTCTGAGGACTACCTTGTCATGATGGATGTATAAGGAGGATTAGCCACTAAAGCTTGTAACTCACTGATACGGCGAGCTGAGGTGACTGCAATGAGAAAAATAACCTTCTAGGAAAGGAATTTCAAGGAGGTAGTGGCTAAGGGTTCAAAGGGTGGCTTCATAAGTTGGCCAAGAACCAGATTCAAGTCCCATGCCACTGGAGGTGGTCTAATGGGAGGTTTAGTCAAAAGAAGGCCTCTCATGAATCTTGCTATAAGAGGATGAGAGGAAATAGGTTGTCCATTGAGAGGCTTAAGGGATGCTGCAATAGCACTCAAATGGACTCTGATTGAATTTGTTTTAAGGCCTGCATGGGATAAATGCAGTAAATAGTCTAGTAAAGAATTCAAAGGTATTGCAAGAGGGTTGAGACCCTTCTCTGCACACCAAATGGAAAACCTTTTCCATTTAAAAGCATAGGAACGTCTGGTGGAAGGCTTTCTGGAAGTGTGAAGGATATCCTTTACTTGCTGAGAAAGGTGCAAATCCTGAAGGTCTAGGCCTTCAGCAACCAGGCCCTGAGATGAAGAGACTGAGGATTTGGGTGCCACAAAGTTCCCTCCTCCTGGGAGAGGAGATCTGGAGCAGACCCCAGGTCTAGGGAGGGAGCTTGAGAGAGATGCAGAAGTAGAGGGTACCACACTTGGCGTGGCCAAAGTGGTGCTATGAGGATCATAGTCCCTTTGTCTCTCTGAAGCTTGAACAGAGTCTTGGGGATTAGGGGAATAGGTGGAAAGGCATAAAGGAAGTCTTGCCCCCAATGAAGGAGGAAGGCATCTCTGGCCTGAACTCCCTGACATGGAATCCTGGAAGAGAACCGGGGAAGTTTGGCATTCCACGGACTTGCAAACAGGTCTATGTCTGGGGTTCCCCAAATCCGAAAAATTCTGGCTATCTGGTCCCCATGGAGGGACCATTCGTGCGGAAGCAGAACTCGACTGAGTCTGTCTGCCCAAGAGTTTTGAACTCCTGGAAGATATACTGCCATGAGATGGATTTGATGCTCTCTGGCGAAGGCCCATAATCTCAGAGCTTCGTTGCAAAGCGACAGAGAGCCAGTTCCCCCCTGCTTCTTCACGTAGAACATAGCTACTTGGTTGTCCGTGTGGATGAGGACTGTCTTGTAGCTGAGCAGGGTGTGGAAGACTCAGAGCCAGAAAAATTGCTCTGAGCTCTAAGAGGTTGATATGAAGATGTGTCTCCTGTGGAGACCAGATGCCCTGGGTTGAGAGATCCTGTAGATGAGCTCCCCAACCCTTTGGAGAGGCATCTGTTGTAAGGGTTGCTTAGGGTAACACCTGTTGGAAGGGGGACCCCAGCAACAGATTCTGAGTGGACTTCCACCAGTGGAGGGACGAAAATAGGCGACTGGAGGTTGCTATTTTGTATGACAGGCAACCTGATGCCTGGGTCCATTGGGTGGATAGGGTCCACTGAGTTGCCCTCATGTGAAGGCGAGCACCACATGCACCGTGGATGCCATGTGGCCTAAAAGTTGCAACATCTCTCGAGCAGTTAAATGGGATTTTAACTGAATCTGGGAGGCTAACTGCACCAAGCGTAGGCAACGGGCCTGGGGAAGATAGACCCTTGCAGTTGTGGTATCCAGTAAGGCCCCTATGAACTCTAGAGATTGAGTAGGGGGTTAGATGGGATTTTGGAATGTTGATTACCAGTCCCAGATACTGAAGAATACGCATTGTGCAGGTTAGGGAAATCTGGGCCTCTGACTGGGATGGAGCTCGGATGAGCCAGTCGTCCAGATATGGGAATACGAATATTCCTAGAGTGCGTAGGAATGCAGCTACTACTGCCATGCATTTTGTGAACACTCTTGGAGCAGAGGCCAGACCGAAAGGAAGCACTTTGTATTGGTAGTGCTTTCCTTGGTATAGGAAGCGAAGGAATCTTCTGTGTGTTGGATGGATGAGAACATGGGTGTACGCATCCTTGAGATCTAGAGAACAAAGCCAGTCCTGACTCTGGAGGTATGGAAGGAGAGTTCCGAGAGAAGTCATCTTGAATTTCTCCTTGCATATAAACTTATTCAATTCTCTGAGATCTAATATGGGTCTGTAGCCCCCTGTTTTCTTTGGAATGAGAAGATAGGGGGAGTAGAACCCTGAGCCCTGTTGAAGAAGGGGTACTTCTTCTATTGCCCATTGGGCAAGAAGGGTAGCAATCTCCTGACCTAGAAGGTTGAGGAGAGATGTTGGAGAATTGAACTGTTTCACCATGGTGTGAGGAGGAAGGTTTAAGAAATGAAGTTTGTACCCTTCCCTTATGATGGATAGGGTCCACTGCTCTGCTGTGATTTGTTCCCATCTGGGAGCAAAGTGAGCTAACCTTCCTGGGATGGTGAGGGGCTCTGAATGTTCTAGAGCAAGAAAGGCTAAGTTCTCTAGTGGAAAGTCAAAGGCGCTGAGGAGGCTGAGGCTGTTGGGCCATAGCAGTCCTCACAGCCTGAGTTTTGGTCTGTTTTGTTTGTTGCTGTTTCTTTGCAGCAAAACGACCTTGAGAAGAGGCCTGACCATAAGAAGAAAATTTCCCTTTCTTTGGGAAAGATCCTTTTTTGAACAACCTCTTCCTAAAAGGAGCAGTAGTAGACTTTGAAAGTCTATCTAAAGCAGAATTTTCAGCATCCATCTGGTTGGCCTTTGCTTGCCAATCTTTGCCAAACAGGTTTTCGCCTGTACAAGGAAGGTTACCTAGACCATCCTGCACCCAGGATTCCAAATCAGAGGCTTGCAACCAAGCAACTCTGCGTGCAACTATGGCAATAGCTGAGGCTCTACTGGCCCCCTCAAAAGAGTCAAAGGCTGCACGGTTGGAAAACTTGGATACATCCTGTGCATGTTTAAGCCAGGTGATATATTCTTCTCTCTTATCTTCTGATATAAAAGGAGATAAGGTTTGCAGATGATCTGTAACTTCTTTGAGAAACATCCCCATATAGAGACTATAGGAGTTGATTCTGGCTACAAGCATACTGGCCTGGAAGATTTTCCTGCCAAAGGCATCTAGAGTTCTGCATTCTCTTCCTGGAGGAGCAGAAGAGTGCCTTTTTGTACTCTTGATCTTTTTCATAGCAGACTCTACCACAATGGAGTGGTGAGGAAGCTGAGTTTTATGAAAACCAGGTAAAGGAGGAACACAATACATGGTGTCCAACCTTCTGGAATGAGGGGAGGTGGAAAGAGGAGTCTCCCATATGCCCAACATGTGTTCATAAAGAATCTCATGTATTGGTAAGGTGGCTGCCTCCTTAGGAGCCTTAGGATATTGTAGGATATCCAATTTTTTGGCTCTAGGCTCAGTCTCAGAGGTCACTGAGATAGACAGGCCTTTGGCCACCTCCCTGATGAAGTCCTGAAAAGACAAGTCTTCAGGAGGAGACATTCTCCTTTTTGGAGAAGAGGGTTCCTGAGGAAGGATGCCCGATGCTTCAATTGAGGCCTCTGAAGAATCGGAGTCTTCAGAGGAATCGAAGTATCGACTATCTGGATGCTCTCGTAGAGCCCGATACGAGTACCAGGAGGTATCGACATCGGGAGTAATAGGCATCACTGGATAGTGTACCGCTGCCGTCGATGCTGATGTCGATGCAAGCGGTACTGGTATCGGAACCGGAATCGGATCCTGTACCGGAATCGGTACGGGTACCGTAGGCGTTATAAGAACATAAGATATGCCATACTGGGTCAGAACAAGGTCCATCAAGCCCAGTATTCTGTTTCCAACAGTGGCCAATCTAGGTCATATGTACCTAGCAGTTTCCCCAAGAGACACAAGTTCCACAATGCTTGTACTGGGTCAAGCATTGATATCTTCGGTCACTTCTTAATAATGGTTTATGGACCTTTCCTCCAGGAACTTGTCCAAACCTTTTTTAAACCCAGCTACACTAACAGCCTTTACTACATCCTCCGGTAACAAATTCCAGAGTTTGATTACACGTTGAGTGAAAAAAATATTTTCTTTTATTAGTCTTAAATAGTTTACCCTGTAGCTTCATTGCATGTCCCCTAGTCTTTCTATATTCTGATAAGGTAAACAATCGATCTACGTTTACCCGTTCCACTCCGTTCATTAATTTATAGACTTCTATCATATCTCCCCTCAGCCATCTCTTTTCCAGGTTAAAGAGCCCTAACCTTTTTAGCCTTTCTTCATAGGAGTATCCTTCCATCCCCTTTACCATTTTGGTGGCTCTTCTCTGTACCTTTTCTAAAATCGCTATATCCTTTTTAAGATACGGCGACCAGAATTGCACACAATATTCAAGGTGCGGTCTCACCATGGAACGATATAGAGGCATTATAATATCTTTTGTTTTATTTTCCATTCCTTTCCTTATCATACCTAGCATTCTATTTGCTCTCTTGGCCGCCGTTGCACACTGGGCCGAGGGTTTTAACATGGTATCCACAATGACGCCTAAATCTTTTTCCTGGGTGGTGGTTCCTAATGTGGAACCTTGCATTGTGTAACCATAGTTTGGGTTGTTCTTCCCTTAGTGCATAACCTTGCACTTGTCCACATTAAATTTCATCTGCCATTTTGATGCCCAGTCTTCCAATTTATCAAGATCCTCTTGCAATTTTTCACAATCCTCTTGGGTTTTAACAACTTTAAATAGTTTTGTGTCATCTGCAAATTTGATAACCTCACTCGTTATTCCACTTTCCAGGTCATTTATGAATATGTCAAAAAGCAGCGGACCCAGCACAGATCCCTGGGGTACACCACTATTCACCTTTCTCCATTGGGAAAATTGGCCATTTAGCCCTGCCCTCTGCTTTCTATCTTTTAACCAGTTCCTGATCCACAATAGTAGTTGCAGCTTGAATGAATGCCGTGATGGCACGCTGCATGGTCAGAATATTCTGATCAATTGACACCATCAATGTCTGGATTCGGTACCAGTCGAAGTTGCCGGTACCCCAGAACATTGTAACAGGTGATCGGTCGAGGCCGAGCCATCAATGTCAACCTGTGACCCCATAGGTAGTGCTTTGGAAGCCGGAGCCTCCCGCCGGGGTACTTTGGCCAGTGTGGTATCCTCAAGGGTAAGCCCGGAGGCATCTCGATACTTAGAAGGAGATGAACTCTTTGAGGACCAGCCAGATTTAAGTTTAGTTACCTGAGATCCATGGGATGAAGAAGCAGCCCTGGAATACGTTGATGCCACAGAAGCTGCATTGGAGGGAAACAGGGTACTGAGCTTAGCTGCCCGATTCTGTAACCCTCTTTTGGACATCATGGAACAGGACTCACAATCCGCAATGGAGTGGTCAGGACCTAAACATTTTAGACACCAGTCATGGGTGTCGGTGACAGAAATAGTGCTACTGCACTTTGTGCATTTTTTAAACCCGGACGCAGGCTTTTCCATGAGGGAAAAAATTTCTGTGGGCCTGAAGCCCCAGAAGAAATGCACAGAAAAAAAGTAGAAGTTGTTTTTTTTTTTTTTTGAAAAGAAAGAAAAAGAACCGGTAGTACCGGTGCGGAATCGAGAAGGCAGACACGCGACTAAAGAAAAATAAAAGAAAATAAGAAATTCTTCAGCGGTGACAGGAAACATGACCTGCTGGCTCCGCGGAAAAGAAGAACTGGAGAGAGGCAGTTGGGAAAGGCGGAAAGGCAGCGCGCAGGCGCTGTGGGATGCTCCCAAAAGCTTTCTTTCAGGACGCTGGGGAGCGTTCCCGCGCAGGCTCCGTCGGTACCGACGATACCCATATGTGAAGACTCATTCCTGCTTGTTCCTGGAGATCTATGCTTTCTACGGGAACAAGCAGGAAGTCAGTCCTCACATATGGGGCTCCCCAACTACAGGCTACCAAAAGCCCATAGCAAAATAGGGGCTCCCTCATGGGGAGCCTCAAACAGCAGCAATTTAGTCCGTGTACACAGACCACAGTAGGACCCCTGTGTCCAATGAACCAGCACTCCAGTAGCCTGAACACAGGAGGGTCGGAGCTGCCTAAACCCTGAAAAGATAAAGGAGCATTGCCTGGCCGAAGGCACTGTCCCGTCAGGACTCTCTTTCCAGGCAGTAATGGGCTGCGAAGGTATGGACTGAAGACCAGGTGGCGGCCCGGCAGATGTCCACCATTGGGACGGAGCGCAAGTTTGCCACCAAAGCCGCCATGGCCCTGACATGATGCGCCGTGATGCAGCCTTCCAGCGGGAGCCTCACCTGCTCGTAATCGAGGGCGATACAGTCCACCACCCATGTGGACAGCGTACGCTTGGTCACTGCCTCCCCCAGTCTACTGGGGTCGTAGGAGATGAAAAGCTGAGCAGCTTTGCGGTGGCCCTGAGTGCGTTGGATATAGAAGGACAAAGCCCTCTCATAGTCCAAAGTGTGAAGGACCATCTCCACCCAACTGGAGTGAGGTCTTGGAAAGAAGGTAGGAAGCACCACGTCCTGGTTGAGATGGAAAGGTGACACTACCTTCGGCAGGAATTTGGGGTGCGTGCGGAGCAGCACTCTGTTCATGTAGAACCTGGTATAGGGTGCCTCTGCCACGAGGGCCTGAAGATCGCATGACTCTGCGAGCGGAGGTAAGTGTGACTAGGAAAACCACCTACCAAGGGAGGTAGTAGAGGTGGCAGGTAGCCAGAGGCTCGAAGGGCGGGCAAGTGAGCTGCCCCAACACCACGTTGAAGTCCCATTCGGTTGCCGGAGGGTGAACTGGGGGCTTTGATAAGAGCAGGCCCCGGAGGAAACGGGTCACCAACAGTTGGGCCGAGAGGGGCTTACCATCCACCAGATAGTGGTGCACCGCCAGGGCACTAAGGTGCACTCAGACAGAGTTAGACTTCAGCCCGGACTGGGAGAGGTAGAACAGGTACTGCAACAACAGCGCCACCGAGCAGGAGAAAGTGTCAGCCCAGTCTTCGGTGCACCAGTGAACCTGCACCATTTGAGGGCGTAAGCCTTCCTAGTAGTGGCCTTACGAGAGGCCAGCAGAATGTCTTCCACCTCAACCGGGAGACTGAAAGGGGCCAGAGTCACCCTCTCAGCAACCAGGCTGTCAGCAACAGGGACCCCAGGTTGGGGTGCAGGAAAGAGCCCCCCGCCTGAGACAGGAGTTCTGGGGAGGTCTCCAAAGGGAGGGGGTCTCCACAGTCAACTGTAGAAGTAGCGGGAACCACAGTTGCCTGGGCCACTGAGGAACTATCAGGATGAGCGAGGCCCTGTCACAGTGGGCCCTGAACAAGGTCTTGGTGATCAGCGGCGTAGGAGGGAAGGCACACATGAGGCCTTCCGACTATGAGACCAGTATCGCATCCACTGCCACCCTGGAAAGTTCTCTGGGCTGGCGAACAGATCCATCATGGGATCCCCCCAGAGCTGGAAAAACCAACTGGCTACCCCTGGGGTCCAGCTGCCACTTGTGCAGCTAGAGACCTCTGCTGAGCCTGTCGGCCAGCAGGTTGTCCTGGCCTGACAGGTACACTGCTGTAGCAGGATACCCTATTGGACTACATATGAGCAGAGGACCAGTGCCTCCCAACAAAGGGTACGAGACCCCCGAGGCCCCCCCATTTGTTCACATAGAACATCGCCACCTGGTTGACCATTTGGACTAGCACCGGCTGGTGACCCAGGTGGTGACAAAAGACCCTTAGGGCTAGGTGTATGGCCTGGAGCTCCAGGAAGTTGATCTGCTGGGTGCTCTCGTCTGGTGACTAGCTGCCCTGGGTGCAGAGATATTCGCAGTGGGCTCCCCAGCTGAGCAGGGAGGTGTCCGTAGTGAAGACCCTTGAGGGGGGGTTGGGGCCTGAAAAGGCATGCCTGCCTCGAGCTGCTGGGGTGACTGCTACCAGACCAGGGAGTTTGCCAATTGGCGGGTCACAGAAACTCTGTCCCAGAGGCGGCCCATGGCCTGAGACCACTGGTCCCGGAGACACCACTGTGCTGCCCTCAAGTGGAGGCGAGCATCTGAGGTGACTAACTGTGGAGGCCATGTGCCTAAGGAGGCACAGGAGAAGTTGAGCGGGCATCGAGGGACAGTACTGTACGTCCCAAGCTAGAGTCCTGAGACGATCGGCTTGGTCCCTGGGCAAAAAAGCCTTCGACTGGAGAGTGTCGATCCTTGCCCCAATGAACTCCAGACACTGCGGGTAGTTTATGACAAAGCCCAAGTGTTGCAGAACCTGGATGGTGTGTGCAGTGGCCTGCTGCACCTCTGAGGCCATGTCTCCCTTTATGAGCCAGCCTCCAGGTAGGGAAAGACAAAGATTCCTTGGAGCCGGAGGAAGGCAGCCATGACTGCCAGGCATTTTGTGAAAACTCTTGGGGCAGAGGCCAGGCTGAAGGGGAGCACCCTGTATGGAAAGTGCCTGCCCCCACTACAAACCGCAGGTATTGCCTGTGGTTGGGGTGGATGAGGATGTGGGTATACGCATTCTTGAGGCCTAAGGAGCATAGCCAGTCTGCCTGCTGGAGGTATGGCAGCAATGTTCCAAGGAAGAGCATCTTGAACATCTCCCTCACCAGGAATTTGTTGAGGTTGTGCAGGTCGAGGATGGGCCGCCCTGGGCCCCCTGTCCTCTTTGGCAGAGGAAGTACCTGGAGTAGAACCCCTTGCCCTTGAGGTGGTGGGGCACCGGTTCCACTGCTTTGTCCTTGAGAAGACCTGCAAACTCCTTCAGAAGAAGGTCCTGATGTAGGGGAGACCGGAGGGGCTCTCCCGGGAAATAAGGTGGAGGTATCTGAGTCAGGTGGAGGAGCTAACCCACCCTGACTACCCTTAGTGCCCAGGAATCAGTGGTGTTGGTCACCAACCTCTGTGCATAGAGGAACAGACATCCCCCTGTGGGATGCTTATCTCCTTGGGGTAGAGAGGCTGTGCTCAAGGAGTCACGGTTTTGGAGCCCTCTGCTTAAGCGGGCCATACCCATGTCCTGCTGACCCTGTTGGGGAATGGGGAGACCTGATAAGGTGGGTAGTTTTTGTAAGCAGCTCCCTTCCTCATGAAGAAAGACTTTTTACCCAAGCCCTTCTGTCGGGGAGGAGCAGCGGTCTTTTAAGAGAGCCTGGTCCTCATCATGAACGTGGTCTCCAGCTTGGCAATCTCGTCGGTCATGGGTTTGCCAAAGAGGTTCTCTCCTTGGCAGGGGACATCGACCAATTTGTCCTGAACCCACTGCTCAAGGTTGGACGACTGTAGCCAAGCTTGGCGGCATGCACCAATGCCAGCCACCGCTACTCGAGACACCGACTCGATTGCATCATAGGTCTCCTTAGACATGAATCTGGAGCATTCATGGACTGCTTTGGTCAGGTTCTTGAACCGCTGCAAAGGTTCCTCGGAGAGACCAGCCAAGAACCCGGCAAGTTCCTTCGCCAGGTCTCTCAGGTACATGTCCATGTACAGCTGGTAAGCCTGAATACGGCTGATGAGCATTGAGCCCTGGTAGCACTTTCTGCCGAGGAGGTCCAGGGTTCGGGCCTCTCTGCCAAGGGGGCACCGAGGAGTGCGTCTTCTGGCTTTTCAGCCAATGCATGTCCGACTCCACCGCCATGGAGTTATGCAGTAGCTGTGACTTTTGGAAGCCCGGGCTCCGACAGACTCAATACATCGAGTCGAGCCGTTTGCTCACCATCAGCACTGAAGGCAGTGTCTCCCACATTCGGAGCATCAGCCTTTCCAGAATGGGAGGGATGGGCAGCGTGAACGATTCCTGTGGAGGGGCCTCATATTGGAGGATTTCCAACTCATCTGCCTGAGGGTCCTCCTCCAACTCGGTCGGGAATGCCAGGGCCTTATACATGTCCTTGACAAAATCAAGGAAACCCATATCTTTGGGCGGTGACCGCCGTCGAGGCTCCGAGATAGGAGTCAGATGGGATGTCACAGTGGCGACGGGTATCGGGGGACTCTTCGTCCTCCATCTCCCACTTAGAGTAATCAATCAAGGATTCGTAGGAGGGCTGCTCTGCAGGCCTCGGGGCCCCCGATGCCCTTCAGACGGTGCCCGGTAGACTTGCTGGGAATGACCGTGGTCCCATCAAGCGGGATTCGGATCGCGACCTTGGCCAAGGATCGACTCGAGGCCTAAGGACCTCAAGGATTGGCTCAGCCTCTGGGGACTTCTTGGTCGTAGAGGGCCTGGTGGTTGGGGCGGATGAACCGGTCATGCTGGACTACAGCACCCGGACAAACTGCGCTCCAGGGCCGCCATTCTGGACTCCAGACCAGAAGGCTCTGCAGCCTTCGGCGCGGGCACTGAGGGACTCGGGCCAGACATCAGCTCCCCCGAAGGGGAATCTTCAACAAGGATAGTGTCTGGGGACAGAGGCCGGATCATGGTCGGATCTTTCTGGGGGAGCTTCGCAGGCCGCTCCTTCTCCGATGCCTCGGATGAACGTCTTGGACTGCAGGACCGGGCAAGGGGAGCACCCAGCCAGTCAGAACTGTCCAAGGACGCCATCTTCGAGGGTTTCTTCTTCTTCCTGGGTTCTTCCGAGGGAGACCCCCTTTCTGAGGACCCACAACAAGGCTCGGATTTGGAAGTCTCCGCCCAAGGCCCTGGCCTTCGGAGACACCGGGGACTCGGGGAAAAGCTTATCGTGCTGCTGCTGGCGGCTCTTGATGGCCTTACTGGAGATCCTCTTGCAGAGACCGCAGACTACCAGGTCGTGGTCTGGCCCAAGGCAGCGGAGACAGCAGTCGTGTGTGTCGGTCAAAGACATAATTTTGGAGCACCGATCACACTTCTTAAAGCCACTGGTTGTCATGGGGGAAAAAGTACCTTTGCGAGATCTAAGACTCTCCGGGCTGCCAGTGGGGAAAAAAAGGCACGAAGATGCCAGGAAAAGAAAAGAACGAAAACAACAAAAATAGACAGAACTCAACGCCGAGGTCAGTAGGCGGGAAGAGTACCGGTGCGATGCCAGAGGTGAGTATGAAACTCGGAGAGAAAAATCAACTTTTTCCAGGGACAAGCCAGACAAACATCTGAAGGGCTCTGCGGGGAAAAAAGGAGACTGAGCAAGATGGCACCCTTGGGCAAAAAGGGGACCATGCATGCATGGTGGCATCTCCCAAAGGGTTTCTTTGAAAGCTAGGGGATGCTTCTGCAATGGCTCCGTCAGTGCCGACGTCACCCATATGCAAGGACTGACTTCGTGCTTGTTCCCGGAGAAGCACCACGCATGCAAGGTCCCCTTCCTACACAAGGGTGCCATCTTGCCTCAGTCTAATTACATAGCTAAGATGGCAAAAAGAAAATACGATAAAGAAGCAACTCCAAGGGAAGGTGGGAAGGTTGTGAAAACTGATTCCTGCTATCCCCAGAGAACGCCTGTTACAGGTGAGTAACTACGCTTTCCATAAAAATGCCACAGCGACCTGCAAAGGGTGAGCCGTGATCAGCAGCAGTTGAGTCCCTGAGAGACTCTCGCAAGACCCGTGTCTGGCAGAGAACCAGCACTCCGGTAGCCTGAACATAGAAGGATCGGAGGGCAGAAGTTGCCTACACCCCAAAGAGATTGCAGAGTACGGCCTGGCCAAAGGCACTGTTCCGTCGGGAATCCCTCTCCGGGCAGTAGTGAGCTACAAAGATATGGACCTAAGACCAGGTGGCGGCCCAACAGATTTCTGTCATAGGGATGGAATGCAGATTTGCTACAGAAGTAGCCATGGTCCTGATTCGGTGCAGTGAAATCCCCGCCTGCTCATAGGCGAGGGTAATGCAGTCCGCTACCCAAGTGGACAGAGTTCGCTTAGTCACTGGGAACTCCAGGAGACTGGGGTCATAGGATACGAAAAGCTGAGGTGCTTTGGGGTGGCCCTGAGTCCGTTGCAGATAGAAGGACAGGGCCTTTTTACAATCCAGAGTATGGAGAATAGTCTCCGCCCTGCCGGCATGAGGCCTCAGAAATAAAGTGGAGAGCACCACCTCTTGATTGAAGTAGAATGGGGACACCACTTTCGGCAAAAATTTGGGGTATGTGTGGAGCACCACCCTGTTCTTGTAGAACATTGCGTAGGAGGGCTCTGCCATCAGAGCTTGGAGGTCACTGACTGCGAGCTGATGTGACTACAAGGAAGACAATCTTCCAGGAGAGGTATCAGAAGCTCAAACAGTGGCTTAGTGAGCTGTGAGACTATCACATTAAGATCCCACTCCACTGCTGGAGGGTAGAAGGGGTGTTTGGATAGCATGAGCCCCGCAAGAACCGAGACACAAGGGGTTGAGTTGCGTGCGGCTTGCCCTCAATGAAATGGTGGTGTGCTGCGATAGTGCTCATGCGTGCTCTGACCGAGTTGGACTTTAGTCCCACCTGTGACAGATGGAGCAGGTACTGGAGCACCACTTGTACATAGCAGGAGAACAGGTTCGCCCATCTTTCGGCATAGTATACTGAGAATCAGCGCCACTTGAAGGTGTATGCCCTTCTTGTGGAAGACTTATGAGACGCCAGAAGCAGCTCTTCCACTTTCCGAGGGAGGCTGAAGGGAGCTAACGCTACTCTTTCAGTAGCCAGGCTATAAATGACAGGGACCCCAGGTGAGGTATAGGAGAGAGTCCTGTTCCTGTGAGAGTAGTCCTGGGACTCGGCTCAGGGGAATCGGCGACGCCACCAACAGGGAAAGGAGTAGTGGAAACCAGGGTTGTCTAGGCCACTGGGGAGCTATCAGTATTAGTGAAACTCTGTCGCGCTGGACCTTGGAGAGGATCTTGGCGACCAGTGGTGTCTGCGGGAAGGCATACAGGAAGCTTTCCGTCCATGGAATGACAAACGCATCCGCTGCCACGTGGGATGTGTGCAGTTGGCAGCAGCAGAAACGGGGTAACTGTTTGTTGTCTGTGCTGGCAAACAGGTCCACCAGGGTGATGTCCCAGAGTCGAAACAGCCGGGAGGTCATGTCGGGATCCAGGCGCCACTTGTGTGGCTGGAGGACCTGCTCAGCTTATCCACGAGGACATTGTCTTGGCATGGGAGGTAGACTGGTCTTAGGAGCATCCCTCTGCGTGTTGCATAAAAGCAGAGGGCTATTGCCTCCCAGCAGAGGGAGTACGATTCCATGCCCTCTTGTTTGTTCATATAGAACACTGCAACCTGATTGTTGGTCTGGATCAGCACCAACCGGTGCTGCAGCCAGTAGTAGAAGGCTTGGAAAGCCAGAAATATTGCTCATAGCTCTAGCAGATTGATTTGCATATGGAATTTCATCTAGGACCAGCTGCCTTACATCTGGAGGCCCTCACAATGCGCTCCCCAGCCCAGTAAAGAGACATCTGTGGTGAGGACCCTATGGAGGGTGGGTGCCTAGGTGGCCATCCCGGCCTGAAGATGACGAGGGATCTGCCACCATCTGAGGGAGCCTGTCAGCTGGCGGGTCACTCTTATTCTGTCCCAGAGCCTGCCTGTGGCTTGTGTCCACTGAGAGCGGAGGCACCAATGGGCCGCTCTTATGTGCAGTCGTGTGTATGGGGGTCATGTGAACCATGGAGGCCATATGGCCCAGCAGGTGGAGAAGCTGGGTGGGTAGCGATCAGCATCATTGTACCTCTGTGGCTAGCCCCCTGAGGAATTCTGACCTCTTGAGGGAGAAAGGCCTTGGGCCTGGAGGGTGTCTAGCTGAGCCTCTATAAACTCCAAGCGCTGAGCCAAGCAAGGTGGGTCTTGGGGTAGTTGATGACTAACCCCAGATGCTGTAGGGAGTTCATGGTGCACCCTGTGGTGCATTGCGCCTCTGCAGCTGTGCCTCCCCTTATGAGCCAGTCATCCAGGTAAAGGAAGATGAAGGCCCCTTGGAGACAGAGATGGGCTGCGACCATTGTGAGGCACTTGGTGAAGACCCTTGGCGATGAGGCCAGCCCGAAGGGCAGCACCCTGTATTGGTAATGCTCTCCTCCCACCACAAACCGGAGGTATTTTCTGTGGCTGGGATGGATCAGGATGTGAGTGTAGGCATCCTTTAGGTTTAAGGAGCATATTGAATCTCCCTGCTGGAGGAATGGCATCAATGTTCCAAGGGAGAACATTTTGAATTTTTCCCTTATCAGGGAACTTGTTCAGGTCCCCTGTTCTCTTGAGGACGAGAAAATACCTGGAGTGGAAGCCAGTGCCCCTGAGATGTTTTGGCACTGGCTCCACCACCTTGTCCTCGAGGAGATCTGCGACTCGGTGAGGAGCAGGATCTTGTGGAGAAGAGGTCTTACAGACTCTCCTCGAAAGTAAGAGGGCGGCATCTGCTGAAGGTGGAGAAGGTAGCCCTCCTTGGCCACCTGTAGGGCCCAGGTATTGGTGGTGATGGACCACCTGAGGGCAAACAGGGCCAGCCGCCCTCCTGTGGGCAATAGGGGGCCTCCTAGGGGAGAGGTGCTCACAGCTATGGAATCAAAAGCTCCCCCCAGACTGAGCTGGGGTCAACGCCTGGGTCTTGGGGGTCTTTTGCTTATGGGGCCGTGAAGGCCTGGAACTTTGAGGCATTGCCAAAGCCACCCTTTTTCCTCGGGAAGAAGGGCTTCTTCCCCACGGCCTTCTATCAGGGCTGCGGAGGTCTTTTTTGAGAGTCTGGTCCTCATGAGAAACTCAGTCGATCTCTGCTGCTTTGTCTGCCATGGGTTTCCCAAAGAGGTTGTCTCTGATGCAGGGGACATCAATAAGTTTGTCCTGAACCCATTGTTCAAGGTCAGACAATTGCAGCCATGCTTGGTGTCGAGCCCCAATGCCAGCTGCGGACACTCTGGCTGATGACTCGAAGCCGTCGTAAGCTGCTTGAGATAGGAACTTCGAGTACTCTTTCACCGCACAGGCCAGTGACTTGGAGGGGGTTCCCCATCGAGGCTTGCCAAGAAACTAGTGTTCCTTTGACAGCTCTTTTAGGTACATGCCGATGTAGAGCTGGTAGGATTGGACCCGACATGTCAGCATCAAGCTCTGAAAGGCCTTCCAACTGAGGGCATCGAGGGTCCGGGCCTCCCTGCTAGGGGGCACAGAGGAACGGGTCTTCTGGCTCTTCAGTCTGCGCATGGTGGACTCAACGACTATTGAGTCGTGGGGAAGTTGGGCTTTCTGGAACCCAGGGCTTTGGCGGACTCGATACATGGAGTCGAGTCGCCTGCTGACAATGGGCACCAACGCCGGTGTCTCCCACATGCGAAGGAAGTGGTATTGTAGGATCAGCGGAACCGGTACCGTGAGAGCCTCTACTGGAGGATCTCCAGTTCCTCCGTGCGATGGTCCTCTGCCTCGGTCTTGATGGAGAGAACCCTAGCCATGTCTCACACAAAGTCGAGGAAGGCAACTTCTCCAAAATCAATGAATGTCTAACTTGCCTCAAATCCTGGCTTTCCCAACACAATCTACTAATCAACCAATCCAAAACAAAGGTACTTCAAGTATTTTCTAACCTTACATACTCCCCTCCTCCAACTCTCACCATTGCTGATCTCCCACTTACTATAAAAAAACAAGTAAAATATCTTGGAATTATCATTGACCAGAATCTCTCCTTCACTGAACATATAAAAAGATCCACCAATACAATCTATGCAAAATTACACACCCTCCGTAATCTTAAACCCCTCTTAAACCCTAACTCCTTTCACACTGTCTGTCAGTCTCTTACAACCCCCTCACTCGACTATTGCAACCTAATCTACCATGGTCTCCCCAAAAATACAATCCAACCTCTCCAATTAGCCCAGAATACGGTAGCTAGACTCATATCCAACAACCCCAGACGTGCTCATATCACACCTGTCCTCTATGACCTTCACTGGCTCCCCATACAACACAGAACTAAATTTAAGGTCCTTACTCTTATTCATAAAATAATTGTAAATGAATCAGCACCCTGCCTCATTTCACTCCTTACCTTTCCTAGTAACACAAGAACACATCGTACCTCTACCAAAAACCTGCTATCCATACCAACAGCCAAAAGGTACTGTAAACACTTACTAGCAATAGGGCCTTCTCCCTCTACGCCCCATCCTTATGGAACACCCTCCCTCCCGAACTGCGCAACTGTGAGAGCCACCTTGAATTCCGCAGGAAACTAAAAACACACCTCTTCCTAGAGTTTTTTTCCCTCCCACCCTAACTCCTAACCTTCATGATCTTCCTTTCCACCCAAGTTGCCCCCAAATCTTTACAAAATTAACTGTAAGCATATCTATCTAATGTAAAAAGTTAATCTTTGATCTCGATCTCCGATCACGGTAGTCAGTTCTACTGCCACAGTTGTACCTATTATCTGTTACATAGTTAATTGTTACTTGTTACCTAGTTATATTACTTATATTGTTTTCCTTGTTCCCTGTAAACAGTTGTAATATACTGTATTATATTGTTTTCATGTGTATTATATTGTTTTCATGTGAACCGTCTTGACTTGTAGAAAGACGGTATATAAAAACTGTTAAATAAATAAATAAAATAACATCCTCTTGCAGGGAATAGCATCAGGACATCGTGAGGGACAGGTCCGAAGGCACGTCTCGGTGGTGCCGTGTCCAAGGACTCTTTGTCCTCTGTCTCCCATTCCGGCTGGAAATCTGAGGTAGATTCCGAGACTTTGCGGTCACTGTGGTCAAGGTCCCAGCCGAGGGACCCGGGGCCTCCAGACGACCTGCAGTCCAAATCGTTTGTGCTTGCCAGAGAGGACCGGTGACCTGAGGAATGGGACCGGGACCTCATCCAATGGGGCTCTTGAGGCAGATGGCGCTTGAGGATTGGCTTGACATTGGGGATGCCCTCGATGTCAAGGGTCCCATCGTCGGAGCAGATGAACCGGACATGAACACCTGCTGTTGGGCCACGAGAGCAGATATACTGTGCTCTAAGGCTGCCATCCTGGTCTCCATGCCAGTTGGCTCTGCAACCTTCGATGTGGATATAGAAGGTTATGGGTCCGGCATCGGTTCTGTCGAGGGGGAGTCCTCGACTATGATGGCCTCAGGTATCCGAGGTTGGTTGGTGGGTACCGGAGATTCTGAGGCGGCCCAGGCTTTGCTGGGCACCAATGTACCAAGAGGGGCCTCTGGAGCAGGGTGCTGCTGGAGACTCCGGCAAAGATTCAGACTTTTACAAACACTTTTCCTGCTGCTGGTGATGACAATTAAGGGCCTTTGAGGTCATGGTTCTGGAGTTCGCAGTCCGAGCCAAGGCACCAGAGGCAACAGTCATGCGGGATTGATGAGGGACATAATTTTGCTGCACCGATTGCACTTCTTGAAGATGCTGGAGGCCATCAGAAAAAAGGGGTCTCTGCTGCCTGGCAGGGGTCAGAGGCCTTCGGGCGAAAAAAGGCATGAATGCCAGTTGAGGGAACCTCGAAACAAAAAGAAAAACCAAGGAAACGAACCCGAGAAGTGATGCCGGGGCGAGCAAGGAACTGGTAGGCAAACCGGACAGGAATGTAACAAACAACCCCCCACACTTTTTCTAGGGGAAACTGGACAGATGTCCGGAGGGATCCGTGGAAAAAAGGAAACTGAGGCAAGATGGCACCTTTGGGCAGGAAGTCAGTCCTCATATATGGGTGACATCGGCACCGATGGAGCCCCTATGGAAGCTTCTCCCCAGCTTTCAAAGAAAGCCTTTGGGAGATGCACTACATTCTTTGAAAGCTGGAGAGAAGTTTCCGTGGGGGCTCTGTCGGTGCCGATGTCACCCATATGTGAGGACTGACTTCCTGCTTGTTCCCGGAGAAGTATTTGGTATAATACCTTTAAAAAAGGGAGAAAATAATTAAGGCTCCCTTCCAGCCCCCTCCCTGTATCCACTCCCTTCCTGTCACCTCCTTCCCCATTTGAGCTCCCTTGCAGCCCCCCTCCTTCACTCATGTCAGCTCTCCTGCAGCCCCCTCTGTCGGCTCCCTTCCATTCATCTCTTTTTCCCCTTTGTTAGCTCCCTTCCAGCCCCTTCCTTTCCCCCATGTCATCTCCCTTTCTATCACCTCTTTCCCCCCTCAGGTCAGCTCCTTTCAAGCACCCTCCTTCACCCCGTGTCAGCTCCCTTCCAGCCGTCTCCTTTCCCTGTCAGCTCCCTTCCAGCCGTCTCCTTTCCCCCTCTGTCAGCTCCCTACCAGTCCCCTCCTTTCCAGCATGACAGCTGCCTTTCAGCCCCCTTCTTCCCCATCATCTCAGCTACCTTCCATCCCCCTCCTTGTATCCACTCCCTTCCTGCCACCTCCTTCCCTGTGTCAGCTCCTTTCCAGCCCCCTCCTGCTCTCTGTGACAGCTCCTTTCCAGCCATCTCCTTTCCCCCATGTCAGCTCCCTTCTAGCCCCCTCCTTCATGTCTTCTCCCATCCAGCCATCTCCTTCCCCTCTCTGACAGCTTCCTTCCAGCCTCTTCCTTCCCCCCACGTCATCTCCCTTTCTGCCACCTCCTTCCCCCACCTCATGTCCACTCCTTTCTAGCCCCCTCTTTCCCTGTCAGCTCACTTCCAGCCATGTCCTTCCCGTGTTTCAGCTCCCATCCAGCCCCCTCTTTCCCCATGTCAGCTCCCTTCCAGCCCCCTCCTCCTCATGTCAGCTCCCTTCCAGCCCCCTCCTCGCCATGTCAGCTCCCTTCCAGCCCCCTCCTCGCCATGTCAGCTCACATCCAATCCTCTCCCCCCATGACAGCTCCCTTCCAGGCCCACTTCCACCCCCCTAGTACAGTGGTGTGCCCCAGGGATCTGTCCTTTGTCTGATTCTTTTTAACATCTTTGTTAGTGATATTGCAGAAGGGCTGCCGGGTTTGGTTTGCCTCTTTGCAGATGATACCAAAATCTGCAATAGAGTAGACACCCAGGAAGGTGTCAATAACATGAAGCGGGATCTAGCTAAGCTTGAAGAATGCTCTAGAATTTAGCAGCTGAGATTTAATGTTAAAAAATGCAAGGTCATGCATTTGGGCTGCAGCAATTCAAGGGAGCGATATGGTGCAGGGGTGAAGTACTTCAGTCCACAAAAGAAGAGCGGGACCTAGGTGTGATTGTGTCTGATGATCTTAAAGTAGCTAAACAGGTAGAAAAGGTGACGGCGAAAGCTACTAGGATGCTTGGGTGCATAGGGAAAGGAATGGCCAGCAGAAGAAAGGAGGTGATAGTGCCTCTATAATAAGTCTTTGATGCAACCTCATTTGGAGTATTGTGTGCAATTCTGGAGACCAACCTGTTTATATCCTTTTTGAAGGTACGGAGTTGGTGCAGAGGGTTTCTACTAAAATGGTTACAGGTCTTTGTTATAAAGCATATGAGGACAGACTTAAGGAGCTTTTAATATGTATACTTTAGAGAAAAGACGGGATAGAGGTTATATGATTGAGACGTTTAAATACCTCCGTGGCACAAATGCACAGGAGGAGAGCGTCTTTTGATTGAAAGCAAGCTCTGATATGAGGGGACATAGGATGAGGGTGAAAGGGGATAGTCTCAGGAGTAATATACAGAAATATTTCTTTACAGAAAGAGTGATAGAAGTGTGGAATAGTCTCCCAGTGGAGGAGGTAGAGATGAGGACAGTATCAATTTAAAAAAGCACGGGACACTTCCCCAAAACATTGAGCATTTACCTCCAAGGTGCTAGGTGGTGGCTCCGTGTCTAGCAAACCAAACGGCAGCATGTCGGTGAGGAAGAAACTGGAGGCATTCTAGTCCCGGTATGAGCAGAATGAGCTGGCAGCAGGACGGAGTGGCAAGGCTCAGAGGGAGCAGAGCAGCTCAGGCAGTTCTGAGGATGAGCGGCATGACACGTGCTACAGGGATCGTGGCAGAGGTGCGCCAGGCTGGTTGCAGGATTTAAAAAAAGAATTAAAGGCATACTTGGGAGCCTTCAGAGCAGATTTAAAAGAAACGCTGCTTAACATCCAGCAGGGTTTGAATGCACTAGGCCAGAGGGTGGAGGAGGTGGAAGACATACTCGAGAAGCACGAGGCAGGCCTGCAGGAGACGGTGGAGGCCTGCAAATAGCTTAAGGCACAGCAGGACATGGTGCAAGAAAAAATTGAGGAGCTGGAGGACAGAGCAAGGCAGTGTAATATCCAAATAAAGGGGGTCAAGGAGGGAGAAATCTTTAAGGACAGTAGCTCAGTGGCAAAGCACTTATTTCAACATATACTGGCAATGGATCAGGAGGATATTGAGCATGTGGGCCCAGTGGGGCTTGAAAGAGCGCACCGCATTTTGGGGCTTCCAAGAGATAAAACCCCTCTGGACATTATAATATGCCTAAGCTCTTTCCTTCAGAAGGAACGCATCTTCAGCATCACTAGGAAATATGGGAAGATAGCATGGGAGAGCTGTGAGATTGAACTGTACAATGACTTCTCGAAGGGGACGCTGGCGTGGCGGCGAGCCCTGAAGGAGGTGGACTGTCTTATTGAGACAGCGAGGACAGCGCTATTGGTGGCTATACTATTTCTTTATTTGCAGAAGACGTACTTTTGTATTTACGGCATCCTCAGAAGTCAGTTCCGGAGGTAATCAAGGATTGAGTAGGTATGGGGATGTGTCGGGGTTCAAAATGAACCTGGAAAAAATGGAGGCCTTAAATTGAACGATTTCATCGGGGGTAGTGGAGGAACTGCAGAGAAAGTGCCTTAGTTTTCCCTCTAATCGGAAATCAAATATCTTGGAGTTCAGATTCCCAATAAATATGAGGAGCTTTATAGGGCCAATTAGCCCAACCTGATAGCACAGCTTGGGACAGACCTAGAAGGATGGATGGGATATGAAATTTCATAGCTTGGGAGAATAGCGGCGGTGAAGATGAATATCTTGCCAAGACTACTGTATATATTTCAGGCCCTGGCGGTCCCAGTGCCTAAAAGGATACTGCGGGCCTTGCAGAGAAAGCATAGTTACTCACCTGTAACAGGTGATCTCCGGGAACAGCAGGAATTTAGTCTTCACATATGGGTATCGTTGCTACTGACGAAGCCTGCGCAGGAACGCTCCCCAGCGTCCAATTAGAAAGCTTTTGGGAGCATCCCACAGCGCCTGCGTGCTGCCTTCCCGCAGTTCCCAACTGCCTCTCTCCAATTGAGTTTAAAGCTGAGTCAAAGAGAGAGAGAGGGAAAGAGAAAGATAGATAGAGAGATACAACTCCTAGGGGAGGTGGGTAGGTTGTGAAGACTAAATTCCTGCTGTTCCCGGAGATCACCTGTTACAGGTGAGTAACTATGCTATCTCCAGGAACAAGCAGGAATGTAGTCTTCACATATGGGGACTCCCTAGCTTTAGATGCCAGGGAGAGAGCCCAGAAGTTGTGTGTCCCTGTGAAAGGGCTCCACTTCCCCCCATGGATCTCTGGCATCCAACCAGGGATGGGGGGTAGGAGTTGATTAGGTATGGAACAGGTGTTGGAGAACAGCCTGACCAAACAAGGTGTCCCGGCTGGAGTCCTTGTCCAAGCAGTAATGGGCTGTGAAGGTATGAACTGAGGCCCAAGTGGCTGCTCGACAGATTTCGTCGATAGACACAGAGTGCAGATGAGCCACTGAAGCTGCGATGGCTCTCACATTATGAGCTGTGACATGGCCCTCCAGAGGGAGATTCTTACTCTGATAGACAAATGAAATACACTGCGCAATCCAGTTGGACATTGTTCTCTTGGAGACTGGAAGTCCCAAATGAGAAGGATCAAAAGCAACAAAAAGTTGAGAGGACTTTCTATGTTGCTGTGTTCTTTGTAAGTAAAAAGCTAAAGCTCTTTTACAGTCCAAAGTATGAAGATTCCTTTCTGCATTTGATGCATGAGGCCTTGGAAAAAACATAGGCAAGTAGACCGCCTGGTTAAGATGAAAAGGCGAGACCACCTTTGGCATAAAGTGTGGATGAGTCCTAAGGACTACCTTGTCATGATGGAACCTTGTATAAGGTGGATTAGCCACTAGTGCCTGCAACTCACTGATGTGACGTGCTGATGTGATTGCAATGAGAAAGAAAACTTTCCAAGAAAGGAATTTCAAGGAGGTAGTAGCTAAGGGTTCGAAAGGTGGCTTCATGAGCTGGCCAAGAACCAGATTTAAGTCCCATGCCACCGGTGGTGGCTTAATGGGAGGGCTTAGTTAGAAGGCCTCTCATAAATCTTGCTATGAGAGGATGGGAAGAAATAGGTTGTCCATTTAAAGGCTTGAAAGAAGCCGCAATAGCACTTAAATGGACTCTTACTGAGTTAGTTTTAAGTCCTGCATTGGATAAATGAAGGAGATACTCCAGTAATGATTCCAGAGGTATCGCAAGGGGGTTAAGACCCTTCTGCGAGCACCATATGGTAAACCTTTTCCACTTGAAAGCATAAGAGCCTCTTGTGGAAGGTTTTCTAGAAGCATAAAGGATATCCTTTACTTGCTGAGGAAGGTTAAGATCCTGAAGATCTAGGCCTTCAGCAACCAAGCCCTGAGATGCAGAGACTGGGGATTGGGATGCCATAACATTCCGTCCTCCTGAGACAGGAGATCTGCAGCAGAGCCTAACTCCAGAGAGGGAGCTTGAGAGAGATGTAGGAGCAGAGGGTACCACACTTGCCGTGGCCAAAGTAGAGCTATGAGAATCATACTGCCTCTGTCCCTCTGAAGCTTGAACATGGTTTTGGGAATCAGGGGAATGGGTGGAAAAGCATACAGGAAGTCTTGACCCCAATGAAGGAGGAAAGCATCCCTGGCCTGAGAGTCCTGGGCCAGAATTCTGGAACAGAACCAGAGAAGTTTGGCATTCAACGGACTTGCAAAGAGGTCTATGTCCGGGGTTCCCCAAATTTGAAAAATCTTGGCCACCTAGTCTGCATGGAGAGACCATTCGTGTGGAAGCAGAACTCGACTGAGTCTGTCTGCCCAAGAGTTTTGGATACCTGGAAGATACATTGCCAGGAGATGAATCTGATGTTCTCTGGCGAAGGCCCATAGTCGCAAAGCTTTGCTGCAAAGCGACAGAGAGCCTGTTCCTCCCTGCTTGTTCACGCAGAACATGGCTACTTGATTGTCTGTATGAATGAGGACTGTCTTGTAGCTGAGCAGAGTGTGGAACACTCGCAGAGCAAGGAAGATTGCTCTGAGCTCTAAGAGATTGATGTGTAGATGAGTTTCCTGTGGAGTCCAAGTGCCTTGGGTGGATAGGTCTTGCAGATGAGCTCCCCAACCCATTGGAGAAGCATCTGTTGTAAGAGTTGACTGGGGTAAAGGTTGTTGAAAAGGGGACCCCAGCAACAGGTTTTGAGTGGACTGCCACCATTGGAGGGACAAAATAAGGCGATTTCTGTTTGCTATTTTGTCTGACAGGCACCCTGATGCCTGGGTCCATTGAGTGGATAAAGTCCACTGGGCTGCTCTCATATGGAGGCGAGCATAAGGAACCACATGCACGGTAGATGCCATGTGGCCTAGTAGTTGTAACATTTCTCGAGCAGTGAGATGAGGCTTTAGCACTGCTTGAGAGGCTAACTGCACCATGCGAAGGCAACGGGCATGGGGAAGATAGGCCCTTGCTTTTCTGGTATCCAGCAAAGCTCCTATGAACTCTAGAGACTGAGTGGGAGTTAGACTGGATTTTGGGATGTTTATGACCAGACCCAAATACTGAAAGATACGCATTGTGCAAAATAGAGAAATCCTGGCCTCTGACTCTGATGGGGCTCGAGAGAGTCAGTCGTCTAAGTAGGGGAAGACGAATATTCCTAGAGTGCGAAGAAATGCTGCTACTACAGCCATGCATTTCGTGAACACCCTTGGTGCTGAGGGCCAGGCCAAAAGGAAGCACCCTGTATTGATAGTGCTTTCCTTGGACAAGGAACCAAGGAATTTTCTGTGAGTTGGATGGATGAGAACATGAGTGTACACATCCTTGAGATCTAGAGAACAAAGCCAATCCTGACTCTGAAGGTATGGCAGCAGAGTTCGCAGAGAAATCATCTTGAATTTCTCTTTGAACAGGAATTTGTTCAATTCTCTGAGGTCTAAAATAGGTCTGTGTCCCCCTGTTTTCTTTGGGATAAGGAAATAGGGGGAGTAAAAGCCTGTACCCTTTTGAGGAATGGGTATCTCTTCTATTGCCCCTTGGGCAAGAAGCATAGTGACCTCTTGATCTAACAGGTTGATGAGAGCGGTCTGAGAATTGAACTGTCTTACCATTGTGGGAGGGGGCATGCGGATAAAATGAAACTTGTACCCCTCTTTTATAATGGAGAGAGTCCAATGTTCTGCTGTTATCTGCCCCCATCTGGGGGCAAAGTGATAACCTTCCTGGAATGGTGGAAGGCTCTGTTCCATTGAGGGCCAGGAAGGCTAAGTTCTCTAGATGAAAGTCAAAGGCCTTGTGGAGGCCGAGACTGCTGAGGTTTAGCAGTCTTTGCTTTCCTTTGTTTAGGTGATTGCTGACTCTTTCGGGCAGGCTGACCTGCAGAACGTCCCTGCTGGGAATAAGAGGGATAAAACCTCTTCTTTTTTGAGAAGAATGGTTTCTTGAAAGATTTCTTCCTTGCAGGATCAGCTGTGGCTTTGGATAACCTATCCAAAGTGGAGTTGTCAACATCTAACTCATTGGCTTTCTCTTGCCAAATAGATTCTCACCTGTACAAGGGATATTGCCCAGTTTGTTCTGTACCCAGAGCTCCAAATCGGATGCCTGGAGCGAGGCAATTCTACGTGCACCTATGGCAATGGCAGAGGTTCTGCTTATGCACTCAAAACAGTCAAAAGCTGCACGATTAACAAATTTAGAAACATCCTGGGCATGTTTAACCAGAGTGAGAAAATCCTGCCTCTTATCTTCAAAAAGAAGAGGGCTCAAAACCTCTAAATCTCCTGTGACTTCTTTAAGGAACATTCCCATATATAAAATATAGGAACTGATCCTGGCAGAAAGCATGGAAGCCTGGAAAGTACGACGTCCAAAGGCATCCAAAGTTCTACACTCACGTCCTGGAGGCATGCCTCTTTGCATTCCTGATCCTTCTCACAGCTGATTCCACTACAATAGAGTGGTGAGGAAGCTGAGTTTTCTGGAAACCAGGACAAGGAGGGACTCGATACATGGTATCCAGTCTACGAGAGTGAGGAGAGGTGGTAAGAGGTGTTTCCCACATTCTTAGCATGAGATCATGTAAGATCTCATGGATAGGGCAAAGTAGCTGCCTCCTTAGGAGCTTTGGGATATTGTAGAATCTCCAACTCCTTTGCCCTGGGCTCTGTTTCAGGAGCCACAGTAATGGAAAGACCTCGAGCCACCTCTCTGATAAAATCCTGAAAGGAGATATCTTCTGGAGGAGACATCCTACGTTTAGGAGAGGAAGGCTCCTCCGGGAGAAGTATTCCGGTACCGACAGAGTCGTCAAAATCCTCAGACTCCTCCGAGGATTCAAAATACCTTCTGTCCGGATGCTCTTGTAGAGCACGATACCCGTACCGACCGAAGTCGGTACCGGGGGGAATCGGTACCGGTGTATCAGTACTGGAAGTCATAGCATGACTGGGTGCCGGCAAAGCAGACACCGATGTTGATGTCGATGCTGTCGGTACTGGTACCGATACCAGAGTCGATGCCGGTACCGGAGTCGATGCCGGTACCGGTTGAACTGCCTGACGCGGTTCCGAGGGTGTCGATGCTGCAAGGAGAGCTGCCAGACTGCGTTCAATAGCCAGGAACCTCTGGTCTATCGACGCTGTCGATGCCTGGGTGTTGGTACTGGAGAAAGCAGCCGGTACCCCAGAGCATGGCACCAGTAGTTCTGCCGAGGATGAGGCCTCGAGAACATCCTGGAGCCCCGATAATGCTTTGGAAGCCAAAGCCTCCTGCCGGGGAAACTTTGCCGGTACAGAACCCTCAAGGGCAACGCCAGAGGCATCTCGATGCTTAGAAGGAGATCTACCCTTTGAGGACCGGCTAGACTTATGTTTAGTTACCTGAGATCCATGGGAGGAAGACGAAGCCCTGGAAGACATCGATGCCACAGAAGCTGCATCGGAGGGAAAAAGGGTGCTGAGCTTAGCAGCTCGGTTTTGTCAACCCCTCTTGGACATCATGGCACAAGCCATACACTCCGAGATGGAGTGGTCAGGACCTAAACATTTAAGACACCACTCATGGGTGTTGGTGACGGAGATGGTACCGCCACACTTGGTGCACTATTTGAAACCCGAAGCGGGTTTTTCCATGGTAGAGGAAATTTTGTGCCTAAGGCCCAAAATGGTGCGTGCACCTGGAAAAGAAAAGTTTTGAAAAAAAATACTATATATATATTTTTTTTAAAAGAAAGAAAGAAGAACCGGCGGTACCAGTATAGCGTCGAGGAAGGCAGACGCGACCACAAAAAAGAGAATAAGGAAATTCTCCAGGACCAAGCAGGAAGTCAGTCCTCACTTATGGGTGACGTCGGCGCCGACGGAGCCCTTGCGGAGCAATTTTCCCCAGCTTTCAAAGAAAGCCTTTGGGAATTGCAGCGCGCATGCGCGGTCCTCTTCCCGCCCAAGGGTGCCATCTTAGCCAGTCTTCTTTTTTCCGCGGAGCCCTACAGACGTACCCGTCGTGTCCCCGCGAAAAAGTTGATTTTTACTCATATTTTCTCTTTTTTCCTTCGGTTCGACGCCGGTCTTTTTCCCGCCCGGACTCGCGACGCCGGTCACGAGTCCTCTTCTTCTTTTTCGGTTTTTCTGACTTAGTCAGTTTCGTTTTCGGTTTTTCCCTGGCAGCCCGGTCCTTTGACCTCGCCGGGGCCCTTTTTCCCCCGATGGCTGCCAGTGGTTTCAAACGGTGTGGTCAGTGTGACCGAAATATGTCACTAACTGACACACACGACAATTGCCTCCGCTGCCTGGGCCCGGATCATGAAGAAATGATCTGTGGGCCCTGCGGCAAAATGTCCTCCAAAGCGTTGAGAAGTCGGCGGCATCAGCGGGATAGGATCTTCGCTGACCCCAGCCGTACCCGGACCTCGTCGGAGGCCTCCGCGTCCAGAGGTTCCAGCTCGGACCGTCGCCGGAGTTCCTCCGACAGGGGTTCTCCCTCCGGGGACCATCGACGAAAGGTGAAACCCGCGAGGGCGGCGTCGGTGGACGCTCCTGGCTCCGCGAGGGCCAGGTCGCATAGCCCCGATAGCCGTCCCGGGTCCTTGGAGAAGGAGCACCTCTCGAAGCGACCTCGCCTGGAGTCGGAGCTGCCTGCTCGGGTAAGTCCTGTGGTCCTCCTGGACTCGCCTCCGAGACCGCCGACGTCGGGCCCGACGCCGTCGGGGCCGAGTCGCGGGCTGCTGGGTCACCTGAGCTCGGACTCAGGTTGACGGCCTTGGAGAGCAGACTGTCTGCCTTCATGGACCAGCAGCGGGCACTGCTCGCTGGCTTCGCTGGCGCCGCTGCCCCGACCGCCGGGACGTCGACGTCTAAGTCGACCCCGGAGACCGAGCCGATCCTCGAGTCGATGCGAACTCGAGTCGATCCTCGGTCGAGGTCACCCTCGGCCTCCCGTTCGGGACCGAGGTCGCCGACGCCGACTCCCTCGGCGTCGGGGCGGCAGGCGCCGCGCCCTGCCCGGGCCGACCCCACCGAGTCCTCGTCGGAGTCGGTCTGGGAGTCTGAAGAGGAAGAGTCGCCTGATTCTTTTTGGACTCGGTGTGTCCCCTCGGACTCACCTGAGTCCGAACCTCGGAAGCAGTCCCCCCTGGAGGATGCCCGGTTCTCGGACTTCGTCAGGGATATGGCCAAGGCTTTGGCCTTCCCTGCGGATCCCGAGGAGGAGCCTCGAGCCGAAGAGCTCGACGCCCTCCAGTATGACTCTCCCGCCAGGGAACACTTTACTGTACCGGTTCCTCCCATGCTGGAACGACTACTCTTCCGCATGTGGGAGAGTCCGGCCACATTGCCGGTCCTGAGCAAGCGGGTCGATTCTATCTATCGAGTCCGCAAGAGCACTGGCTTCCAAAAAGCACAGTTACCACACCATTCCATGGTAGTGGAATCGGCCATGCATCGTCTTAAGAGCCAGAAGATGCACTCCTCGGTGCCTCCTGGCAGGGAGGCCCGTAACCTGGATGGCCTTGGTAAGAAGTGTTTCCAGGGCTCTATGCTTGCGTGTCGTGTCCAGACCTACCAGCTATACATGGGCATGTATCTCCGAGACCTGGCTAAAGAGCTAGCCGGATTCTCCGCTGGTTTGTCCGAGGAACCCTTGCGGAGGTTCCTGGCCTTGTCCACTGGCATTCGGGAATACTCAAAATTCATATCCCGAGCAGCCTATGATGGCTTTGAAGCATCGGCTCGAGTGGCCGCAGCCGGCATCGGTGCCCGCCGACAGGCTTGGCTTCAGTCGTCTGACCTTGAGCCCTGGGTGCAGGACAAGTTGGTCGATGTCCCCTGCCGAGGCGAAAACCTCTTTGGCAAGCCCATGGCTGAAAAGGCTGCACAAATTGAGACGGAGACTCTCACCAGGACTAGGCTTTCTAGGAAGACCTCCGCCCCTTCCCAGAAAAAGAAGGGCTCGGGAAAGAAGTCCTTTTACCCGAGGAAGGCGGCTGCCTACAAACAATACCCCCAATATCAGGCCCCTGCAGCTCCCCAACAGGGCCAGCAGGCCAAGGGACGGGGTAACGGGTCCCGTAGGCAGCAAGCCCCCAAGCCTGCACCACCAGCCCCTGCTCAGCAGGGTGGGGGCTTTTGACTCCTTAAGCATAGCCTCTCCCCCCCCGCTGGTTCCTCCCAGCACCGGAGGCCGGCTGGTTCACTTCGCCCACAGGTGGTCCAGCCTCACCTCAGATGCCTGGGTGCTTCAAGTCGTGCGAGAAGGCTATCGTCTCCACTTCCACCAGGTCCCTCCCTCCTATTTTCCGGGAGAACCTCCACGACCCCCTCTGCACAGGGACTTACTCCTTCAGGAGTTAGCAGGTCTTCTACAGGAACAGGCGGTGGAACCGGTGCCCCACCACCTGAAAGGTCAAGGCTTTTATTCCAGGTATTTTCTAGTACCAAAAAGGACAGGAGGCCTCAGACCCATCCTGGACTTGCGCAACCTCAACAAATTCCTCGTGCGGGAAACGTTCAAGATGCTTACCCTTGGAATCCTTCTGCCCTACCTCCAGCAGGGAGATTGGCTATGCTCCTTGGATCTAAAGGATGCCTACACGCACATCCTTATCCACCCAAGCCACCGCCAGTACCTAAGGTTTGTGGTGGCCGGAAATCATTACCAGTACAGAGTACTACCCTTTGGCCTGTCCTCCGCACCGCGCGTCTTCACAAAATGTCTCGCGGTGGTGGCGGCCCATCTCCGGCTTCACGGCCTCTATGTCTTTCCGTACCTCGACGACTGGCTCATCAGGGCAGCGTCCGCTCCGGAGGTCACCAACGCCACACGCCGCACGGTGACTCTTCTGCAGTACTTGGGCTTTGTTATGAACTTCGCAAAGTCCACTTTGCTCCCCTCACAGGATCTCGAGTTCATCGGCGCAAGGCTGCACACTCCTCAGGCACGAGTGTTCCTACCGCTCGACAGAGCTCAACGGCTCATGGACCTAGCCGACCGTTTTCGCAGCCAGCCCCTGGTCTCCGCCAGGCGCTTCCTGAGACTACTCGGCCATATGGCTTCCACCGTCCATGTGACCCCCAATGCCCGCCTGAATATGCGGCCTGCTCAATGGTGTCTCCGCCAGCAGTGGCAACAAGCCACAGGCGGCCTAGCAGACCTAGTGCGCGTCTCCGAGCCGCTGATCTCGTCTCTCCAGTGGTGGCTTCATCGGCCGAACCTGGTACTCGGCATGCCTTTCCAGTCACCTCAGCCGGCCCGGGTGCTGACAACAGATGCATCCCTCCTGGGCTGGGGAGCACATTGCCAAGGGGCACGTACTCAGGGCCTCTGGACCACGTGGGAGTCTGCTCAGCAGATCAACTTCCTGGAGCTCAGAGCGATCCGCCTGGCTCTCAAGGCCTTCTCCCACCTGACCTCTCACCAGTCCGTCCTTGTCCAGACGGACAATCAAGTTGCCATGTTCTACGTGAACAAGCAGGGGGGCACGGGCTCCTTCCCTCTCTGTCGGGAGGCACAGAAGCTCTGCTCTTGGGCCGTCAGTCACGGCGTTCTTCTCAAGGCAGTTTATCTCCCAGGCCAAGAAAATTGCCTGGCGGACAAACTCAGCAGGATCCTCCAGCCGCACGAGTGGCGCCTGGATCCCTTGGTAGTTCAGAAGCTCTTTCTAAAGTGGGGCCTCCCCACGATGGATCTCTTTGCCAGCCCTCTCAACCGGCAACTTCCTCGCTTCTGCTCTCGTCAGCCGCATCCCCTTCGAGTTGCGGCAGACGCTTTTCTACTCTCATGGGCGGAGAGCCTTCTGTATGCTTTTCCTCCCATCCCGCTAGTCTGTCGAACTCTTTTCAAGGTTCTCCGAGACAAAGCTTCCATGATCCTGATCGCTCCTCGCTGGCCCAGACAGCCATGGTTTCCACTCCTGCTGCAATTAGCGGTGGAGGATCCATTCCCTCTGGGGTTTCAACCGGATCTCCTCACTCAAGATCAGGGGTCTCTGCTACACCCCAACCTCAGATCTCTCAATCTAATGGCCTGGCTGCTGAGAGGGTAGTCCTTGCTCCCCTTCTCCTGCCGGCAGAGGTGGAAGAGGTCGTCTTAGCTTCTCGGCGACCTTCTACCCGCAAATGCTACACCCTTAAATGGCGTCGCTTTTCCGTTTGGTGTACCCAGCAGTCTCAGGATCCCTTCTCCTGCTCGATGTCGGTGATCTTGCAGTACTTGCTCTACCTCTCTAATCTGGGACTTAAGTCCAACTCCGTCAAAGTTCACCTCAGTGCTCTTTCAGCACATCATGTACCGGTGGACGGCAGACCTCTTTCCAGCGACCCTCTCGTAGCGAGGTTTCTCCGAGGTCTCCTTCTACTTAAACCACCTCTCCGCCCGCCAGCGCCTGACTGGGATCTGAATGTGGTTTTGCAGCGGATCACCTGTCCGCCTTTTGAACCTATGGCTACCTGTTCTCTCCGTTTTCTTTCTTGGAAAACATTGTTCTTGATAGCCCTCACTTCCGCTAGGCGCGTAAGTGAATTGCAGGCCCTCGTGTCTGATCCCCCTTACACTCGGTTCTACAAAAATAGGGTAGTCCTACGGACGCACCAAAAATTTCTTCCAAAAGTGGTCTCCCCCTTTCACATCAATCAGGAGGTGGTACTTCCGACCTTCTTTCCCAGACCACACTCCAGCCGAGCTGAAACGGTCCTCCATACCCTGGACTGTAGAAGGGCATTGAACTTCTACCTTGACCGTACGCGGGAGCACCGTAAAGCTGCTCAGCTTTTTGTGTCTTTTGACCCCAATAAATTGGGGCTCCCGGTCTCCAAGCGTACTCTGTCCATCTGGGTTGCGGACTGTATCACTTGGGCTTATGGGGCACCCGGACTCTCCTTGGAAGGTCGAGTCACGGCTCATTGCGTTCGGGCAAAGGCTACGACAGTGGCTTACCTCCGCTCTGTTCCGCTGGCAGACATCTGCCGGGCCGCTACTTGGTCTTCGAGCCAGACCTTTGCGGTCCATTACTGTCTCGAGAGGGAGTCCCGCAGGGACAGTGCTTTCGGACAGGCAGTCCTCCGTAATCTCTTTGAGGTTTGAGCAACTCCTACCCTCCATCCCAGATGTGGGCTACCGGTGGGTAATAATTCAGCGAAGATTCCTTCCTTCTGTGCTGCTGAGCTAGAGGGAGCTCATTTTTGTGCTTAGGGTCTCCGGTAGCCTTAAGCTTGGGAGTCCCATAAGTGAGGACTGACTTCCTGCTTGGTCCTGGAGAAAGCGTAGTTACTCACCTGTAACAGGTGTTCTCCAGGAGCAGCAGGAATCAGTCCTCACAACCCTCCCTCCTCCCCTTGGAGTTGCAATCATCGGCTTTAGTTTTTTTGCAAATTTTTATGCTGTCTTTTTTAGCTATGTCATCTGACTGGCTAAGATGGCACCCTTGGGCGGGAAGAGGACCGCGCATGCACGCTGCAATTCCCAAAGGCTTTCTTTGAAAGCTGGGGAAATTGCTCCGCGAGGGCTCTGTCGGCGCCGACGTCACCCATAAGTGAGGACTGATTCCTGCTGCTCCTGGAGAACACCTGTTACAGGTGAGTAACTACGCTACATCTTCTGTGGTGACAGGAACCACCTGCTGGCTCCGCGGAAAATGAAGAACTGGAGAGAGGCAGTTGGGAAAGGCGGGAAGGCAGCACGCAGGCGCTGTGGGATGCTCCCAAAAGCTTTCTAATTGGATGCTGGGGAGCGTTCCCACGCAGGCTCCGTTGGTACCGACGATACCCATATGTGAAGACTACGTTCCTGCTTGTTCCTGGAGATGAGCCTTTCGGTATATCTGGAAGTGGAAGCCACCCAGGGTAGCAAAGGCAGTTATGTACTTCGCCATGGGGGAAGAAGGATTGGGGGTGCCCAACATTAAAGAATACTATAGGGCAGCGCAACTTAGGCATCTGTTTGAATGGAGGCAGAAGGGAGAGGGTAATCAGTATGTAGAATTGGAGAGAAGTTACCTCCGGGGAACGAGGATAGAGGCATGGTTGTGGATGAGAGCTGGGGAAAGACACAAACTCGGGTGGGGTACCCCCAACATGAGGCATGTTGTGCGTCTATGGGATCAGGTGCAAGCAAGGGAGAATGGGGGGGGGAGCGGGGTCAGTTTTCGCTCATGGTATCGTAAACGGGGTGTGGCCTTTTCAACCTGGGTGGGAAGGTGAAGTTTATGTGAGGTGGAGGCAGAAGGGGTTGTGGTGTTTTTACCAGTTAGTGGAGAAGAGTGAGTTGGTATCGTTTAATAACTTGAGTATGATGTATCAGAGAGAGACCAGTTTCAGTATAATCAGGTATGTCACTTTCTTAGGACAGGGGAAGGGAAGCAGGCCATGCACTGAGAATTACGAGAAATGGAAGTTATATGGTTTGGGAAACACAGTTCTAGGGGATTGATCACCGCAATTTATAAAAGCATTATGCAGGGGGGGGGGGGGAGTGAGGAATAAGGAGAAGTTTAAATATATGAAAGATTGGGACGATGATTGGGGAAGGGTGCTGTTAGCCTCCGAATGGGTGCAGGTAGCGAAACAAACTCGATAATTACCCTGGTCTAGTCAGATTAGAGAAAATAGCTATAAAATTCGGATGAGATGGTATTATATGCCCGTAACAGTGAGCAAGATGTTCCTGGGAATTTCCTTGAGCTACTGAAGAAGTGCAGAGAAGAGGGGACCTTTTGGCACGTGTGGTGGACATGCCCCCGGATCCATAGGTTTTGGAGGGAGGTACAGGGATGGATAGAGGGGCTGGTAGGGGTGAGAGTGGATCTTGATCCTGGAAACTACCTGCTTTCATGGTGGGGGGGGGGGGGGGGGAACAGAAACAAGCCCAGAGCAGGGAAATTCTGACGTGTTAATGCGCAGCTTGCAGTGAGATCGCAGCAGCATGGAAGTAGGTGGATGCACACGGTATAGGAAGTGTGAAGAGAGATTATGGCATATTGTGGTGATGGAGCGCTTGATGGCATTCTGATGCCAAAAACTGGATAGTTTTGAATAAGACTGGGGTGGACTGATGCTTGCCCTGGGGAAGGGGAGGGCGAAGGAGGAGGGAGGTAGGGGGGAAGAGTTAGGAGGGGAGGGAAGGAGGGTAGTGGTGGGGGAAGGATACGAGGGGGATGGAAAGGGGTGAAGGGGGAGGGTTAGTTGGGGTAGGGGATAAGAAGGGGAGATATTATATTATGGGATAGGGGCTTGGTGAGCATAAGGTACTTTAGGAGGGGGAGAGGAATGGGGTTGGGGAAGAGGAGTCATTGAGGGGTGAGCCAAGTGAGGTTAATGGGGAACATTATGACACCCTAAGGGGGACTTAAGGAAGAGGCAACTGCGGGGGCTAGCATACATGAATAAAGAGGCAACCACGCTAAAATAATTGACACAAATTGCAACATGGTATAGCTTAAATGGTTTATTATAGAAATACAGTTTGATACTGACTTGATGTTAAATTTAGGAGTACTATGTAATGAAGTACTTGGAAGGAGTTGTTATACAGATAGAGTGGAACTTCACTTCTTACTGTATAGAAGTATGATGAATTCTGATTTGTGTAAAGGAAAAGTTGATAATAAAAATTTAAATATAAAAAAGAAATGCCTTTGTGTGGGGAGAACTATGTATTACAGATGGGTTTCTCTGGTACCAATTCTTGATTTTAGTTTCATACTTGCACTGCTTTTTGCTGACACTGTAAAGCTCAGTGCATTTGTGCACTCCGATGTATATTCTTTCCTGCTTTGATTGCTTGAGACTCTTCTGTTTTGTGTTTGCTTTGCTCCATAAAAAGTTAAAAAAAAATCATGGGACAAACAAACACAGAGGATCTCTAAAGGAAAAAAGGGGACTGTTGTAGTGGTTGATATGGAAGGGCAGACTAGATAGTAACATAATGACAGAAAAAAGACCACATGGCCTATGTTACTATTGGTAGCCACCACCCAGGTAAAGGATCTAGGTGCCATCATGGATAATACATTGAAATCCTCTGCTCAGTGTGCAGTGGTGACCAAAGAAAGCCCTTTGTACACACCGCCTGTCGCTACTACCGATTGGATGGTTTAGTGAGGTCCTCGGATCGGCCCTGCCGGGGTCGGCGACGGCCCTGGCGGAGCGCCGAGAAGACGATCAAACTTGATGATCTAGAGGAAGTAAAAAGCTGAAAACAACCCTATTCATCGAACATTATGGTCTCACCCCCTGAGTTCCCAACAAAGACAGACCCCAGTCCCTCCCCCACCCTAAGTCAGTACAACTGAATGTATTATAGCTCACGATGTATATAGCGCACTAGGTAAAGATCACCCTAATCATCTCCCCCACCACTAACACACACCACTGCATGATAACACTTGCCCACCCCCTAATTGTTTGCTGTGAAACCGCTTTGATTGTAGGATAAGGCGGTATATAAATGACGTTAAATAAATAATAGAATGCTAGGAATTATAAGAAGAGTAATGGAGAATAAAATAAAGGTTGTCATAACGCTCCATGCTGAGAGTGCACCTTGAGTATTGTGTGCAGTTCTGTTGCACATCTAAAGAAAAAGATATAGTGGAACTGGAAAAGATACAGAAAAGGGCAATCAAAATGATAAAGGAGGATTGAAGGATAGAGGAAAGGCTGAAAAGGCTATGGTTTTTCAGCTTGGAGAAGAGATGGTTGAGGGGAAATATAATAGAGGTCTATAAAATAACGAGCAGAGTAGAATGAGTAAACAGGAATCAGATGTTTGGCTCCTTCATAAGCAGCATGGAATCTGTCTACCTTTAGGATCCTGAAACACACGAAGCGAGAGACGTATGTTGGTCAAGGGTGCCTTTATAAATAAACCCCAACGCGTTTCGGCAATGCCTTCTTCAGGGGGAATGCAGCTCATAAAATAAAAATAATATGTATTATAATAAGAATCAAATGGAAATGGAAAAAAGAGCCAAACGACGAAACCTGGAAACAGCACAAGCACTGGCAAGTCAAATGCAAGGCATTGATAAGGCAGGCAAAGGGAGAATTTGAGAAGAAGCTTGCTGCGGAAGCAAAAACGCGAAGTAAAAACCTTTTCAAGTACATTCGTAGCAAAAAACCTGTGAGTGTGTCAGTTGGTCCATTAGATAATAAAGGGGTTAAAGGAGCACTAAGAGGCGACAAGGCGATAGCGGAGAGACTGAATGAATTCTTTGCTTCAGTCTTTACTGAGGAAGATGTAGGGATGTTACCCATGACTGAAGTGGTATTTAAAGGCGCGGAAGAATTAAAGGAAATATCGATACATCGGGAAGATGTATTACAACTATTAGATAAACTGAAGAGTAGCAAATCACCTGGGCTGGATGGTATACATCCAAGGGTGTTGAAAGAACTGAAATATGAGATTGCAGACCTGCTATTAGTAATCTGTGAACTATCATTAAAATCATCTCTAATACCTGAAGATTGGAGGATCGCCAATGTAACACCAATTTTTAAAAAGGGTTCCAGGGGTGATCCGGGAAAATACAGACCGGTGAGCCTGACATCAGTACTGGGAAAAATGGTAGAAACCATCATAAAGAATAAAATTACTCAGCATGTAGATAGTCATGACCTACCGGGAGACAGCCAACATGGCTTTAGACAAGGAAGATCTTGTCTTACTAATCTGTTATGTTTTTTTGAAGGAGTGAATAATCAGGTGGACAAAGGTGAGTCAGCTGATATTGTGTATCTGGACTTTCAGAAAGCCTTTGACAAGGTCCCTCATCAGAGACTTTTGGCAAAACTAAAGAATCATGGGATAGGAGGCAGTGTACTATTGTGGATCAGGAACTGGTTAAAAGATAGAAAGCAGAGGGTAGGGCTAAATGGCCAATTTTCCCAATGGAGAAAGGTAAATAGTGGTGTACCCCAGGGATCTGTGCTGGGTCCGCTGCTTTTTGACATATTCATAAATGACCTGGAAAGTGGAATAACGAGTGAGGTTATCAAATTTGCAGATGACACAAAACTATTTAAAGTTGCTAAAACCCAAGAGGATTGTGGAAAATTGCAAGAGGATCTTGATAAACTGGAAGACTGGGCATCAAAATGGCAGATGAAATTTAATGTGGACAAGTGCAAGGTTATGCACCTAGGGAAGAACAACCCAAACTATGGTTACACGATGCAAGGTTCCACATTAGGAACCACCATCCAGAAAAAAGATTTAGGCGTCATTGTGGATAACATGTTAAAACCCTCGGCCCAGTGTGCAGCGGCGGCCAAGAGAGCAAATAGAATGCTAGGTATCATAAGGAAAGGAATGGAAAATAAAACAAAAGATATTATAATGCCTCTATATCGTTCCATGGTGAGACCGCACCTTGAATATTGTGTGCAATTCTGGTCGCCGTATCTTAAAAAGGATATAGCGATTTTAGAAAAGGTTCAGAGAAGAGCCACCAAAATGGTAAAGGGGATGGAAGGATACTCCTATGAAGAAAGGCTAAAAAGGTTAGGGCTCTTTAACCTGGAAAAGAGACGGCTGAGGGGTGATATGATAGAAGTCTATAAATTAATGAACGGAGTGGAACGGGTAAACGTAGATCGATTGTTTACCTTATCAGAATATTGAAAGACTACGGGACATGCAATGAAGCTACAGGGTAAAGTATTTAAGACTAATAAAAGAAAATATTTTTTCACTCAACGTGTAATCAAACTCTGGAATTTGTTACCGGAGGATGTAGTAAAGGCTGTTAGTGTAGCTGGGTTTAAAAAAGATTTGGACAAGTTCCTGGAGGAAAGGTCCATAAACCATTATTAAAAAGGGACCCAGGATATCAATGCTTGAACCAATACAAGCATTGTGGAACCTGTGTCTCTTGGGGAAACTGCTAGGTACGTATGACCTAGATTGGCCACTGTTGGAAACAGAATACTGGGCTTGATGGACCTTGGTCTGACCCAGTATGGCATATCTTATGTTCTTAAACATAACATAAAAACATATTTAAAAAATGTAAATTATCAAATTAAACAGAGAAGTAAAAACCATCATGGTGAAATTGTATTAGAACCATATATAAACAATGAAAACATATATAAAACAGAAATTAAAAATGCAATGATGACTAAGAACGTAGGGCAGAGGATATATTTTTAAAACAAGGTAGAAAAAAGGAGGGACGAACAAATAGTGACAACTATAAAAATGTATATAATAAATATACTTACTGAATGCACCCTGTAAATAGACTTGTAGAAGAATATAAACTGTTTGGACTTTCTATATAAAAGAATTGTATAATGCATAAATAATTAATTGACAAATAACAAACAAAGAAGAACATTACACCTAGATTGCAAACAGGTAGAAGCTAATATAATAATCCATGACAAAGAAGGTGCTCAATATTATGGAAATGCTGAAATGGAGCCCTGGTACTGTATGTTTTAAAACGGAGAAATAAACCGTGAAATGGGGATAAACATTAGACCTAAAATAAAGCAAGGTAACACGCTGTATCGCTTGAACAATCTTGAAAAATCAACATGGGTGAGCCCGCAAAGCAAACTGCTACATGTGGCGTCAAAAATCAGTGTTCCACAAGAGCAACATACATCGTTTAAACATAGTGAACTAAACACCATATTAGGAGAACCATATAAAACATTGCCATAGCAAACCAGGCACGCTATATTGATTAGAATGGTCATAGAGTCTAACCTTGGTTTTCATGATTAATCCGTTCAAAAAAGTCTGACTAAAACCGAAACGTATGAAAACTGAAGCAATATTTCCCATAAGAAATAATGTAAATCCAATTAATCTGTTCCAGACACCCAAAAATATTCACAGAAAATACAATCAGGAAGAGAATCAATCCCACTTCTGGCCACAAGATGGCGATCCAGAGGTATTTTTGGCAGACCGTTTAAACTGCTGAGAAGGGAGAAAGATTAATAGCACAACTATCAACATGCAAATCTTCAGCCAGACACCCAGAGAGGAGGAGATTGGGCACAGGAATTAAAAAACAAAACAAAACAAAAACCAAGAATGATCCACAAAAATAAAGCCTGCAGTAAAGGCACCAGCCACAGCCACCGGAAACACCACTCTCCCACTCAGGCAACCTGGAACGCAGAGCTGAGCATGCGTTCCAGAGCCATGTGCAATGACTGCAGCAGCACAGGCCCGAAGCCTCAGCCAGGCAGTAGAACAGCTCCTGTCACTTCTCTCACCTGCCCGATCATCACAGGACAGCCCACACACACAGATACAGCACTGTAATCTGATCCCGACTCTCTCACCGGCCTCCGACTCCGTCTCAAAAGCAAATTACAAGCTGGAAGAAATGCTCAGCAGCAAGTTTGAAAGACCCATCAGGACTGGCATGTTTGGAAGACCCATCAAAGTTTCGCCGTCAGCAGGGAGTCCCAGCAGGGGGTCCTCTAATTGAGCGTGTCGGAAGCATCAGATCAGCCACACTCTCACTCCTTTGATTCTTGTATTTGATTCCTTTGATTCTTGTATTTCTCAAAGGATCGCTGAAAGCAAAGAGGTCTGGATCGCAAAAACAAGCCAAGTAGTGTACTTTACTGAACGACCCCCCCTGGAACGGACCATTTTAAAATTGTACGAAAACCGAGGAGATGTATGAGAACCGGGACAAAATCTCAATGAAAAAAGACGTCGAAAACCGAAGCATATGAAAACTTGGGCAAACGAAAACCGAGGCTAGACTGTATAACAAGCTTAAAAAAGAGCCAAACGATGAAACCTGGAAACAGCACAAGCACTGGCAGGTCAAATGCAAGGCATTGATAAAGAAGGCAAAGAGAGAATTTGAGAAGAAGTTTGCTGTGGAAGCAAAAACACGAAATAAAGATTTTTTCAAGTACATTCGTAGCAAAAAACCCGTCAGAGAGTCAGTTGGACCATTAGATGATAGAGGAGTTAAAGGGGCACTAAGAGGCGACAAGGCGATAGCGGAGAGACTGAATGAATTCTTTGCTTCGGTCTTTACTGAGGAAGATGTAGGGATGTTACCCATGACTGAAGTGATATTTAAAGGTGCGGAAGAATTGAAGGAAATATCGATACATCGGGAAGATGTATTACAACTATTAGATAAACTGAAGAGTAGCAAATCACCTGGCCGGATGGTATACGTCCAAGGGTGTTGAAAGAACTGAAATATGAGATTGCAGACCTGCTATTAGTAATCTGTGAACTATCATTAAAATCATCTCTAATACCTGAAGATTGGCGGATCGCCAATGTAACACCAATTTTTAAAAAGGGTTCGAGGGGTGATCCGGGAAACTACAGACCGGTGAGCCTCACGTCAATACCGGGAAAAATGGTAGAAACCATCATAAAGAATAAAATTACTCAGCATGTAGATAGTCATGGCCTAATGGGAGACAGCCAACATGGCTTTAGACAAGGAAGATCTTGTCTTACTAATCTGTTATGTTTTTTTGAAAGTGTGAATAAACAGGTGGACAAAGGTGAGTCGGTTGATATAGTGTATCTGGACTTTCAGAAAGCCTTTGACAAGGTCCCTCATCAGAGACTTTTGGCAAAACTAAAGAGTCATGGGATAGGAGGCAGTGTACTACTGTGGATTAGGAACTGGTTAAAAGATAGAAAGCAGAGGGTTGGGCTAAATGGCCAATTTTCCCAATGGAGAAAGGTGAATAGTGGTGTACCCCAGGGATCTGTGCTGGGTCCGCTGCTTTTTGACATATTCATAAATGACCTGGAAAGTGGAATAACGAGTGAGGTTATCAAATTTGCAGATGACACAAAACTATTTAAAGTTGTTAAAACCCAAGAGGATTGTGGAAAATTGCAAGAGGATCTTGATAAACTGGAAGACTGGGCATCAAAATGGCAGATGAAATTTAATGTGGACAAGTGCAAAGTTATGCACCTAGGGAAGAACAACCCAAACTATGGTTACACGATGCAAGGTTCCACATTAGGAACCACCACCCAGGAAAAAGATTTAGGCGTCATTGTGGATAACATGTTAAAACCCTTGGCCCAGTGTGCAGCGGCAGCCAAGAGAGCAAATAGAATGCTAGGTATCATAAGGAAAGGAATTGAAAATAAAACAAAAGATATTATAATGCCTCTATATCATTCCATGGTGAGACCGCACCTTGAATATTGTGTGCAATTCTGGTTGCCGTATCTTAAAAAGGATATAGCGTTATTAGAAAAGGTTCAGAGAAGAGCCACCAAAATGGTAAAGGGGATGGAAGGATACTTCTATGAAGAAAGGCTAAAAAGTTTAGGGCTCTTTAACCTGGAAAAGAGACGGCCGAGGGAAGATATGAGAGAAGTCTATAAATTAATTAACGGAGTGGAACGGGTAAATGTAGATCCACTGTTTACGTTATCAAAATATAGGAAGACTAGGGGACATGCAATGAAGCTACAGGGTAAACTATTTAAGACTAATATCCCAATATCAGAGCAATTAAAGACATCAAATAATTCAAAAAAGCCCTTAAACACCACCTTTTCATCGCACACTTCAAACACCTAAATACCCCTTCCCCTCCCCCATCCTTTTAACCTCATACCTACCCTAACTAACTGTATAGATTTTATATATCTCCAACATGTATTTTCTAGAAATATAAATGATTTCCCTGTTTACTTCCATGTTAATTTTCCTGTTACTTGTAATAGGTCTGTTATATCTGACCAATTGTTGTACTGTTTCAATGTAAACCGTACTGATGACAAATAGCGCAGTATATAAGAAAATTAAATAAATAAATAATTAAAGAAAATATTTTTTCACTCGTGTAATCAAACTCTGGAATTTGTTACCGGAGGATGTAGTAAAGGCTGTTAGTGTAGCTGGGTTTAAAACAGGTTTGGACAAGTTCCTGGAGGAAAGGTCCATAAACCATTATTAAGAAGGGACCCAGGATATCAATGCTTGGCCTAGTACAAGCATTGCAGAACCTGTGTCTTTTGGGGAAACTGCTAGGTACATATGACCTAGATTGGCCACAGGATACTGGGCTTGATGGACCTTGGTCTGACCCAGTATGGCATATCTTATGTTCTTATGTAAAAAAGCAGAGCAGGTATAGTGTACCACGTTTGGTGATACCACTAGTGTAACCGAGAATAACATGCACTATTCTTAAAAAGATCGTCTTGTGTTTATAAAAGTTGAAAACCAGTCGAAACACAAATAACCAACCTCAAGAGAAACTTTCCATCCTCGCAGGATAAACTCCGGGGAGACTTCCTCCCCCAACAAAACTGCTCCGTTTGAGAATTTAGAGTTTCTTGAATCTCCCCGATTCAAGAAACTCAAAATTCTCAAACGGAGCAGTTTTGTTGGGGGAGGAAGTCATGTGATTATAAACAGAATTGTGTGCCAAAGAAAGTTTAAACCATTGGGTCCTGGCTGCCAGAAACATGGAAGTCATATGGAGCACAAATAAATATGGAATATATAAAAAACAAATTAAAAGTGAATTAAAAAACATAAGTGATGATAATAAAACTTTTATCATCATCACTTACGTTTAATTCACTATTTGTTTTTTTTTTTTTTATATTCCATATTTATTTGTGCTCCATATGACTTCCATATTTTTTAATGTTCTCTTATATATTTATATATACAGTATATATATGTTTTTATAGGTTTTATCATTATTTTTGTGCTTTATATGATTTTTTGATAATTAAGTTCTTATCATACTTCATGCAGATACGGTTTAGATGATTTTGTTTTCTTCCCCCCCCCCACACCTTTTTTTTTTTTTAATCTGCCCTCAATGGTTTTAGGATATGAGTTTTTAAAACGTATTTTTGAATTTTGATGACATGAAGTCTCAACGATGTTCGATGTTTTTTGTTTCTGGCAGCCTGGAGCATCTTAGAGATGAATTTTGCATCTATGTGCATCTTTTCATTTGGTCCACTCGCTATTCGTTGCTAGATTCCCTACATTTACGATTCTTTAACCTCACTCGTTCTCTGACTGACATTTGATGGCCCCTTCTCCTTTTTTCATCTTTCTTTGGAGAGCAATTGTGTTTATAATCACATGACTTCCTCCCCCAACAAAACTGCTCCGTTTGAGAATTTTGAGTTTCTTGAATCTCCCCGGAGTTTATCCTGCGAGGATGGAAAGTTTCTCTTGAGGTTGGTTATGTTGTGTTTCGACTGGTTTTCAACTTTTATAAACACAAGACGATCTTTTTAAGATAGTGCATGTTATTCTCAGTTACACTAGTGGTATCACCAAATGTGGTACACTATACCGGCTCTGCTTTTATAAGCTTGTTATATGACTGTTCTAATCACTATAGCAAGCCTGGTTTGCTATGGCAATGTTTTATATGGTTCTCCTAATATGGTGTTTAGTTTACTATGTTTAAACGATGTATGTTGCTCTTGTGGAACACTTTTTTGGCCCCAAATGTAGCGGTTTACATTACGGGCTCACTCGTGTTTGCTTTTCAAGATTGTTCAAGCAATACAGCATGTTACCTTGTCTATCCCTACTTTACGGTTTATTTCTCCTTTTTTTAAAACACATAGTACCAGTGCTCCGTTTCAACATTTCTATAATATTGAGCACCTCCTTTGTCATAGTTTATTATGTTAGCTTCTACCTGTCAACATTCTAGGTATATTGTCCTCCTTTGTTTATGTTTAGTCCACTATGTTTAAACGTTTTATGTTGCTCTTGGGGAACACTGTTTTTTGACGCCACATGAAGCAGTTTGCTTTGCGGGCTCACCCGTGTTTATTTTTCAAGATTGTTCAAGCGATACAGCGTGTTACCTTGCTTTATTTTAGGTCTAATGTTTATCCCCATTTCACGGTTTATTTCTACATTTTAAAACATACAGTACCAGGGCTCGGTTTCAGCATTTCCATAATATTGAGTACCTCCTTTGTCATGGGTTATTATATTAGCTTCTACCTGTTTGCACTCTAGGTGTAATGTCCTTCTTTGTTTATGTTATTTATCAATTATTTATGCATTATACAATTCTTATATAGAAAGTCCAAACAGTTGATATTCTTCTACAAGTCTACTTACAGGGTGCATTCGGTAAGTATATTTATTATATAAATTTTTATTGTCAATTTTTGTTCGTCCCTCCTTTTTTCTACCTTGTTTTAAAAACGAATCCTCTGCCCTACGTTCTTAGTCATCATTGCATTTTTTATTTTTAATTTCTGTTTTATATATGGTTTCATTGTTTATATATGGTTCTAATACGATTTCACCATGATGGTTTTTACACCTCTGTTTAATTTGATAATTTACATTTTTTAAATATTTATGTTTTTGTGTTATGTTTGGTTCTTATTATAATACATATTGTTTTTATTTTATGAGCTGCATTCCCCCTGAAGAAGGCATTGCCGAAACGCGTTGGGGTTTATTAATAAAGGCACCCTTGACCAACATAAGTCTCTCGCTTCGTGAGTTCCTGTGTATTTCTGCGAGAGCCCTTGCTCTTCTTTGTGTTTAACTTTAGGATCCTGTCCGGTACTGGTGACCTGGATTGGTCACGGTTGGAAACCGGATACTGGGCTTGATGGACCATTGATCTGTCCCAGTATGACAAATGTTGTGTTTTTAAGTTAACTTGTGAATAAGGATTGATATTTATTTTTACTCTACCTTCTTTTGCTATTTGGGAAGGGTGGGGAGACCAAGAACATTCTGCTATTTCAGAGCCACACTAAAACGGGTCAGACCTGAAGGATATATATCCCCTTAACTCCCTTAACCAGCAAAGCATAGTTACTCACCTGTAACAGTTTATCTCCAGGAACAGCAGGAATTTAGTCTTCATATGGGACTCTCTAGCTCCCAGATCTCTTTAGAGTTGGGCCGGGTCAGAAAGTCAGACAAGGTCATTTGAAACTAGGCTTCCCCGCCAAGATGATCTGGCAGAAATGGATGGGGGGGGGGGGGGTAGGAGTTGTTTCTGTGTCCAAAACTGATGCTGAAGTACCATCTGGCCAAAGGCTGCATCCTGGCGGGAGTCCTTGTCCAAGCAGTAATGGGCTTAAAAGATATGGATAGAGGACCATGTAGCAGCTCGTCAAATCTAGTCAATGGCTACTTAATGAAGGTTAGCCACAGAGGTTGCCACTGCTAGGACATTATGAGCAGTGACATGTCCCATGAGGGAAAGACCTGCTTTGTCATATGTGAAAGAAATACAGTCTGTTATCCATCTGGATAGTGTACGTTTGGTTACTGGAAGGCCCAAGTGAGTAGAATCAAAGGAGACAAAGAGCTGGGAGGATTTCCTAATGTTTTCTGTCATTCGAAGATAGAAGGCTAGAGCCCTTTTACAGTCAAGTGTATGTAAGGTTGCTTCTGCATGAGAAGCATGAGGTCTTGGGAAAAAGATCGGTGCACATGAAATGAGAGTCAGAAGCTGTAAAGATGTCTTACACACATTGGAACATGGAACGTACGAAGCATGAACCAAGGGAAGTTGGAGGTGGTCAAGAATGAAATGGAACATGTACAACTTGATCTGTTGGGTGTCAGTGAACTGAAATGGACTGGCATCGGGCACTTTGCATCAGATGATCACATGGTCTACTATGCTGGAAATGAAAGACAAAGAAGAAATGGTGTTGCATTTATAATAAAGAAGAAACTTGCAAGAACTGTAATGAAATACAATGAAGTCAGCGAACGCTTAATCTCTATTCGTCTACGAGGATTGCCTATCAACACAACTATAATTCAAGTATATGCCCCAACAACAGCTGCAGAAGAGAATGAAATTGAAGAGTTCTAAGAACAGGTACAAGCTGAAATTGACAGAACATGCAAACAGGATATCCTGATAGTCATGGATGACTAACGCAAAAGTTGGCAACAAAGAAGAAGGCAAAGTAGTTGGAAAATATGGACTTGGCAGCAGAAATGAAGCTGGAGAAAGACTGATAGAATTCTGCAAGACCAATGATCTATTCATCTCAAACACCTTCTTCCAGCAACACAAGCGGCGACTGTACACATGGACTTCACCCAATGGATTGTATAAAAATCAAATTGACTACATCTGTGGAAGTCAACAATGGAAAAGCTCTAACATCAACAAAGACAAAACCTGGAGCTGACTGTGGTACAGATAGAGTAGTTACTCACCTGTAACAGGTGTTCTCCAGGAGCAGCAGGAATCAGTCCTCACATATGGGTGACGTCGGCGCCGACGGAGCCCCCGTGCGGAGCATTTCCCCAGCTTTCAAAGAAAGCCTTTGGGAATTGCAGAGCGCGTGCGCGGTCCCCTTCCCGCCCAAGGGTGCCATCTTGCTCAGTCTGATGACATAGCTAAAAGATAGCAAAAATAGCAAAAAAGAAATCAAATGACTGCAACTCCAAGGGGAGGAGGGAGAGTTGTGAGGACTGATTCCTGCTGCTCCAGGAGAACACCTGTTACAGGTGAGTAACTACTCTTTCTCCAGGACCAAGCAGGAAGTCAGTCCTCACATATGGGACTCCCAAGCTTAAGGCTACCGGAGACCCTAAGCGCAAAAATGAGCTCCCTCAAGCTCAGCAGCCCAGAAGGAAGGAATCTTCTCTGAATACGTCTCCAACCGGTAGCCCAACATCCGGGATGGAGGGTAGGAGTTGCCTATACCTCGAAGAGGTTACGGAGGACTGCCTGTCCGAAAGCACTGTCCCTGCGGGACTCCCTCTCCAGGCAGTAATGGGCCGCAAAAGTCTGGCTTGAAGACCAAGTAGCGGCCCGGCAGATGTCTGCCAATGGAACAGAGCGGATGTAAGCCACTGACGTAGCCTTCGCCCGGACACGATGGGCCGTGACTTGACTTTCCAACGAGAAGCCGGCTGCCTCGTAAGCCCAAGCGATACAGTCAGCAATCCAGATGGACAGAGTACGCTTGGAGACAGGGAGCCCCAACTTATTGGGGTCATAAGAGACGAAGAGCTGAACAGCCCTTCTGTGCTCCCGCGTACGGTCAAGGTAGAAGGTTAATGCCCTTCTACAGTCCAGGGTATGCAGGACCATTTCAGCTCGGCTGGAGTGTGGCCTGGGAAAGTAGGTCGGAAGCACCACCTCCTGGTTAATGTGAAAAGGGGAAACCACTTTGGGAAGAAACTTAGGGTGAGTCCGTAGGACTACCCGGTTCTGGTAGAACCTAGTGTACGGAGGATCAGACACCAGGGCCTGCAGCTCACTAACGCGTCTAGCAGAAGTGAGGGCTACCAAGAACAAGGTTTTCCAAGAAAGAAAACGAAGAGGACAGGTAGCCATAGGTTCGAAAGGCGGACAGGTAATCCGCTGTAAAACCACATTGAGATCCCAGTCCGGGGCTGGGGGGCGTAAAGGTGGTTTAAGGAGAAGGAGGCCTCTGAGAAAACGAGCCACCAGAGGGTGGCTAGAAAGAGGTCTGCCATCCACCGGCATGTGATGCGCAGAAAGAGCACTGAGGTGGACCTTGACCGAGTTGGACTTAAGTCCAAGATTGGAGAGGGAAAGCAAGTACTGCAAGACCACTGATGCTGAACAGGAGAAGGGATCTTGAGACTGCTGAGCACACCAGGTGGAGAACCGACGCCACTTAAGAGCGTAGGACTTCCGGGTGGAGGGCCGCCTGGAGGCCAAGACGACCTCCTCCACATCTGGAGGCAGGCAGAGGGGAGCAAGGACTACCCTTTCAGCAGCCAGGCCATCAGATGAAGGGACCGGAGGTTGGGGTGCAGGAGAGTCCCCTGATCCTGTGACAGGAGGTCGGGCTGAAACCCCAGAGGAAGAGGGGTGTCCACCGCCAGCTGCATTAGAAGCGGGAACCAAGGTTGTCTCGGCCACCGGGGAGCCACTAGGATCATCGAGGCTTTGTCTCTGAGAACCTTGAAGAGTGTCCGAGACACCAGCGGCATGGGAGGAAAGGCATATAAGAGGCCTGTGGACCATGGAATCAGAAAAGCATCCGCCGCTACTCTGAGAGGATGCGGTTGTCGAGAGCAGAATCTGGGAAGTTGCCTGTTCAGAGGACTGGCAAACAGATCCATGGTGGGGAGGCCCCACCTGAGAAAGATCTGCTGAACCACCATCGGATCCAGCCTCCACTCGTGCGGCTGGAGGATCCTGCTCAGCTTGTTGGCCAGGTAATTTTCTTGACCTGGGAGATGGACAGCTTTGAGGATAATTCCGTGGTGGACAGCCCAAGAGCATAGCTTTTGTGCCTCCTGACAGAGAAGGAAGGAGCCTGTCCCGCCTTGCTTGTTCACATAGAACATTGCAACCTGATTGTCTGTCTGTATCAGCACCGACTGATGAGAAATCAGGTGAGAGAATGCTTTGAGCGCTAGGCGGATGGCTCTGAGCTCCAGGAAGCTTATCTGTTGAGCAGACTCCCAAGGAGTCCAGAGACCTTGAGTACATGTCCCTTGGCAGTGTGCTCCCCAACCCAGGAGAGAAGCATCGGTCGTCAGGACCTGAGAATGTGGAGGGGGCTGAAAAGTCACTCCTAGTACTAGGTTGGGCAGATGAAGCCACCATTGCAGAGAAGAGACCAGCCGGTCGGAGATCTGTACGGAGTCCGATAGGCTCCCAGTGGCCTGATGCCATTGTGTGCGAAGGCACCATTGAGCAGGTTGCATGTTCAGGCGGGCATTGGGGGTCACATGGACCGTGGAAGCCATATGGCCGAGCAGTCTCAGAAATTGCCTGGCCGAGACCAGGGCATCGCTGTGAAAGTGGCTGGCCAGATCCATGAGCCTTTGGGCCCTGTCCAGAGGCAGGAAGGCCCGCGCCTGAAGAGTGTCCAACCTGGCGCCGATGAATTCGAGATCTTGAGAGGGGAGCAAAGTGGACTTTGCGAAGTTTATGACAAATCCCAAGTGCTGGAGTAGAATCACAGTGCGATGAGTGGCTTGAATGGCTTCGTGGGAAGACTGGGCTCTGATGAGCCAGTCGTCCAGGTAGGGAAACACAAAAAGGCCTTGAAGTCTTAGATAGGCCGCCACCACTGCCAGGCATTTGGTAAACACCCTGGGGGCGGAGGACAGGCCAAAGGGCAGTACTCTGTACTGGTAATGATTTCCCCCCACCACAAACCTGAGATATTGTCTGTGGTCTGGATGAATAAAGATATGAGTATACGCATCCTTTAGATCCAAGGAGCATAGCCAGTCTCCCTGCTGGAGGTAGGGCAGCAGGATTCCAAGGGTAAGCATCTTGAACTTTTCCTTTGCAAGGAACTTGTTGAGGTTTCGCAAGTCCAGGATAGGTCTGAGGCCTCCTGTTCTTTTTGGTATCAGAAAGTACCTGGAATAAAACCCCTGACCTTTCAGGTGGTGGGGCACCGGTTCCACAGCCTGTTCCTGAAGGAGACTCGCTAACTCCTGAAGGAGTCAGTCCCTGTGCAGAGGGAGTCTCGGAGGCTCCCCTGGAAAATAGGAGGGAGGTACCTGGTGAAAGTGAGGAAGATAGGCCTTCCGAACTATGTGAAGTACCCAGGCATCTGTGGTGATGTTGGACCATCTTTGGGCAAAGTGGACCAGCCGGCCTCCTGTGCTGAGAGAAACCAGCTGAGGGGGAGAGGCTATGCTGATGAAGTCAAAAACCCCCACCCTGCTGAGCAGGGGCCGGTGGTGCAGGCTTGGGGGCTTGCTGCCTACGGGACCCATTACCCCGTCCCTTGGCCTGCTTACCCTGCGGGGGAGCTGGTGAGGCCTGATACTGAGGGTAGTATTTATAGGCAGCCGCCTTCCTCGGGTAAAAGGGCTTTTTCCCCAAGCCCTTCTTCTTTTGAGAAGGGGCAGAGGTCTTCCTGGAGAGACGAGTCCTGGTGAGAGTCTCGGTCTCGATCTGTGCAGCCTTCTCATCCATGGGCTTGCCAAAGAGGTTATCACCTCTGCAGGGGACATCGACCAACTTGTCCTGCACCCATGGCTCGAGGTCGGACGTCTGAAGCCAAGCCTGGCGGCGTCCACCGATGCCGGCTGCGGCTACTCGAGCCGATGCCTCAAAACCATCGTAGGCTGCTCGAGAGATAAACTTTGAGCACTCTCGAATACCAGTTGACAAGGTTTGGAACCTCTGCAAAGGTTCGTCGGAGAGACCAGCAGAGAACCCGGTAATTTCTTTAGCCAGGTCCCGGAGATACATGCCCATGTAGAGCTGGTAGGTCTGGACTCGACAAGCAAGCATACAGCCCTGGAAACACTTCCTACTGAGGGCATCCAGGCTTCGGGCCTCCCTACCGGGGGGCACCAAGGAGTGCATTTTTTGACTCTTAAGTCTATGCATGGCCGATTCCACCACAATGGAATGGTGCGGCAGTTGTGCCTTTTGGAACCCGGGGCTCTTGCGGACTCGATAAATGGAATCGACCCACTTGCTTAACACCGGCGACGACGCCGGGCTCTCCCACATGCGGAAGAGAAGTCGTTCCAGCATCGGAGAAACCGGTACAATAAAGGCCTCCTTAGGGGAGGAGTGTCATATTGGAGGGCATCGAGTTCCTCGACTCGAGGCTCCTCCTCGGGATCCGCGGGGAAGGCCAAGGTCTTGGCCATATCCCGCACGAAGTCCGAGAACTGGGTATCCTCCGGGGGGGACCGTCTCCGAGGTTCGGACTCGGGGGAGTCCGATGGGACACACCGAGTCCGAAAGGAACCAGGTGACTCTTCGTCCTTGGATTCCCAGGCCGACTCCTCGGAGGAAAAGTCGAGCGGCTCCGGTCGGGCGGGCATCGATGCCGTCCGCCCCGACGACCTCGGTCCCGAATGGGAGGCCGAAGGAAACCGCGACTGAGGATCGACTCGAGCCCTCATGGACTCGAGGATCGGCTCGGTCTCCGGGGTCGACGTCCCGGCGGTCAGGGCAGAAGCACCGGCGAGGCCAGCGATCAATACCCGCTGCTGGTCCATGAAGGCAGTCAGACTGCTCTCCAAGGCCGTCAACCTGAGTCCGAGCTCAGGAGACCCAGCAGCCCCCGACTCGGGCCCCGACGGCATCGGGCCCGACGTCGGCTCCTTCGGAGGCGAGTCTACGAGGACAACAGTAATCACGTGAGCGGGCAAGTCCATCTCGAGTCGAGGATGTTTTGAAGGCCTCTCCACCTCCGAGGACCCGGGACGGGAATCGGGGCTATGCGACCTGGCCCTCGAGGAATCAGGAGTGTCCACCGATCCCGCCCTCGCGGGTTTCTTCTTCTGATGATGTTCCCGGGTAGGAGACCCCCTTTCAGAGGAACTCTGACGATGCTCAGGACCAGAGTCCCGAGACGTCGAAGCCTCTGACGAGGTCCGAGCCCGGCCGGAGTCAGAAAAGATACGTTCCCGCTGATGCTGCCGACTCCTCAACGCTTTACAGGACATTTTGCCACACGGACCACAGATCATCTGGTCATGATCGGGTCCGAGGCAGCGGAGGCAGAAGTCGTGCGTGTCTGTAAGAGACATGAGTTTCTTACAGAGGTCACACTTTTTAAAGCCGCTGGCAGCCATCGGGGGAAAAAGGGCCCCTGCGAGGTCGAAAGACCAGGCTGCCAGTGAAAAAGTAAAAAGGCGCGAAATCTGTCACGAAGGACAAAAAAACCGAAAAATAAAGAACGGACTCGCAACCGGCGTCGCGAGTCCGGGCGGGAAAAGAACCGGCGTCGAACCGAAGAAAAAAGAGAAATAATCAACTTTTCGGCGGGGATTCACAAACAACGTCTGTAGGGCTCCGCGGAAAAAAGAAGACTGAGCAAGATGGCACCCTTGGGCGGGAAGAGGACCGCGCATGCGCGCTGCAATTCCCAAAGGCTTTCTTTGAAAGCTGGGGAAAATTGCTCAGCGAGGGCTCCGTCGGCGCCGACGTCACCATATGTGAGGACTGACTTCCTGCTTGGTCCTGGAGAAACAAAGTTTTCCAGGAGAGAAAACAGAGAGGACAGGTAGACATAGGTTCAAATGGCGGACAAGTAATCCGCTGTAAGACCACATTTAAATCCCACTCAGGGGCCGGTGGGCTTAGAGGAGGCTTAAGCATGAGGAGGCCTCTGAGGAAACGAGCCACCAAAGGGTGGTTGGAAAGAGGCCTCCCGTCCACCGGCGAGTGGTGCGCTGAGAGAGCAATGAGGTGAACTCTGACAGAATTGGACTTAAGGCCAAGATTGGAGAGGTAAAGCAAATATTGCAATACTACCGCTACCAAGCACGAGAAGGGATTCTCGCTGTGCTGTGCACACCATGCGGAGAATCTACGCCACTTAAGAGCGTAGGATTTCCGGGTGGATTGCCTTCTAGAGGCTAAGACTACGTCTTCCACCTCTCTCTCTAGGCAGTAGTAGGGGAGCTAAAACTACCCTTTCAGCAGCCAGGCCATCAGATGAAGGGACTGGAGGTTGGGGTGTAAGAGAGATCCCTGTTCTTGAGACAGGCGATCGTGTTGAATCCCCAGAGGAATAGGAGTCTCCACCGCCAGTTTCAGCAGAAGGGGGAACCACGGTTGCCTCGGCCACCTGGGGGCTATCAGAATCATGGAGGCCCCGTCCTTGAGTACTTTGAACAGTGTTCGGGACACTAGTGGCGTGGGAGGAAACGCATACAGTAGGCCTTTGGACCACGGGAGCAGAAACGCATCCGCTGCTACTCTGAGAGGATGCGGTTGCCTGGAACAGAATCTCAGGAGTTGTCGGTTCAGAGGACTGGCGAAAAGATCCATGGTGGGGAGGCCCCACCTCAGAAAGATCTGCTGAACCACCAATGGATTCAATCTCCATTCGTGTGGTTGCAGGATCCTGCTCAGTCTGTCCGCCAGGAAATTGTCTTGACCTGGGAGGTAGACTGCCTTGAGAAGGACTCCGTGATTGACAGCCCAGGAGCACAGCCATTGTGCTTCCTGACATAGAAGGAAGGAGCCTGTGCCGCCCTGCTTGTTCACGTAAAACATGGCAACTTGATTGTCCGTCTGGACCAGTACAGACTGGTGAGACGTGAGATGGGAGAAGGCCCTCAGAGCTAAGCGTATCGCCCGCAGCTCCAGGAAATTTATCTCCTGTGCAGCCTCCCAAGGGGTCCAGAGACCCTGAGTACATGCCCCTTGGCAATGCGCTCCCCAACCTTGAAGAGAAGCATCGGTTGTCAGCACTTGAGAGTGCGGAGGGGTTTGAAAAAACACTCCGAGCACCAGATTCGGAAGATGAAGCCACCATTGCAGAGAGGAGGCAAGCAGTGTGGATATTCTTACTGAGTCTGCAAGGCTCCCTGTGGCCTGATGCCACTGAGTTCGAAGACTCCACTGAGCAGGCCGCATATGCAGGGGGCATTGGGGGTTACATGAACCGTGGAAGCCATATGGCCGAGAAGTCTCAGGAATTGCCTGGCGGAGACCAGGGAATTGCTGCGAAACTGCCTGGCTAGATCCATTAATCTGTGGGCTCTGTCCACGGGCAGAAAAGCCTTCGCCTGAAGGGTGTCCAGCCTTGCTCCTATGAACTCCATGTTCTGGGACGGGAGCAAAGTGGACTTTGCGAAGTTTATGACAAACCCCAAGTGCTGAAGCAGAGCCACAGTGCGAAGGGTGGCTTGACTGACCTCCTGGAAAGACTGGCCCCTTATGAGCCAGTCGTCCAGGTATGGGAACACGAAAAGACCTTGAAGCCTTAGGTAGGCACTTGGTGAACACCCTGGGGGCGGAGGTTAGGCCAAAGGGTAGTACGCTGTACTGATAGTGGTTTCCTCCCACAACAAATCTGAGATATTGTCTGTGGTCTGGATGAATAAGGATGTGAGTATAAGCATCCTTTAGATCTAAGGAGCATAGCCAATCTCCCTGCTGGAGATAGGGCAGCAGGATTCCAAGGGTAAGCATCTTGAACTTTTCCCTCTCCAGGAACTTGTTGAGGTTTCGCAAGTCTAGGATAGGTCTGAGGCCTCCTGTTCTTTTTGGTACCAGAAAGTACCTGAAATAAAAGCCATGACTTTTCAGGTGGTGGGGCACCGGTTCCACAGCCTGTTCCTTTAGCAGACTTGCCAACTCCTGTAGCAGTAGGTCCCTGTGCAGAGGGGATCTTGGAGGCTCCCCTGGAAAAAAGGAGGGAGGTACCTGGTGAAAATGAAGAAGATAGCCCTTTTGGACTATATGGAGCACCCAGGTATCTGATGTGACGGCTGATCACCTGTGGGCAAAAAGGGCCAGCTGGCCTCCTGTGCTGATGTGAGCCAGCTGAGGAGGAGAGGCTATGCTTTCTGAGTCAAAACCCCCCGCCCTGCTGTGCAGGAGCCAGTGTTGGTGGCTTGGCGGCCTTCTTCTGCCTACGGGGCCCATGACCCTGCCCCTTGGCCTGCTGACCCTGTTGGGGAGCTGCAGAGGCCTGATAATGAGGGTATTGTTTATAGGCAGATGTCTTCCTCGGGTAAAAGGTCTTTTTTCCCGAGCCCTTCTTTTTCTGAGAAGGGGCAGAGGTTTTTCTGGACAGCCTAGTCTTGGTCAGAGTCTCGGTCTCAAGTTCAGCAGCCTTTTCAGCCATGGGTTTGCCAAAAAGGTTTTCACCTCGGCAGGGGACATCGACCAACTTGTCCTGTACCCAAGGCTCGAGGTCGGATGACTGTAGCCAAGCCTGTCGGCGGGCACCGATGCCGGCCCCGGCTACTCGGGCCGAAGCCTCGAAGCCATCGTAGGCTGCTCGAGAGATAAACTTCGAGCACTCTCGAATACCAGTGGACAAGGCCTGGAACCTCTGCAAAGGTTCCTTGGAGAGACCAGCAGAGAACCCGGCAATCTCCTTTGCCAGGTCTCGAAGGTACATGCCCATGTAGAGCTGGTATGTCTGGACATGGCAAGCAAGCATAGAGCCCTGGAAGCACTTCTTACCGCGGGCATCCAGGTTCCGGGCCTCTCGGCCGGAAGGCACCGAGGAGTGCATCTTCTGACTTTTCAGTCGACGCATGGCCGATTCCACAACCATGGAGTGGTGCGGTAATTGTGCCTTTTGGAACCCGGGGCTCTTGCGGACTCGATAGATGGAATCGACCCGCTTGCTTAACACAGGCGTCGAGGCCGGGGTCTCCCACATGCGGAAGAGCAGCCGCTCCAGCATCGGAGGAACCGGAACAGTAAAGGCCTCCTTCGGGGGAGAGTCATACTGGAGGGCCTCGAGCTCCTCGGCTCCTCCTCGGGATCCGCGGGGAATGCCAAGTCCTTGGCCATATCCTGCACGAAGTCCGAGAACCGGGTATCCTCCGGTGGGGATCGTCTCCGAGGTTCGGACTCCAGTGAGTCCGATGGGACACACCCAGTCCGAAAGGTGTTGGGTGACTCTTCATCCTCCGTCTCCCAGCCCGACTCCTCGGAGGAGGAATCGAGCGGTTCCGGTCGGGCGGGCACCGATGCCCTCCGCCCCGACGCCGAGAGAACCGGTATGACGACCTCGGTCCCGAACGGGAGGCCGAGGGAGACCGTGGCCGAGGATCGACTCGAGCTCGCATGGACTCGAGGATCAGCTCGGCCTCCGGGGTCGACTTGGACGTCGATGTCCCGATGGTCGGGGCAGATGCACCTGTGAGACCGGCGATCAGTGCCCGCTGCTGCTCCATGAAGGCAGCCAAGCTGCTCTCCAAGGCTGTCAACCTGAGTCCGAGCTCAGGAGACTCAGCATGCCCCGACGGCGTCGGGCCCGACGTCGGCTCCCCTGGAGGAGAGTCCACGAGGACTACAGTACTCACGTGCCCAGGAGACTCCATCTTGAGACGAGGTTGTTTGGCAGGCCTCTCCAACTCCGAAGACCCGGGACGGCGGTCGGGGCTATGTGACCTGGTCCTCGAGGGACCAGATGCATCTGCCGACGCCGTCCTCGCGGATTTTTTCTTCCTGCGCTGCTCCCGCGAAGGAGACCCCCGCTCAGAGGAACCCCAACGCTGCTCGGGGCCGGAGTCCCAAGATGTCGAGGCCTCTGACGAGGTCCGGGCCCGTCCGGACGCGAAGTCAGAGAAGATTCTGTCCTTTTGGTGCTGCCGACTCTCAACGCCTTCTAGGACATTTTGCCACACGGACCACAGATCAGGTCATGATCGGGTCCGAGGCAGCAGTCATGTGTGTCGGTAAGAGGCATAAGTTTCTTACACCGATCACACTTTTTAAACCCGCTGGCAGCCATCGGGGGAAAAAGGGCCCCTGCGAGGTCGAAAGACAGGGCTGCCAGTGAAAAATAAAAATGGTGCAAACTCTAGTCACGAAGGACAAAAACCGAAAAAAGAGAGAGTGGGCTCGATACCGGCGTATCGGGCCCAGGCGGGAAAAGGATCCGGCGTCGAACCGAAGAAGGAAGACAAAAAACAGGGTAATCAACTTTTTCCTCGGCGAAAAACGAACTACGTCCGTCGGGCTCCGCGGAAAAAAGAAGACTGAGCAAGATGGCACCCTTGGGCGGGAAGGGGACTGCGCATGCGTGCTGCAATTCCCAAAGGCTTTCTTTGAAAGCTGGGGAAATGTTCCGCACGGGGGCTCCGTCGGCGCCGATGTCACCCATATGTGAGGACTGACTTCCTGCTTGGTCCTGGAGAACATCAACTACTAGTATGCAAACTCAAGCTAAAGTTGAAAAAGAGCAAACCACTCATGAATGCAGCAAAATATGATCTTGAGAATATACCACTGGAATTTAAAGACTGCCTGCAAAATCGATTTGCTGCTTTAGATACAAATGACAGAGCTCCGGAAGAGTTATGGAATGACATCAAGAAGGTTGTGTTGGAAGAAAGCGAAAAGTCTCTACAAAAGGTGAAAAAGCAAAAACGGCCAAAATGGATGACGGAAGAAACTCTGAAAATTGCCCAGAAACGCAGAGAATCTAAAGCCAGAGGAGAAAGAAAGACAATCGCAGAACTCAACAGAGATTTCCAACGTGCAGCAAGACAGGACAAGGAAAAGTACTACAATGACACTTGCAAGGAAATAGAAGCAGAAACTATTAGAGGAAGAACAAGATCGGCTTTCCTAAAGCTACGAGAGTTAAAGAAAAAGTTCCAGCCTCGAATTGGAATGTTACAAGATGCTCAAGGTTCTATGTTGAATGATACTGAGAAGATCAAGAAAAGGTGGAAGGAATATACAGAGTTTTTATATGATAAAGATCAAGTGGACCAACAGCCGTTTCAACCTGTACCTTATGATCAGGAACCATTGGTGATGAAAGAAGAAGTTGAAGCAGCATTGAAAGCCTTATCAAAGAACAAAGCACCAGGCATTGATAGCATTCCCATAGAAATATTGTAGCAATCTGATGCAGCTGTTACCATACTTACAAGGCTCTGTGTTTATACCAATACTAAAGAAAGGTGATCCAATTGACTGTGGAAATTATTGCACAATTGCTCTGATCCCACATGCCAGCAAGATTCTACTGAAGATTATTCAGAAGAGACTACAACCATACCTGGAACAAGAACTACCTGAAGTGCAAGCAGGGTTCAGGAAAGGGCGAGGAACGAGAGACATCATTGTGGATGTGAGATGGATCCTTGAAAAGACTAAAGAATACAAAAAGGATATTTCTGCTTTATTGACTATAGCAAGGCTTTTGACTGTGTAAACCATGAGAAACTCTGGGCTACATTAAGAAGCATGGGTATACCAGAACACTTGATCGTTCTCTTGCGCAATCTGTACATTGATCAAGAAGCAACAGTTCGAACATAACAAGGAGAAACACAATGGTTTAAAATAAGCAAAGGTGTAAGACAAGGCTGCATACTTTCCCCCTACCTGTTTAATTTATATGCAGAACAAATCATCAGAGAAGCAGGATTGTATGAAGACAACAGAGGTGTGAAGATTGGTGGAAGACTCATCAACAACCTTCGCTATGCTGATAATACCACATTACTGGCTGAAAGTGAAGATGATCTGAAACATTTGCTTCTCACAATCAAAGAACATAGTCTCAAAATGGGCCTGTACCTTAATGTAAAGAAGACAAAGATCATGACAACTGGCATAATCAACAGGTTCATCGTTGAAGGAGAAGAAATTGAAATTGTGAACAACTTTAACCTACTTGGATCAACTATCAATAAAGAAGCAACAAGCAGTCAAGAAATCAGACGACGCATAGCTCTTGGCAGAATGGCTATGAAAGACCTAGATAAGATTCTCAAGAGCAGAGATGTCTCTCTCCATACAAAGATTCGACTTGTTCAAGCCATGGTATTTTCAATAACATCATATGGATGTGAAAGCTGGACAGTGAAAAAGACAGACAGGAAGAAAATTGATGCCTTTGAACTATGGTGCTGGCGGCGAATACTGTGTATACCATGGACTGCCCGAAGAACAAACCAGTCGGTACTAGAGGAGATCAAACCTAAGCTTTCTTTAGAAGCTCAGATGACAAGACTTCGACTTTCATACTTTGGACACATCATGCGAAGTGAGAGATCATTAGAGAAAGACATCATGCTTGGCAAGATAGAAGGTCAACGCAAAAGAGGAAGGCCAGCAATGAGATGGATCGATACACTAACAGCAGCTACGGGTACCAGTCTGTCAACAATGCCTGACTGAAGACCCAACACAATTTAGGATAGCTATCCAGAGGGTCTCCATGAGTCGACTCCGACTCGACGGCACTTAACAACAACAGGATCACTGACTGGCTGAAATGGAAAGGAGATACCACTTTAGGTAGAAAGAGGAGATGTGTCCGAAGGACGACTTTTTCATGATGAAAGCGAGTATATGGAACATGAGACACTAAGGCTTGCAACGCACTGATGTGTCTGGCCGAGGTCAGGGCAATGAGAAATAGAACTTTCCAAGATAAGTATCGTAGGAGTGTAGTTGCTAGGGGCTCATATGGAGGTTTGAGGAGTTGAGCCAATACCACGTTAAGATCCCATGCTACCAGAGGTGGCCGAAAGGGCAGCTTGGTGAGGAGTAGGCCCCTCATAAAATGTGCCACAAGAGAAACTGTGGAGATAGGCCTACCATCCACAGGCTTGTGAAAAGTGGAAATAGTACTGAATTTGTTTTGAGTTCTAAAGAGGATATATGCAAATTATATTGAAGAAGCGTGAGTAATGATGCCTCAAAAGGATTTTCATTATTTTGAGTACACCAAAACGCGAATCTACGCCATTTGAAAGAGTATGTCTTCCTGGTGGAAGGTTTTCTGGAGGAAAGGAGAATATCCTTTACAGCAGTAGAAAGGGATAGATTATGCTCTCAGTATCCATTCTGTCAGGCGGAGTGACTGCAGAATGGGATGGGGGAGTGTTCTGTTGTCCTGAGAGAGAAGACCCGGCTTCGATCCCAATGGAATCGGAGGAGTTTGTCTCAGCTGAAGTAGAAGGGGAAACCAGGGCTGATGGGGCCAGCAAAGGGCTATGAGGATCATAGAGTCCTTGTCTGCTTGTAGTTTGAGGAGGTCTTTGAAATCAGGAGGATTGGGGGGGGGGGGGGGGACCCCATTAAGGAGTCCCCGACCCCAGTGTATCATGAAGGCATTTGGATGCCAGACAATTTGGATGGTATCCTGGAACAGAACTATGGGAGCTGAGAGTTCTGCGGAGCAGCAAACAGATCTATCACTGAGGTTCCCCAGATTTGGAAGAGTTTTGCCACTGCTGTCAGATCTAGGGACCATTTGTGGGGTTGTAAGATCAGACTCAGCTTGTCTGCCAGGCGATTGGATTCTCCTGAAATGTAAACTGCATGTAGATGCATGTAGTGGAGAATGGCAAACTTCCATAATCTGCAGGCTTCCTGGAAACTTGGTTGTCTGTCCTAACCAGGATCCGACTGTCAGAGAGGTGGTGCTGGAAAACTTGAAGGGCATTCGTGACTGCTCGAAGCTCGAGGAGATTTATCTGCTGTGTTGATTTCTGGGTTGTCCACAGACCCTGTGTGGAAACAGAATCTAGATGTGCTCTCCAACCCAGCTTGGAGGCATCTGTCGTCAGCATATGTTGAGGTTGGGGCATCCAAAAAGGTGACCCTACGAGAAGATTTGTTGTGGTGCACCAACATAGGAAAGACTCGGCCAGAGGGTGTGTCACTTGGATGATATCCCGTAGATTCCTTGTGGCCTGGGTCCACTGAGATGAGAGTGTCCACTGTGCTTGTCGCATATGGAACTACGTGGACTGTGGAAGTCACGTGTCCCAGGAGGCATAGAAAGTCTGAAGCCGTGGCAGTCTGTTGTTGGCGCATGTGGATGGCTAGATCCACTAACCTGTTCATGCGGTCCACAGGAAGGCAGGCTCTGGACTGTTTTGTGTCCAGCATGGTTCCTGTGAAGTCCACTCTCTGGGTTGGAGTGAGGTGAGACTTTGGGAAGTTTATACAAAGCCTAGATGCTGTAATAGAGCAAGAGTCTTTTGTCGAGATGAACAGAGTTCTCCAGGAGAATCTGCCTTTATTAGCCAGTCATCTAAATAAGGGAAGACAAACTTTGCTGCTTCAAAGATATGCTGCTACCACGGCCATGCACTTTGTGAAGATTCTTGGAGCAGATGCAAGACCAAAGGGAAGGACCCTGTATTGGTAATAGGTGCCTTGAAAGGTGAACTGAAGATACTGTCTGTGGTCTCGATGTATCAAGATGTGGGTGTCGGCCTCCTTGAGGTCTAGGGAACAGAGCCAGTCATGTTCCTGTATGTAGGGAAGTTGGGTTCCCAGAGTGTTCATCTTGAATTTCTCTTTTACGAGAAATTTGTTTGGCTCCCTGAGGTTGAGAATGGGCCTGTGGCCTGACTTCTTTGGAATTAGGAAGTAGGGGGAATAGAAGCCTTTTGAGTAGTTGGTTTGGGGGAACTGTTTCTATGGCCCCTTGGGAAAGGAGAATGTTTATCTCCTGCTTGAGTAGGGCATCCAGGGGAGGTTTGGTGGGAAAATCTCCTCTGAAGTGGTGAGGAGGAAGTTTTCGAAAATTTGGTAACCTTTCTGAATTATGGAAAGAGTCCATTGCTCTGTGGTGATGGAATGCCATTGTTGTGCAAAGTGACAGTCTCCCTGGGATGGTGGAGGGCTCCTCTATATGAAGGACTAGTTGTGCTCCCAATGTGCGAGTCAAAAACTAGGTGTAGTTGGTGCTTGGAAGGCCGGCTGTGGCTTGGCTAATCTGGGCTTTTTTGCCTGCTTAGGACTCTGTTGTTTTTGTTGGGTATGATAGGCTGGTTGGGAATATGAGGGGTAGAACCTCCTTTTCTTAGGGTAGAAGGGTTTTTTAGCTGATGTCTTCTTTTTGGAAGGGTCAGCAGTTTTTCTAGAGAATCTCTTAAGGGTTGTGTCGTCGGTTTTGAGATTTATTTATTTATTTAGCTGTATTTATATCCCGCTTTTCACCGCGTCAAAGCGGTCAATTGGGGGATACATTTAACACGAGGGGATACGACACACATATGCTAATACTTACAGGGAACATGGGCAATGGAGGGTTAAGTGGCTTGCCCAAGACCACAAGGAGTGCCTATAGGACTAGAAATCCCAGTCCCTCCGGCCTGAGATTGCTGTCCCCAGGTGGGACTTGAACCCCCGGCCCTCCGGCCTGAAGTACCTTTGTCCTAACCACTAGACCACTCCTCCCACAGATCTCCAGCTTTCTACCTCCAGTTTTTCCCAAAAAGATTCTCCCTAGTGCAGGGGATATTGCCCAATTTATCTTGGCCCATTGTTCTAAGCCTGGAGCCAAGCCAGACGCCTTGCACCTATGGAAACAGAAGAGGTTCCACTGAATGACTCAAAAGGCATCAAATGCTGCCCTATTAACAAATTTTGAGACATTTTGGCTGTGTGCTAAAACAGCATGGAAGGCAGGACACTTCTCTTCCAGTAAGAATGGAAGGAATCCTTCCCAGTCTGTTAAGCTCCTTCAGGAACATACCCATATAGAGGATGTAAGAATGTATCCTGCTGGATAGCAAGGGTGCCTGAAAGGAACACTGGGCGAATGAATCGAGATTTCTTGATTCCCTTCCTGGAGGAATTGAGGCATGTTTTTCCACTTTTTATGCAGCACATCATTGATTCAACCACCATAGAATGGTGTGGAAGTTGTGGCTTCTGGAAGCCAGGACATTCGTGAACGCTGTACATCGAGTCTAATCGACGACTGATGGGGGAAACAGTTAGAGGGGTTTCTCACATTCGGAGCATTGAGTTATGCAGGATTTGGTGTACCGGGAGGATTGCGGCCTCTTTTGGGGCTGTGGGATACTGGAATATCTCCAGTTCCTCTGCTCTTGATTCCAGTTCCAATGCTGCCGGAATGGACAGGCCAGCCAACATGTCTCAGATAAACTCATGAAAAGACATGTCTTCCGGAGGGGCTTTACACCGAGTACTAACAGACAGTGGCGAGGGTTCGAGGCGATGTCCTGGAGGTCACTGGAAGCAAAGGACTGGTGATTGGAATCTGAATCAGATACCAGTGAGTATTGACGATGCTGGCCACGGCATGAGCAGTGTCGATGCTCTTTGATGTCCTCAGGAGCTAAGTCCGGTGTGGACCAGAAATTATCTGTGGCCGATGCTGGGGTCGGTACCAATGTAGAAGCCTGCACTGGAGTGGATGGAGTCATCTATGTTGATGCTCCCGGCTGCATTCCTGGGGCTGTCAGTGTTAGGGGAACTGAAATTGCTAGGAGAGCCGCTATATTCCTCTCCAAGGACAGCATCCACTGATCCAGAGAGGTAGCTTGTTACTGGTCCTACTACTACTCAGTATTTATATAGTGCTACCAGTTGTACGCAGCGCTGTACAGCACAGACATGTAAGAGACAATCCCTGCTCATCAGAGCTTACAATTTAGTTAAGACAAACACACAAAACACGTTTTAGTAGTGTGTTCAGACAGGAGGGGAGGATTTTGCTAATGTAGAGAAAGAAATGGCAGGTCTGAGCTACAAGATGGATGTGTGTGGAGAACGAGAGAGAGGAGTCAAAGACAATCCCCAGATTGTGGGCCGAGGAAACAGGAAGGAGTACAGAGTTATCCACAGAGACTGAGAAAGGAGGGAGAGGAGAGGAGGTATTAGGGGGAAAGATAAGAAGTTCAGTCCTGGCCATGTTCAATTTCAAGCGGCAGTGAGACATCCATACAGCAATGTCAGAAAGGCAGACAGAGATCAGGGTCTGGACTGCTGGAGAGAGTTCGGATGTAGAGAGGTAGATCTGGGAGTCATCAGCATACAGATGGTACTGAAAGAAATGGGAAGAGATAAGCGCACCAAGGGACTGGGTATAGAGAGAGAAAAGGGGTGAACCCAAAACAGATCCCTGGGGTAAACCAACTGGGAGCGGGGTAGGGGAGGAGGAGGAGCCACCGGAACACACACTGAAGGAGTGATGGGAGAGATAGGAGGAGAACCAGGATAGAACAGAGCCCTTGAAGCCAAGTGAGGACAGGGTGTAGAGGAGAAGGTTGTGGTCAACGGTGTCGAAAGCAGCAGAGGTCAAGAAGGATGAGGACAGAATACAGGCCCTTGGATTTAGCCATGAACAAGTCACTGGAGACTTTGACAAAAGTGGCTTCAGTGGAGTGTAAAGGATGAAAGCCAAACTGCAAGGGATCCAGGAGTGCATGAGAGGAGTGGAAGTCAAGGCAGCGGTGGTGAACCGCACGTTCAAGTAGTTTAGAAATGAAGGGAAGAAGAGAGATGGGTCGATAGTTAGAAGGACAGGTAGGATCAAGTGAGAGTTTCTTGAGAAGAGGTGTGATCACAGCATGCTTGAAGTCTGCAGGGACGGTTGCGGTGGAGAACAAAAGGTTCAGAATATGAGAGATGGAGGGGACAACGGTGGAGGAGATGGGGCTCAGGAGGCGGGTGGGGATAGGATCAGAGGAGCGGGTGGGGATAGGATCAGAGGAGCAGGTGGTGAGTTTGGAGGAAGAAAGAAGGTGTGCAGTTTCCTCATCAGAGATAGCAGGGAAGGAAGAGAGGGTGGCAAGGGAGGGGGGGGGAGAGTTGGGAGTGGAAGGGGGGAGGGGCAATAGTGGAATTTGTGGTGAATTAAAGGGTGATCTTGTGGATTTTGTCATGGAAATAGTCAGCTAGGGTTTGGGCAGAAAGGGAGGGAGGGATCGGAGGCAGAGGTACTTTAAGGAGAGAGCTGAGAGTAGTAAAGAGACGGCGAGGATCAGAGGCAAAAGAGTTAGTCATATGGACATAGTAGTCTTGTTTGGCAAGAGCTATGACTGACTGGAAAGAGACGAGCATGAATTTGAAGTGTAGATGATGTTCAGGGGAGCGGGATTTGAGCCAAGCATGCTCAGCAGGAACGTAGGTGATGGGTGGTGGATGAGAGCCAGGGCTGGGGTGGAGAACGTCTCACAGGACATGGGGTGGGTGGAGCGAGAGCATCCAGAGCTGAAGAGTGCAGCATTATAGGAGGTTACCGCCTCGTCAACAGACTTGGATGACATAGTGGAAGAAAGAGATGGAGAAATAGTGAAAGAGAGGGTCAAGGGATCAATAGCATGAAGATTTCTAAATAGGTTGGTGGAGATAGGACGGGGTTGAGGCAGTGGGAGATGAAAATTAAAGCTTAAAAGGTGATGCTCAGATAAGGGAAGAACTGAGTTATGGAAGTTTGAGGGTAAGGAACTAGAGAAAAATAGATCTAGGCAGTGGAACAAAGTTGGAGGTCAAATGAGGAGGTGAGGGAGAGGAGTTTTAGAGCATGAGGATCAGAGCAGTTATCGACATGAATGTTGAAATCCCCATGAATAAGAGTAGGGGAAGAAGAGTCTAGAAAGAAAGAGAACCATGAGTTGAAGTCAGAGAGAAAGGTAGAAGCAGACTTGTCGGGAGGTCGATAAATAACAGCTATCCGGAGGGGAAGTGGCGCGAAGAGGCGGATGGAGTGGACTTCGAAGGAGAGAAAGGAGTGAGACTGAAGCAGTGGGAGGTGTTGGAATTGGCAGGAGGGAGAAAGTAGAAACCCAACACCTTCACCACGGCCAGTGGGATGAGGTGTGTGGGAGAACTGATAGCCTCCATGGCAGAGGGCAGCAGGAGATGCAGTATCATCAGGGAGGAGCCAGGTCTCAGTTAGATCGAGAAGATGTAGAGCATTGGAGATAAAGAGATCATGAGTAAAAGCGAGTTTATTAGAGATAGAATGTGCGTTCCATAGGGCACATGAGAAAGGAAGAGCGGAGGGGGAAAGGAGCGGGATATGGATAAGATTAGACAAAATGCGTGAGGATCTCTTCTCAGAGTGGGACTGAAAACTAGGGGGGCCAGGATTGGGGTTGATATCACCGGATGAGAGGAGGAGAAGGAGTAGCAGAGTACGGGTTAGAGAGGAGACAGTACGGTGGAAACGAGGGTGAGGTTGCCTTAGGGAGAGAGGAGATGGTTGGATGAGAGGGAGAAGCTGAAGAGCTGATGATTGGTTAGAGGACAGAGTGGAGGGGGAAGAGAGGGTGGTAAAGGGGGATGAGGAGAGGAGGAGTGAGGGTGCAGGTAGGAGGGGAAACAATTGGGGAGTATGAGGAAAAGGAAGATAATGTGAAGTGGAGCCATGGAAGAGGAATGGAGTGGGGCTATGTAGCAATGTTATTTTACAGCAGTGAGGAAGTGATGAAGTAGCAATGGAGTCTACAAGTTATCAGCAGGCGTTATTTTTACAAGCAATGAGGTAGCAGTGGAGTCTACACGCTATGCAGTCTACAGGCAATGCAGCAGATGTTATTTTCAAGCAATGAAGTAACAATGCAGTCTACAGGCTATGCAGCAGATGTTATTTGCAAGCAATGAAGTAAAAATGCAGTCTACAGGCTATGGAGCAGATGTAGTTGCAAGCAGTGAGGTAGCAATGAAGTCCACAGGCTAAGCTGGAGATGTCAATTTGCAAGCAGTGAAATAGCAATGGAGGTGGGAATGCGGTAGCAATGGGGTCTACATGCTATGCAGCATGTGTTACATTTACCAGCAATTTATTTATTTTTTATTTATTTATTTAACGTTCTTATATACCGCACTTTTATCATCAGCGCGGTTTACAGTAAACATAAAATACTCACCGATAGCAACAGGCTGTCGTGAGTTTACATATAACAGGAAATCTAATTGGATACAACATAGGGGAGAACTTTGTACATATAAGTTATATAACTATATACAATTGTATTCTTCTTGTTGTACAGGGAGTGGTTGTTGTGATGTGTTGTGAGCTTCTTGTTGTACCTGGTTTGCTTCTGTGACAGGGTGACCCTGATCGCTCAGGGAAGCCTGCTGGCGATGGTGCTGAGTCGGCGTCACAGCAGTGGTTGTATCAAATGATAGTAGCAGCAAGTATTATACATTACAGTTCATGTTCTAGTGGTGATGCAGGTCCAATGAAAGAATGGGGCTGAGTGCCACCGTACCAGAGCAAGGCATCGGGGGCTCTCCGAAGGCCAAAGCCTCGGGTGCCTCCCGATTCACCATTAGGGCTTTGGAGGGCAAGTCCTCTCGCCAGGGATGCTTGGACTAATGTCCAGAGTCATAAAAAGTCCTGGACGATTCCCTTTGAGTTGATCAGGATCTCTCCCTCGATTCCTGAGACTTGCCCGAGGAATCTTTGGACTTTTACTTCGGTTCCTTCAGCTTCTCAGAGGAGTTTCGGGGTTTTAACTTTTGTAGGTTTTGAAGGAGATGTGTTTTTCTTAGTCTTCTTCTCCGAGTGTCTCGACTCTTTGGAGTGCTTGAACTGTGTGAACATGACGATGCTCTGGAGGAAGTGGAGGCTAATGACAGAGTCCGAAGGGAAGAGTTCCCCGAACGTTTTGGCCAGGATTCCTAGGCCCCTCTTCGTCATCTGCTTGCAGAGGGAGCATTCTTGGGGAATATGGTTGGGACCAAGGTATTTTAGACACCAATCCTCTTTGTCACCAAAATGGTGCTGAAGCACTTGCTACATTTTTTAAACCACTGGAGGGTTTTTTTCATGTTAAGATGGTGGGCAAGGCCCGGTGGGGCACAAGGGCCCTGGAGAATTTTTTTTTTTTTTTTAAAAGAGAAAAATGAAAAATATAAAGAAAAAAGGAGACCAGTATCAGGATGATACTGGTGCGGTTAGGCAGAACGGTAATAGAAAAGTTTTAAAATTCTTTTCTGCGGTGATAGGGTGGACGCGCTGGCTCCGCAGAAAAAAGAAGAACTGAGGAGAGTGAGTTGGGAGAGTGGGAAGGCAGTAGCACAGGCGCAGTGGAATGCTCCCAAAGGCTTTCCTATTGATAGTTGGGGAGCTTCCCGTGCAGCCTCTGTCTGTACCCAAAGTCACTCTATATGTGAAGAACACATTCCTTCTTGTTCCTGGAGATAGGATATTACCTAGGCAGTTCTCTTGATGAAGGAAAGAGCAACCCTCTAAGCAACAAGGTTTATCTCGCCATACTTTAAATAATCTGCAACAGCAAGCTTATAAGACTATGAACTTTGAAAGAAACCCCTCCCCCCGAAATGTTTTATAATCTTCTCTTATTAAAAAAAGAACAATTAAAATGAAACCCCCAAAGTCTAGACAATATGATGCTTAGGTCATTATCAAATGCTTTTAGATACATTCTACAAATTAATGTAGTGAAATGTAAATTTACCTAATTTACTTTCCTAGAATTCTGTCAGACCAGTCCAGACAAGTGGGTTATATTTCTCTGCCAGCAGAGGCTGAGAAAAAAAAGCTCAAGCCGAGTTCACTCCCACTATGGGAGCTGGTACTACTTTCCACTCTTCAGTAAACCTATGTCAAAGCTAAGAATCCAAGATTAAAAAAAAAAAAACCTTTGAAGGCAACATAGAATGGTTTTATTTGAATTTCCAAAACACCATAAAAAACAAATCTGATGCAACTAAAATGTCTCTCCTTGGTCAGTAACCCAGTGGTGAGATAAGATTCTAAATCAAGGATAAAATTAGTCCTAAATATCTTCAGAATGGGCTTACCTGGGCGAGTTCTGGGCTGGTCTGGCAGAACTCAAGAACAGGAAATTAATTTCATCATCGTTGTCATTCAATCCAGACAAAAGAGAAATACTCAAGCTCCACTTAGACTGGACAGCAGGAAGCCACAAAAGCCCTCAGGACTCTGTACCCAAAAGAGAGACTCTCCCGGCCTGAACGCTCAAGTTTAAGTGCTTAGAGTTGGAATACAATGGAAGCACGCCTCTGTCTTGCTATCATCATAAGGAAAGGATTCAGACTCAGATTAAAAAGACTCCTGTGCCTTCCTCAACAGGCTCATCAGCCTTCTGGCACCTGTAAACGTCTGAATTTGGAAAAGCCTGGGAACGTACATCTACCTTGAGTATGGAAGCCTGCCCCCACCTGTCTTTCTACAATCCAAACAGAAAAGGTACCCTAAAAGGCCTGAGAGGAAGGGAGGTCAGGGCCACCAGGACTAAGTGCACGATTCAAGACAAGACCACAAAGTAGGGGGGGGGGTGTCTCACGTACTTTCCCTTCGAGGAAAATGTCCCCTTGAAGAGTAGTCAGAAAGCTCTTTTGTGTCCCTTGAAAGACACTAGAACTCTATTCTACCCTCTGAGGGATGCAGGTTATGCCTCCATCTGATCTCCTCTAGAAGAATCAGACTGAAGGAATGGAACTCTCAACGGGACACATGACATTCTCTGTAAAGCTGAACCTACAGAGGCTCCAAACTAATCTAGGTCCACTATGTGGACCTCTTTGACATGAAGGATTTCAAACACCACCACCAAGAAGCACCCCTGTGAAGACTAAGCCTCTCAAGGGCCAAATCATAAGACAAAATGGAAAGGACCTCAAAGGAGGAGGTCTCTGACTGAGGGGACGTGAAGAAGATTCCCTGCTTGCATCCTCCTCCTTTGACTGAAAAAATTGCTTCTCAGTGTTTGACTTAAATGAAGAACCCAATCTGATCCCCATGCTGACTCCCCCCTCCCAACCACTGGAACCACTATTACCTTGTCCACTGGGAAATTTCCTCAATCTACAAGCATAACAGTTGATGAAAGAATTAATTATGAGAGTGTCCCCTGCTCCATTTCTATCAGGATAAATCTGTGGAGAGTTTCTGGACCCTCTACAGAGAGGGTATCACAACTATGCACCTGTGGAGATCACACAAGAGGAGAGCAAAATGTAGGAAATGCATATGTTCAAAGTATTACATCCACAACCATGATCCTGGAGCTTAGAGTCCAAAAGGAGAATTGCAACTGGGGCAGATATGGGAAAGGAAAATCTGGAAATTTAGAAGTGAGGTCTTGAACCTTTTCCTCTAAAGGAAAATAATCTCATTTGCTGAAAGGTATCATCCATTCTAGTACTTTATTTTAATGAAATATTTTCTATACAGCCTTATGCTTGGGGCATCTTATCAGTTTACAAAACTATCTAAGTAAAAGTCAAAGAAAGGGAAGGAGAAAGACAGAACAAGGAAGAAAATAAGCAAGTGAAATAGACTAAAGAATAAAATCTGTAACTGCTGGACATTGCGCTTAGCCAATCCAGCCCATCAGCTGATGACCTTATCAAATCCTTGATAAAAAAGATAGGTGTGGAGGATACTGATAGGGGTAAGAATGGATGGTTTAAGCTCAGACAAGTCTGACATATTGGTGAACTCACTACATATATTAATTATTCACTGTGAGAAAAACTTCACAAATGTGTGTCAGCTGAAAGAGAAGAACCAGAATTCAGACTGAAAGAGAAGAGTCAAGGTCATTAAAAAATGGATAGAATTTCTTTATGGGACTAGTACTAGATTGAACAAGGAATGAATATAATATTTTTCTTAGCATCCAGTACTTGAAAAAACTCTGACTTGCCCTGTACAGCCAGTTGCCTGAATAAGGGAGACCCAGAATCCTTTCCTGCTACTGTCATATTAGATCAACAGGAGAGCCTGAAGTTGCAGAGACTCATGAAAAGTGTATCTGAGAACCATATGGTGGTAATCTCTGAAGAGATCATATGGGAATGCTCCCTATCTCACTATGCTATTGACCTGAAGTCTGTGGCAGATGGGACAGAAGCAGCAGACAACAGAAGGATTTGCAACACTGCCAGAAAAAGCTAGGTAAGCACAGCATTATGGGTTCCATGCCATTTCAACCGCTGCAGGCCCTGGAGAGGGGTGGCAATTGGAGGGCCTGCCTAGGGTGCCATACGATCCCTGCACCATCCCTGAGAAGGGGAGTCCTTATGACTAGAGTAATCCTATCTTGGGCCAGCCAAGATCATTCAGGAGGTTGGAGGGAGTTTGAACATATCTGAGAACAGACATCACGGGAACATTGTGGTTTCTCTTTCCCACTAGGCCTGATTCATTCACTCGACTAGGCGATTTCCCCTCTCAATAACTAACAAGAATGGCATCCCAGGAACAACAGAGAAGAAAAAAGTGAGTAGTGAAAAGGGAGGGGGAAGGAGGAAGAACATAAGATATGCCACACTAGGTCAGAACAAGGGGCCATCAAGCCCAGTATCCTGTTTCCAGCACTGGCCAATCCAGGTCACAAGTACCTGTGAGGTTTTCAAAAGGTACATAGATTAAAGGCTGCTTCTCCAAATAAGCAGTGGATTTCTCTGGCCCTCTTTAATAATAGTTTATGAACTTTTCCTCCAGGAACTTGTCCAAACCTCTTTGAAATCCAGCTACACTAACAGCTTTTACAACATCCTCAGGTATTGAATTCCAGAGTTTGATTATGTATTGAGTGAAAAAAATATTTTCTCCGATTAGTCTTAGATGTACTATATTGTGTGTCCCTTAGTCTTTCTAGTGTTTGAAAGGTAAACAACCGATCTACATTTAACCATTCTATTCCATTTATTACTTTACAGACCTCTATCATATCTCCTCTCAGCCGCCTCTTTTCCAAGATAATCATTTAAGCCTTTCCTCATAGGGGTATCCTTCCATCCCCTTTAAAGTTTTGGTAGTTCTCTGTACCTTTTCTAATTCTGCTATATCCTTTTTAAGATGGCAACCAGAATTTCACATAACAATGACAGAAAACCAAAGCAGGATACCAAAAAGGAGAATCAATCAGCCATCAATTATGGATTCACAAAATTGGCCTTAATCTTACGAGCCTCCATATCAGCAGCAAGGGGGAAGACCTCCTGTGAAGAAAGCGTAGTTACTCACCTGTTACAGGTATTCTCCAGGGACAGCAGGAATCAATCCTCACATATGGGTGATGTCGGCGCAGACGGAGCACTCGTGCGGACCAAATCCCCAGCTTTCAGAGAAAGCCTTTGGGAGTTGCTATCACGCATGCATGGTCCCCTTCCTGCCCAAGGGTGCCATCTTGCTCAGTAAAATGACATAGCTAAAAAGATAAAACAAAATAATGGGACTGCAACTCCAAGGGGAGGAGGGAGGGTCGTGAGGACTGATTCCTGCTGTCCCCAGAGATAGCACAGTTACTTACCTGTAACAGGTGATCTCTGGGAATAGCAGGAATAAGTCTTCACATATGGGTACGTCGGTTCCGACGGAGCCTGCGCGGGAACGCTCCCCAGTGTCCAGAAAGAAAGCCTTTGGGAGCATCCCACACGCATGCGCGCTGCCTTCCCACCCATTCACTTCCCTCTCATCAGTTGGGTTTGTAGCTGAGACCGAAGGAGGGAAGTAGACAAATGAGAGCAAGAGCGAGAGAGAGAGAGAGAGAACTCCTAGGGGAGGTGGGTGGGTTGTGAAGACTTATTCCTGCTGTTCCCAGAGATCACCTGTTACAGGTAAGTAACTGTGCTATCTCCAGGAACAAGCAGGAACGAGTCTTCACATATGGGGACTCCCAAGCTAGAGATGCCTAGAGGAGGTCCCAGCATGTTGCAAATCTAATGGATGGGCCATGCTATTTCCCAGAACCTCAGGCATCCAGGGGATGGAGGGTAGGAGTTGAATTAAAAAGGGTGTGCTGTGGAACAGCTTGACTAAACAAGGAGTCTAGAGGGGAGTCCTTGTGTAGATCATAATTGTTAGTAAATATTGAATTCCAATTTTCTAATGTGGACCTTACTCAAAAATATTGCGAAAATATTTGTTGAGGCTAATATGGGTCTGCTGCTAAGAGCCAGTACATTATCCTCAAAGAAATTACCTCACTGTGAAGTAGAGGAAAATAAATTTTGCAATACAGGCAGAGGTCAGAAACCTTATTGGCTAGAACTAATCCCAGAAGAAAAAACTGGGGGAGTTTAATGAGGTTGGACTTTGGAGGAAAAGCTAAAGCTTCTGTAGGCCAAAGTTTAAAGCTCTTTGTCCTTGGAGCAGAATAAGGCTCTAGGAAAGAGAGGAGATAAATCTGACTGGTTTGGACGAAAAGGTAGAAATAGGCCTTGCAGAAAAAGGATGGGTCTTTAAGACCCCTTTATCCAAATGAAAGAAAAAAACATTTGTAGTAGGCGCTGTAGCCTCCAATTTCTTGAAGATCAGTAATGTCTTCCCTAAGTGATGTCACTTAGGATAATGACTTTACATGGAGGGCTTCAGATGTAACGTAACCGGGAATGTTACGGTAAAAGAAGGTATTTTCTAATTACCATAGAAATTGGTTGTCCATTTAAAACCCTAAGGTATGCTGGAACAGCATTAATATAGACAGTAACAAATCTTTCAGTCAGATATACTCGTATATTTTATATATATATATATATATCTATATATATATATATATCTATATATATATATATATATATATATATATATATATAGAGAGAGAGAGAGAGAGAGAGAGAGAGATTCACTTAACAAGAAGGGGTAAGACCTGCTTGAGAATATGGATAGAGAATCTCTTTCTGGTTACAAGTGGAAGAACCATGGAGAAGGTTTCATGGAAACCAGTGGAATGTTCTTACTTATAAGAAGAGGTCTAGATTTCTTTAAAAATTCTAGCCTTTGAATAACCAGGAATGGAGACCTACGTGAAGGGGTGCAGAGGAGATCCTTAGTCTTAAGACATGAAGTCTGGATCCTTCTAACTTCAGTGTAGTAGCTGGAGAAGACGACGCAATATAAGGGGATACCATGTTTGCCCCTCTATGAGGGCAATATGAGCATCATGCGTTCTTTGTTCAGCATTAGCTTCAATGAAGTATTGGGAATTAGAAGGAAAGCACTAGAAAGGACCGATTGCAGTTAAAAGGAATGCATCCCTGTTGAAGAGTTCCACTGGAGATGTGGAACAACCCAGGGAATTGAGCAATTCTTTATGCTTTCACATGGTCTAAGCCCTGGTTCCTTTTCCTTAAAAGGAAATTTTAAGGAAGATGGTGAGAGTAGGAAAAAAACAGCCATGTAGGAGCATGACTGGGCAAAGCCTTTTTAACCATCTGGAAGTTACCTACTAGGAATGGCTCTGATGCTCTCTGGCAAAGGCCCATAGTTGCAGAGCTTTTTGGTATAATTGCAGAGAGCATGTTGTAGGTTGCTTAGGTAAGATCTGGCTGTTTAATTGCCAGTGTGCAACCTAATCTATTCTGTTGGAGCCAAAAAGAATTGAAGATGGCTAAGAATAGTAGATAGGCCGGTTGCCTGCAATGATAAATTGTCCAAGTGGGTTGTAGAACCTCTCTTGGAATTATCTGTTATTAAGGCAGCAGAAAAAGTTAGGTCCTATAAATTGGAAAAGGACTGGACATAATTAGGAGTGGTAAAACTCAATCACCGTCTGATAAGCTGTCTTAAAAGAAATATTTGAGAAGATTGCAAAGGGGAAGAAAACTGTGTATGGAAACCACTTACTGGAGTAGGTATTGAAGAAAATCCTATGGGCTTAAAGTGTAAGCCCTCCAGTTGAATAGTATCACTCTTAGAGGCTGAATGACTCGACTAAGAGGGATAGAAAGTAATACAGAGTTGAGAAGACTTACAGTTTGGTAAGTCCCTGAAAAGGCAAAGCCCCCTTGCAGTCAAAACTATGAGATATCCTCATACAGGAAAACTGTCAAGGTGAAGGGCATAGCCTGCCTTGTTGTTACTCCTCTTTTTCCTTCAAAAAGGAGAGTAGAAACCTGTTACTTGTAGGGCATGATTGTCCTCAATAGCTCTTAGAGCTAAAAGAATGGATTTCTCTTGTGGCAAGAGATTCATGCCTAGAGTCGAGGATGGAGTCAGTGTATCACTGATATCTCAGTAAGGATTAGATGAACTGTAGATGCTTCTGTTGATAAGAAGTAGGTTACCGGTTCTAAACCTCAAACAGGAAAAAGAGATTTAATGAATGAAATATCAGAAACCCTGCGACTGCTGGGTTTGCTGAGCCTCAACCAGAGCTCTGTGATCCTCTGTCTTGAAAGACTGGTAAGGGGGACTGTTGCTTCTGGAGGGAGATCTGCAACTGTGAGTATTTACTTCTGGTAATTTTCTAAAAGGAATTCTTTGTATTAAAGCTAATTAATCTGTGATCCACTATTTTTGTTAAATCAGTCAGGGCCTAGTAGCAGCAGTTTAAGTTTACATTTAAAACACAGAGGAGAACTCTGGTTACATTTCATACCCAGCAGAGAGCTTGTACTTTAAATTTAATAGTCACTCAGGGCCTAGTAACAGCAAAGTTCTTTTAGCTTAAATTTACAACACAGAAAAGAGCTTTCTGGTTAAATTTAGAACCCAGCAGAGAGCTTGTACTTTAAATTTCATAAGAAGTTAGAGCCTAGCACCAGCTAAGAGCTATAATTTATCCATAGTATAAATATCCATAGCAACCCTTAGTAAGTAAAGAACTTAGATCTAAACACAAACTTAAAACTAAGATGCAGACAGCAGTCCAGCAGCGGGATGGGGGCTTTCCAGTCTTTTGCATTGAGTGTCACATGTATGATTTTCTCCCAGTTGGTGAGAGGTCTTACGTGTGCACTAGGTGCAAGGAGCTCTTTGCTCTCAGGGAACGAGTCCGTTCTCTAGAGGCTAAAGTAGCAAACTTGGAAAGCATAAGACAGACAGAGAGGTACATAGACGAGACCTACAGGGATATAGTCCTGAAGTCCCACCTCCAGTCTGGCAGCATCCCTGTTGCCATGGAGGAGAGAGGTCACATGACAGGAGAGCATCACCCTGGTGTGGCAGGAAGTGATCCTGTAACTAGGACCTGTCCTCCAGGTGATGTAAAACCCTCTCGCACCGAGGAAGTTTCTCCAGGGCCATGTGCCCATGAGGGAAGGGTTAGGACAGCCGTTATAGTTGGTGATTCGATCATTAGGCATGTAGATAGCTGGGTGGCTGGTGGACGTGAGGATCGCCTGGTAACATGCCTGCCTGGTGCGAAGGTAGCGGACCTCACGCGCCACCTAGATAAGGTCTTAGATAGTGCTGGGGAGGAGTCTGCTGTCTTGGTACATGTTGGTACCAATGACATAGGAAAATGTGGTAGGGAGGTTCTGGAGGCTAAATTTAGGCTTTTAGGTAGGAAGTTGAAATCCAGAACTTCTAGGGTAGCATTCTCCGAAATGCTTCCTGTTCCACGCGCAGGACCCAAAAGGCAGACAGAGCTCCGGAGTCTCAATGCGTGGATGAGACAGTGGTGCAGAGATGAGGGGTTTGGATTTGTTAGGAAATAGGGAACATTCTGGGGAAAGGAGGGGCTCTTCCGAAGGGATGGGCTTCACCTTAACCGGGATGGAACCAGGCTGCTGGCATTAACCTTTAAAAAGGAGATAGAGCAGCTTTTAAACTAGATATTAGGGGAAAGCCGACAGTCGCCCAAGAGCAGATGGTTCGGAAGAATGTATCTTTGAAGGATACTACCAAAAGCAGAGAGGTTCCACAAAAGAGTAAAGTAGCCCAAATGCCCTCAAGTACGGAGCAGATAGAGCTTAAAGATCCCAAATTACTCATGTCTAACAGACAAATTAATATGGATAAAATACATTCTCTAAAATGCTTGTATGCAAATGCTAGAAGTCTAAAAAATAAGATGGGAGAGTTAGAATATATAGCACTAAATGAGAGGTTAGATATGATTGGAATATCAGAGACATGGTGGAAGGACGACAACCAGTGGGACACTGTGATACCTGGGTACAAACTATATCGTAATGATAGAGCTGATCAAATTGGTGGAGGGGTTGCTCTCTATGTTAGAGAGGGCATTGAGTCAGAAAGGATTAAAGTTTTGCAGGAAACAAAATCTGCTGTAGAATCTATATGGATTGAAATTCCATGTAAAAGGGGGAAGGCAATGGCAGTGGGGGTGTACTATCGAGCGCCTGGCCAGAATGACCAAATGGATGATGAAATGCTCAAAGAAATCAAGGAAGCTAACAAAAGTTACAGCACAGTAATAATAATGGGTGATTTCAACTACCCCGGTATCGACTGGGTCAGTGTCACGTCAGGACATGCTAGGGAGATAAAGTTCCTAGATGAAATAAATGACTGCTTCTTGGAGCAGCTGGTTCATGAACCGACCAGAGGGGAAGCCATATTAGACCTAATCCTTAGTGGAACACCAGATCTAGTGCAACAGATAAGGTTGTTGGGGCCACTTGGCAATAGTGATCATAGCATGATCGCCTTTGATTTAATTAGTGGAGGAGGGATAGTAAGGAAATCCACAGTACTACCTTTTAACTTTCGAAAGGGAGACTATGATAAAATGAGGAAAACAGTCAAGAAAAAACTAAAAGGAGCAGTTGCAAAGGTTAAAGACGTACATCAGGCTTGGCTGTTGTTGAAAAATAGTATCTTGGAAGCCCAGACCAGCTGTATTCCATGCTTTAAGAAAAGTGGAAAGAAGTCCAAAAAACTGCCAGCATGGTTTAAAGTTGAGGTCAGAGAGGCTGTTGTTGCCAAAAAAGCATCTTTCAGGAAATGGAAAAAAGAGCCAAACGACGAAACCTGGAAACAGCACAAGCACTGGCAAGTCAAATGCAAGGCATTGATAAGGCAGGCAAAGGGAGAATTTGAGAAGAAGCTTGCTGCAGAAGCAAAAACGCGAAGTAAAGACCTTTTCAAGTACATTCGTAGCAAAAAACCTGTGAGAGAGTCAGTTGGTCCATTAGATGATAAAGGGGTTAAAGGAGCACTAAGAGGCGACAAGGCGATAGCGGAGAGACTGAACGAATTCTTTGCTTCAGTCTTTACTGAGGAAGATGTAGGGATGTTACCCATGACTGAAGTGGTATTTAAAGGTGCAGAAGAATTGAAGGAAATATCGATACATTGAGAAGATGTATTACAACTATTAGATAAGCTGAAGAGTAGCAAATCACCTGGGCCGGATGGTATACATCCAAGGGTATTGAAAGAACTGAAATATGAGATTGCAGACCTGCTATTAGTAATCTGTGAACTATCATTAAAATCATCTCTAATACCTAAAGATTGGAGGATCGCCAATGTAACACCAATTTTTAAAAAGGGTTCCAGGGGTGATCCTGGAAACTACAGACCGGTGAGCCTGACGTCAATACCGGGAAAAATGATAGAAACCATCATAAAGAATAAAATTACTCAGCATGTAGATAGTCATGAACTAATGAGAGACAGCCAACATGGCTTTAGACAAGGAAGATCTTGTCTTACTAATCTGTTATGTTTTTTGAAGGAGTGAATAATCAGGTGGACAAAGGTGAGTCGGTTGATATTGTGTATCTGGACTTTCAGAAAGCCTTTGACAAGGTCCCTCATGAGAGACTTTTGGCAAAACTAAAGAGTCATGGGATAGGAGGCAGTGTACTATTGTGGATCAGGAACTGGTTAAAAGATAGAAAGCAGAGGGTAGGGCTAAATGGCCAATTTTCCCAATGGAGAAAGGTGAATAGTGGTGTACCCCAGGGATCTGTGCTGGGTCCGCTGCTTTTTGACATATTCATAAATGACCTGGAAAGTGGAATAACGAGTGAGGTTATCAAATTTGCAGATGACACAAATCTATTTAAAGTTGTTAAAACCCAAGAGGATTGTGGAAAATTGCAAGAGGATCTTGATAAATTGGAAGACTGGGCATCAAAATGGCAGATGAAATTTAATATGGACAAGTGCAAGGTTATGCACCTAGGGAAGAACAACCCAAACTATGGTTACACGATGCAAAGTTCCACATTAGGAACCACCACCCAGGAAAAAGATTTAGGCGTCATTGTGGATACCATGTTAAAACCCTCGGCCCAGTGTGCAGCGGCGGCCAAGAGAGCAAATAGAATGCTAGGTATGATAAGGAAAGGAATGGAAAATAAAACAAAGGATATTATAACGCCTCTATATCGTTCCATGGTGAGACCGCACCTTGAATATTGTGTGCAATTCTGGTCGCCGTATCTTAAAAAGGATATAGAGTTATTAGAAAAGGTTCAGAGAAGAGCCACCAAAATGGTAAAGGGGATGGAAGGATACTCCTATGAAGAAAGGCTAAAAAGGTTAGGGCTCTAACCTGGAAAAGAGACGGCTGAGGGGAGATATGATAGAAGTCTATAAATTAATGAGCGGAGTGGAACGGGTAAACGTAGATCGATTGTTTACCTTATCAGAATATAGAAAGACTAGGGGACATGCAATGAAGCTACAGGGTAAACTATTTAAGACTAATAAAAGAAAATATTTTTTCACTCAACGTGTAATCAAACTCTGGAATTTGTTACTGGAGGATGTAGTAAAGGCTGTTAGTGTAGCTGGGTTTAAAAAAGGTTTGGACAAGTTCCTGGAGGAAAGGTCCATAAGCCATTATTAAGAAGGGACCCAGGATATCAATGCTTGAACCAATACAAGCATTGTGGAACCTGTGTCCCTTGGGGAAACTGCTAGGTACATATGACCTAGATTGGCCACTGTTGGAAACAGAATACTGGGCTTGATGGACCTTGGTCTGACCCAGTATGGCATGTCTTATGTTCTTATGTTGAGGTTTTGATTTTCTTAGCCTGGTATGATGTTGCCCTTCTTTGGAAACATCTGCATGATGGGTAAAAGATGGATACAACTTTTTTCCCTTAGGGGGATAAAGTTTGTTAGGAGATTTTTTACTAGCTGGGATAGAGGAAAGTTTTGACAATCCTCTGAAAGGAACAATATCAGTGTTTAACTAATTAGCTTGGAATAAAGCATCCTTGTTAACGAGATTTTCACCAGTACAAGGAGTATTTCCCAGCCTTTCTTGTACCCATTTGTCCAAGTCTGAAGCTTGGAGCCAGGCCATGCGTCGTGCCCCTATGGCTATAGCAGAGGTTCTGCTAATAGACTCAAAACAGTCCAGGGAAGCACGATTAAGGAACTTAGAGACATTTTGAGCATGACTGACTAATAAGAAATAGTCTGCTCTTTTATGTTCTTGAAGAAAAGGGTTAAAAAGCTTTAAGTTCTTTGTGACCTCTTCAAGAGATAATCCCATATAGAAAATATATGAGATAATTCTTGCTGAAAGCATGGATGCCTGGAAGCATCGACGTCCAAAGGCATCTAAAGTCCTAGACTCACGACCTGGCGGATAAGAGGAGTGCTTCTTTGCACTCTTAATACGCCTCATTGATGATTCTACAACAATAGAATGATGAGGAAGTTGAGTCTTTTGAAAACCTGGAGAAGGTGGCACCTTGCACATAGTGTCAAGTGTCTTAGAATGTGGGGATACCGTTAAAGGAGTTTCCCACATTCTTTTTTTTTTTTTTTTCCTTTATTGTTTATCAAACAAGGGGCCCAAAGGCCACAATACAAAGAAATAGAAACAAACACAGCAATGATCCACAAACTCCCAATCCCCCCCCACCCCCCAACAAAACTGCCACAGTACAATCGAAGACTCACTATCACACAAACAGAACAATAGGCCTGGCACCAGGAGTGCAGCAAACATAAATCTCTAACCCTGAGTCCCCCGACACCAGTCAGAATACTGGTCCCACACAGTTTGAAATCGCAGGGGCCGTTTAACCCTCAACGCAGTGAGGCGGTACATCAGATAAAGATGAGCAACCTGGTTCTGGACCATCAAAATAGAGGGCGGCTCAACTCTCCTCCACTGTCGAGCAATACATTGGCGGGTCGCAGTACATAAAATGCCGCACCACCCCGCCAGGTCACCCGAAAGAGAATCATTCCCCACAGCAAGAAGTGCTATACAGGGACCCCAGGGTACCGTCCGCCCAACAATACAGCCACACCAATCCTGCACCTCCGCCCAGGTTCGCTGGATGACAGGGCAGTCCCACCAAATGTTCAGAAAGGAGCCCACTCCCCCACACTGTCTCCAGCAAAGAGCTTGGCCACCCATCCATCTCTGCAGCCGCTGCGGGGTAAAGTACCAGCGATACAGCATCTTGTAGTTATGCTCCAATATAGTGCTAGCCACTACTCCAGTCAACAAACCCTTGCAAACCACCCGCCACTGCGGCCCCCCCCAAGAGCGGTTCAGTTCGCACAGCCAAGCCCGCCGGTGAGCCCAGGCAGCACAGACCGTAAAGTCCATTAACTTGTACAGGGCAGAGATCAACCCTTTAACCTGCCCCCTGGAGAAGAGCTCATCAACAGCCGCCCCCCTCTCGCCTTTCCCTCTCCTCCCCAGGGATTGGGAGAAATGGAGCGCCTGCAAATAGCGAAAGTAGTCCGCGGGGCGGAGCTGAAAGCCGCACACCAAATCCTCAAAAGTAACCCAGTCTCCCCCATCCTGGAACTGGCCCACATACTGCAGTCCCCGCCCCGCCCACCGGACAAAGGCGGGGTCATGTAGCCCAGGTATGAAATCAGGAGTACCCACGAGTGGGATAAACTTAGAGATTCCCAGCCCACCATACCACTTCAGTTGCCATTTGCGCCAATATCCCAGAGTTAGCCGTAAAAAGGGGTTCTCCACAAACTCCCCGCCTCCCTTCCCCCAGAGCAAGGCTGCCAACGTAACTGGCTTCCGCAATTCAGCCCCAACCAGAGTCACCCACTCCACGTCCTCACGAAACACCCACTCGAAGGCCTCCCGCACCCGGGCAGCCTCATAATACCGAGAAAACAACGGCAGCCCCATCCCCCCCTCCGCCTTGGGCGCGCACAGAACATTCCGCGCCACTCGCGGCCCCCTCCCGCGCCAAACGAACCTGGAACACCGAGCTTGGATCTTCGCTAGAAAGGGACGGGACACCCTTATGGGCAAGTTCATAAACAAGTATAGCAATCGAGGCAGGGCTATCATCTTAAGCAGCGCAATCCTTCCCAGCCAAGACACCTCAAAGCTCTCCCACCTCTCCAATTCCTTAAACATATTGGCACAGGCCGGTCTATAATTAGCCGAGAAAAGCTGCCCCATCTGTGCTGTGATCTGTACCCCAAGATAGCGGATACTATTGCGGGCCCATTTAAAGGAAAAAAGCTGCCGCACCCGGGCAACCTCCTCACCCGTGAGGGAAACATTAAGCAACTCAGATTTCGAGACATTCATCCGAAATCCCGAGACCTCCCCATATCGAACCAGCTCCGCCTGAACTGCCGCCAAGGAACCCTCAGGGTGCGTAAGAAAAAATAAAACATCATCAGCAAATAAAGAAATCTTATGCTGTACCGTCCCAACTTGCACACCAACGATCTCTTCGCAATCCCGAACACGCTGCGCCATGGGTTCCATCGCCAAGATGAAAAGCAGGGGCGACAAAGGGCAACCCTGCCGCGTCCCCCGTTGTAACTCAAAGGCCTGTGTAACCGCCCCATTGATCTTTAAACACGCCAAGGGATGATTATAAAGGCTCCGAACCCAAGACAAAAAAACCCCCTGCACTCCCACCTTCTCCAAAGTTTTGAACAAGAAGGGCCAACTCACTCGATCGAAGGCCTTTTCAGCATCCACCGCCAACAGCGCCAAAGACGTCCCGGCCCGGGAGCTGTGCCACATCAAGTTCAGCGCCCGGCGGATATTATCAGCGGTATACCTACCAGGGACAAACCCAGATTGATTGGGGTGAATCAGCCGTCCCAAGCTCGGCAGTAGCCGGTTCGCCAATACCCTAGTGAATATCTTAAAGTCACTGCCCAATAAGGAGATGGGTCGATACGCGCCACAATCAGTGGGGTCCTTCCCCTCTTTATGAAGGAGACTAATCCCCGCCAGCCTCAGAGACGCCGGTAGCGGACTTCCATCGCCAAAGGAATTATACATCGCCGTAAGAGGTTCAACTAACTGACCAGCAAAGACCTTATAAAATATGTTGGAAAACCCATCCATCCCCGGGGCCTTATGAGATTTCAGACCTTTAATCACCGAAAGCACCTCCTGCTCACCGATTCGCCTAGACAAGTCCTCACTGTCCTTCTCGGACAGCCGAGGAAGCCGAACACCCTCCAAATAGTCCGAGAGCACCTCCTCTCCCGGTTCGTGCTCAGGGGTATACAAAGTCCGGTAAAACTGTACAAACCTATCTTCAATTTCATGGGTGAGCCAAAGCAAACGCCCCCGCTCATCCCTAATCTTAAGAATAGCATTGCGCGCCGTCCACTTCCGTACTTTGCGCGCTAACAACCTCCCGGCTTTATTACCAAATTCAAAGGTGCGCTGCCGCAACATCTGCAACTTATACTGGGTCTCATGGAGATAAATTTCACTCAAATCCTTTTTGAATCCCCACAATCGCTCGCGCAAGGCCCTATTGGACGGATTCGCCTTTAGCTGATTCTCATTCTCCCTAATGGAGTCTAAGAGCTTCCCCTGCTGGGCTAGCCGGGTCTTTTTTTTGTGGGACCCCACCGAAATCAATTTGCCCCGCACCACCGCCTTCAAACATTCCCAGAGGGTCCCCGGGGAAACCTCACCCGTGTCATTCAGAGATAAGTAATCGGAGATAGAGTCGCGGACCTGGAGCACCACCTCCGGGTCATCTAACAGGGATTCATTCAGTTTCCACCACGCTCGGCAGGGGCCCTGCTTACCGAGCTGAATCTGACACGTCAGGGGGGCATGATCCGACCAGGTGCGTTCTCGAATCACACAGTCCTTCACCCCCCCCAACAGGGTTTTATCTAGAAGGAATAGGTCAATCCTGGAATAGGTTCCATGGACGGGGGAGTAGTAAGAATAATCACGCTGTCCATAGTTCACCTCCCGCCATGCATCAACCAGGTCCAGCTTGCTCACCAAATGTTTCAACTTGAGGCGGTGACTCCTGGGGGTAGAGGCAGTCCCCCTAGATGTATCCATCACGGGGTCTGGGGCGACGTTAAAATCACCCCCCATAATCAATTTCCCTTCTGCCTTCCCCAGGAGCACCCCCTGCAAGTTCACAAAAAACTCCCCTTGGTTGACATTCGGGGCATAGGCACTGACCAGTGTAAAGAGATCCGCCCCCAGTTTAAGTTTTAGAAGCACATACCTGCCCCCAGCATCCCTGAAACATTCAGTCACCAGCCCAGCCACCCGAGATGAGAGGAGAATCCCCACACCCCCCCGCCTCCGCTCACGCTTATTGGAAGCGAAATACTGCTGTGGGAAGTGCCTATGCCCCATACACCTCTCATCTTTCACCCGAAGATAGGTCTCTTGGACAAAAACAATATCACCCCCCAGCCGATCACACTCCTTAAAAAAGAGTTGGCGCTTCCTAAAAGAATTGAGCCCTTTAACGTTAATTGTCACCAATTTAAAGAAAGCCATGGCCTAAGGCATCTGTCCCCCATAAAGATAAGGTCTTCGAATGCAAACAATACTCCTGCCCCCCTCCCTCCCCTCCCCCCCACTCCCCCCTCCACAATCAACCCCAGCAAGACGACCTGCGGCAAAGGAACCGGAGACCCAGATAGCCCCCCCAGCAAACAGTAGTTATACAGTAACCCCATTCAAACATACAAAACCCCCCCCAAAAAAACAAATCACACAACCACCCCAGAAAAGACAGCCCCCACCCTAAGCACAAGTATCCTACATACACTCCGGTGGAGAAATACATAAGAACCCAATCAAAAAGAAAGGCCTCCCACGAACCCTTCAATCACACAGTTCAAGTGTCCACAGTAGACTGATCCTTAGAGGGTAGGTGCCTCCGCAAACGCCTGTCTCCCCCAGCTGCACGGCTCCATTGGAGATGATTAGGCCGCTGAGCCCCACTTCGTCCAGGTCCGCCATCCGCACTCAGCGGGAGCGGCGGGACGTCCGACCATCCCATCTGCTGCATGCTCTCGATCGCCGCCCCCACAGAGTGCACTGCAAAGGATTTACCGTTCAGCGAGTACTGGAGCCCCACCGGGAAAAGCCACCGGTAGCGGACATTCTCGTCTCGCAGTTTCTTAGTCACCAGCTGATATTCGCGGCGCTTCCGCATGGTAATGCTGGAAATATCAGCATAGACTTCCACCTCAGCCTCCTGCCACCTGATGTGCCCCAGCTTCCGCGCTGCAGCCAGAACCAATTCCTTGGTGCGATATTCATGCAAGCACATAACATCCCGGGGCCTATTATCCCGGCGGGGGCCCAACGCCCGGTGTGCTCTGTAGACTCGCAGGCATACAGAATCAGTGACCACTTCGGCTTTCCTCAGCACAGCCCCGCAAAACTCCTCTGCCAATAGCAAATAATTTACAGAGCCCTCTTGCTCCGGCAGGCCCCGGATCCGCAGATTTGCTCGGCGGGACCTGTTCTCCAGGTCCTCAATCTTTTGCCAGACCTCCTCCTGTAGTTGGCTTAGCGAGTCCATGCGCTGCTCCACCAAAGCACATTGGCCCACGTGCTCCTCAAACTGCGTTTCCATGTCTTCCAGCCGGCTACCCAGCCCAGCCAGATCACCTCTTACTTCCTGAAGCCAAGTGTGCACCTCAGACTTAAGACTCTCAAAGTCCTGCCGCGAGGACTCAAACCACCCCTGAAGATCTGCTCGAAGGGCTTGAATCTCACTCGGCCCCCCGCTGCCCTCTCCAACTTCTCCTGCTCCGGCGGGCTCGCCACGACCCGCAGCCATCTTGGTCGCTGGGGTCCGCGGCCCCGTCGAGGGTTTAAAAGAGTAGGCTTTTAAGTCCGCACTCGGCTTTTTTGCAGCCATTCGGCCCTCAGGATAATCTCCACCTGATTCGTTGCTTCGGGGGTGCTTTACGGGGTGTTTTAACAGCCAGTTAGGGCATTAATTCCACACTCGGGACGGAGCTGAGCATTCAGGCAGCCATCAGGTATCCGACGTCACCGGAAGCCCCCGTTTCCCACATTCTTAATAGTAGATCCTGTAAGATCTGATGCAAAGGAAGCATGATCACCTCCTTTGGAATCCAAGGGAGTTGCAGAGTTTCTGAATCCCCTGGTATGGATTCTTTACCAGGTATAGAAATGGCAAGTAACTTTGCCATATCAAGCAGAAAAGCTTGAAAAGAAATCTCTCCTGAGGGGACCCTCTGAAATGAGGGGTAAAGGCTAGAATTGTTGAAAATTCAGCCTTGGTACCGATGGATTCATCCCAGTCATCGGGATCGGAAGACTTGAAATGATGAAGCATCGGATTTTCTTTAAAGAGATGTCTTCGGTACCGCCCGAGGTCGGTACCGAGACGAGTCGGTACCGAATCCTCCATGCTAGAGAGCTATTCCAGGCTCGGCATCGAAGGAAGCAAGTCTGTCGAAGCAAGCATCGACGGTACCGACACCGGTGCCGATGTCGATACCGGTACTGATGACGATAGTCGGGGAACGGTCTGCAGCAACTCTAGCGGTACCAAAGTAGCTGAGAGATTCGCTAGACTACCTTCATCGGTGAGGAATATCTCATCCATCACCATAGCCGATGCTGGGGTGTCGGTACCGCTCGAAGCGGCCACAACCACCGAGCATGGCCCAGGTATGTCCATGGAGGTAAGAACCTCGGGAACAACCTGAAGCCCCGTTAATGCTTTGGAGCCCAAAGACTCCCGCCGGGGCTTTATTGCCAAAATGTCCCCGAGGGCAACGCCAGAGGCATCTCGATGCTTAGAAGGAGATCTACCACTCGAGGACTGGCTAGTCTTAACAGACTTTTGTTTGGTTATCTGATCCTGTGAGAAAGAAGATATTCTGGCTGGTGACATCGAGTCTGATGTGAACCGAGCATCGAGTTGTGCTCGATCCTGAAGACTTCTTCTATTTAAGCTTCTGCAGGAGAGACACTCCAGTGGGCAATGGTCAGGACCTAAACATTTTAGACACCAAGAATGAGTATCTAAAAATATATTTGTACCGCCACAGTTTGAGCATTTCTTAAGGATAGTGGCTGGCTTTTCCATAATGGAAAGGATAGAGGCCTAGTGGTCAAGAAACCGTCAGGCACTAAACAGGAAAAAATTCCTTAGAAAAAAGAAGAAATTTTTAGTAAAAAGAAAGAAAAGCACCGGCGGCGTCAAGGGAAGGCAGACGCGACCACAAAAAACAAGAATAAAAAAGAAGAATTTTCTAAGGTGACAGGAATACGTCCTGCCGGCTCCGCGGAAAACGAAAAACTGATGAGAGGGAAGTGAATGGGCGGGAAGGCAGCGCGCATGCATGTGGGATGCTCCCAAAGGCTTTCTTTCTGGACGCTGGGGAGCGTTCCCGCGCAGGCTCTGTCGGTACCGACGTACCCATATGTGAAGACTCATTCCTGCTTGTTCCTGGAGATCATCTGTTACAGGTGAGTAACTACGTTTTCTCTGGGAACAAGCAGGAAGTCAGTCCTCACATATGGGACTCCCCAGCTATAGGCTACCGAGAACCCACAGCTGAAAAAATAGGCTTCCTCTACGAGAGTCGCAAGCAGCCACAATAGGAATCTAACCAAGAGAATAGCACTCCGTTAGCCTGACACAGAAGGGTCGGAGGGCAGGAGTTGCCTAGACCTCGAATAGGTTATGGAGTACAGCCTGGCCAAAAGCACTGTTCTGACGGGACTCCCTATCCAGGCAGTAATGGGTTACGAAAGTCTGACCCAAAGACCAGGTAACGGCCCGGCAGATGTCTGCCAGTGGAACAGAGCAGAAATGAGCCACTGATGCCGCCATGGCCCTGACCCGATGGGCTGTAACACGACCCTCTATCGGAAGCTCGGCTGCCCTGTATGCCCAGTGTGATAAGGAAGCTTATCATAGCTCAGGAAGGAGCTATAGTAAAGGTGAAGTGACTCTGAACAAGCAACCTGTCAGTTCTGGTAGGAATAAGAAAACAGAATTTTCCCATAAAAGACTACCAGTCCCAGAATGCACCAGGTTTCCAACAGCCATTAGAGGAGCTGAAGTGGGGAAACGTGTGTTCAATCAAGAGGGCTATGAGGTAATCCCCAAGCACTCATCTCAAAGGGCAGGGCCTGATTCAGCACAGCTGTGCTGTGCTAGGGTGGAGCACTCATCAAAGCAGAATAAAGGTAGAGTTTATTCTACAGAGAATTATCCTCATCCTCAGTTTCATCTGGGAGATCCTCATCCTCAGTTTCATCTGGGAGATCCTCAGAATCAGCTTGGAGATCCTCATCTTGGACAGCTTCATCATCTGGAGGATCATCAGAAGCAGAAGCCAGACCGGACGGACAGAGAGGGCAAGAAACCCTTTGGAAGAAAGAAAAGCATTTGGGAGGTCTAGAGGAGTCCAGAGCAGTACGTATACTGGGGGACATTCAAAAGGCCAGCATACACCATTGGACTGGGGAAAGCCAGAGGAATGGTGCTGCAGAGCTAGGAATCTCCAGACGGTACCTGTGAGGGAGACGGCTGCACGTGGAAGGGACTCTAGGACCCGTGCCAGAAGGTATGTGAAGAGAGATCCAGTGTCCAGGGATCTGGATTGGAAGGCTGGACATAAGAATTGGACTACATACTGGCCAGGCTATTTAGAGAGGAACTCTAACAGCAATGGAAGCTCAGGTATGAACACTGATCTATGCCCTAGCTATAATCTTGAAAGACAGCAGGGAAACAAATATTCTCCTGAAAGTGCTCCACTGAGAAATTCCTCTGTGCCAATCCCTGATATTGAACCCATGATTGTTGAAGAAGGGGAAGGAGAAGTCTTAGATACAGGTTGTGAATACATGGATTGCTCTCTGTCTAAACTCCTTTGGTAATTTTCTGTTACAAAGTACAACAACCATCACAAAGAAATACAAACTTGTTCTTTAATTTACTCAGAAAAGCTCCTGAAGTAGGATTTGAGCCACGCAGTAGAAAGCAAGCCAGCTAAGGGGTTTCAGCTGGGTAACTGCTAGCAATTGAGCCTTAACTAATTACTTGTGAGCTCTGAGGAAATCACTTCTGAGTCTCTATGTGTGAAGATATAAGAAGTTAACCTGAAAAGAACAGTTTTTCCCTTCTTTGTGGGTTTTGCTTTTTGTTTGAAACACTGCTAAGAAAATATTAGCTAAAGCCTACAGAAAAGACCAGTTTGTTACCAACCAGGTCTTTATTCTTTTGCTTTGATTGCCTGACAAGTTCATCTGTTGTTTTCCTGATTTTGTTTTTCTAAGTTAAACACTGAAAGCAAGTATCCTGTTTTATGTGCTACCAAGCATATCTGTGTTGGGAGAAACAACCCCAAAAATAAATATCTTATTGGCTTTACACTCAAGCACAACTAATTATTGTGAGCAGCTGTGTCTGGTGTGAATGGACTGCATTTCCCACAATCCCTTGCAAATCATATTGATATATGCACTTGCCAAGACTGTGAACATTCTCACCCAGGCAGCCGTCTGACACCAGGCAATACAGTCTGAAACCCAGGTGGACAGCCGTCCCCAGCTTATTGGGGTTGTAGGATAAAAAGAGCTGAGAAGCCCTTCTATGCACTTGGGTACGCTGGATATAGAAAGCAAACGCCCTTTTACAGTCCAGGGTATGCAGCACAGTTTCTGCCCGGCTGGCATGCGGCTGGGGTAAAAAGGTAGGGAGCACCATCTCCTGGTTCAGGTGGAATGAGAAGACTACTTTCGGAAGGAACTTGGGGTGCATGCGAAGCACCACCCGGTTTCTATAGAACCTGGTGTAAGGCCTGTTTGATACAAGGGCCTGAAGCTCACTCATCCACTGAGCCAACGTGAGTGCCACCAAGAAAGCCACCTTCCAAGTGAGGTAGCGGAGATGGCAGGTCGCCATCGGCTCAAAGGGCGGCCAAGTAAGCTGCCCTAAAACCACATTCAGATCCCATTCGATCGCCAGAGGGCGTACCGGAGGCTTCAAAAGAAGCAGGCCTCTCAAGAACCAAGAGACCAAGGGGTGGGCCGAGAGGGGCTTCTCCTTCACCGGGAAGTGGTTTGCTGCCAGGGCAAAGAGGTAGACTCTGATGGAGTTGGACTTGAGGCCCAAATCCAAGAGGTGGAGAAGGTACTGTAAAACCACTCCAACCTGGCAGAAGAAAGGATCCACCCCCTGCCCCAGGCCGCAAACCTGCGCCACTTCAAGGCGTAGGCCCGTCTAGTCGACGGCCTCCTTGAGACCAGCAAGATCTCTTCAACATCCTTAGGGAGCAGGAGCAGAGCGAGCATCACCCTTTCAGCAGCCATGCCATCAAGTTGAGGGAGGTGAGGTTGGGGTGCAGGAGAGTGCCCCCCCTCCTGGGACAGGAGGCTCAGAGAGGACCCCAGGGGAATGGGGGCCTCCACCGCTAGCTGAAGCATAAGTGGAAACCAGGGCTACCTCGGCCACCTCAGGGCTACAAGGATGACTGAGGCCTTGGTCCTGGAGGATCTTGAACAGTCTTGGCCACCAGAGGCATCGGAGGAAACGCATACAGGAGGTCCAGGCTGCAAACGAGCACAGATCCAGGGCTTCCTGACAGAGGAGACAGGACCCCGTGCCACCCTGCTTGTTCACATAGAACATGGCCACCTGGTTGTCTGTCTGTACCAAGACAGGTTCGTGGGCCAGGATCTGCCCGAAAACTCCCAGGGCCAGGCGGATGGCATGGAGCTCCACACTCCCTGAGTACGGAAACCCTGGCAATGGGCCGCCCAGCCCAGCAGGGACGCATCCATGGTAAGGATCCTTGTGTGTAGAGGGACCTGGAAAGGCATCCCCGCCTCCAGATGGAGTGGCTGAAGCCACCAGTCCAGGGACTCTACGAGCCGCCTGGACACTGTGACCCTGAGGCAACCTGTGGCCTGTGACCACTGTTCCCTGAGGGACCATTGAGCAGTCCGCATGTGGAGGCGGGCGTCTGGGATCACATGGACTGTGGAAACCATGTGTCTGAGGAGGCACAGAAACCGTCTTGCTGACACTACAGACCTGCGACTCATCTAACCTGCCAGGGCCAGAAGCCTGCTTGCCCTGTCTGCAGGCCTTTGCTTGAAGGGTGTCGAGTCTGGCCCCAATGAACTCCAGCTTCTGGGTTGAAGACTGGACATGGGGTAGTTGATTACAAACCCTAGGTGCTGGAGCACCTGGATGGTGCGAAAGAAGGCCTAGTGGACCTCGCTGGCTGAAGTGCTCCTGATGAGCCAGTTGTCTAGGTAGGGGAAGACAAAGACCCCTTGGAGCCTGAGAAAGGCGGCCGCCACGGCTAGGCACTTTGTGAACACCCTGGGGGCCGAGGCCAAGCCAAAGGGAAGTACCCTGTACTGGTAGTGATTGCCCCCCACCACAAAGCATAGATACTGCCTGTGGTCTGGGTGTATTAGGATGTGTGTATACACATCTTTTAGGTATAAGGAGCATAGCCAGTCTCCCTGGCGGACGTAAGGCAGCAATATTCCAAGGGAGAGCATCTTGAATTTCTCCCTCACCAGGAGCTTGTTTAGGTTGCGCAGGTCGAGGATCGGCCTGAGGCCTCCTGTTATCTTTGGTACCAGAAAGTACCTGGAATAGAAGCCCTTGCCCTGCAGGTGGTGGGGCACCAGTTCTACTGCCTGATCTTCAAGAAGACCCGCTAACAACTTCAGAAGGTAGTCCCGGTGAAGGGGAGACCTGATGGGCTCTCCTGGAAAATAGTGAAGAGGCACCTGGGCTAGGTGAAGAAGATAGCCCTCTTGGGCTATCTGCAAAACCCAGGCATCGGTGGTAATGACTACCACCTGTGGGCATACAGAGCAAGCCTGCCTCCTGTGATCTGCCTGTCCCCTGAGGGGAGAGGGGCCATGCTGTAGGAGTCAAAAGTCACTGCCAGGCTGGGCCAGAGTCGGTGCCTGGGGTTTGAGGGCTTTCTGTTTACACGGGCCATGCTCCTGTCCCTTGGCCTGCTGCCCCTGTTGGGGAGCCAGGGAGGCCTGAAAATGGGGGTAGCTTCGGTAAGCAGCACCCTTCCTCAGGTAAAAGGACTTTTTACCTGAGCCCTTCTTGCAAGAAGGGGCAGAGGTCTTCTTGGAGAGCCGTGTCCTCGTCATGTACTCGGTCTCCAGTTCTGCGGCCTTGTTGGTCATGGGTTTGCCAAAGAGGTTCTCCCCCAGGCATGGGATATCGACCATCTTGTCCTGAACATATTGTTCGAGATCCGACGACTGCAGCTATGCCTGGCGGTGTGCACCGATGCCCACAGCAGCTACCCGGTCCGCCGACTCAAACCCGTCATAGGCCGCTCGAGACAAACTTCGAGCACTCACGGATGGCGGTGGACAGGCTCCTGAAGCGCTGCAAAGGTCCCTCAGAGAGACCAGCCGAGAACCCGGCGGGTTCCTTCGCCAGGTCCCTCAGGTTCATGCCCATGTACAGCTGGTAAGCCTAGATACGACAGGTCAGCATTAAACCCTGGAAGCACTTTCTGCCGAGGGCATCCAAGTTGCGGGCCTCCCTGCTAGGAGGCACCGAGGAGTGTGTCTTCTAGCTCTTCAGCCGGCGCATGACCGATTCCACAATCATGGAGTTGTGCGGCAGCTGCGACTTTTGAAACCCAGGGCTCCAGTGGACTCGATACATAGAGTCGAGCCGCTTGCTGACAACCTGCACCGATGTCGGCGTCTCCCACATGCGGAGCATTAGTCGTTCAGGAATCGGAGGCACGGGTACAGTAAGGGCCTCCTGAGGGAGGGCCTCATACTGTACGATCTCGAGCTCGTTGGCTCGAGGATCATCCTCGGACTCCATGGAGAATGCCAAAGCCTTGGACATATCCCTCACGAAGTCCAAGAACCTTGTGTCCTTCGGAGTGGACCTTCTCCGATGTCTGGACACCGGGGAATCGGATGAGACATTCCTGTGCCGAAAGGTGTCCGGGGACTCCTAGTCCTCCGTTTCCCCCTCCGATGCCTCCAAAGAGGAATGGAGGAGCTCTGGCATAGAGGGCCCAGGCACCGACTGCCCTGATGCTGGGAGGCTCGGCAGCGATGACCTCAGTCCCGAACGGGAGGCCGAGTGGGACCTTGGCCAAGGATAGACTTGAGCCTGAAAGGTGTTGAGGATCGGCTTGGCTTCTGGGGTCAACTTTGATGTCGAGGGCCTGGTGGTCGGGGCGGAAGAACCAGACAGACCGGCAATCAGCGCCCGCTGCTGCTCAATGAAGGCAGTGAAACTGCGCTCCAGGACCGCCATTCTGGACTCGTACGGAAGGCTCTGCAGCCACCGGCTTGGGTCTTGACACGTCCGGGCCTACCGCCGGTTCCCCCAGAGGGGAGTCCTCAATGAGAAAGCGTAGTAACTTACCTGTAACAGGTGATCTCCGGGAACAGCAGGAATTAAGTCTTCACATATGGGTATCATCGGTACCGACGGAGCTTGCATGGGAATGCTCCCCAGGGTTCAATAGGAAAGCTTTTGGGAGCATCCCACAGCGCCTGCGTGCTACTTTCCCGCCTTTCCAACTCTCCCTCTTCAGTTGAGTTTATAGCTGAGACCAAAGGAGAGCCGTAGACAAAGAGAGAGATAGACAACTCCTAGGGGAGGTGGGAGGGTTGTGAAGACTTAATTCCTGCTGTTCCTGGAGATCACCTGTTACAGGTGAGTAACTAAGCTATCTCCAGGAACAAGCAGGAATATAATCTTCACATATGGGGACTCCCCAGCTGAGAGATGCCAGGGGGATGACTCCAGCAAGCTGCGAACCCCAGGAGAGATGGGCCATGCTTCCTCCCATGGATCTCTGGCATCGAAACCCGGGATGGCGAGTAGGAGTTGCACTAATTCTAAGAGAGATGCTGGAGAACAGCCTGGCCAAACGAAGCATCACACCAGGAGTCCTTGTCTAAGTAATAGTGGGCTGTAAAGGTGTGTAACGAAGCCCAAGTGGTTGCTCTACAGATGTCGTCAGTGGACACAGAACGAAGATTAGCCGTAGATGCTGCCATTGCTCTCACACTGTGAGCTGTGACATGGCCTTTGAGAGAAAGTCCCTTACTTTCATATGCAAAGGATATGTAATTTGCAATCCACCTAGAGAAAGTTATTTTGGAAACTGGAAGTCCCAAATGACTAGAATCAAAAGCAACAAAAAGCTGAGAAGATTTTCTATGTGGCTTAGTTCTTTGAAGGTAAAAAGCCAAGGCTCTTTTACAATCTGAAGTATGAAGATTCCTTTCTGCATTAGAGGCATGAGGCCTAGGGAAGAATACAGGAAGGTAAACCGCTTGGTTTAAATGAAAAGGCGAAACCACCTTTGGCATAAAGTGAGGATGAGTCCTAAGAATTACCTTATCATTTATTTATTTAGACAGATTTGTATACCACCTTATCCTTCAATCAAAGCGGTCACAACACAATTGGGGGATACATTTAACACACGGGGATATGACACATACACTAATACTTACAGGGAACATGGGCAATGGAGGGTTAAGTGGCTTGCCCAAGACCACAAGGAGCATCTGTGGGACTAGAAACCCCAGGCCTTCCGGCCCAAGGTTGCTGTCCTCTAGTGGGATTTGAACCCCCGACCTTCCGGCCTGAAGTACCTTGCCCCAACCACTAGGCTACTCCTCCCTCCATGGTGGCATCGTGGTGAAATCTTGTATAAGGAGGATCCGCCACTAAAGCCTAACACTCACTGATGCGTCTTGCAGAAGTGAGGGCAACTAGGAAGATGACCTTCCAGGAAAGAAACTTCAGAGCTGTAGTGGCTAAAGGCTCAAAGGGCGATTTCAGGAGCTGCCCGAGAACAAGATTCAGATCCCATGCCACTGGTGGTGGCTTAATTGGAGGTTTTGTTAAGAGGAGACCTCTCATAAATCTTGCTACAAGTGGATGAGAGGAAACAGGTTGTCCATCGAGAGGTTCGCGAAAAGCAGCAATGGCACTAAGATGGACCCTTACTGAATTGGTTTTAAGTCCAGAATCTGATAAATGGAGGAGATACTCCAGAAGCGATTCCACAAGCACTGTATGGGGGTTAAGTCCCATTTGAGAACATCATACAGAGAATCTCTTCCACTGAAAGGCGTAGGATCGCCTTGTGGAAGGCTTCCTGGAAGCCACAAGGATATCCTTTACCTGTTGAGACAGGTTGATATCCAGGAATCCTAGGCTTTCAGTAACCAGGCCCTGAGGTGCAGGTACTGGGGATTCAGGTGCAATAGCGTCCTGTTCTCCTGGGAAAGAAGATCCGGAGCACATCCCAACTCCACAGGTGTGGCTTGAGAGAGACGCAGAAGTAGAGGATACCACGTCTGCCCTGGCCAACGTGGAGCTATGAGTATCATATGACATCTGTCTCTCTGAAGCTTGAACAAAGTTTTGGGAATGAGGGGAATGGGTGGGAAGGCATAGAGGAAGTCCCGACCCCAGTGGAGGAGGAAAGCATCCCTTACCTGACAGTTTTGAGCCGGAATTCTGGAACAGAATCGGGGAAGTTTGGCATTCTGTGGACTTGCAAAGAGGTCTATAGCTGGCGTTCCCAAGATTCGAAACACTCGAGCAAGCTGGTCTGAGTGCATAGACCATTTGTGTGGCAGCAGTATTCAACTGAGTTTGTCTGCCCAAAGATTTTGAAGGCCCAGAAGATATACCACTAGAGGGTGGTTTTGTAGCTCTCTGGCGAGGGCCCACAGTCACAAAGTTTCGTTGCATAACGACAGAGAGCCTATTCCGCCCTGCTTGTTCACACAGAACACGGCTACTTGATTGTCATTCTGGACCAGAACTGTCTTGTAGCTGAGATGGGTCTGAAAAACTCGGATAGCATGGAAAATGGCTCTGAGTTCTAGGAGGTTTATGTGAAGACAAGCCTCCTGTGGGGTCCATAGACCCTGAGTTGAGAGATCGTGCAAGTGAGCCCCCCCAACCCAACTTGGACGCATCTGTTGTTAGGGTGGTTTGGCATAGAGGCTGCTGGAAAGGAGAGCCTATGAGAAGGTTTTCCAGTGATTGCCACCACTGCAGGGACGAAATGAGACGTGTGGAGTTTCTGATTTTGTCCATTAGCCGACTCGAGGCCTGTGTCCACTGAGAGGATAGGGTCCGTTGGGCTGCTCACATATGAAGGCGCGCATAGGGACCCACATGGACAGTGGATGCCATATGCCCCAGAAGCATCTCCCGAGCAGACAGGAGGACTTTCATAGTTGCTTGGGAGGCCAGCTGTATTATACGAAGACGACGTGGCTGTGGCAGGAAAACCCTTGACTGCCTTGTGTCTAGACGAGCCCCTATGAATTCTAGAGATTGAGAAGGGGTGAGGTGAGATTTTTGGAGGTTTATGACCAGTCCCAAATACCGAAGGATTCACATAGTGCGAGAAAGAGCGAAGCTGGCTTCTGGAGCTGTTGATGCTCGGATGAGCCAGTCATTTAAGTAGGGGAAGACAAATATTCTTAGAGTTCTCAGGAATGCTGTTATTACTGCCATGCACTTTGTGAAGACTCTTGGGGCAGAAGTCAGACCGAAGGAAAGAACCCTGTATTGGAAGAGTCTTCCCTGGAAAAGGAATTGAAGGAATTTCCTGTGATCTGCATGGATGAGAATATGCGTATATGCATCCTTTAGATCTAGAGAACATAGCCAGTCCTGACTCTGAAGCTATGGCAGGAGTGTTCCAAGGGAGATCATTTTGAATTTTCCCCGGAACATAGTAACATAGTAAATGACGGCAGATAAAGACCAGTATGGTCCATCTAGTCTGCCCAGTAAGATGGCAGGAGTAGGTGCACCTGCCACTATGTGCAGGCCACCCCTCCCCATGTCTTTGTTAAGGGGTGAACCCACCGCTCCATGTAGGTCACCCCTATTTGTTGAGAAATTAGATGGTTCAGTTTATTTTGATTTTATCCTGTTGCTGTAAAGGGATCCACTGTGTCTGTCCCATGACATTTTGAATTCCATCACTGAATTTGCCCCCACCACTTCCATCGGGAAGGCATTCCAAGCATCCACCACCCTTTCAGTGGAAAAATATTTCCTGACATTGCCTTTCAATTTACCACCTTGCAGTTTCATGTTATGCCCTCTAGTTTTACAGCTTCCTCGTCTTTGGAAGGGGTTTGTTTGTTCATTATTTCTCTTTAAGTATTTAAAGGTCTGAATCATATCTCCTCTATCCCTCCTCTCCTCCAGAGTATACATATTTAGGTCTTCAAGTCTCTTCTCATAAGTCTGACGCAGGCTCCAAATCATTTTGGTCACCTTCCTCTGAACTGTTTCCAGTCTTTTTACATCCTTTGCAAGATAGGGTCTCCAAAACTGAACACATTATATTCCAATTGGGGCCTCACCGTGACTTATACAGTGGCATTAGTGCCTCTTCCTTTCTGCTGGCAATTCCTCTTTGTATGCAGCCCAACATCCTCCTGGCTTTTGCCACCGCCTTGTCGCACTGTTTTGCCACCTTGAGATCTACAGAAACGATCACACCAAGGTCCTTCTCCTGATCCGTGCACACCAACCTCTTGCCCCCTATCGCGTACATTTCCCTTGGATTTCTGCTACCCAAGTGCATGACACCGCACTTCTTTGAACAGATACTTGTTTAATTCTCTGAGGTCCAGTATAGGTCTGTGCCCCGTTTTCTTTGGTATGAGAGAGAAGGGGGCGTAGAACCCTGTACCCTGTTGGAGTATGAGTACCTCTTCTATTGCTCCCTGAGCAAGAAGTGATACGACCTCCTGACCCAAGAGATTGGTGACAGGGACCTAAGAATTGAACTGTCTTATGATTGTAGTAGGGGGCATGCTGTGAAAATGAAGTCTGTACCCCCCTCATACAATGGACAGAGTCCAGTTTTCTGATGTTATTTGTTGCCATCTTCTGGCAAAATGGCATAACCTGCCCGGGATAGTAAGGGGTTCTGGACCTTTCAGGGGCAGAAAGACTAAGTTCTCTAGGATGGAGTCAAAGCCCCTGAGGAGGCCGAGTCTGTTGAGCTTCCTCTGCTGTCTGGTCTGTTGCTGCCTCTTTTGGGCAGCATGAACTGGACAGTGTCCCTGATGGGTGTAAGATGGGTACAATTTATTTTTCTTGTTGAAAAAGGGTTTCTTGACTGACTTTTTCTTTGCTGGATTGGTTGTAGACTCTGATAGTCTGTTCAAGGTAGTATTTTCAGATTCAATCCGATTGGCCTTGTCTTGCTAATCCTTGCCAAAGAGATTTTCTCCTGTGCAATGAATGTTTCCCAGTTTATCTTGCACCCATTATTCTAAGTCTGATGCCTGAAGCCAGGCAATACGACGTGCACCGATGGAAATAGCAGAGGTTCTGCTAATGCATTCAAAGCAATCAAAGGTTGCACAGTTCATAAACTTAGAGACATCCTGGGCATGTTTGACCACAGTAAGAATTCACCCCTTTTTTCCTCAGGGAGAAGAGGGCTCATGAGCTCCAAGTCTCCTGTAACCTCCTTGAGGAACATTCCCATATAAAGAATGTAGGAGCTGATCCTGGCTGACAACATGGAGGATTGGAAGCATCAACATCCAAAGGCATCGAGTGTCCTCGATTCACGGCCTGGAGAATTGGAAGAATGCGTTTTAGCACTCTTAATCCTACGCATCGCCGATTCCACTACAATTGAATGGTGTGTTAATTGAGTCTTTTGAAAACCAGGACAGCTTGGAACTCAGTACATAGTATTGAGTCATCGAGAGTGTGGAGATACCGTTAAAAGAGTTTCCCACATTCTTAGCATAGATCATGCAAGATCCTATGAATGGGCATGGTAGCTGCCACTTTAGGAGCCTTAGGGTATTGAAGAATTTCTAATTCTTCTGTTCTAGGTTCCTTCTCCGGAGTCACCGTGATTGAAAAACCTCGAGCTAAATCACATATGAAATCCTGGAAGGACATGTCTTCTGGAGGAGACATTCTGCGTTGAGGAGAAGGAGATGGATCCTCCGGAAGGATTTCTCTGGTACTGGCAGAGTCATCAGAATCGGAGGATTCGTAGTAGCTCTGCGCCGGGTGTTCCTGCAACGCGCAGTACTGGAACCGCTTCAAAATCGGTATCGGGGTGTCTCGGCACCGGTCTGTCGATATCTGAGATAGACTCAAGGCTCGGCATGGGGGGAAGCATACCGGCCGAGGTGCTCAGTGTCGGTACTGATACCTGTGGAACAGTCTGTAGCAGTCTTAGCGATACCGAAGCTGCTAAGAGGGCCGCTAGACTGCGTTCGATAGCGAGGATTCTCTGATCCATCGCTCCTGCCGATGCCTGGGTGTCGGTACTGGCGGAAGTGGGTACGACCCCAGAACATGGCACCAGTAGTTCTGCAGAGGTGGAAGCCTCTGGAACATTCTGGAGCCCCGTTAATGCTTTGGAGACAGAGGCCTCCTGCCGGGGCTGTTTTGCCGGTGAACCTTCCTCGAGGGCAACACCACGATACCTGGAAGGAGATCTACCCTTTGAGGATCGGCCAGTCTTAGAAGACTTAGGTTTAGTTACCTGAGATCCATGGGAGGAAGATGAAGCCTTGGAAAATGTTGATGCAACTGACATATCTGCGGCAAAAAGGGTACAGAGTTTTGCAGCTCTATTCTGCAGGCCCCTCTTGGTCATCTTTCTGCAGGGGAGACACTCCGATGGAGAATGGTCAGGACTTAAACATTTAAGACACCATTCATGGGTGTCTGTGACGGATATGGTACTGCCAAATTTAGAACATTTCTTGAAACCACTAGCTGGTTTCTCCATGTTTGAAGAAAATTGAGCCTAGTGCCCAAAATGGCGCCTAGCACTGAGAGGGAAAAGACGCTTGAAAGAAAAAAAACCTTTTAGAAAGCTAGGGGGGGGGGAGGGGGTTTGAAAAAGAAGAAAAGAGAACCGGTAGGCATCGAATGAAGGCAGAAACAAACAGAAAAAACAAAAGAATAAGAATACATTTTCTGCGGTGCCAGGGTATGCGTCCTGTCGCCTCGGCAGAAAACGAAGAACTGAAGAGAGAAAAGTTGGGAAGGCAGCACGCAGGCGCTGTGGGATGCTCCCAAAAGCTTTCCTATTGGACACTGGGGAGCGTTCCCGCATAGGCTCCGTCGGTACCGACGATACCCATATGCGAAGACTACATTCAAAGTAGTTACTTACCTGTAACAGGTGTTCTCCAGGAGCAGCAGGAATCAGTCCTCACATATGGGTGACGTCGACGCCGACGGAGCCCTTGTGCGGAGCATTTCCCCAGCTTTCAAAGAAAGCCTTTGGGAATGCAGCGCGCATGTGCGGTCCCTTTCCCGCCCAAGGGTGCCATCTTGCTCAGTCTGATGACATAGCTAAAAAGACAGCAAAAATAATCAAAATGAAGTATATGACTGCAACTCCAGGGGAGGAGGGAGGGTCGTGAGGACTGATTCCTGCTGCTCCTGGAGTACACCTGTTACAGGTAACTACTCTTTCTCCAGGACCAAGCAGGAAGTCAGTCCTCATATATGGGACTCCCCAGCTCTAGGCTATCGGAAACCCAAGCTGACAAAAATGACTCCCTTTGAAGATCCTCAGCATCCATGAGAAGAATTTTCTCTGAGAACGCCCCCGTACGGTAGCCCAACACAAGGGCCGGAGGGTAGGAGTTGCCTAAACTTCAAAGAGATTACGGAGTACCGCCTGTCCGAAAGCACTGTCCCTACGGGACACCCTATCGAGGCAGTAGTGAGCTGCAAAAGTCTGGCTTGAAGACCAAGTAGAGGCCCGGCAGATGTCTGCCAACAGAACAGAGCAGAGGTGGGCTGACGCGGCCTTCGCCCTGACACGGTGGGCCGTGACTCGACCCTGCAAGGAGAGGCCGGCTGTCCTGTACACCCAGGCGATACAATCCGCTACCCAAAGGGACAACGTACCCTTGGAGACAGGCAACCCCAGTTAATTAGGGTCAAAAGATACAAAGAGCTGAGCAGCCCTTCGATGCCCCTGCATACGGTCTAAGTAAAAGGACAACGCCCTTCTGCAGTCCAGGGTATGCAGGACTGATTCAGCACGGGTGGCATGCGGCCTGGGGAAGAATGTTGGAAGAACCACCTCCTGATTGAGGTGGAAGGAGGAGACAACCTTCGGAAGGAACTTAGGGTGAGTCCGCGAGACCACCCTGTTCTTATAGAACCGTATGTATGGTCTATCAGAAACCAGAGCTTGTAGTTCACTCACACGACTGGCCAAGGTAAGAGCCACCAAGAACAAGGCCTTCCAGGAAAGGAAGCGTAAAGGACAGGTAGCCATCGGCTCAAACGGTGGGCAAGTAAGTTGTTGCAGGACCACATTTAAATCCCACTCAGGGGCTGGTGGACGGATCGGAGGCTTGAGTAGAAGCAGGCCTCTGAGGAAGCGGGACACCAAAGGGTGGTCCGACAGAGATTGGCCCTCTACCTGTGAGTGGTGTGCCGATAGAGCACTGAGGTGGACCCGAACAGAGTTGGATTTAAGACCTAGGTCCGAGAGGTGGAGCAGGTACTGCAGCACCACTGGAAGCAGGCATGAAAAAGGATCCTCCTGGCGCTGAGCACACCAGGTGGAGAACCTACGCCACTTGAGGGCATAAGATTTTCGGGTGGATTGCCTCCTAGAGGCCAAAACCACCTCTTTCACTTCCTTAGGTAGAAGTAAGGGGGCTAGAACTACCCTTTCAGCAGCCAGGCCATCAGATTGAGGGACCTGAGGTTGGGGTGCAGGAGAGATCCTTGATCCTGAGATAGGAGATCGGGCTGTACCCCCAGAGGGAGTGGAGTGTCCACCGCCAACTGCAGAAGGAGTGGAAACCATGGTTGCCTCGGCCATCTGGGGGCTACCAGAATCACAGAGGCCTTGTCCTGAAGAACCTTGAACAAGGTGCGGGGCACTAGACGCGTGGGAGGAAACGCATACAGTAGACCCATGGACCAAGAGATTAGAAACGCATCTGCTGCTATTCGAAGAGGATGCGGTTGCATGGAACAGAACCTGGGTAGCTGACGGTTCAGTGGACTCGCAAAGAGATCGATAGTTGGAAGACCCCATCTGAGAAAAATCCTTTGGACCACCAGGGGATTCAAATGCCATTCGTGAGGCTGTAGAATCCTTCTCAATCTGTCTGCTAGGGAATTTTCCTGACCAGGCAGATAAACTGCCTTGAGAAACATGTTGTGTTTGATTGCCAAGGAGCACAGGGCCTGCGTCTCCTGATGCAGAAGTTTGGAGCCTGTGCCCCCTTGCTTGTTCACGTAGAACATTGCCACCTGATTGTCCGTCTGAACTAAGACAGACTGGTGAGAGAGGACATGAGAGAAAGTCTGTAGAGCTAAGTGGATAGCTCGCAACTCCAACAGACTGATCTGCTGTGTGGACTCCCAAGGCGACCAGAGGCCCTGAGTGCAAGCCCCCTGGCAATGTGCACCCCAGCCCTGAAGGGAAGCATCGGTTGTCAGCACTTGTGTGTGTGGAGGCGCCTGAAAAGGCACCCCCTGGACCAGGTTCAGGAGATGCAGCCACCACCGTAGGGAGGCTGCGAGCAGTTTGGACACCCTTATCTTGTCTTTCAAGTCGCCTGTGGCTTGCACCCACTGAGCTCTGAGGCACCACTGAGCAGGTCGCATGTGCAGACGGGCATTTGGAGTTACATGGACCGTGGATGCCATGTGACCCAAGAGCCTTAGGAAATTTCTGGCGGAGACCAGAGAGCCGCTGTGGAATTGTTTTGCCAAAGCTATCAGTCTGTGGGCCCTGTTCTCGGACAAATAAGCCTTCGCCTGGAGGGTATCCAATCTTGCTCCTATGAACTCCATGTCCCGTGAGGGGAGCAAAGTGGACGTTGCAAAGTTTATTACGAAGCCTAGATGCTGGAGAAGAGAGACAGTGCAAAGGGTGGCCTGTTGTGGAGACTGACCGCTGATGAGCCAGTCGTCCAGGTATGGAAAGACAAATATGCCCTGGTTTCTGAGATATGCCGCCACCACCGCCAGGCACTTGGTGAAAAACCCTGGGGGCGGAGATGAGGCCAAATGGAAGTACTCTGTATTGAAAATGACTTCCTCCCACTACAAATCTGAGATATTGTCTGTGGTCTGAATGAATGAGGATGTGAGTATAAGCATTCTTCAGGTCTAAGGAGCATAGCCAATCTCCCTGCTGGAGGTAGGGCAGCAGTATTCCAAGAGTAAGCATCTTGAACTTTTCCCTCTCCAGGAACTTGTTGAGATTTCGCAAATCTAGGATGGGCCTGAGACCTCCAGTCCTTTTTGGTACCAGAAAGTATCTGGAATAGAAGCCTCGCCCTATCAGGTGGTGGGGCACTGGTTCCACCGCCTGCTCCTGTAGAAGACTTGCCAACTCCTGAAGGAGGAGGTTCCTGTGCAGAGGGAGTCTTGGAGGCTCCCCTGGAAAATAGGAGGGGGGTAACTGGTTGAAGTGGAGCAAATAGCCCTTTTGGACTATGCTCAGTACCCAGGTATCCCCTGTTATGGCTGACCACCTGTGGGCGTATAGTGTCAGCCGGCCTCCTGTGCTGAGAGGAGCGGCTATGCAGTGGGAGTCAAAACCCCGCTCCCTGCTGTGCAGGAGCCAGAGCTGATGGCTTGGGGGTTTTCTGCCTACGGGGCCCATGTCCCTGCCCCTTGGCCTGCTGACCCTGATGGGGAGCTGTAGAGGCCTGAAACTGAGGGTAGGATTTGTAGGCAGTAGCCTTCCTCGGGTAAAAGGGCTTTTCCCCTGAACCCTTCTTCTTCTGAGAAGGGGCAGAGGTTTTCCTGGACAGCCTTGTCCTGGTGAGAGTCTCAGACTCGAGCTCTGCAGCCTTTTCAGCCATGGGTTTGCCAAAAAGGTTTTCACCTCAGCAAGGGACATCGACCAACTTGTCCTGTACCCATGGCTCGAGGTCCGATGACTGTAGCCAGGCCTGACGGCGTGCACCGATGCCGGCCGCGGCTACTCAGGCCGAAGCCTCGAAGCCATCATAGGCAGCTCGAGAAAAACTTTGAGCACTCTCGAATCCCTGATGACAAAGCCTTAAACCTTTGCAAAGGTTCCTCGGAGAGGCCAGCTGAGAACCCGGCAATCTCCTTTGCCAGGTCTCGGAGGTACATGCTCATGTACAGCTGGTAAGTCTAGACACGGCAAGTCAGCATAGAGCCCTGGAAGCACTTTCTACCGAGGGCATCCAGGTTCCGGGCCTCCCGGCCGGGAGGCACCAAGGAGTGCATCTTCTGACTCTTCAGACGATGCATGGCCGATTCCACAACCATGGAGTAGTGCGGTAGCTATGCCTTCTGGAACCCAGGGCTCTTACGGACTCGATAAATGGAATCGACCCGTTTGCTGAGAACCGGCGCTGAGGCCGGTGCCTCCCACATGCGTAAGAGCAGCCGTACCAGAATCGGAGGAACTGGTACAGTAAAGGCCTCCTTAGGTGGAGAGTCATACTGGAGGGCCTCGAGCTCCTCGGCTCGAGGCTCCTCCTCGGGATCCGCGGGGAAGGCCAAGGCTTTGGCCATGTCATTCACTAAGTCCGAGAACCGGGTATCCTCCGGTGGGGACCGTCTCCGAGGCTCGGACTCCGTTGAGTCCGATGGGATGCACCGGGTCCGGAAAGTGTCCGGGGACTCCTCGTCCTCGGTCTCCCACTTGGACCCCTCCGAGGAGGAATCGAGCGGCTCCGGCCGGGTCGACGACCTCGGCCCCGAGTGGGAGGCCGAGGGGGACCTTGGCCGAGGATCGACTCAAGACCGCATCGACTCGAGGTCCCGGTGGTTGGGGCAGATGCACTGTTGAAACCAGCGATCAGTACCCGCTGCTGCTCCATGAAGGCAGCCAAGCTGCTCTCCAAGGCTGTCAACCTGAGACTCAGCAGCCCACGACTCGGGCCCTGACGGCGTCGGGCCGTATGTCAGCTCCCCCGGAGGGGAGTCTATGAGGACAACAGCACTCACGTGACTTGGGGACTCCGGCTCCACTCGAGGCAACTTAGCAGGCTTCTCCGACTCCGAGGACCAGGGATGGCGGTCGGGGCTATGTGACCTGACCCTCGAAGGGCCAAGGGCGTCCACCGATGCCGCCCTTGCAGGTTTCTTCTTCCTTCTATGTTCCCGAGAAGAAGACCCCCTTTCAGAGGAACCTCGACAGTGCTCAGGGTCTGACTCCCGAGATGTCGAGGCCTCTGATGAGGTCCGGGCCCAGCTGGATGCGGAGTCAGAAAAAAGTCTTTCACGCTGATGCTGACGGCTCCTCAGCACCTTAGAGGACATTTTGCCGCACGGGACATAGACCACCGGGTCATGGTCGGGCCCAAGGCACTGGAGGCAGCAGTCATGTGTGTCGGTGAGAGACATTAGCTTCTTACACTGATCACACTTCTTGAACCCGCTGGCAGCCATCGGGGAAAAAGGGCCCCTGCAAGGTCGAACGACCGGGCTGCCAGTGAAAAAGAGAGAAAAAAAGTGGGAACGCTAGTCACGAAGGACAAAAACCGAAAAACTAGCTCCAGGCTCGATACAGGTTGTACCGGGCCCAGGCGGAAAGAGGAACCGGCGTCGAACCGGGCAAAAACCACTAATCCAACGCAGGAAAAATCAACTTTTTACTGGGTGACGACACATGTCCGTCGGGCTCCGCAGAAAAATGAAAACTGAGCAAGATGGCACGCTTGGGCGGGAAGGGGACCGCGCATGCGCGCTGCATTCCCAAAGGCTTTCTTTGAAAGCTGGAGAAATGCTCCACATGAGGGCTCCGTCGGCGCCCACGTCACCCATATGTGAGGACTGACTTCCTGCTTGGTCCTGGAGAACTGCTTGTTCCTAGAGATTAGTTGTTACCTGCCTCACTGATCAGTCTCCCGACGAGGAACCTTTGCTAGGCGCTCCTTCTCCGCGGGAGGAGCCGGGTCGCTCGGAGCCATCCAGAGACGCTGCCTTCGAGGATTTCTTCTTCCTCTTGTGTTCCCTTGAAGGAAACCCCCTCTCCAAGGAACCTCAACGATGCTGGGGCTCGGAATGCTCCCCCCCCCCCGAGACGTCTAGGCCTCAGACGAGGTCCGGGCTCTCAAAGGCAAGGACTCAGAAAAACTCCTGTCGTGCTGCTGCTGGTGGCTCTTCAGGGCCTTAGAGGACAATTTCCTACACGGACCGCAGACCATCGGGTCGTGGTCTGGCCAGAGGCACCGGAGACAGCAGTCATGTGTATCGGTGAGGAACATAAGTTTGACACACCGATCACATTTTTTAAACCCGCTGGTAGCCATTGGGGGAAAAAGGGCCCCTGCAAGGTCGAAGACCTGGGCTGCCAGTGAAAAACAAAAAGGGCGCGAATGCCAGTCATGAAGGACAAAAACCGAAAACGGACTCGATAACGGTGTATCGAGCACAAGGTGGGAAGAGGAACCGGTGTCGACCGGACGAAAGAGAAAATTTTACTTTTTTCACGGGGACACAGGGACTACATCTGAAGGGCTCCACGGAAAAAAGGAGACTGAGCAAGATGGCACCCTTGGGCAGGAAGGGGAAAGAGCATGCATGATAGGAACTCTCAAAGGCTTTCTCTGAAAGCTGGGGATTTGCTCCGCATGAGGTTGGTAAGCAGGTGTGTAAGAAGGGTAATATCTCTTCTTTATAGAGAAGAAAGGTTTCTTTGGCAGAACCTTCCTCTTTGTGTGATCAACCATTTTCCTGGAGAGGCATTTAAGGGTGAGATCATCTGTTTCAATCTCTCTCTCAAACCTTTCCCAAAAAAGATTTTCTCCTGTACATGGGATATTGGCCAATTTGTCTTGTATCCACTGTTCAAGATCTGAGGCCATCCTTCGAGCGCCAATGCAAACTGCTGAGGCTCTACTGGTTGATTCAAAAGCATCAAAAAATGCCCTGGTAAGGAATTTAGAGGTATTTTGACCTTGTTTGATCACGGCTTGGAAGGCACTTCTCTTATCATTAGGAAGCATGGGGGCAAATGTCTCCAAATCTCTGATCAAATCCACAAACAACCCCAAAAACGGTAATCAAAAGTAGTGTGTAACACTATGAAACAAGATACCGTGGAGACCCTCAGTGATATATTTTACATTATTTTTTGTCGGACATAAATCGTGAAGGGAAGGCACTGTATCCGACAAAAAATAATGTAAAATATATCACTGAGGGTCTCAACAGTATCTTGTTTCATAGTGTTCCAAATCTCTGATGACATCCTTGAGGAACATGCCCTTGTATAACATGTAGGAAAGTAATCCTTGAGGTCAGCATGCATGCCTGAAAACATCAACACCCAAAGGCACTGGAAGCATGGAAGAGTGATTCTTTGAACTCTTCATTCAGCGTATGGCCGATTCTATCACTATTGAGTGGTAGGGAGCTGAGACTTTTGAAAGCCTTGACTGTCAGGAACTTGGTACATGGTATTGAGTCTTTTACTGATGAGCGGAACCATGAAGGGAGGCTCCCACAAGCGAAGCATGATATCCTGCACCGGATGCTTCTTTAGGCGTAGGAGGGTGTTGGAGGATCTGAAGTTCCTCCGCCCTCGGGTCCTTCTGAGGGTACGGTGCTTTGCAGCCCTGCTGCCACATCGCGGATGAACTCTTGGAAAGACATGTCCCTCGGTGGAGACCAGCACTACTCTTGAGGAGGGGATGGGTCCAAAGGAATGCCTGGAAGGTCTTGGGAATCATGAGAGTCCTCATGAGAATTGGATGAAGAGGAGTCAGAGTCCGACAAAAAATCGAAGTATCGGCGATCATGCTTATAAACCCAATACTTCACCAATGTCGAGGGTCAATGCCAATACCAATGCTATGTGGTATCAGGATTGGGAGCTCTGACAGTGTTAGCCTGTTGAGTACCGGTGTATTCAGTCAAGCGATACTGGCTTAAGGACCGGCATCGGAGCCAATAGCATTGGCTGTTGGCTGGGTACTGAAGCCTGCACTGCTGGAGCTGTCGATAGTCTGTACCGAGGCTGCCAGGAATGTCTGGGTGGATTCACCTATGGGGCTTTGCACCACCATCCCAGAACACAGTACTAGTAGCTCTCCAGAGGTCGATTCCTCAAGAGCGTCCCAGAGCCCCTCTTGTGCTGTGGAGGACTGTTTGGCTGGCCAGTTTGCATCTGAAGCACCCTTCGGTGAGTCTCGGTGCCTATGATGGGACTTTCCTCTTCACTCTATCGGTCTTTGATGCCTATGTCTTCCACTTACTTTTATACCTGGACTTTGCCGAGACCTGAGAATCACATGAGAAGGCTGATGTTCTCTATGATGTGTAAGCCACTGAAATTGAGTCTAGGGCGAATAGGAAACCATACTGTCTGGCTCTATTCTGTAGACCTCTCTTTGTCATTTGTTGGCACAAAAGACAAGACTGGTGAATGGTTCAGGCCCAAACATTTCAACCAGTCATGTTTATCCATTACTGATATTGTACCAGAACATTTGGTATATTTTTTTAAACCCACTGATGGGTTTTTCCATATTTAAAGGTCTCTTTAAATACAGAGAGAAAAAAAATGTAGGTCTTAGGCCTAGTTGGCCGTGAATACCGCTGAGAAGAAAATAAAAATAAAATTTTTAAAGTAAAATGAAAAATATCAAGACCAGTGTCAGAGTGACAAAACTGGCATCGATGGAAAGGCAGAGCACAGAATTTAAAAAAAAGAATGTTATTCAGTGGTGGTTACGCGGAAAATGAAGAACTGAGGACAGAAGTTGGGAAGGCGGGAAAGCAGGTGCAGTGGTCTGCTTCCAAAAGCTTTCTTATTGGACACTGGAGAGCATTCCTGCGCTGGCTCTGTTGGTACCCATATGTGAAGACTGCATTCCTGCTTATTCCTAGAGATTGCATGGCGAAGGTGTGAACTGAGGACCAGGTGGTGGCTAGGAAGATCTCCAGCAAGGGAACTGAGCGGAGGTTAGCCACAGATGCTGCCATGGCTCGGAAGCTGTGCGCCGTGATGCTCCAGCAAAAGATCTGCCTGTCCATAGGTGAAGGCGATGCAGTCCACCACCCAGGTGGACAGAGTACGCTTGGAGAATGCTATGCCCAGATGATTAGGGTCTTAAAAATAAAGAGCTGCGAGGAGCGGCAATGGGGCTTTGTCTGCTCTAAAAAATAGACCAATGCCTGCTAACAGTCTAGCTTATGGAGAGCTGCCTCTGTCCTACTGATAAGATGTCACGGAAAAAAGGTGGGAAGCACCATCTCCTGGTTGAGGTGGAATGGGGAAACCACCTTAGGGAGGAACTTAGGATGTTTCCAGAGCACTAACCTGTTCCTGTGAAACCTGGTGTAGGAGCCATGAGCCACTAGAGCCTGCAGCTCACTGACCCTGCATGCAGACGTGAGTGCCACGAGGAAGACCACCTTTCAGGAGAGACACTTGAGGTGGCAGAAGCCAGTGGTTCAAAGGGTGGAGCGATGAGCTTCGAGGGGACCACACTGAGATCCCATGCTGTCACTGGCAATCGAATGTGTGGTCGAGACAGCAGGAGGCCCCTCTGGAAGCGAGGCATGAGAGGCTGGGCAGAGAAGGGCTTCCCCTTGATGAGGTGATGGTGCGCCAATAGTGCACCGAGGTGAACCTTGATGGAGTTAGACGTCAGACCAGCGTTAGACAGGTGCAGGAGACCAGAGTAGCTGCAGTACCAGCTAGACAGAACAGAAGGCGTTGGCATCCCTTTCCGTACAACAAAACGAGAATTTATGCCACTTGAATTTACACCTCTTCCACCTCCCTAAGCAACTCTAACTGGGCCAGGGCTATCCTTTCAGCAGCCAGGCAGACAGGGCAGGGACCCCGGGTTGGGGTGCAGGAGAGTTCTGTCCTTCCGCGAGAGCAGGTCTGGGGCAGCTCCCCAGGAGGCACCCAAGACAGGCTGAGGAGCAGCGGAAACTATGGCTTCTGGGGCCACCAGGGGACTTATAAGGATCAGGGTGGCCCGGTCGAGCTAGACCTTCAAAAGAGTCTTGGCAATGAGCGGTATGGGAGGGTAGGCATAGAGGAGACCTTCCATCCATGGAATGAGAAACTTATTGGCAGCCACCCGGGAGGGGTGCACCGCTCTGGAGCAGATGCAGGCCAGCTGAGCATTGGCTGGGCAAGAAATCCATCACAGGACGACACCAGTGACGGAATGGTCGGTTGGCCACCCGCGGGGCTGGAGAATCCGGCTCAGAAGGTCCACCAGAACACTGTCCTGGCCAGGGAAGTACACGGCCCTGAGGAGCATCCCACTCTTGCTGGCGAAGGAACAGAGATGGATTGCTTCCCAGCAGAGAAGGGACAACCCCATGCTCTCTTGCTTGATGATGCAGAACATTGCCACCTGGTTGTCCATTTGAATCAGAATGGATTGGTTCCGCAGTGATGAAAAGCTTGGCAGGTGCAGGCAATGGCTCGGAAAACTAGGAAGTTAATCTGCTGGAGGCTCTCTGATGCCGACTGCAGGCCCTGAGTGTGGGTTGCTGCAGTGGGCTCCCCAGCCCAACTTGGAGGCATCCATGGTGAGGACCCTCTGGGGAGTTGGGACCTGGAAGGGCATCACTGCCAGCAGGTTCCGCGGCTTTTGCCGCCAGGCGAGGGACTTGGTGAGGGGACGGGTGATAGTCACCCTGTCCAGCAGGAGCCCCGATGCCTGGAACCACTGGGAGCAGAGGTTCCATTGGGCCTGATGTATGTAGAGATGGCTGTCTGTTGTGACGTGCACAGTTGAGGCCATGTGCCCCAGGAGATGCAACATGAGCTGGGTAGAGAATGAATTTCGGCCCTGAACCTTCCTCGCGAAGGCCGTTAGGCCCTGTCGAGGGGGAGGAAGGCCCTGACCTGGACTGTGTCTAACACCACCCCTATGAACTCCAGGCAGTGGGTCAGCTGCAAGTGGGACCTGGGGTAATTGATGACAAACCCCAGGTGCTCCAGAGTGGGAAATGGTGTAGTGTGCCGCTTGCTGCACTTCGATGGCTGTGCTGCTTGACAAGCCAGTCATCCAGGTAAGGGAAGACGAACACCCACTGCAGGCACAGGTGAACAGCAACCACCGCCAAGCACTTGGTGAACACCCTTGGGCTGAAGCCAGGCCGAAGGTCAGGACCCTGCATTGGGAGGTACTGCAGGTGGCACAGATGGATGGAAACTGTGCGTGTATGTGTCTCGGAGATCTAAGGAGCACAGCCAGCCAATCTCCCTGCTAGAACTAAGGCAGCAACGCTCCAAGGTAGAGCATTTTGAACTGCTCCTCGGTAGAGCATTTTGAACTGCTCCTCATCAAGAACCTGTTGAGATCTCGAAGATTCAGAATAGGACAAAAGCCGCTGGTTCTCTTGGGAACCAGGAAGTACTGGGAGTAGAACCTCTTGCCCTTGAAGTGGGGCGGGACTAATTCCACCACCCTATCAGCCAGAAACTCAGCAAGCTTTCGCTGGAGCAGGTCTTGATGAAGGGGAGTCATCGGGAGTTCCCCTGGAATGAACGGGGGCAGCATCTGAACGAAATGGAGGAGGTAGCCCTCCCCCCATCACATGGAAGGCCCAGGTGTCGGTGGTGATGCTGGACCACTGGCTGGCATAGAACACCAGACGCCCTCCCATGTGCTGGGGAGCTAGACCTCCCGGGGGAGGAGAGGCTATGCTGAAGGGCTCAAAAGCCTCCTCCTCCCAGGTTGTAGCTGGGGTGCCGCCTGGGGCTTGGAGGGGCCTTAGGCTAATGCGGGCCCTGTTGGGGAGTTGGGAAGGTTGGGGGTAGTTTCCGTAAGCTGTCCTCTTCTTCAGGTAAACAAGCTTTTTCTCAGAAGTCTTTCATCAGGAAGGGTGAGCGGTTTTCTTGGCGAGCACAGTCCTGGTCAGGAACTCAGACTCCAGCTCAGTGGCCTTGTCCATCATGGACTTAATGAAGAGATTCTCCCCCAGCAGGGGACATTGACCAACTTGTCCTGAACCCATTGCTCCAAGTTGGAAGACTGTAGCCAGGTCTGATGGCGAGCACTAATGCCCACCGCAGCTACTCTGTTCACTGATTCAAAGCCATCACAGACCGCACAAGTGATGAATTTGGAGCACTCCTCGACAGTCGAGGTTAGGATCCAGAACCACTGAAGAGGTTCTTCTGCCAGCCCAACCGAGAACCCAGCAAGCTCCCTCGCCATATCCCGCAAGTACATGCCCATGTACAGCTCGTAAGCCTGGCTAGCAGATGAGCATCAAGCCCTAGTAGCACTTTCTGCCTAAAGCATCCATGGCGCAGGCACTGAGGAGTGCATCTTCTGGCCCTTGATCCAGCGCATGGCTGACTCCACTATCATGGAGTTATGAGGCAGCTGCCCCTTCTGGAACTCAGGGCTCTTGCGGACTCAATACATGGAATGGAGCCACCTGCTCACAATCAGCACCGAGGCCGGAGAGTTCCACATGTAGAAGAGAAGCCATTCCAGAATGGAGGAACAGGCATCGTAAGTGCCTCCTTCTGAGGGATCTCGTACTGGAGGATCTCAAGGTCTTCCACCTGAGGCTCCTCCTTGGACTACGTGGTGAAGGCCAAGGCCATCGCCATGTCCCTGAGGAACTCTAAGGAGGAGATGTCCTCGGGAGGGGCCTGTGTCAGTCCTCTAGAGGGGAGTGGTCCAAAGGGACATCCCAATGGAGGTGGATATCGGGGGACTCATCATCAGTCTGTTATTCCGACTGAGTCGGAGAATACCTTGAGAACTCTCCAGGCTTCGGGACCATGCCAGGTCACCGGCGCTGTGAGGCCCCCGTAGCCCCTGCATTTCGACCCAGAGGTGCTGTTAGGGGAAATCTTCTGTCCTGAACGGGACAGAGATTGATGCCGGTAATCGTCTCAAGGCCGATGGTGCTCGAGGACCGGTTCCACGACCTCGAGATGCCCTTGCGGTAAAGGGGCTGGTAGTCAGGACAGATGACCTGGGGGAACTGAGCATTGGTCCACGCTACTGGGCCAAGACAACAGCGATGCTGCGCTCGAGGCCGCCATTCTGACTTCAAGGACATATGGCTCTACAGCCACCGGTGTTGGTAACAGATACGTTGGGCCAGATGCCAGCTCTTTCGAGGGGGTGTCCTCGATGAGGATGGGCTCAGGAGACCGGGGTAGATCTCCTGACGCAGATGGTGTTCTCTCCCACAAGGGCAGCTCCCAGCCATTGCCCATGGAACATACCCACAGCTCCAGAATCATTGCCTGACGCCACTGCCCATGGAACATACCCACAGCTCCAGCATCATTGCCTGACGATGCCCACAGACAATGTCTGGGTCTTTGAGGGCAGCCTTCAAAAGACGATCCCCAGTCCGGCGACCTCTGGGCTCAGAACTAGCATGGCTGTCACGCGAGGCTGAAGCCACTGCGGCAGCCACTGAGGGTGCAGCTCCGTGAGAGGCACTGGGGTCGAATCGGAGGTCTTGTCAAACATGGACTCTATCAGCAAATGATGAGCAAGGGACAAAGGAACTATAAGAAGCAGCAAGAGTCCACAGGCAACATCGTGGTCGACACTGAGGCTTCGGAGGCGGCAGTCATGCAGATCCGTGCAGACATGGTATGTCTGCAGTGATCATATTGTTTAAACCCACTGGCCAAGGACATAGTGGGGAAGACGGCACCCGCAAGATCATACACAAGAAACATAGAAATATGACGACAGAAAAAGACCACGTGGCCTATCTAGTCTGTCCTTCAATATCAACAACTACAACAGTCCCCTTTTTTCCTTTAGAGATCCTCTGTGTGTGTCCCATGCTTTTTTGAATTCAGTTACTGTCCTCATCTCTACCACCTCCACTGGGAGACTATTCCACGGATCCACCACTCTTTCCGTAAAGAAATATTTCCGCATATCACTCCTGAATCTATCCCCCTTCACCCTCATCCCATGTCCCCTCGTAGCAGAACTTGCTTTCAATTGAAAGAGGTTCTCACCCTGAACATTTATGCCACGGAGGTATTTAAACAAACATCTCAATCATATCACCGCTATCTCACCTTTCCTCTAAGGTGTACATATTAAGCTCCTTAAGTTTGTCCTCATATGCTTTTTAATGAAGACCACTAACCATTTTAGAAGCCACCCTCTGCACAGACACCATCCTGTTCACATCCTTTTGAAGGTGCGGTCTCCAGAATTGCACACTGTACTCCAAATGAGGTTGCACCAAAGACAAACAGAGGCACTATCACCTCCTTTTTTCTGCTAGCCATTCCTTTCCGTATGCACCCAAGCATCCTTCTAGCTTTTGCCGTCCCCTTTTCTACCTGTTTAGCTACTTTAAGATCATCAGACACAACCTCGCTTAGGTCTCGCTCTTCTTTAGTGGACAAAAGTACTTCACCCCTATACTATATTGCTCCCTTGGATTGCTGCAGCCCAAATGCATGACCTTACTTTTTTTAACATTAAATCCCAGCTGCCAAATTCTAGACCATTCTTCAAGCTTAGCTAGATCCCTCCTCATGTTATCTACACCTTCCTGGGTGTCTACTCTATTGCAGATTTTGGTATCATCCGCAAAGAGGCAAACCTTAGCCGACAGCTCTTCCGCTATATCACTAACAAAGATGTTAAAAAGAATCAGACCAAGGACAGATCCCTGGGGCACACCATTGGTAACATCCTTCTCCTCAGAGTGAGCTCCATTTACCTGTACTCTTTGTCGCATCCCACCCAACCAATTTCTAACCCAAGCAGTATCTTTAGGGTCCATCCCTAGGGTGCTCAGTTTGTTTATAAGTCGCCTGTGAGGAACAGTGTCAAAGGCTTTACTGAAATCTAAATACACCACATCTAAGGCTCTCCCTCGGTCCAACTCCCTGGTCACCCAGTCAAAGAAATCAATCAGATTTGTCTGATAAGACCTGCCTCTGGTGAATCCATGCTGCCTTGGATCCTGTAATCCGCTGGACTCCAGAAACCTCACTATTTTCTCTTTCAGCAGCGTTTCCAATAATTTACTCACCACCGAAGTTAAACTAACCGGCTTGTAGTTTTCAACCACATCTTTACTTCTGCTTTTGTGTTAAGGCACCACATGAGCCTCTCTCCAGTCCTTTGGCACCACTCCCGACTCCAACGAGGCATTGAAAAGGTCAGTCAGTGCCATCGCTTTGTCTACTTTAAGTTGAGCTAGTTTCTCACGAACACAGTCTTCTGAAAATTGTTCAAGATGTCCCTCACTTCTGTTCCTGTTTGGGAGTGTTTTCTGAGGTCCTGCTCCTGGTTCTTCATCTGTGAACACAGAACAGAAATATTTGTGATCATACTGTTTAAACCCACTGGCCAAGAACATAGTGGGGAAGACGGCACCTGCAAGATCATATACAAGAGTCCCGGCCAGGGAGGGCACGATATTTCCCGCACACCTAAGAAAAAAACAAAACAAAGGGGAAAAAGACCTAAAAATAATGTGGCGCCAAGGCGGCAGGGGTTCCGGGAAGGTGAGAAGGCACCAGTACATGTACTGGAAAAGGAAAAAATAAGGAAGAGGAAAAAAATGGGTTCTGTGGAAAACAAGGATGACGCCCTTGGGCAGGAAGGCAGCCATGTATGCGTGGTGGATCTCTCAAAGGCTTTCTTTGAAAGCTTGGGAGGGGTTATCATGAAAGCTCCATTGATTCCAACATATGTGAGGATGGACTTCCTGCTTGTTCCTGGAGAACAGAGCAAATAGAGATTCAAGGGCAGGCCCTAGACTGGTCTAGCAGGACCCAAGGAAAGGACATTAACTGGTAAGTAAAATGTCACCCTCCATATCGTCATGCTAGATCAGTCCAGACAAGCGGGCTGTACCAAATCTACAACTCCACTGAGTGGGAAGAAGACACAGCAGCAGTGTCCACCCGCATGTGGACATCTAAGCGGTAATGCTTGACTAAAGTGGAAAGTGATGGCTACATCGCTGCCTGACAAATGTCTGCAGGTGCTACCGAGCTCCACTCTGCCCATGAGGACACTTGTGCTCGGGTACAATGGGTGTGCAAACCCTCCTGAACTGGCCAGCTACGCAAGAGATATGCTGAGGCAATGGCCTCCTTAATCCAGCACCCCAGTGTTGATTTGGCCACCAGGTCAAACTTGCACAAGTCAGCAAAGAGCACAAAAAGATGGTCGGACTTGCAAAAGGAATTTGTAACCTCCAAGTACAGGAGAAGCACCCTCCGGACATCCACAAGGCGAAGAGTCTTATTCTTCCCCTGATACTGCTCCTTCAAGGAGGAGGGCAAGCAGACTACCTGGTTCACATGAAAGGGAGAAATCACCTTAGGCAAGAAGGAAAGCACAGGACAAATGGAAATGGCCTTCTTTGAAAAAGAAAGATAAATATCTCGGCAAGACAGAGCCTGCAGCTCAGAAATCTGCCTTGCGGAACAAATCGTGACCAAAAAGACACATGAGCATCAAATCCTTTAAGGTAGCATGCATCACGACTCAAAAGGTGCCACTATGAGGGCCTTGAGCACCAGACCCAGATCCCAGGAAGATCTCACAGATCGAAGGGGAGGACACAGATGCCAAACCCCCTGAAGAAAGTATGAGATGTCCGGGTACAAGGCTAAAGACTTACCAGCCACCGGACCTTGGAAACAGGATAAAACTGCCATCTGAACTTTCAGGGAGCTGGGTGAAGGCCCTTTTCCAGGGCCATTCTATAGAAAGGCCAACAGATATGGCACCTTGGCCGCCTCAGAGGCCAACTGCTGTACACCATCATTTAAAGAAGCACCAGATCTGCCTATATTTTTTATACCGCTTTTCGCTGGATCAAAGCAGTTGATGAGGAACAGAACTTATAGGATACAGCAAACAAACTTATAGACAAAGCAGTTGAAATCAACAGAACTTAAAGGATACAGTGGAATGCAATCATATATACATCGAACTTTAACACATGTACAATGAGTCTCAAACATTATAATGAAATAAATATGAAGTTATTGAAGTGTCCCATGGTTGTGTATGCCAGCTTGGTAGACCTCCTCCAGGCTCCGAGCAAAGACCAACTCAGGAGTGGAGCCCTTATGCACTAACAGTCTCCTTTCAAGAGCCAAGCTGTAAGCAAGAATGGAACTAGGTCCTCCAGGATGATCAATGCCTGCCGTAATAGGCACTGAGACAGAGGCAACTGAAGAGGAGGCACCCGCAGGCGCCACATCAGTTTAACAAACCACGCTCTCCTTAGCCAATCCGGCACCACCAGAAGAATCCTGCCCAGGTTGAATTCTATATGCTTTAGAAAATGTCCCACCAGGGGCCACGGAGAAAACAAGTACAGCAAGTGCTGACTTGTTAAAGGCTGGGTCAGGATCTCTGATCCTTTCTCCGTGCAGCGACTGAAGCAGCAGTAGACTTTGGCATTGGCATGGGTCACCATCAGATCCATTTTTGGGGGACTCCAGCGGTGCAAAATCAACTAATGTTCCACTGTAAAATGCTAATGTATAATAGTTCACCCAAGTTCGTATATTATATGTATACCTATCCAAGTAATTTCACCCATTCATTGTAAAAAATGTTCAATTGTAATATACATCACCCTGAATGGAAATAGGGTGGTATAAAAAAACCTGTTAAATAAATAAATAAAATAACTGAAATGCCTCCAGACTCAACTCCCACTCTCCAGGGATACTAAGAGTGCCGGCTGAGGAAGTCTGCTTCCATACTGTCCACCCTGGCAACGTGCTGAGCCGACGAGGCTAGAAAGTTCTTTTTCACCCAAGCAAAGAGGAGAGCCATCTCCAGAGCTACTCCGGTACTCCTCGTGATGCCTTGCTGATTGATATAAGGCATCGCCATGACTGAAAACACTCCAACTGCCTGGCACTTGACTAGGGACCAGAGACATAGAAGAGCCAACCTGATGGCTCTTGCTTTGAGATGGTTGATGGACCACACTGCTTCGCTGCAGTTCCAGTGGCCATGGGCTGTATGGTTTTGGCAATGGGCTCCCCAGCCCAAGAGACTGGTATCACTGTCAGGACGACGCCGGAGAAATCATCCAGTAGCACGCCCTTCCTTGGATGATAGGGCCGCTGCCCAGGGCCAGCCCTAGAGTTGGTCCAAAATGTTTGAATCCTAGGCGAACCTCGAGCTTTACACCCCCCTCTAGCTGTTAAAATCTAATTACACTGGTCAACATTGAAATCGTTACTGACTTTAAAAGGCCCTAATCTGTAGTATCTTGGTGAGCTGAACACGAATATAACATTAAAAAAATTATTGGCTCTCGTTTTGAAGATATTGCAAGTAGTTCATTTTTGACGTTTCACCCTGTAAATTTATCCAGTAGGACATCAACAACATTCCAAATAAGCCTTGAATGATGTAATATTACATCACATTGCATAATACCAGCATGCACACATCATCCAGAGTTGATTGCATCATTTTCTGATGCAATGCAATACTACTGCCAGACGGCTGCTGAAGCCATCTGACGTCAGCAGTGTACTATACTCAGTCAGAAAGGTTGAGCATTTAAAATATTTCAGACTGTGTGCGAGACAGTTTAAGCTACTGTTACATGTAACTTTTATTAATCATATAATTTTAGCCATTTAGGTACAATACAGAACAGTAATGCCGCAAAAGTGCGTTAATACCGTTGACAATTTCTGCTACATTTGTGGGGAAGTGACATTTGCCAACCAGAAGAAAAGTATCACTTGCATCCGAAGTAAAGAAGGCATATCATCTTTACTTCGGATGCAAGATTGGTGACCAAGACAAGCCTTGGGCCCCGCATATATGCTGCGCTACATGTACAACACAGCTTTCACAGTGGTTGAATTGCAAAAGACCATCAATGCCATTTGCAGTCCCCATGGTGTGGAGAGAGCCAAGCAACCACACAAATGACTGTTACTTCTGCTTGGTTCCTCCTCTTTCCAGCGGAATAACGAAGCAAAAGAAGTCGAGCATAGTCTACCCAAACATTCTGTCTGCATTGAGACCAGTTCCACATGGTGAGGGACTTCCTATTCCAGAACCTCCATCAGAATATTCTCTTGATTCATCTGATGAGGACAAGGGTGAGCCAACCTGTTCTTCTCCTGGTCCGTCAGCATGCAGTGACCCAGATTTTCACTGGGATGCATTATCAACTCCACACAGAATAACACAGGAAGAACTAAATGACCTGGTTCGTGATTTGGACTTATCCAAGAACAAGGCAGAATTGCTAGAATCAAGACTCCAACAATGGAATCTTTTAGAAGAAAATGTCAACGTTACTCCATATCGAAAGCGACACCAGCAGTTGGAGCCTTTCTTCAGAAAGGAAAGTAATCTGGTATTCTGTTCCAATATTGAAAGCCTCATGAATGCCTTAAAAATCACTCATGACCCACAAGACTGGAGACTTTTTATAGACTCTTGGAAACTGAGTCTGAAGGCTGTGCTTTTGAACAATGGAAACAGTCTTCCATCTATTCCAGTAGCACATGCCGTCCACATGAAAGAGACATACGATAACAAAGCATCTGCTGACTTCCATTAACTATAACAAGTACAGCTGGCACCTCTGTGGTGACTTGAAGGTAGTTGCCCTTTTATTGGGACTGCAGCAGGGGTATATAAAATACATGTGTTTCTTATGTGAGTGGGATAGCCGAGCAAGGGATTGGCACTACTTGTGGAAGGAATGGAATCGCAGACAAAATATAACAGTTGGAGAGAAGAATATCCAGCACCCAGCTCTGGTTGAGGCTCACAAAATCCTGCTACCACCCCTTCACATCAAACTAGGTTTGATGAAAAACTTCGTGAAAGCCATGGACTGCACTTTGCCAGCTTTCCGATACCTGCATGAAAACTTCCCTCGACTCAGAGAAGCAAAGATTAAAGAGGGAGTTTTTGTGGGTCCTCAGATTCGAGAGCTCTTCAAAGATGACCGGTTCAACAACTTGCTGCAGGGTGATGCGAAACAAGCATGGAATGCTTTTCGCCTAGTGTCAACAAACTTTCTCGGGAATATTAGGGCAGAAAACTACAAGGAACTAGTAGAAGACATGCTGATGCAGTATCAGAAACTTGGCTGCAATATGTCTCCAAAGATCCATTTCCTTGATTCCCATCTCGATTTCTTTCCTGACAACTGTGGTTTGGTTAATGATGAACAGGGCAAACGTTTTCACCAGGATATTGTAACGATGGAGCAAAGATACCAGGGAAAATGGTCCACTACAATGCTGGCTGACTACTGCTGGACACTCCCCAGAGAAGCTCCCGAACAGCTGTACAAGAGACAGGCGAAAACATCTAAGTAGTAGTCTATGACTTGGTTTTTTACAGGTATTAACCAAAGGCCTATTATATTTACTATTGACATGCATTTTGTGATGTAAACATTAATTCTTGTAGATTACAAAAAATCTAGAGCAAACTTTGCAATTTCACTGTCATATTCATGTTCAGCATATAAAAATGGATAAGAAATGACTATTTTTATTTCAGTAACATGACTTTTCTAAAACTTTATTGACCAGTGTTATTTAGCTTTGAATGGCCTGCTTTTGCTGCCCTCCAGAGGATGCTGCCCTAGGCGACTGCCTGGTTTGCCTAGTGGTTGGGCCAGCTCTGCTGCTGCCACCACCGCAGGCTGGACCTCACCATCAACGGGAGTGGGAGCCTGCAGTCAAACTCCTGGAACTCTACCAGTATGACAGCAAGGACCGTGCTGGAGTGGTCACATATGATCACGTACTCACAGCACCATCTCTATGATCGCCGCCATCAATTCGAGCAGCTGAAGAGAATCCCAGACTCAGAGCATACTGCACACAAAACAGCTCCAGGCAATCCAATAGTCTTAACTTTCTCTTCTGGCAGGAAGACTCTGCCTACTTGAGTGTGAAAATATGCTCCCAGAAACGCCAAGGATTGGGAAGGCAACAGCTGGCTCTTTCCCCGACTGATCACAAAGCTGATGCTTTCCAAAAAGGACACTACTTGGGACGCCACCCAAAATGCTTCTGAAAAGGAACAAGCTTGGATGGGCCAGTCGTCCAGTTATGGATGGACACAGATCCCTTGGCACCGCAGCTGCTACCCACTATGACCTTGGAGAATGTCCTTGGGACGATGAATAGCCCAAAAGGTAGGGTGGCAAACTGAAACTGAGAACCAAGCATGGCAAAACACAGATACTTCTGCTGATCTAACCGGATCGGGATATGAAAATACTCCTCAGCCATATCCAGAGAAGCCAAGAATGCCCCTCGGTGTCTTGCTTGAATCATGGAGCACAGTGTTTCTATCCAGAAGTGCAGAACATGTAAGTGCTCATCGACCCCTTTAAGGTCCAGAATGGGCCAGAAGGAACCATTTTTTTTGGCACCATGACATAGATGGGCACCACTGCCTTTAGGTACAGCAACTTGCCCAAGTTGGTCTGTACAGCAGCACCTTTGCTCGCAGATCCACATGGGGAGATGAAAAAGGCATCCAGAATCATCTGTTTGCACTCCAAGACATAACCGAACAATAGTGTCTAGCATCCAGCGAAACCTGCCTCCAACTGGAGGATCATGGGAATGAGCCCCCAAGTCTTCATTGCGCAGACTGGGAGGGTTCTCCTCTGGAAGAGGCAGAGTCCCTTGTCCCAAGTGCTCCACGAAAGGACTGAGAATGAGCTCAAAGCCCAGAAGCAGAGGAAAAGAAAGGTTTTGCAGGTTGGTAACACCGAGACCCCCTGGGAATCCGGCCAGCATGCCCTCTGTGAGCAGGCAGAGGCTGGCGAGAATGGGACACCAGCCCACTTCACAGGTCCCTTGGACCTGTCCTCCAGAAGGTGGTAAGATTTTGTCTCGCTCAGGTCCTTTACCAGCTTCTCCAAATTGGCTTCAAACAGATGCTTCCCCTTAAAAGTCAGTTGGGAAAGCCAACTGGGCTTTAGAACGTGTCTGCTGCTCAGTGCCTGAACCAAATCCAATGCTGTCATGCTGTTGTCATGGCACCATCCCTGGCCACCAAACGTATCAGGTCATACATGTCATCAGAAAGGAAGGCCGTAGGCGACTCCAAAAGAGGAGTAGTATCATCTGACAGAAGAGACTGAATCCACTGGAGCTGGGATTGAGACGTCAGGCTGGTATATAATGCCAGCTGCAGGATAGTAGCCACCACAGTGAACTGGCACTGCAACAATGAATCCACTTTGCGGTACAGAAAATCTGTTAAGGCTGATCTGCCTTCCACAGGGACAGTGGTCCATCTGGTAACCACTGTGACCTGTGCACCCATCTTAGGAATGCCAAACCACTCAACGCACTCCTTCTCTGGGAGGGCACAGATCTTTTTATACACCCGTAACCCCTTATGTGAGGCGTCAGGAGAGTCCCACTTTGACCAGATGAAATCCTTGATCACATCCAGGAACGGAAAGAGAATAGTGGATTTCTGCACCCCTTGAAGGAGCGGCAGCATTCGCCAAGTTACAAGGCGATGAGACCCTGGCAATCAACGCCACCTGCCCCTCCTATAGATATAAGCGGATCATTACAGCATCTGCATCGTCTTCTGAAGGTGAGAGCACATCTTCATCCACATCAGAGCCCAGTACGAGCCATCTGAATCAGAATCATAGTCAAAATCTCAGAAAGCATCCAGCTGTTCATCACCAGGGGGGGCACCCCTCGCCAGGGACACTTATCCAAAAGGTAATCGCACAGAGCTTCCACTCTCAGCTTGTCCCACATGAGACTGCACCTGGGGGCACCCAGAGGCCGCAGGGTCTAAATTTCCATGTCAGAAGGACCAAGCCTGTTGCAAAAGGGAAGAAATTCCAGGGAGGACAATCCAGAGTCTGGAAGCTCTCCTCTTAGACATGACTTTCCAATGCCAGGAGCACAATTGCCACAGACCCCCTAGAGGATGAGTGACTCACAGCACGGTCACTGGATCTTCTGTCCGGATGAATATTGTTACCCATGGTGCCATCTGTCACCACCTGCCCTGAGGCAGGCTAGATCGGATTAACTGTATCCCTTGGCTGGGAGGGGGAAAGCAGGCCGTCCAGGGATGACTCAGAAGCTGCCATGACTGAAAAGCAGAGTGCAGTATCTGGGGAGAAGGCACCTTGCTTGCCACAGGTCAAACAATGTTTCCTGGAAGCAGATACAGTATCATCTAGAAGTAAGGAGATCCTGGATTCTCTACAGGGAGAACTAGTCAGGCAATTGGTAACAGACCCCACACGTGAAGGGGCCATACTGGACTTGGTGCTTACCAATGGTGAAAGTGTTTCTGATGTTGTAGTGGGAGATCATTTTGCATCCAGTGATCACCAGATGGTGTGGTTCAGTATTAGGACTAGGGCTGTTAGAATCCATTCAAAGGCGAGGATGTTAGACTAGGAAGACTAACTTTGCGAAGATGGGCCAATACCTCAGGGAGTCGTTAGTTGGATGGGAACAGCTGAGGGATGTAGAAAAACGGTGGGAAAAGCTGAAAGGGGATATTTTAAGGGCAACCAACCTTTTTGTTAAAATGGTAAATAAAGGTAAAAGGAAAAGGAGACTGCTATGGTTTTCGAAAGAAGTAGCTGAAAAAGTGAAAAAAAGAAGGAGGCCTTCATGAAATACAAGAGATCACAGAGAGAGGAAGACAGGCATCTGTATTTGGAAAAACTTAGAGAAGCTAGCAAAGTAGTCAAGGCGGCAAAGATTCAAAAGGAGGAGGAAATAGCCAATGCAATAAAATGGGGGGATAAGACATTTTTCAGATATATTAATTAGAAGAGGAAGGGCAAGAGTGGTATTGTCAGACTCAAGGGTGCAGGGGAGGAATATGTAGAAGCTGATAAGAATAAAGCGGAATTGCTTAACAAATATTTTTGTTCTGTGTTCACAGATGAAGAACCAGGAGCAGGACCTCAGAAAACACCCACAAATAGGAACAGAAGCAAAGGACATCTTGAACAATTTTCAAAAGACTGTGTTCGTGAGAAACTAGCTCAACTTAAAGTAGACAAAGCGATGGGACCGGATGGGATACATCCGAGAATACTGAGGGAACTTGGGGACGTTCTAGCAGCTCCACTGACTGACCTTTTCAATGCCTCGTTGAAGTCGGGAGTGGTGCCAAAGGACTGGAGAGAGGCTCATGTGGTGCCTTTACACAAAAGCGGAAGTAAGGATGTGGTTGAAAACTACTGGCCGGTTAGTTTAACTTCGGTGGTGAGTAAACGCTGCTGAAAGAGAAAATAGTGAGGTTTCTGGAGTCATAAGAACATAAGATATGCCATACTGGGTCAGACCAAGGTCCATCAAGCCCAGTATTCTGTTTCCAACAGTGGCCGATCTAGGTCATATGTACCTAGCAGTTTTCCCAAGAGACACAAGTTCCACAATGCTTGTACTGGGTCAAGCATTGATATCTTCGGTCACTTCTTAATAATGGTTTATGGACCTTTCCTCCAGGAACTTGTCCAAACCTTTTTTAAACCCAGCTACACTAACAGCCTTTACTACATCCTCTAGTAACAAATTCCAGAGTTTGATTACACGTTGAGTGAAAAAATATTTTCTTTTATTAGTCTTAAATAGTTTACCCTGTAGCTTCATTGCATGTCCTCTAGTCTTTCTATATTCTGTTAACGTAAACAATCGATCTACGTTTACCCGTTCCACTCCGTTCATTAATTTATAGACTTCTATCATATCTCCCCTCAGCCGTCTCTTTTCCAGGTTAAAGAGCCCTAACCTTTTTAGCCTTTCTTCATAGGAGTATCCTTCCATCCCCTTTACCATTTTGGTTGCTCTTCTCTGAACCTTTTCTAAAATCGCTATATCCTTTTTAAGATATGGCGACCAGAATTGCACACAATATTCAAGGTGCGGTCTCACCATGGAATGAGTCCAGCGGATTACAGGATCCGAGGCAGCATGGATTCACCAGAGGAAGGTCTTGTCTGACAAATCTGATTGATTTCTTTGACTGGGTGACCAGGGAGTTGGATCGAGGGAGAGCCCTAGATGTGGTGCATTTAGATTTCAGTAAAGCCTTTGACACTGTTCCTCACAGGCGACTTATAAACAAACTGAGCACCCTAGGGATAGATCCTAAAGTTACTGCTTGGGTTAGAAATTGGTTGGGTGGGAGGCGACAGAGTACAAGTATATGGAGCTCATTCTGAGGAGAAGGATGTTATCAGTGGTGTGCCCCAGGGATCTGTCCTTGGTCCGATTCTTTTTAACATCTTTGTTAGTGATATAGCGGAAGGGCTTTCAGGTAAGGTTTGCCTCTGCGGATGATACCAAAATCTGCAACAGAGTAGACACCCAGGAAGGGGTAGATAACATGAGGAGTGATCTAGCTAAGCTTGAAGAATGGTCTAGAATTTGGCAGCTGGGATTTAATGTTAAAAAATGTAAGGTCATGCATTTGGGCTGCAGCAATCCAAGGGAGCAATATAGTATAGGGGGTGAAGCACTTTTGTCCACTAAAGAAGAGCGGGACCTAGGCGTGGTTGTGTCTGATGATCTTAAAGTAGCTAAACAGGTAGAAAAGGCAACGGCAAAAGCTAGAAGGATGCTTGGGTGCATACGGAGAGGAATGGCCAGCAGAAAAAAGGAGGTGATAATGCCTCTCTATAAGTCTTTGGTGCGACCTCATTTGGAGTATAGTGTGCAATTCTGGAGACCGCACCTTCAAAAGGATGTGAACAGGATGGAGTCGGTGCAGAGGGTGGCTACTAAAATGATTAGTGGTCTTCATTATAAAGCATATGAGGACAGACTGAAGGATCTTAATATGTACACCTTAGAGGAAAGGCAGGATAGAGGTGATACGATTGAGATGTGTAAATACCTCCGTGGCATAAATGTTCAGGGAGAGAGCCTCTTTCAACTGAAAGCAAGTTCTGCTACGAGGGGACATGGGATGAGGGTGAAGGGAGATAGATTCAGGAGTGATATGCGGCAATTTCTTTATGGAAAGAGTAGTGGATCCGTGGAATAGTCTCCCAGTGGAGGTGGTAGAGATGAGGACAGTAACTGAATTCAAAAAAGCATGGGACAAACACAGAGTATCTCTAAAGGTAAAAAGGGGACTGTTGTAGTTATGGAAGGACAGACTAGATAGGCCATGTGGTCTTTTTCTGTCGTCATGTTTCTATACTGTATAGAGAGAGGCAAGTATCACAACAGCATGCGCTAAGGCTACAGTGGTCCAGAGGCATGAGTTAACTGCGTTTTTATGCAACGTGCGTTACAGGCATTAGGGAAGGAGTGTGTGTTGGAGCCGCATGGGAGGACTGTGCATTAGGCCTGTGCGACCACCTGGCGCACAATATGTAAGAACACTACTAAAGTGTGCAGAAAACAGCAGGAAAACCCCATACTGTGCCAACGGTCATTAGCAGTCTATCCCAAATTGCATCCCAGTAGAACGGAATCGGGAGCCCCAAACAATGACAATTACGAGGTCAAGCCTTGGTACTCACTCCCTGAGAGCCTCGGACAGAGGATCCCCGTTGGGCTCAGCTCCACTCCCTTGAAACGATGTTACTGGCTGACTGTGCAGCACTGCGTTTAAGGTGGCTGACACGCATATCCCTTTGAGAGCCTTCTGCAATCTTCAGGAGAGAGCAGGGAGGATAGAGAAGAATGGAGGGGGTGCTGAGGTTGTGTGAGGCTGCTGAATTCTGCCATCCTTCCAATTTTCTAGCTGCTCAACCAATTTTCCCTTCTCCTATGGCTACCAGAAAGACTGCAGTCTAGTGGAGCCTCCCACATCATGCTCAAGTGAGAAAGTCACCTTTGTTACTCAAGGTGGTCGTTCATGAGCGTTTAATCAATTTTTTCCTCTCAATCCTCAGAGTTTCTTCAGAGAGGAGAAAATCCATCCACTGCTGGAGACAAAGAAATACTGAAGGGACCTATGGTGGCTGAGGTGAAGAGAGGCATGGGAGTGATGTCATTGAAACCTGGGCTTTTCATTGGTTCTTTGTCTCTAGCAATCTGCAGGTAGGAGAACACAACCCACTTGTCTGAACTGGTCTAGCAGGATGATATGGAATCAAGGATTAGGCCTGGAGTGAGTGGGAGGAATGACCTATTTGTATCTGGGCTTCTAAGACAATCTCTTAATTTTCTGGGTGATTCACACTGCCCTTGGTTTGATAGAGAGCCTTTCAAGTTGCCCCCTGTGATCTGCCTCTTGACTTTAACACCTATTTAAAACAATTTCACAGTTCTCTTGCCTCATAACTGGAAGGTCTCTTTGTAAAAGGTCTCTAGAAAACAATTTCTCTCTATATACTCAAAGAACATTTACCCGATTGTATTCCCTCTCTTAAGAAATACCCTAACTGGCTTTAATTTAAGTGAAAGCTCTCTGCTTTTGCCAACCACAAAATCATCATAGGCAGAAGTCCTGGGAGAGCACTTATTAGCACCTGGTGAACCAGAGGCAGCTGAAAGCTGACTCTTGACAGGACACTTACTAGATTTCTGCTCTATGAGAGGCAGCTGAAGCTGAAACCAAACCTTGGAAGCCTGCTCAGCATAAACGGAGAGTCTGTGTCTGAGGGGGAAGAAAGAGGCAGATAGTGGGGGAGAGGGCAAGGTGGGAAAGTTTACTAGGCTGCCTCCAATCCTTGTACTAGCCCTGAACAAAGGTAGTGCATAAAGTGAGAAAGCCCTTGTACAAACAATACGAAGCCTACCATTTGAAACTAGTGGAATACTCTAAGTATGCTGTGAGCTCATGCATTGAACAGACTGGTAATGGTACACAGTAAAGCTACCACACAACTAGCAGATAACTAGTAACCATCAACCTTATAATCTATCATATGCATAACAGTGGAAGCCTTTGCTTATTTTACTTGTGAAGATAGGATGTGCAACACATCCCAAACCCCCTTCACTCGCACACAGCTAACACATCTTCCCTCATCCTTCAAACACGCAACTTCTGAGAAGCAGGTGAACACACATACACATGCACACCTCTGTCCAGATACATCCTCCCCCATAGTCTCTAGCCCCCAAAGACACACAGACTCCAACATCCCCTGGCTCCACCACCCCTACTAACACTTCCACACCATTTCCCTAAATGCAAATACTGCCCCTTCCTAAATCCCCATTGCCCACAGATGTATACCCATTGTTTGCCCCAAACATATTTATTTATTTACAAAGGCTTATACCACCTTTCTGACAAGAATATCAGTATATACACATATATACCCAATCCCAGACATACACATGTACAGATGCACTTTCCCACCCTTTGCACTTAAAAATACACATATACACAGTTGCCGAGCTGCCCAGTTCCATGAGTGAGATTTTAAGCCATCCTGTCTTCTGACAATCTCATTCCGATACAACATGGGAGCGGCAGCACTGATTCCAGGGACTACAAATACCATACCGCACTGCAATGCAAATTTAAGAACATAAGATATGCTATACTGAGTCAGACCAAGGTCCATCAAGCCCAGTATCCTGTTTCCAATAGTGGCCAATCAAGGTCACAAGTACCTAGCAATTTCCCAAAAAGAGATAGGTTTCAAAACGCTTGTATTGGGGCAAGAAGTGAATTTCCCGAGTCCTCTTTAGTAACGGTTTATGATTTCCTCCAGGAAATTGTCCAAACCTTTTTTAAACCCAGCTACACTAAGAGTAAATTAGACTTACCTGCTAATTGAAGTTCCTTGCGGAACTCCAGTCTAGTCCCGAACCTCTGGGGTTTTGCTCCTCCTCCAGCAGCCTGGAGACTGATAAACGTCATCCTTTTGTGATGACACTGGTATATCATCCGAGGATCCGCCTCCTCCTTCCAGTAACCTATTGACAAAGCAAACTCACCGGAGCAACAATTAAGTAGTAAACTTTATCAAAAAAACATAACTTAACTATTTTCTATGAAAAGGAGAAATTATCTCGTTAACTGATATCCCCCTTTTATAATAATTATTGTTATCACCACTTAGGCCTGCCCTCCCCCACAGTGGAGGATAAAGACCTACCCCCATCCGCCGCCTAGAAGCTACTCTTTCTTACCTGTTATCTCTTATTCGCTTAAGGCACTAGCTCAAGAAAAAGTCCGGGAGGGATACGGGAATAGACTGGAGTTCCACAAGGAACTTCAATTAGCAGGTAAGTCTCATTTACTCTTCCTTAGCGTCCCTCCAGTCTAGTTCCGAACCTCTGGGGATGTAACAGAGCAGTAAGATTAATCAACGGGAGGGATCTGCTAGACCAACCTGAAGCACTGCTGATGCAAAACAGGTATCCCTTTCCACCTGGACATCAAGATGGTAATGCTTGACAAAGGAATTCAGTGATGACCAGGTAGCTGCCTTACATATATCTATCGCAGGCACCAAACGAAACTCCGCCCAAAAGGCTGCTTGCGCCCTAGTCGAATGAGCCCTTAGACCTTCAGATACCACCTTACCCTTCAAAACATATGCAGACGTAATGGCTTCTTTAATCCACCTGGCAATGGAAGGTTTTGAGGCTGCCTCTCCTTTTCTCGGCCCTCCAAAGAGGATAAACAGCCTATCTGACCTGCGGAAAGATTCCGTCCTCCGGATATACTTTTTTAGCGCCCTACGCACGTCCAAAAGGTGAAGCTTACCAGCCTCCCCAAATACCGGCAACGAAACCACTTGATTCATGTGAAATGGGGAGACCACTTTAGGCAAAAAGGACAGCACTGGCCTCAAAACCACCTTTGTATCATAAAAAAACAAAAGGAGCTTCTTACAGGATAACGCCTGCAATTCTGAGATTCTTCTAGCTGAACAAATAGCTACCAGGAACACTACCTTGAGAGTTATGTCCTTTAAGAACGCCCTCGACAAAGGCTCAAAGGGTTCTCGACCCAAAGTTTCCAAAACAAAAGGTAGGTTCCACTTAGGCACTAGTGGTCTGCATGGTGGCCTTAAAAGAGATACCGCTCTTAAAAAACGCTTGACGTCCGGATGCCCCCCTAGCGCTATCCCCGCTATCTTACCTCTATAACAGGATAACGCGGCTACTTGCACCTGCAGAGACGCGGCCGCTAAGCCTTTATCTACACCATCCTGCAAGAATGACAGAACCTGTGGAATCGATGCTCTCAACGCTTGCACCTGTCTGTCCTCACACCAGGCTTCGAAAACCCGCCAAACACAAACATACGCTAACGATGTGGAAGTCTTTCTTGCTCCCAACAAAGTGCTAATCACTGATACGGAGTAACCTCTCTTCATCAGCCAAGCCCTTTCAATAGCCAAGCAGTAAGCGAGAATCGATCCACGTGAGGCATGTGTAGCGGACCCTGAGACAACAGATCTGTCCGTCGAGGTAGATGCCATGGCTTCCCTACCACAAGTCACCTCACATCCATGTACCAAGGCCGCCTTGGCCAATCTGGCGCTATCAATATCACTTGACCCTTGTGCCGCTCGATGCACTGTACCACCCTTCCGATTAACACCCAAGGAGGAAACACGTACAGTAGCTGCTCTTCTGGCCAAACCTGTATGAGAGCATCCAGGCCTTCCGACATTCTCTCTCTCCTTCTGCTGAAGAATCGATCGACCTTTGCCGAATGGCAAGTTGCCATGAGAACCATTACAGGCGTTCCCCAGCGACGCTTCAGCATCTCGAAGATGTCCTGATGGAGAACCCACCCCCCTGGATCTACGTTTACTCGACTCAAGAAATCGGCCTCCACATTGTCCACTCCCGCTACATGTGCCGCCGATACCGCTAGAAGATTCATTTCAGCCCATTCGAACAGCTTCTCGGCCTCGGCTTCCAGCAGAACAATGCTTGGGCCGCCTTGCCGATTTATATAGGCCACCGCGGTGGCATTGCCGGAAAACACCCAAATAGCTCTTCCGTGAAGATAACCCTGAAACTCTTGTAGAGCCAACGACACTGCTCTCAATTTCAGTCTGTTTATTGACCAGGTTTTCTCGAGATCGGTCCACTGACCTTGAGCGAACCGTCCCTGAAAATGAGCTCCCCAGCCCATCAGACTGGCATCTGTCGTGAGCAGCAACCAACACGGCGACTCCAAGGGCATGCCCTTCTCTAGACAGTCCGGGAGCAGCCACTATTGAAGGGCTTCTCGCATTTCTGCCAGACAAGGCAGTCTTCTCGTCAGAGAATCATTCTGATGTGACCAACGTCTGAGCAACGCCCTCTGCAGCGGCCTCATGTAGGCTCTTGCCCATGGAACCATCTCTAGCGTTGCTGCCATGGTCCTGAGCAACTGCAAGTAATGCCACGCTGAGGGCGCTGTCCTGCTTAGAAACTGCCGTACTAGCCGTCTCAAACTGCTCGCTCTTTGCTGTGGTAGAAAGACTCTTCCTGCGTCCGTCTTGAACCACGCTCCCAAATACTTTAGGTGCTGCGTGGGAACCAACTTGCTCTTTGCCACATTGACTACCCAAACCAGACTCTGCAAGACCATTACCATTCTCGTGGTAGCCAACTCGCTCTCGGCCCTGGACTTTGCCCGAATTAACCAGTCATCTGGATAAGGGTGTACAAGAACGCCCTCCTTTCTCAATGCTGCCGCCACAACCACCATCACCTTGGGAAAGGTTTGCAGTGCTGTAGCTAGCCCGAACGACAATGCCCGGAACTGAAAATGTCCTAGAGGAACCGCACACCTTAGAAACATCTGATGCTCCTGCCGTATCGGAATATGCAGGTACGCTTCCGACAGGTCTGGGGAAATAAGAAAGAGTAGTTACTCACCTGTAACAGGTGTTCTCCAGGAACAGCAGGAATCAGTCCTCACATATGGGGTGACATCGATGTCGATGGAGCCCTTGCGGAGCATTTCCCCAGCTTTCCAAGAAAGCCTTTGGGAATGCAGGCATGCATGCGCAGTTCCTTTCCCGCCTAAAGGTGCCATCTTGCTCAGTCAAATGACATAGCTAAAAACAGCACACAAAAAAGTAAAAATAAACTATGTACAACTGCAACTCCCAGGGGAGAAGGGAGGGTTGTGAGGACTGATTCCTGCTGCTCCTGGAGAACACCTGTTACAGGTGAGTAACTACTCTTTCTCCAGGACCAAGCAGGAAGTCAGTCCTCACATATGGGTGACTCCCTAGAGAGTAGTTACTCACCTGTAACAGGTGTTCTCCAGGAGCAGCAGGAATCAGTCCTCACATACGGGTGACGTCGGCGCCGACGGAGCCCTCGCGGAGCAATTTTCCCCAGCTTTCAAAGAAAGCCTTTGGGAATTGCAGCGCGCATGCGCGGTCCTCTTCCCGCCTAAGGGTGCCATCTTGCTCAGTCAGATGACATAGCGAAAAGACAGCAAAAAAATTAGCAAAAAACAAAAGCATAGAACTGCAACTCCAAGGGGAGGAGGGAGGGTTGTGAGGACTGATTCCTGCTGCTCCTGGAGAACACCTGTTACAGGTGAGTAACTACTCTTTCTCCAGGACCAAGCAGGAAGTCAGTCCTCACATATGGGACTCCCCAGATTAAGGCTACCGGAGACCCTAAGCTCAAAAAGGAGCTCCCTCAAGCTCAGTAGCACAGAAGGAAGGAATCTTCTCTGAATACTCCTCCAACCGGTAGCCCAACATCCGGGACGGAGGGTAGGAGTTGCCTATACCTCAAAGAGATTACGGAGGACTGCCTGTCCGAAAGCACTGTCCCTACAGGACTCCCTCTCCAGGCAGTAATGGGCTGCAAAAGTCTGGCTTGAAGACCAAGTAGCGGCCTGGCAGATATCTGCCAATGGAACAGAGCGGAGGTAAGCCACTGACGTAGCCTTCGCCCTAACTCGATGAGTCGTGACTCGACCTTCCAACGAGAGGCCGGCTGCCTCATAAGCCCAAGCGATACAGTCAGCCATCCAGATGGACAGAGTACGCTTGGAGACAGGGAGCCCCAACTTATTGGGGTCATAAGAGACAAAGAGCTGAACAGCTCATCTGTGCTCCCGCGTACGGTCAAGGTAGAAGGTTAACGCCCTTCTACAGTCCAGGGTATGCAGGACCATTTCAGCTCGGCTGGAGTGTGGCCTGGGAAAGTAGGTCGGAAGTACCACCTCCTGGTTGATGTAAAAAGGGGAAACCACTTTGGGAAGAAACTTTGGGTGAGTCCGTAGGACTACCCTATTCTTGTAGAACCTAGTGTAAGGAGGATCAGATACTAGGGCTTGTAGCTCACTAACGCGTCTAGCAGAAGTGAGGGCAACCAAGAACAAGGTTTTCCAAGAAAGAAAACGAAGATGACAGGTAGCCATAGGTTTAAAGGGCGGACAGGTAATCCGCTGTAAAACCACATTCAGATCCCAGTCAGGGGCTGGTGGGCGCAAAGGTGGTTTAAGGAGAAGGAGGCCTTTGAGAAAACGAGCCACTAGAGGGTGGCTGGAAAGAGGTCTTCCATCCACCGGCATGTGATGCGCAGAAAGAGCACTGAGGTGGACCCTGACCGAGTTGGATTTAAGTCCAAGATTGGAGAGGCAAAGCAAGTACTGCAAGACCACTGATGCTGAACAGGAGAAGGGATCTTGAGACTGCTGAGCACACCAGACGGAGAACCGACGCCACTTAAAAGCGTAGGACTTCCGGGTGGAGGGCCGCCTGGAGGCCAAGACGACTTCCTCCAAATCTGGAGGCAGCCGGAGGGGAGCAAGGACTACCCTTTCAGCAGCCAGGCCATCAGATGAAGGGACCGGAGGTTGGGGTGCAGGAGAGTCCCCTGATCCTGTGACAGGAGGTCGGGCTGAAACCCCAGAGGAAGAGGAGTGTCCACCGCCAGCTGCATCAGAAGCGGGAACCAAGGTTGTCTCGGCCACCGGGGAGCCACTAGGATCATCGAGGCTTTGTCTCTGAGAACTTTGAAGAGTGTCCGAGACACCAGCGGCATGGGAGGAAAGGCATACAAGAGGCCTGTGGACCATGGAATCAGAAAAGCATCCGCCGCTACTCTGAGAGGATGCGGTTGTCGAGAGCAGAATCTGGGAAGTTGCCTGTTCAGAGGACTGGCAAACAGATCCATGGTGGGGAGGCCCCACTTGAGAAAGATCCGCTGAACCACCAACGGATCCAACCTCCACTCGTGTGGCTGGAGGATCCTGCTTAGCTTGTCTGCCAGGTAATTTTCCTGACCTGGGAGATAGACAGCCTTGAGGAGGATGCCGTGGTGGACGGCCCAAGAGCACAGTTTCTGCGCCTCCTGACAGAGAAGGAAGGAGCCTGTTCCGCCTTGTTTGTTCACGTAGAACATTGCAACCTGATTGTCTGTCTGGACCAGCACAGACTGTTGAGAAGTCAGGTGGGAGAAGGCTCTGAGAGCTAGGCGGATGGCTCTGAGCTCCAGGAAGTTTAACTGCTGAGCAGACTCCCAAGGAGTCCAGAGGCCTTGAGTACATTTCCCTTGGCAAGGAGCTCCCCAGCCCAGGAGAGAAGCATCGGTCGTCAGGACCTGAGAAGGCGGAGGAGGCTGAAAAGCCATTCCTAGCACTAGGTTTGGCAGATGAAGCCACCATTGTAGAGAAGAGACCAGCGGGTCGGAGATCTGTACGGAGTCCGCTAGGCTCCCAGTGGCCTGATGCCATTGTGTGCGAAGGCACCATTGAGCAGGGCGCATGTTTAGGCAGGCATTGGGGGTCACATGGACTGTGGAAGCCATATGGCCGAGCAGGCGCAGAAATTGCCTGGCAGAGGCCAGGGAATTGCTGCGAAAGTGGCTGGCAAGATCCATGAGCCTGTTTGCCCTGTCCAGAGGCAGAAAAGCTCGCGCCTGAAGCGTGTTCAATCTTGCGCCGATGAACTCGAGATCCTGAGAGGGGAGCAAAGTGGACTTTGCGAAGTTTATGACAAAGCCCAAGTACTGGAGCAGAGCCACAGTGCGGTGCGTGGCGTGAATGGCCTCTTGGGAAGACTGCGCTCTGATGAGCCAGTCGTCCAGGTATGGAAATACAAAGAGGCCTTGAAGTCTCAGATAAGCCGCCACCACTGCTAGACATTTGGTGAACACCCTTGGTGCGGAGGATAGGCCAAAGGGTAGTACTCTGTACTGGTAATGATTGCCCCCCACAACAAACCTGAGATATTCTCTGTGGCTGGGGTGAATGAGGATGTGAGTGTAGGCATCCTTTAGATCTAAGGAGCATAGCCAGTCTCCCTGCTGGAGGTAGGGCAGCAGGATTCCAAGGGTAAGCATCTTGAACTTTTCCTTTGCGAGGAACTTGTTGAGGTTGCGCAAGTCCAGGATGGGTCTGAGGCCTCCGGTTCTTTTTGGTATCAGAAAGTACCTGGAGTAAAACCCCTGACCCCTCAGGTGGTGGGGCACCGGTTCCACAGCCTGATCCTGAAGAAGACTTGCTAACTCTTGAAGGAGTAAGTCCCTGTGCAGAGGGAGTCGAAGAGGCTCCCCTGGGAAATAGGAGGGAGGTACCTGGTGAAAGTGAAGAAGACAGCCCTTTTGAACTATGTGAAGCACCCAGGTATCTGTGGTGATGTTGGACCACCTGTGGGCAAAGTGGACCAGCCGGCCTCCCGTGCTGAGAGAAACCAGCTGAGGGGGAGAGGCTATGCTGATTAAGTCAAAAACCCCCACCCTGCTGAGCAGGGGCCGGTGGTGCAGGCTTGGGGGCTTGCTGCCTACGGGACCCATTACCCCGTCCCTTGGCCTGCTTACCCTGTGGGGGAGCTGCTGAGGCCTGATAATGAGGGTAGTGTTGATAGGCAGCCGCCTTCCTCGGGTAAAAGGGCTTTTTCCCCGAGCCCTTCTTTTTCTGAGAAGGGGCAGAGGTCTTCCTTGAGAGACGAGTCCTGGTGAGAGTCTCGGTCTCGATCTGTGCAGCCTTCTCATCCATGGGCTTGCCAAAGAGGTTTTCATCTCTGCAGGGGACATCGACCAACTTGTCCTGCACCCATGGCTCGAGGTCGGATGTCTGAAGCCAAGCCTGGCGGCGGCCACCGATGCCGGCTGCGGCTACTCGAGCCGATGCCTCAAAACCATCGTAGGCTGCTCGAGAGATAAACTTTGAGCACTCCCGAATACCAGTTGACAAGGTTTGGAACCTCTGCAAAGGTTCGTCGGAGAGACCAGCAGAGAACCTGGCTATTTCTTTAGCCAGGTCTCGGAGATACATGCCCATGTAGAGCTGGTAGGTCTGGACTCGACAAGCAAGCATAGAGCCCTGGAAACACTTCCTACCGAGGGCATCCAGGCTCCGAGCCTCCCGACTGGGAGGCACCGAGGAGTGCATCTTTTGACTCTTAAGTCTATGCATGGCCGATTCCACCACCATGGAATGGTGCGGTAGTTGTGCCTTTTGGAACCCGGGGCTCTTGCGGACTCAATAAATGGAATCGACCCGCTTGCTTAACACCGGCGACGAAGCCGGGCTCTCCCACATGCGGAAGAGAAGTCGTTCCAGCATCGGAGGAACCGGTACAACAAAGGCCTCCTTCGGGGGAGAGTCATATTGGAGGGCGTCGAGTTCTTCGATTCGAGGCTCCTCCTCGGGATCCGCGGGGAAGGCCAAGGCCTTGGCCATATCCCGCACGAAGTCCGAGAACCGGGTATCCTCCGGGGGGGGGGGGGGACCGTCTCCGAGGTTCGGACTCGGGGGAGTCCAATGGGACACACCGAGTCCGAAAAGAACCAGGTTGACTCTTCGTCCTCGGATTCCCAGGCTGAGTCCTAGGAGGTGGAGTCGAGCGGCTCCGGTCGGGCGGGCATCGATGCCGTCCGCTCCGACGCCGAGGGAGTTGGCGTCGACGACCTCGGTCCCGAACGGGAGGCCGAAGGAGACCGCGACCGAGGATCGACTCGAGCCCTCATGGACTCGAGGATCGGCTCGGTCTCCGGGGTCGACTTGGACGTCGACGTCCCGGTGGTCAGGGCAGAAGCACCGGCGAGGCCAGCGATCAATGCCCGCTGCTGGTCCATGATGGCAGCGAAACTTCTCTCCAAGGCCGTCAACCTGAGTCCGAGCTCAGGAGACACAGCAGCCCCCGAATCGGGCCCCCGACGGCGTCGGGCCCGACGTCAGGTCCTTCGGTTAGGACAACAGTACTCACGGGAGCAGGCAAGTCCATCTCGAGACGAGGATGTTTAGACGGCCTCTCCATCTCCGAGGACCCGGGACGGGAATCGGGGCTATGCGACCTGGCCCTCGAGGAACCAGGAGCGTCCACCGACCTCGCGGGTTTCTTCTTCCGATGATGTTCCCGGGTAGGAAACCCCCGTTCAGAGGAACTGCGACGATGCTCAGGACCAGAGTCCCGAGACGTCGAAGCCTCTGACGAGGTCCGAGCCCGGCCGGAGTCAGAGAAGATACGTTCCCGCTGATGCTGCCGACTCCTCAACGCTTTTGAGGACATTTTGCCACACGGACTACAGATCATCGGGTCATGATCGGGTCCGAGGCAGCGGAGGCAGTAATCGTGTGTGTCGGTAAGAGACATGAGTTTCTTACACCGATCACACTTCTTAAACCCGCTGGCAGCCATCGTGGGAAAAAGGGCCCCTGCGAGGTCAAAAGACCGGGCTGCCAGTGAAAAAGAAAAAAGGCGTGAAATCTGTCACGAAGGACAAAAAAATGAAAAATAAAGAACGGACTCGCAACCTGCGGCGCGGGTCCGGGCGGGAAAAGAACCGGCGTCGAACCAAGAAAAAACAAATAAAATCAACTTTTCTGCGGGGAATTACAAACAACGTCTGTAGGGCTCCGCGGAAAAAAGACGACGGAGCAAGATGGCACCCTTGGGCGGGAAGAGGACCGCGCATGCGTGCTGCAATTCCCAAAGGCTTTCTTTGAAAGCTGGGGAAAATTGCTCCGCGAGGGCTCCATCGGCGCCGACGTCACCTGTATGTGAGGACTGACTTCCTGCTGGGTCCAGGAGAACTCTGGGCTACCAAGGAACCCAAGCTGAACAAGAGAACTCCCTCTAGTCCCAGCATCAAAGAAAGGCTTTTCACTGACAGAACTTCCACCGGTAGCCCAACGGAGAGCTGGAGGGCAGGAGTTGCCTAAACCTCAAAGAGATTCCGGAGTACTGCCTGGCCAAAAGCACTGTCCCTACGGGACCCCCTTTCCAGACAGTAATGGGCCGCAAACGTCTGGCTTGAGGACCAAGTTGCAGCCCTGCAGATGTCTGCCAACGGTACAGAGCAGAGCTGAGCCACTGAGGCAGCCATTGCCCTGACACGATGGGCCGTGACCCGACCCTGTAACGGAAGGTCAGCCGCCCTGTAAGCCCAGGTGATGCAGTCAGCTACCCAGGTGGACAAGGTTGTGATAAGGAAGCTTATCATAGCTCAGGAAGGGGCTATAGAAAAGGTGAAGTGTCTCTGAACAAGCAACCTGTCAGTGCTGGTAGAAATGAGAAAACAGAATTTTGCCATAAAAGACTACCAGTCCCAGAATGCACCAGGTTTCCAACAGCCATGAGAGGAGCTGAAGTGAGAAAACGTGTGTTCAATCAAAAGGGCTATGAGGTAATCCCCAAGTACTCATTGCAAAGGGCAGGGCTTGATTCAGCACAGCTGCGCTGTGCTAGGATGGAACACTCATCTCAAAGGGCAAGGCCTGATTCAGCCCAGCTGCGCTGTGTTAGGGAGGAGCACTCATCTAAGCAGAATAAGAGTAGAGTTTATTCTACAGATGACCATCTTCATGATCACCTTGGATATCCAGAGAATTATCCTCAGTTTCATCTGAAGGATCATCAGAGGCAGAAGCCAAACCAGACAGACAGAGAGGCAAGGAATCCCTCTGGAAGAAAGAGGAGAAAAGCCTTTGAGAGGTCTAGAAGAGTCCAAAGCAGTACGTATACTGGGAGGTATTCCAAGAGCCAGCATACACCATTGGACTGAGGAAAGCCAGATGAATGGTGCTGCAGAGCTAGGAATCACCAGAGGCTACCTGTGAGGGAGACGGCTGCACGTGGAAGGGACCCTAACTGTGCCAGAAGGTATGTGAAGAGAGATCCAGTGTCCAGGGATCTGGATTGGAAGGCTGGACATAAGAACTGGACTACATACTGGCCAGGCTATATAGAGGAACTCTAGCAGCAATGGAAGCTCAGGTATGAACACTGATCTATGCCCTAGCTATAACCTTGAAAGACAGCAGGGAAACAAGTATTCTCCTGAAAATGCTCCATTGAGAGATTCATCTGTGCCAATCCATGATATTGAACCCATGTTTGTTGAACAAGAGGGAATAATAGCAGATGAGGATCCTGTTTATATGGACTGCTCTCTATCTAAACTCCGTTGGTAACTTTCTGTTATAAAGTACAGCAACCATCACAAAGAAATACAAATTTGTTCTTTAATCTACTCAGAAAAGCTCCTGAAGCAGGATTTGACCCACACAGTGGAAGGCAAGCCAGCTAAGGGGTTTCAGCTGGTGACTGCTAGCAATTAAGCCTTACCTAATTGCTTGTGAGCTAGGAGAGAATCACTTCTGAATTTAAGTGGGAAGTAATCAGAAGTTAACCTGAAAAGAACAGTTTGTTTCTTGCTTTGTAGCTTTTCATTTGTTGTTTTCCTGATTTTGACTTTGTTTTTCCAAGTTAACACTGAAAGCAAGTTACCTAATTTATGTGCTACCAAGCATATCTGTGTTGGGAGAAATAACCCCATAAATAAAAATCTTATTGGCTTTACCCAAGAGCACAACTAAATTATTGTCAGCAGCTGTGTCTGGTGTGAATGAACTACATTGCCCACAATACCTTGCAAATCATATAGATATATGCACTTGCCAAGACTGTGAAGATTTTCACCCAGGCAGCCGTCTGACAAGGTACGCTTGGACACAGCTAACCCCAAATTATTAGGGTCAAAAGATATGAAGAGCTGAGTAGCCCTTCTATGCCCCTGCGTACGGTCAAGGTAGAAGGATAAGGCCCTCCTACAGTCCAGGGTATGCAGAACTGCTTCAGCCTGGCTTGCATGAGGCCTAGGGAAGAATGTTGGAAGAACCACCTCTTGGTTATGGTGGAAGGAGGAGACAACGTTTGGGAGGAACTTTGGATGAGTCCGAAGAATTACCCTGTTCCTATAGAAGCAGGTGTAAGGCCTGTCACAGACCAGGGCCTGAAGCTCACTCACTCGCCTGGCCGAGGTTAGGGCTATCAAGAAGAGTGTCTTCCAGGACAGGAAGCGTAGAGGGCAAGTAGCCATCGGCTCAAAAGGTGGGCGAGTCAGTTGCTGCAACCACATTCAACTCCCACTCAGGAGCAGGACGACGGATTGGAGGCTTGAGCAAAAGCAAGCCTCTGAGAAAGCGGGACACCAAGGGGTGAACCGACAGAGAATGTCCTTCCACCAGTGAGTGGCGAGCTGCTAGAGCTGAGAGGTGGACCCGAACAGAATTGGACTTAAGTCCCTGATTTGATAAGTGCAGCAAGTACTGAAGCACTACTGGTACAGTACAGGAGAAAGGGTCCTCTATACGTAACTGACACCACACAGAAAACATTTTCCATTTGAGAGCATAGGTTTTCCTAGTGGATTGTTTCCTAGAGGCTAGGACAACCTCCTCAACTTCCTGAGTTAGGCCCCAGGGAGTCAAACTACCCTTGCAGCCTCCAGGCCATGAAATTGAGAGCTTTGAGATTGGGGTGCAGAAGGGAACCCTGATCTTGAGAGAGGAGGTCGGGCTGCAACCCCAGAGGCAGTGGGGGATCCACTGCCAGCTGAAGCAGAAGTGGAAACCAAGGTTGTCTCGGCCACCTGGGAGCCACCAGCAGGACCGAGGCCTTGTCCTGAAGAATCTTGAACAGAGTTCGGGCACAAAGGGCGTGGGAGGAAATGCATACAGGAGGTTCTGAGATCAGGGAATCAGAAAAGCATCTGCTGCGATCCGCAGAGGATGCGGTTTCCTGGAGCAGAACTGTGGCAGCTGTTTGTTCAGTGGACTGGCAAACAGATCTATGGATGGAAGTCCCCATTTCAGGAAAATCTTCTGAACCACCAAAGGATGGAGCCGCCACTCGTGGGGCTGCAGAATCCTACTTAACCTGTCGACCAGGTAGTTTTCCTGGCCAGGTAGATACACAGCCTTGAGGAGCATGTTGTGCCTGAGAGCAGACAAGCAAACGTCCTGCGCTTCCTGACAAAGGAGCCTGGACCCAGTTCCGCCCTGCTTGTTCACATAAAACATGGCTACCTGATTGTCTGTTTGGACTAAGACAGACTGATGAGCCAGGGTTGGAGAGAAAGTCTTGAGGGCTAACCGAATAGCCCTGAGTTCCAGTAGATTGATTTGCTGTGCGGCCTCCCAGGGAGACCACAGGCCCTGGGTGCATTAGCCTAGACAATGAGCCCCCCAGCCTTGCAGGGAGGCATCCGTGGTCAACACTACGGTGAACCCAGGAATCTGAAAAGGCACCCCCTGCAGTAGATTGGGAAGGTGCAGCCACCAGTGGAGGGAGTTCAGAAATTGTCTGGACACCCTTATCCTGTCTCTGAGGCTGCCTGTGGCCTGTGACTACTGAATCCGAAGACAGCACTGTGCAGGCCTCATATGGAGCCTGGCATTGGGGGTCACATGTACTGTCGAAGCCATGTGGCCAAGAAGCCTCAGGCAGAGTCTGGCGGAGACCAGTGACCTGCTGAGAAACTGGTTTGCTAAATTTATCAGGAGAGTCCACGAGGACTACAGGACTTACGTGTCCAGTAGACTCCGGCTCCACATGAGGTACTTTTGGCGGCTTCTCCTGTTCCATGGGCCCGGGGCGACGGTTGGGGGTCTGAGACCTAGCTCCCGAGGAGCCAGGGACCTCTTCCGACGACGCCCTCGCGAGCCGCTTCTTCCTCTTTCGTTCCCGGTCGGGGGACCCCCTGTCCGAGGAGCCCCAACGGTGCTCGGGATCCGAATCCCGATTTGTCGAGGCCTCAGACGAGGTCTGGGCCCGGCCGGAGGCCGAGTCGGAGAAAAGCCATTCCTTTTGGTGCTGACGACTTCGAAGCGCCTTGGAAGACATCTTTCCACATGGTCCACAGATCTGAGGATCGTGGTCAGGACCGAGGCACCGAAGGCAGCAGTCGTGTGTGTCGGTGAGAGACATTAGTTTCTTGCACTGATCACACTTTTTGAAACCACTGGAAGCCATCGGGGAAAAAAAAAGAGTCCCCGCGAGGTCAAAGGACCGGCCTTCCAGGGAAAAAGAAAAAAAAGGGCGCGAATGCCAGCCACAAAGGGCAAAAACCGAAAAAAGAAGAGCGGGCTCTATACCGGTGTACCGAACCCGGCGGGAGGGGAACCGGCATCGAACCGGAGAAAAAATAGCGAAGGAATTGCGAAAAAATCTAACTATTTTCCGGGAGGACTAGGACACACGTCCGATGGGCTTCACGGAAAAAGAGAGACTGAGCAAGATGGCACCTTTAGGCGGGAAGGGAACCACGCATGCGTGCCTGCATTCCCAAAGGCTTTCTTGGAAAGCTAGGAAAATGCTCCGCAAGGGCTCCATCGACATCGATGTCACCCCATATGTGAGGACTGACTTCCTGCTTGGTCCTGGAGAAACTCTCCTTTTCTTACTGCTACAATTACTGAACTTAGGGTTTCCATATGAAAGTGTGATACCCGCAGACAACGATTTACCCTCTTGAGGTCTAAAATGGGCCGAAACGTTCCTTCCTTCTTTGGAACTACGAAATAGATGGAGTACCGACCGCATCCGCATTGGTCTGATGGCATCGGTACTATCGCTTTGAGGTCGAGTAGCCTTTCTACCGTTTCCCTCACAGCCGCGCACTTGTCTAGCGCCTTGCACGGAGACCGAACGAATCCTTTACCGTCTCTGAAATTCCAATGCATAACCTTCTCGAATGACCTCTAGGACCCACTGGTCTGATGTTATCTGGACCCAGGCAGTGTAAAAATCCTGCAGTCGACCTCTTACGGGGAGCAGACCAACCTGAGTCCCCCTGACTTCACTGTGTCTTTCGAGTACTTGTGGAGGAGGAAGAGGCCCCGAAACCCCTACCCGCTCTCCAAAACCCCCGGTTTCTGAAGGGAAAACGACCTGAGTCTGACCGAACCTAGGGAAACGGAACCCACTAAACTCCCTTTGTTGCCCCTTGGCAGTGGGAGTCGAGCATCCTTGCCTTTGCTTGTCTTCCGGAAGTCTGCCCCCTTTGGACTCCCCCAGATACTTTACCAGCTTGTCCAAATCTTCTCCAAGCAGCAGCTTTCCCCTGAAAGGGAGCTTGCTTAGTCTGGACTTGGAAGGCCCATCCGCTGCCCAATTGCGTAGCCAAAGGTACCGACGAGTCGCTACAACCAAAGCCATGCTCTTTGATAACCCTCTAATGAGGTCGTAATGGATATCGGCCAGATAAGCCGTTCCTGACTCAAGTCTGGATGTTTCCCCAATGGCATCCTCTCCTTGCTCGCTCTGAATTCATTGTGACCAGTGTAAGCAGGCTCTCGCCACCCATGCCCCACAAATAGCTGCCTGAATGGACATCGCATTGACCTCAAAGACCTGCTTTAACAAGGTATCCAACTTCCTGTCTTGCGTATCCTTGAGCGCCGCACTTCCCTCTACAGGGATAGTAGTCTTCTTCGTCACTGCCGAGACTGCAGCATCCGCTCTGGGAGACTTGAACAACTCACGATCCTGGTCCACCAGTGGGTACAGCCGACCCATAACCCTGGACCCTTTTAGAACTGCCTCTGGCATGTTCCACTCTTCTTGTATCATCTCCTGAACTACTCTATGCACCGGAAAGGTCCTCTGAGTCTTCCGAAACACTTGCAGCAAAGGATCCTCTAGAGTAGCATCCTCCGTTGGTCCCAGCGAGGGCATATTAAGAGCTTTTAGTGTCTTTGAAATGAGTGCCGGCAACTCATCTCTCTGAAACACTCAGACCACTCTAGCCTGGTCCTCCTTGTCTGTGATCTCTCCTTCTTCTAACTCGTCGTCCACGTCAAACTCGGGATCCCCTTCATCAGAGTGCAGCCCCTCCGAGAATACCGACGGTTCCTTCTGGTCCTTTTCCATCCTGGCTCTTTTTGCACTAACTGCTGACTTCACACTCAACAGAGTACCAGGTCTCTTGTCCCCCAGTACTCTGCCTATAGTACTTGTTGTGCGCCCCTTCTGCTGGCCTCCAAACGCCTGCTGGATAAGCGAAACAATTTCCTGTGAAAAAATTGCTGCGAGGCCCCCTGGCCATGATGCCTGAGAGGCTGGGAGATCAGGTGCGGACGACGGCCCCGCTACCGGCTCTGGTAGCGGAAAATCCAGCAAGACTGGGTCCTGACGCGCTACTGGGGCACTTTGACCCTCAGCCGTGTCTTCCAAGGAGCTTTCCATAGTGGCCGTGTCTTGTACACAGCCTCTAAAGACTCCTGTGTCCGACAACAGGTCCCTTTTTGATCCACAGAGTAGTCACTGCGGCTTAGAGGCCATTTCTTTGTTGTGTTGCAATCCCTTGAAACTGCTTCCTCCAGCAATTCAATCTAGGGACCTAAAACTGCCACTGTCCCATCCAGTCAGGAAACACTGCCCGTCTCCCTTTTACAGTCTTCCTTTTTCCCCCCCAAAATGCACGTATAAGCAGCAGCTCCGTGCCCCTAGCTGGAAACTGCCCCCGAAAATAAAAAAACGAGGCTTCCCGATGAAAATAACACGCTCTGAAGGCCCCTGAAAAGAACTGCGGTTTCCCGCGCTGCTGCCACGCGGCTAGGCCAGCTGCTCCTATTTCTGCTTTCCAACCGCCTCACCGCACTGCAAAGCCGCGCCCCCTTACCTGCTCAGCTATTTGGGCACCTTGTTCTGTTTGGGCCGATGCCTGCTCTGATTTCACCTGTTCCGCTCGTGCTCAGCGTCGGGAGGATAGCGGAGGGTGAGGGGAAGCCAGAAACTGCGATCCGCTGTCTCTGCCGGTCCCGGAGCTCTTCACAGCGCTAGCAGGCAAACCGTCTGCATGCGCTGAGTTCCCCGAGCTCCGGCTTCCCTTCCTGTAAGTAGGAAGGGAAGCCGGAGCCCTGCTGTCTCTGCAACCTTTTCCTCTCTGTAAATTACCACCAGTGAGGATGAAGGGGGGAGGGGAGAGAAGGCCTCAGTACTCTTTTTTAAAGGCACAAACTCCCTTTAATCAAATCCTTCTCTAAGTCTTCTCTTTTTCTCCCTAAGCCTGTTCACTTTATACTAAAAATTCCCAAATTACTATCTAACTCTTCTTAATTGTCTCTCTAATGATCTTGGACCTCCAGGTCCACTGATCCTCCAGCTGCTTGGAGACTGAGTTAACTGGAAGGAGGAGGCGGATCCTCGGATGATATACCAGTGTCATCACAAAAGGATGACGTTTCTCAGTCTCCAGGCTGCTGGAGGAGGAGCACAACCCCAGAGGTTCGGGACTAGACTAGAGGGACGCTAAGGAACAGCTTTTTACTATATCCTCCAGTAACAAATTCCAGAGTTTGATTAGGTGTTGAGTGAAAAAATATTTTCTCTTATTAGTCTTAAATGGGTATACTGTAGCTTCATTGGATGCCCTCTAGTCTTTCTACTTTTTGATGGTGTAAACAATCGATCTATGTTTACCTTTTCCACGCCATTCATTAATTTATAGGCCTCTTTCATATCTGGAACTGGCAAAAAATCTCACTCCTGGAAAGGGGTAACTTGGCAACTCTGTACATATCCCAGACAAACACATGGTTCACCTCACACAAATCCACAACCCTCTTCCTAAACACAACACACCATTCTCCAAATACCCATATCTACACCCCAACCCACACACAAAAAGCACAGTTACTTACCTGTAACAGGTGATCTCTGGGAACAGCAGGAATAAGTCTTCACATATGGGTATCGTCGGTACCGATGGAGCCTGCGCGGGAACGCTCCCCAGCGTCCAGTAAGAAAGCTTTTGGGAGCATCCCACAGCGCCTGCGCGCTGCTTTCCCGCCTTTCCCAACCGCCTCTCTCCAGTTCGAGTTTTAAAGCTGAGACAAAGACAGAGAGAGGAAAGGAAAGATAGATAGAGAGATACAACTCCTAGGGGAGGTGGGTGGGTTGTGAAGACTTATTCCTGCTGTTCCCAGAGATCACCTGTTACAGGTAAGTAACTGTGCTATCTCCAGGAACAAGCAGGAATGAGTCTTCACATATGGGGACTCCCTAGCTGCAGATGCCAGGGAGAAACCCCAGGTTGTGTGTCCTTGAAAAGGACTCTACCTCCCCCCATGGATCTCTGGCATCCGACCAGGGTAGGTGGGTAGGAGTTGATTAGGAATGGAACAGGTGTTTGAGAACAGCCTGACCAAACGAAGCATCCCGGCGGGAGTCCTTGTCCAAACAGTAATGGGCTGTGAAGGTATGAACCGAGGCCCAGGTGGCCGCTCGACAGATTTGGTCGATGGACACAGAGTTTAGATGAGCCACTGAGGCTGCCATGGCTCTCACATTGTGAGCTGTGACATGGCCCTCCAGAGAAATGTTCCTACTCTGGTAGGCGAAAGAAATACACTGAGCAATCCAGTTGGACAGTGTTCTCTTAGAGACTGGAAGTCCTAAATGAGAAGGATCAAAAGCAACAAAGAGTTGAGAAGACTTTCTATGTTGCTGTGTTCTTTGTAAGTAAAAAGCGAGAGCTCTCTTACAATCCAAGGTATGAAGATTCCTCTCTGCATTTGATGCATGAGGTCCTGGAAAAAAGACAGGTAAATATACCTCTTGGTTCAGATGAAAAGGTGACACCACTTTAGGCATAAAGTGTGGATTGGTCCTGAGGACTACCTTATCATGATGGAACCTTGTATAAGGAGGATTAGCCACCAAAGCTTGCAACTCACTGATGCGGCGTGCTGAGGTGACTGAAATGAGAAAAATAACTTTCCAAGAAAGGAATTTCAAGGAGGTGGTGGCTAAAGGTTCAAAGGGTGGCTTCATAAGCTGGCCAAGAACCAGGTTTAAGTCCCATGCCACTGGAGGTGGTCTAATGGGAGGTTTAATTAAAAGAAGGCCTCTCATGAATCTTGCTATAAGAGGATGAGAGGAAATAGGTTGTCCATTGAGAGGCTTGAGGGACGCTGCAATAGCACTCAAATGGACTCTTACTGAATTCGTTTTCAGACCTGCATGGGATAGATGCAGGAGATACTCTAGTAGAGAATTCAGAGGTATTGCAAGAGGGTTTAGACCTTTCCCTGAACACCAAATGGTAAATCTTTTCCATTTGAAAGCATAGGAACATCTAGTAGAAGGCTTTCTAGAGGCATGAATAACATCTCTGACTTGCTGAGATGAAAATCGTGAAGGTCTAGGCCCTCAGCAACCAAGCCCTGAGAAGGAGCGACTGGGGGTTTGGGTGCCACAAAGTTCCCTCTTCCTGGGACAGAAGGTCTGGTGCAGAGCACAAGTCCAGGGAAGGAGCTTGAGAGAGATGCAGAAGTAGAGGGTACCACACTTGGCGTGGCCAATGTGGTGCTATGAGGATCATGGTCCCTTGATCTCTCTGAAGCTTGAATAGTGTCTTGGGAATTAGGGGAATTGGTGGAAAGGCATAAAGGAAGTCTTGACCCCAGTGAAGGAGGAAGGGCATCCTTGGCCTGAACTCCCTGACACGGAATTCTGGAACAGAACCAGGGAAGTTTGGCATTCCACGGACTTGCAAAGAGGTCTATGTCTGGGGTTCCCCAAATTCGAAAAATCCTGGCTACCTGGTCCATGTGGAGGGACCACTCGTGTGGAAGCAGAACTCGACTGAGTCTGTCCGCCCAAGAGTTTTGAACGCCTGGAAGATATACTGCCAGAAGATGGATGTGATGCTCTCTGGCGAAGGCCCACAGTCGCAAAGCTTTGTTGCAAAGCGACAGAGAGCCAGTCCCGCCCTGCTTGTTTACATAGAACATGGCTACATGCTTATCCGTATGGATGAGGACTGTCCTGTAGCTGAGCAGGGAATGGAACACTCAGAGCTAAGAATATTGCTCTGAGTTCCAAGAGATTGATATGCAGAGAAGTCTCCTGTGGAGACCAGATGCCCTGGGTGGAGAGATCCTGCAGATGAGCTCCCCAACCCATTGGAGAAGCATCTGTTGTCAGAGTTGCTTGGGGTAGCGACTGCTGAAAAGGGGATCCCAGCAACAGATTTGGAGGGGACTTCCACCACTGGAGAGACCAAAATAGGCGAATGGAGTTTGCTATTTTGTCTGACAGGCAACCTGATGCCTGAGTCCATTGGGTGGACAAAGTCCATTGAGCTGCCCTCATGTGAAGGCGAGCATATGGAACCACATGCACGGTGGATAACATGTGGCCTAATAGTTGTAACATCTCTCGAGCAGTTAAATGGGACTTTAACTGTATCTGGGAGGCTAACTGCACCAAGCGTAGGCAACGGGCCTGAGGAAGATAGGCCCTTGCAGTTGTGGTATCCAGCAAGGCCCCTATAAACTCCAGAGACTGAGTAGGGGTGAGATGGGATTTTGGGATGTTTATTACCAGTCCCAAATACAGAAGGACACGCATTGTGCAGGTTAAAGAAATCTGGGCCTCTGACTGGGATGGAGCTCGAATGAGCCAGTCGTCCAGATATGGGAAAACGAATATTCCTAGAGTGCGTAGAAATGCAGCTACTACTGCCATGCATTTCGTGAACACCCTTGGTGCAGAGGCCAGACCGAAAGGAAGCACCCTGTATTGGTAGTGCTTTCCTTGAAAAAGGAACCGAAGGAACCTTCTGTGTGTTGGATGGATGAGGACATGGGTGTACGCATCCTTGAGATCTAGAGAACAAAGCCAGTCCTGACTCTGAAGGTATGGCAGCAGAGTACCGAGAGAAATCATCTTGAATTTCTCTTTGAATAGAAACTTGTTCAATTCTCTGAGATCTAATATGGGTCTGTAGCCCCCTGTTTTCTTTGGAATAAGAAAATAAGGGGAGTAGAACCCTGAGCCCTGTTGAAGAAGGGGTACTTCTTCTATTGCCCCTTGGGCAAGAAGGGTAGCAATCTCCTGACCCAGAAGGTTGAGGAGAGATGTTGGAGAATTGAACTGTCTCACCATGGTGTGGGGAGGAAGGTTTAAGAAATGAAGCTTGTACCCTTCCCTTACAATGGAGAGGGTCCATTGCTCTGCTGTAATTTGCTCCCATCTGGGAGCAAAGTAAGCCAACCTTCCTGGAATGGTGATGGGCTCTGGTTCTTCCAGAGCCAGAAAGGCTAAGTTCTCTAGTTGCAAGTCAAAGGCCCTGAGGCTGCTGAGCCGTGGGAGGCCTGGCAGCCTTTGACTTGGCCTGTTTAGGTGGTTGCTGACGCTTAGCAGCAAAACGACCTGCAGAAGATGCCTGCTGACCATAAGCAGGATAGTATCTTCCCTTTTTAGAAAAAGTTGTCTTTTTGAACAACCTTTTCTTAGCAGGAGCAGAGGTAGACTTTGAAAGTCGATCCAAAGCAGAGTTCTCAGCATCCATCTGAGTGGCCTTTGCTTTCCAATCCCTGCCAAAAAGGTTTTCACCTGAACAAGGAAGATTTCCCAGTTCATCTTGGACCCAAAGTTCCAAATCAGAGGCTTGTAACCAAGCAATTTTGCGTGCACCTATGGCAATAGCCGAGGCTCTGCTTACACACTCAAAAGAGTCAAAGGCTGCACGGTTAGAAAATTTGGAAACATCTTGGGCATGTTTAAGCCAAGTGAGATATTCCTGCCTTTTATCTTCTGAAATAAAAGGGGCTAAAGTCTGCAGATGATCTGTGACTTCTTTTAGAAACATCCCCATATAGAGACTATAGGAGTTGATTCTGGCAGCAAGCATATTAGCTTGGAAAACCCTTCGGCCAAAAGCATCAAGGGTCCTGCATTCACGTCCTGGAGGATTAGTTGAGTGTCTCTTTGCACTCTTTATTTTCCTCATGGCAGACTCTACCACAATAGAGTGGTGAGGAAGCTGAGACTTATGAAAGCCAGGACAAGGAGGGACACGGTACATGGTGTCTAATCTACGAGAATGAGGAGAAGTGGTAAGAGGAGTCTCCCACATGCTCAACATGAGATCATAGAGAATCTCATGAATAGGTAAAGTAGCTGCTTCTTTAGGAGCCTTAGGATATTGCAAAATATCTAGTTGCTTGGCTCTAGGCTCTGACTCAGAGGCCACTGTAATGGAGAGGCCCCTAGCCACTTCCCTAATGAAGTCCTGAAAAGACAAGTCTTCTGGAGGAGACATTCTTCGTTTTTGAGAATCAGACTCCTGAGGAAGAAGTACCGGTGCATCGACAGAAACCTCCGACTCATCAGAGTTTTCGGAGGAATCGAAGTATCGCCTGTCTGGATGCTCCTGTAAAGCCCAATATGCGTACAGAGTGGGATCGACATCGGGAGTAATCGGTACCGGTTCAGTACCGATGGGCATCATAGGACAGGGTACCATTGCAGTCGACACCGAAGCCGATGTCGATGCAATTGGTACTGGCACCGGGAACGATACCGGAGTCGGTACCAGCAACGGAGACTGTTGCGGTACCGGAGGCGTCGAAGCCTGCATAAACGCCGTTAGGGTGCGCTGCATGGACAGAATCTTCTGATCCATCGACGCCACCAGAGTCTGGATGTCGGTACCAGTGGAGGCCACGGTACCCCAGAACACGGCAACAGGTGATCAGTCGAGGCCGAGCCATCGATGTCAACCTGTGACCCCATAGACAATGCTTTGGAAGCCGGAACTTCCCGCTGGGGTAATTTTGCCGGTGCGGAATCCTCGAGGACAAGCCCGGAGGCATCTAGATGCTTGGAGGGAGATTTGTCCTTCGAGGACCGGCTAGATTTATGTTTGGTTACCTGAGATCCATGGGAAGAAGAAGCAGCCCTGGAAGACGTCGATGCCACCGAGGCTGCATCAGAGGGAAACAGGGTACTGAGCTTGGCTGCTCGGTTCTGCCAACCTCTTTTAGACATCATGGTACAGGACACACAATCCGTGATGGAATGGTCAGGACCCAAACATTTTAGACACCAGTCATGGGTGTTGGTGACAGAAATAGTACCGCTACACTTCGTGCACTTTTTGAACCCAGAAGCGGGCTTCTCCATGAGGAGAAAATATGTTCAGGCCTAAGGCCCAAACCGAAAATGCACAGATGAAGAAAGAAAAGGTTTTTTTTTTTTTTTTAGAAGAAAAGAAAAGACCGGCGGTACCGGTCTGACGTCGAAGAAAGCAGACGCGACACAGAAAAATAAAGAAAAAAATAAAGAATTCTTCTGCAGTGACAGAAACACGACCTGCTGGCTCCGTGGAAAAGAAGAACTGGAGAGAGGCGGTTGGGAAAGGCGGGAAGGCAGCGCGCAGGCGCTGTGGGATGCTCCCAAAAGCTTTCTTACTGGATGCTGGGGAGCGTTCCCGCGCAGGCTCCGTCGGTACCGACGATACCCATATGTGAAGACTCATTCCTACTTGTTCCTGGAGATTGGACCTAACACCATCCTCCCATACTATGCCACCAAACATCCATTGCACACAGATGCACATACATCACCCTAGGCGTGTGTACACCTCCACCTCACCTCACCACAACCCCTCCTATAAGCCCCATTCCTGATACACACACCCTAATCCCCTTACACATGCAAGCCTCACACCTCCTTGCAACCCCCACCCGTTTATATTGAGACATACACATACATATTCCCCACCCATATAACCCTCTTGAATCCCCACAACACACCTGCATCCCACCCCCTTTTCATGCCAGCCTCGCCTCCTCACAACACTCCCCCACTCTTTGTCCCTAGATATGTGCACGCACGCAAAGGCACATACATACACCCCACCCACACACCCCACAAAAGCCACCCTAACACATGATTCACATGCCCTTCACACAATCCTCCACCCATACCCCAAACACCTACACTAACGCCCACCTCCAGATGCTCGCAGTGTCACCATTCACCTACCACACAAGTACCCTCACTTCACACTCACCCACCCCAGACCCACAAACATACCCCTTGCTTAACACACACAAACACAAACTCTGCCCCATACTCCCCCCGACATGCACAGAGTCCTTCTGCTGAGTTTTAGTGGGTCTAATTAGTTCATTAAATAACACTTAAATTAACTTGTGAGCAGTGGTGCCTTCCCTCTGAAACCCATGTACAGAGTTCACCCATGTTGAAAACGAACCTGTGGGTTTTTAAAATAAATAAAATATACATACAACACAAATCCCATGTTCCCTGTAAAATAGTTATCTCCAAGTTATAATGCCCTGTTCAATGTAATTTCAGTTTGTTCAATGTAAACCGCACTGATGCAGAATAGCGCGGTATATAAGATAATGTAAATAAATAAAAAAAAATAAAAATAAAAATCATAATTACCTGTGCCAACTGTGTCTTGTCATAGTCCTTACGATGTCGATAGATACACTGACTGAGTAACGCATAAAGTTTTTCCAAGTGAAAAACATTGTATCCTTGACTTTTCCCAGTAACTCTCTTCAATAGATTCTGAAAAGAGGAAACATTCTTTAAAACTACTGAATATAAATCTTAACATTTCCTCTTAGGAAAAAAGGTGACATTTTACTTACCAGATAATGTCCTTTCCTTGAGGCCTGCTAGACCAGTTCAGACAAGTAGGTTGTGTTCTCCCACCAGCAGGTGAGTGGAGAAGAGAGCCAATGAAATCGCTCCCATGCCTCTATCAGCCTGAGCCACTAGGGGCAAATCAGTATTCGTACCCAAGCATATGGTAAGGAATTGCAAACCTCAAACAACCTCAACAAGGGTAACAATGTTAAACCAAACAGCAGGAAACTATGTACAGAATTAAGTTGAACAGAAGGCTTGTCAGGTTATAAGCTGGGCCAACCACTCAGATTATAGTGGACCAAAAGGTACCACCGTATTATAACAGACCAACACAGTTCCAGTGGCGGGTCCTGGACTGGTCAAGTTCAAGGCACTTACCACAATTTTCAAAATACTCCACAACAAATCAGCCAACAACCTCCAGACCCTGCTCTCAAAGCCTCCAAACGAAAGGTCAAGAAGAAATAATTCCATCAACCTACTTGCAATCCCCCCTCAGAAGCTAAAGAATAAGCAATCTACATGCAACCATGCACTATCATTATTTGCACCCACACTCTGGAACTCTCTACCATCAACGTTATGAGCATGCACCAAAACAAAAGAATTAAAAAAAAAAAAACAAAACAAAGAAAAATCCTTAAGACACTCATCTTCCCAGAAGGATAGAAAACACATTTGGAACCATGAACATAACCCAATGCTATTATGTCAATCTATCACATTGTGAATAGCCAAGAACTATGAATATTATTATTCAGTCTTAATATACTGTAAATAGTTGAGAATATATACTGTTCCTATGATTAGTTCTATGTTACCTTGTTCTACTGTTACAATGTTTAGTTCTATGTACAGCTAAGGCCCACCACAGCCTTGCTAAATCTTTGTTAAATGTAAGCCGCCTTGAATGACAGAAAGGCGGTATAAAAGCAAATTTAAATAAATAAGTAGCAGAACTCAAGGAAAGGACATTTCTGGTAAGCAAAATGTCGTCTTTCATATTGTCCTGCTAGGCCAGTCCAGATAAGTAAGATGTACCAAAGCTACGCCTCCACTGAGCAGGAAGAAGACACAGCAGTTTGTAAAACATTTGAGCCAAAGGCCGTGTCCACCTGAGCATGGACATCCAAGTGGTAATGCCCACACTGCTGCTTGACAAATGTCTGAGGGGACTACCGAGCTATGTTCCACCCACAAGGACGCTTATGCTCGAGTAGGATGTGCGTGCAAATCTTCTGGAACTGGCCGGTTCCATAACAGGTATGACAAGGCTATAGCTCTTTGATCCAGTGCCCCAATGTAGACTTGGTGGCATTGTCACTCTTGTGTGGCTCAGCAAACAGCACAAAAAGATGATTTGACTTACGAAAGGAATTAGTAGCTTTGAAGTACTGGAGAAGCACCCTCCAGACATCTACAAAGCAAAGATCTTTATCTTTCCCTCGACACTGTTCCTTAGAAAAGGAGGGCCGACAAACCACAGGATTTACATGAAAGGGAGATATCACCATGGGTAAAAAGGAAGGCATAGGCTGAATGAAGCCAGACGCCTCTGAAAAGGACAGATATGGATCCTGGGAAGAAAGAGCCTGAAGCTCAGAAATCTGTCTTTCAGAACAAATCGCGACCAAGACAACAGTCTTGAGAGTTAAATCCTTCAGAGTAGCACACTTCAAAGGCTCAAAGGACTTCGACATCAGGCTCTCAGCACTAGACAGATCCCAGTAAGGAACGACTGGTGTTGGTGGTGGTGGTGTGTGTGTGTGGGGGGGGGGGGGGGGAGGCAGACACAGAAACGCAAAACATCCACTTGCGAGGCTAAAGCCTTTCTAGCTACCAGACCTCTGAAACAGGACAAAGCTGCCACCTGGATTTTCAGGGAGGCTAAGGGAAAGGCACTTGTCCAGACCATCCTGCAGAAAGGCCAAGACAGCAGGCACCTTTTATGTCTCAGGAACAAACTATTCTGCGTTGCACCAATGCTCAAAGGGGCACTAGACCTGCACATATGCCAGGCTTGAAGAACCCCTCTGGGCTTTGAGTGGAAACTATTGCAGGTGAATAGTCCTTACGTGTCAGCCGAATCTCTTCAAGAGCCAAGTCATAAGTAAGAAGGGAGCCAGATCAACCAGGACAATTAGCCCCTGATGTAGAAGCCCCGAAAAGGGTGGACAAAGAGGAGGTTCATGCAGTAGACGCATCAGATTCCCAAACCACACACACTCTCCTTAGCCAATTAGGCACCACCATAACAATCCAGTCCGGATGGTACTCTATGTGCCAAAGCACACACCCCAACAGCGACCATGGAAGAAATACATACAGCAGGCACTGCCTTGGCCAGGCCTGAACCAGGGCGTTGACACCCTCAGACCCTGTTTCCCTGCAGCAGCTGAAGAAATGGTATACTTTGGCACTGAACTGGGTTGCCATCAATCCATTTCGGGGCAACTCCAATAGTGGAGAATCATCTGAAATGCCTCCTGACTTAACTTCCACTCTCCAAGGACTGAGAGTCCGCCTTCACATTGTCCACCCTGGCAATATGTTGATCCAAAAGAGCTAGGAGGTTCTTTTCTGCCCAGGCAAATAAGACAAGACAGCCATCTCTAAGGCCACTCCAGCACTCCTTGTGCTGCCTTGCCAATTGATACATGCTACTGCTGTGGCATTGTCTGAGAACACTTACACCGCCCTGCCCTTGACCAACGAATGGAAACGCAAGGCGGCAAACTAGATAGACCTTGCTTTGAGATGGTTGATTGGCCACACCGCTTCCCTGAGACTCCAATGGCCCTAAGCTGTTCAGTCTCGACAATGGGCTCCCCAGCTTGTAAGACTGGTGTTTATCATCAGCAAAATCCACAAGTGATATTCCTGTCATGCCCCTCTTCAGATGACGTGACTCTGCCACCACCACAAACTGGCTCACACTTCCAGCTGGAGCGGAAGCCTGAGCTCGCACTCCTAAGAACTCGGGGACTACAGAGTTAGTAAAAACTGCTGGAGTGGCCTTATAATAAATGAATAAATATATGGGCATGCACCCTCGGTACCATTTTAACATTTTGATCACGGCTGTCCTCAAGCCGAGAAGCTATAGATAATCCCAAACCCTGGAAGCCTGTTGAAAACAGAACTCAGCAAGGCATTTCAACAATCTCCGCACTCTCTCCTCTGGCAGGAAGACACTGCCCACTCGAGTATTGAACCATACTCCCAGGAATACCAGGGATTAAGACAGCTCCAATTGACTCTTTCCCCAGCCAAGGATTCTAGAAAGGACATCACTCGGGCCAACACCCAAGATGCCTCTGATAAAGAACAGGCTTGGATGAGCCAGTCGTCCAGATATGGGTGCACACATATTTCTTGGCATCACAGTGCAGCACTCACCACAAACATGACCTTGGAGAATGTCCTTGGGGTGGTGGAGAGGCCAAAGGGAAGGGCGGCAACTGAACATGTGAGCCAAGCACGGCAAAACACAGATATCTCTGCCGATCCTCTTGGATCGGGATACGAAAAAAAAGCTTCGGACAAATCCAGAGGTTCCAGGAATTCCCCCGGCACATTGCCTGAATCACAGATCTCAGAATTTCCATTTGGAAGTGCAGCATGTACAAATGAGCATTGACCCCCTTGAGGTAAAAAAATATTGGCTGGAAGAAGCCATCTTTCTTTGGCACCACTAAATAGATGGAATATCTGCCCTTGCCCTATTCAGCTGGGAGAAGTGGCAACTCTGCCTTCAGGCACAGCAACTTATCCAATGTGACCTGTATGGCAGCTCTTTTGTCCGCTGAACTACAGACAAAGATGGCAAACACCTCCGGGATCATCTCTTTGCATTCCAGGACATAACTGATTTGAATGGTGTCTAGTATCCAGTGATCCTTGGTGACCCGGGCCCACTCCTGAAAGAAAAGGTAAAGCCTGCCCCAACCAGAGGTACATGGGAATGGGCTCCCAAGTTTCCTTTGTGATACATGGAAGGGACCCCCTTTGGAGAGGACAGAGTCCCTGGGCCCAAGAGCCCCCCTAAAGTCCGATTATGGGTCCAAAATCCAGAAGAGAAGAAAGGCTTTCGAGGATGATAATGACAGGAGTTTTGAGACCCCCGGAAATCTATCCAGCATGCCTGCGATGGCTGGGCAGAGGCCAAAGAGGGGAATGGCCCTGTACACGTCCCAGGCCCTTTCAGCCTATCTTCTGGAAGGTGATAAGGCTTGGCCTTGCCCAAGTCCTTCGCCATCTTTTTCAAATCTGCCCCAAAACTGAGCTTCCCCTTAAAAGCCAGTTATGACCTCACCCCTCCTGACCCCCCCCCCCCCTAATTTTGTCCTGTTGCACTCTGACCTCTCCTCTCCTCGTCCTCATCTTTGGTGTGTCTGTCATCTCTCCTGTCAAGAAATGTAGTTCATTTCTGTTTCCGGCCTTGTGCCACTAATTTGTTTTTTACGACATTGTAAACTGTCCTCATGGTTACAAAGGTGCGGTAAATAAAAAAAGTAAGATAAGATAAAAATAAGGTCGTTGGAGGATGTGTCCGCTGCCCAGAGGTGAAGCCAAATCCAACGCCATGTCACAGTCAATAGGCACTATCTCTAGCTGCCAAGCAGACTAGATTTTATTTTATTTACATTCTTTTATATACCGCGCTATTCTGCATCAGTGCGGTTTACATTGAACAAACTGAAATTACATTGAACAGGGCATTATAACTTGGAGATAACTATTTTACAGGGAACATGGGCTATCATATATAGCATCTGACAGGAAGGCAATGGCCAACTCCAAAAGGGGAGTAGTATCCTCTGGCAGGAGAGAATGAATCCATTGGAGAAGGGCTCAAAAGGTCAGGCCTGAATACACACACTTCGAACTGAAAAATAGCAGCTACCACTGCAAACTGATTCTTCAGCAAAGAGTCCACCTTTCCATCCAGAGTATCCTTTAAGGCCGATATACCTTCCTTGAGAATGGTGGGCCACTTTGTGACTACTGTGACCTGCACATCCAATTTTGACTTGCTGAACCACACGACGCACTTCTCCCTCTGGGACAGCGTGCATTCTTTTACACACCTTTAACCCCTTAGGCTGGGGATTGGAAAGGTCCCATTCAGACCTGATCATTTTCTTGATAACCTCCAGAAACGGGAAGCCTCTTGTGTATTTCCACACTCCCTGTAGGAGTGGATGGGCGCGAGGGAATCCAGAGGCTTCAGGTCTGAGTTTCCATGCCAAAATGACCAAGCGTGCTGCAGAAAGGAAAATAATTCCAGGGCAAACAACCAGGATTCCGGGAGCTCCTCTCTTTGAAAATGACCCCCAACCATAGGCAACATAGCTGCAGCTGAACCCTTTGAAGAAGGGGAGTGGCCTGAAGCATAGTCACAGGATCTCCTGGCCGCCTTACCATCCTTACCCACAGTGCCACCCATTGCCTCCTGCATTGAGGCAGGCAAAGCTGGGCCACCTGAATCCCCTCGGTGGGAGAAGAGAGACGGGCCATCTAGAGATGAGTCAGAGGCTGCCATGCAAGAAAAGCAGATTCCAGAATCCAAAGATGAGGCACTTTGCTTGCCACAAGCCAAACTACTTTTCCTAAAAGATGACAGTGTTAATGGAGTGCGTATAGTAACGTGTATTGAAGTCGCTCAGGTAGAACATGCACTAGGACCACTCGACCACAAGGCATGCAAGACAGAAAGCGCTAACAGTGTGCCTTAGAAAAGGGCGGGAATCCCCCGACACCGTGGTCTACCCCAATTTGTGCCCTAACATGGATGAGATCAGGAGCCCCCAACAAAGACAATGACAAGGTCAAGCCTTAGTACTCACCCCCTGGGAGCCACTAGCAGGAAAACCATGCCGAGCTCAGCATTTACTCCCATGAAACTCTCTTCTTTGTGGTTTATTTATTTATTTTTTACACTGACTTGGAATCATATACTTCAGAGCCTTCTTCAATTTTTCAGGAAAGAGCAGGGGGGGAAAGGAGGAGGGGGGGGGGGTTTGAGGTTGTGTGAGGTAGTCTAATCCCTTCCAATTTTCTGGCTGCTCAACAGGCCCTTAACAGTATACGAGCATGGAGCTAAACAAATTTTTGCTCCTCCTATGGCTACCAAAAAGACCGCAGTCTAGCAGAGACCCTCATGTCACACTCAAGTGAGAGAGCTACCTGAAGGTGGTCATTCATGAGCGAAATACATCATTTTCCTCTCAATTAGATCCTTATTTGTATAGATTCTATCAGAGCTGAAAGAAATCCAACCACCATCTGCTGAGAACATACATACTGATTTGCCCCAAGTGGCTCAGGCAGACAGAAGCACAGGAGTGATGTTATTGAAAACAAACATTTCATTGGCTCTGTCTCCAATAATCTGCTGATTGGGGAACACAACCCACTTGTCTAGATTGGTCTAGCAAGATGATATGGATTGGGTTATTTAAAAAAAAATTAAAGGCTGTATGCTCCTGAAGTTCCCCTCCTGCCTTCTCTCAGCTTTATTTGCACCATACAGAGAGAACACGGCCGGCCATGATCAGGGCCAGCCCATCCATTGTCTGAGAATGTTGTTCGCACAGGGCTCCATGCTTCAGTGGGATCTGCACCAACTTCATTCCGCACATGGTGTTTGGTTTGCAGAGCCAGTTACAGAGGGAGCAGGGAGGCACGAAGCCCTGGCTCACCACTGCACAGCTGCCAAAGTGAAGAGCAGCGTGTTCGTTCACTCCAGCAGCTGTGTTCTCGTGAAGTCAGCTAGCATGCTGAGTGCCGGGAAACAGGAAATGTCCTTTAACCTCTGGTGCGCCAGCGGGTTTCACAAGGACACAGCTGCCGGAGTGAAGGAACACACCACTCTTCACTCTGGCTGCTGTGCAGAGGTGAACTAGGACTTCCGGTCTCCCCGGCTCCCTCTGAAGGGTGGGGGAAGGGAGGGTGTTAGGACTGGAAATGGGCTGATGGGGGGGGGGGATATGGGAGAATGGGGCTAAAATGTGTAAATAATTAATTTTTGACTATCCAAGTTGAGATACCTGTTATCTGTATTTTTACGGTTAACCCACCGTAAAACATAAATGTTCCATGTAAACCGCACTGATGTTGAAGAGCGCGGTATATAAGAGAAATAAATAAATAAATAAAAGGGAGCAGATGCTGGGTGAGGCTGGAACTAGAAGGGAGTGGATGTTGGGGGAGGACTAGAAGAGGATGGGGCTGGGAGAGTGAGGATGGAGAGAGGAAAAGATTTTGTGTGGGAGGGAAGAAATATCTACGATTGGCTGGGTATTGGGAGAGTAAGTGGGGATCGAGGATGGAGGAGTGAAATTTGAGTGGATGAAAAAGGAATAAAGAAAGAAATGGAGGAAAGAGGAAAAGAGGAAAGAGCAGTATGTTGGAGCAAATGTAGAGAGAATGGAAAAAACTAGGAGAGAAGAAAGGACAAATGGACAGCAGACAATGGAGATTAGCAGAAGACACAAAGAAAACAAGAAAGCGACTGGGGCGGTTGCGAGGGAAGAATAAAATGGCTAAACAAGGTAGAAAAATGCAATTTTATTTTGAATTTATTAACTGGAATATGTCACGCTCTGTGAAATGTGCATCGCTAATGTCTTTGCATTTTGTTTAATACAAGAGGAAATTAATTTATAGTTTTTTCTCTCCAGTGTTGTTGTACATTCCAAGTTTGGCTGTTGGGGTTCCCAGTTTAATTATTGTCTTCATATTTCTAAATTGTGATCCCTTGTACAATGTTTGCTGACAGTCTATGTTCTGTATGTGTAATGGAGCTGCAGTATTCTGTTCATGTAGTTTCTATGTGACAGTCCCACTTGTTTTTTCCCCGTAGGAGATGTATTGGTATTCTCTGAGATGTATTGGTTTAATATTTGCAGTATTGCCTTTTGATAGCTAGGGTTTGGTGCTTTGTGAGTCCTGAGTGCTATTTTGATACGGCGGGTCTGCTATAGATTTTAAATAAGTGGGGTTTATAGTACTTCCTGGCAGTTGGCACTGGAGTATAGTAATATAGAAATCTGGTAATCTTTCTTTAGCCTCACTGCCCATGTAAATGGTATTCAGACAATCATTAAGAGGAATGTTTAATGTGCATTCACAAATGTTAATGTGCGTCAAGTGCAGGAGCACCCATTTATTTCTACTGGTGCAGTGGCACTTAACTCACATTAATATTTAGCAAACATGCCCCTAAGTGATTGCCAGGACAAAGGTGAAATTAGACTTACCTGCTAATTGTTGTTCCTAGAGAAACTCCAGTCTAGTCCGGAAACCTCTGGGTTGTGCTCCTCCTACAGCAGCTTGGAGACTGAGAAACGTCATCCTTTTCTGATGACACTGGTATATCTTCACCAGATCCGCCTCCTCATACCAGTAACCTATTGACAAAGTAGACTTACCGGAGCAACAATTAAGTAGTTAACACACTACTAACTCAATGAAACACAAACTCAAACCATAACTATTTATTTATTTTTTATTTCCAAAAAAGAGAAACTACTCCCCCTTCCATACTACCCTTTATCAGAAAACCTCAGGCCTGACCTCCTCCTCAAGAGAGGCAAGTGACTCAAGATATATATATCCCCCCCATGACTAGAAACGTTTATACGTTTACCTGTTATCGCCTATGTGCTTCAGGCACTAGCTCACAGATATCAGGGAGGGATACCGGACTAGACTGGAGTTCCTCAAGGAACAATTAGCAGGTAAGTCTAATTTCACCTTCCTTATCGTCCCTCCAGTCTAGTCTGGAAACCTCTGGGTATGTAACAGAGCAGTGAAATAAATCAACGGGAGGGACCTGCCAGACCAGCCTGAAGCACTGCTGATCCAAAACTGGCATCCCGTTCCGCCTGAACATCCAGGCAGTAGTGCGGCACAAAGGAATTGAAGGAAGACCAGGTAGCTTCCTTACAAATATCCACCGCTGGCACGAACTGGCACTCAGCCCAAGACGCCGCCTGCACCCTGGGTGGAATGTGCTCTTAGCCCTTCTGGAACCACCTTACCCTTCAACACATAAGCGGATGCGATGGCCTCCTTAATCCACCTGGCAATGGAAGCTTTTGACACTGCCTCCCCTTTCTTTGGTCCCCCAAACAAGATGAACAGCCTATCGGACCTGCGGAAACCCTCCGTCCTCCGGATATACTTCAATGCTCTCCGAACATCCAGGAGATGTATTCGTTCGTCAACAGTACCCCTCAATTTCTTGGAGAAAACTGGCAATGTCACTACCTGATTTACGTGAAAATCCCACACTACCTTGGGCAAAAAGGACAGCACGGGTCTCAACACCACCTTTGAACCATAAAATACAGGAGGCCACACACAACAAAGGGAATACCTTGGATCTAGTATTCATACCCAAAGAACATCAACAAAATTTAGCTAACAATGCCACCCCAAAGATCTTACAGGTCCCTTGGTCCGACCACCACCTAATAAAATTTACCCTACTCATTCCGAATAAAGACACCAACCACCAACAGAAGCCCACAACACTATTCAAAAGAAAATTCCAAAAGTTTGATAAAGAAGCAATGATACAATCCATTGCAACCCACATTGACCTGAACCACCCCAACTTAGAAACCCTAGTTGACCAATGGAATAAAGGAATTGAAAAAATCGCTGAACCAAAATCCATGACCCACAATCTGAGAAATAAATCTGAGCCGTGGTACACCAATACACTAAAAATGATGAAAAAGGCACTAAGAAAATTGGAAAAGAAATGGAGACAGGGTAAAACACAAGAACGTAAAACAGAATACTTAACGCTCCTCTCCAAATACAAAGAAGAAATCAACCAAGCAAAAAAGACATACCACACCAACATACTCAACAAATCTCTGAACAGGCCCAGAGAATTATTTGAATTAATTAAATCACTAACAAAAACATCCCAAGAAGAAACCACAAACTACCCTATTAAAGCACAAACACTAGCGGACTATTATGCTAGCAAACTAAACCCAACAACAGCATCAATACTCATTATAAATCAAGAAAATGACAACTCGATACAACAACCTGCGACATTAAACACAATGGAAAAATGGGACACATTTCATAAAACTTGATGAGAAACAAATAGTAAACCTAATCTCGAACCTAAACACTACGACCTCCCAACTAGATCCCTGTCCTGCAGCCTGGATCAAAACCACTAAGCTGGAAATTGCCCAATTCATTACACATATTGTAAACCAATCTCTACAACAAGGAATCATGCCAACACCCCTTAAAAAATCTCTCATAAGACCAATACTGAAAAACAAAGCTCTCAAGAAGGATGATCCAACCTCCTACCGTCCAATTTCAAGTATTCCGTTCTTAGCGAAAACTATCGAAAAAACAGTTCAACTACAATTACAAGACCATATTGACGCAAGAGAAGCACTAGACGACCAACAATATGGTTTCCGGCCACATCACGGTGTTGAAACCCTACTTCTGGTACTCTTGGATAACCTACTCAAAGGTCTTGAAGATAGGAAGAAAATGTATATACTAATATTTATTGATTTATCAGCTGCCTTTGATACAGTCCACCACAAAACACTCATTAACAGACTGGCATCATTAGGAATAACAGGAATTACGTTGAAGTGGTTCACATCATACCTAACAAACAGGATGCAGCAAGTTCAAGTCAACGGCGAAAAGGCAAAACCATTTCCCCAAACACAAGGATCAGCATGTTATCTTCCCTACTTTTCAACCTATACATAAAACCGGTATGCGCAATATTTCGAAAGCACAAGATACAATTCCATTTATATGCCGATGATATTATGCTATACACACAATTGGACACAGAAAACCCAAACTACCATCATCTTGAAAGCTGCCTAAAAGAGATGCAAACTTGGTTGATGCAAAACAATATGTCCATAAACCATAAAAAGACAGAAGTAATGTACATCTCCCGAAAACAAGACTTCAAACCACCCCCAACAATAACAATGAACAACACCACTTACTCAGTAAAAGAAGAAATAAAATATCTAGGAGTAACCCTTGACACAAATCTAAAAATGGAAAAGCACCTTTGATTAACCAACAGAGCAATTTTCCACAAAATAAAGGTCATTCAACCCCTACGCAACATCCTTGATCATTCAGACTTCAGAACTGTTGCACAAACCCTACTCATCCCACACTTCGATTACTGCAACTCCATCCTTCAAGGACTACCTAAAAAAACCCTAAAGATCCTTCAAATGGCTCAAAACGTCTCCGCCAGAGTGATTATGAAGAAGAAAATCACTGAACACATCACACCAATATTAGCTGACTTACACTGGTTGCCCATAACCGCCCGCTTAAAATACGAACTACTAGTTACAACATTCAAACTCATACACAACATAGCACCATCATATCTAAACAACCTCATAAACACTCAACCCCTTTCCAGAAACAGAAGAATCTGCAATATAAACACCCTATGTATATCAAACAGTATCAGATCAGCCAAAGCCTGCACAAGTAAAAGAGCCTTCACTTATACAGCACCGACTTTATGGAATCAACTACCAGCAGAACTGAGATCAGTTAAAGACCTAAAAGACTATAGAAAAAAGTTAAAAACACACCTCTTCAATGAAGCATACGATCCAACTTAAACATAATGAGCACTCCTAATTGCTAGCATGAATCAATCTGTCTTAGGAACCAAAATAAGCACAGCCACGACTTTTTCATATAAACTTGTATTATATTATCATACATGATATATATGTACGATCCAATATTGTATATATAATATCCCTTTTAAAATTGCATATATGTTATCCCTTTACTTTAGTCACCTGTTATCTAATGATTATCACCTGCCAATCAACTATAAGTTTGCTTCACTTTAGTTGTAACCATAGTTATGTTATGTTCACGTTTAAGTTATCCGCTTCTGATCGCTGGAAGTAGCGGTATACAAATGATTAATAAATAAATAAATAAAAGGTTAAGAAAGGCTGCTTACATGATAAAGCTGGTAACTCAGACTCTCCTAGCTGAACAAATAGCTACCAGGAACACTACCTTCAGAGTAAGATCCTTTAAAGATGCTTTCGACAGAGGCTCAAACGGTGCACTCTGCAAGGCCTCTAGCACGAAAGGGAGATTCCACTTCGGTACTACCTGTCTACGTGGTGGCCGCAAGAGCGAAACCGCTCTTAAAAACCTCTTGACATCTGGATGACTACCTAAACTCTGCCCTGCTATCTTTTCTCTATAACAGGACAGCACTGCCACTAGAATCCGCAAAGAAGCTGCCGCTAAGCCCTTATCTAGACCATCCTGCAAGAAGGCCAGTACCCTCGGAATCGACGCTCTTAATGCTTCGACCTATCTACACACCATGCCTCAAACACTCTCCAGATGCAAATATATGCTAGAGAAGTAGATTTCTTCCTCGCTCTCAACAAAGTAGCAATCATTTGATGTAGAGTAGCCCCTCTTTTTTTAACCTAGCCTTCTCAATAGCCAAGCTGTAAGCGAGAACCGATCCACTTGCGGCATGACTAGAGGACCCCGAGACAAGAGATCTGCCCGAACTGGGAGTCTCCAAGGCTTCGCTACCAAGAGTCTCCTCAGATCCACGTACCATGGCCGCCTTGGCCAATCCGGCACTATCAGAATCACTTGCCCTTTGTACTGCTCTATGCGCTGCAGTACCCTTCCTATTAGTACCCAAGGTGGAAACACATACAGGAGCTGTCGTTCTGGCCACACCTGAATGAGAGCATCCAGGCCTTCCGACATCCTTTCTCTTCTTCTGCTGAAGGAACGGCTTTGCCTTTGCCAAGTGAAATGTTGCCATGAGATCCATTACTGGTGTTCCCCAACGTCTCACCACCATCTCGAACACCTCCTGATGGAGGACCCACTCCCCCGGGTCCACCTTTACTCGACTTAAGAAGTCGGCCTCTACATTGTGTACTCCTGCCACATGAGCTGCTGACAACGCCAGTAGATGCACCTCGGCCCAATCGAACAAGTGTTCGGCCTTGGCTTCCATAAGGACACTGCTGGTCCTTCCTTGGCGATTGATATAAGCCACCGCCGTCGCGTTGTCGGAAAACACCCGAATGGCCATGCTGTGAAGATAGGGTTGAAACTCCTGCAATGCTAGCGTCACCGCTCTCAACTCCAACCTGTTGATTGACCAGGCCTTTTCCTGCTCGGTCCACTGACCCTGGGCAAACCTTTCTTGGAAATGAGCTCCCCAGCCTGCGAGACTGGCGTCCGTCGTCAGTGGAACCCAACAAGGTGCTTCCAGCAGCATCCCCTGCTCTAGGCATCCTGTCCTTAACCACCACTGAAGAGCTGTCCGTGTCTCTGGTAGACATGGCAGCCTCCATGACAGAGGATCGACCTGATGAGACCAACACCTGAGCAACGCCCTCTGCAACGGCATCATATGTGCTCTGGCCCACGAAACCATATCTCCAGAGTCGCTGCCATGGTCCCGAGCAACTGCAAATAATGTCATGCTGTGGGCACTACTCTGCTCAGAAACTACCTGAGCAGCTCGTGCAACTCCTGCGCCCGTTGCACTGGCAGAAACAGTCTTCCCGAGTTCGTATCGAACTGAGCTCCCAAGTATTCTAGTTGTTGCGACGGCTCCAACTCTGCAGCTAATCGATGAACCAACCCACACAAAGGGAAACATGCTGGACCTGATCTTCACCCCACTAACCGTCCATGACACCGCCCACTTCACGCTACCTACCTACACTGCAGTACCTTGGTCCGACCATAAACTAATTATGTTTCTAATTCCCTTGGATAATCCGCCCAGGAAGCCCCCCGGAACCAAGGCAAACCCCACAAGACTACCATCACAAAGGTTCCAACCTTTCAACAAGGAAACCATCCTGAACAACACACAACCACTCCTTAGTATGACAACTCCTCGCCCAGATAAGCTAGTCTCCAGCTGGAATGACACCCCCCTTAGTGCCATTGCACTATGCTCAGTCCACAACAAAGCCCCAAGGAAAAAAGCTCCCGCACCCTGGTACTCCAACGAACTGCGGACTTCTCTCCTCAAACTTAGAAAACTTGAAAGGCGATGGAGGCAATCACGATCCACTGAAAATCAGGAAGCCTATAACCTCCACCTGACAATACACCGCAAGGCGATAACTGAGAAAATGAGGCAAGCACACACAGACACCCTAATGCAATCACTACGAAAACCACATGACTTATTTAACCTCGTCAGGAACCTAACAAAAGAACCAGGTCCAGAGCAAAAACCTGAGATCCACCCCCAAGACTACGCTGACTTCCTTCAATCAAAATTATGCCAAACCGACAACACTGACCTACCCTCCCCCATCATGGAACCATCAAACACAACGACTCTAGCAATATTCACCACCCCAACCAATAAGCGAATCATTGACACCATCTCCACAATCAACACCACTACTGCTCAGACTGATCCCTGTCCCGCCTTCTGGATAAAGGAACTTCGGTCAGAACTTAGCACTTTCATAGCTAGGCTCATTGACACATCTTTCACGTCAGGCTCTTTCCCCATAAAAATCAAACACACATCCATCAGACCTCTGCTAAAGAACAGCAAGTTGGACCCCCAGAAGGTGGAGTCATATAGACCAATTGCCAGCATTCCACTACTGGCAAAAATAATCAAAAAAGAAGTCCTATACCAAATACAACAACACAAACAATACCTCTCCGCTAGACCACTGCCAACACGGATTCAGAGAATACCATGGTGTGGAGACGTTACTCACCACCCTCTTCAACAATATACTCAGCGCAATAGATAACATCCATCATGGGGTTGCCCTCATATTCCTTGACATAGCTGCAGCGTTTGACTCCGTATGCCACGAAACTCTTCTGGAACGGCTCAAAGAGAAGGGCATCTGTGACCTAGCACTAACCTGGTATAAGTCATACTTATCCGATAGATGGCAACATGTACAAACAGAGACCTCCACCTCCAAACCGTTCCACCAGAAACAAGGCGTCCCGCAAGATTCCTCCCTATCAGCCTTATTGTTCAACATCTATATGCAGCCTATTTGCAACCTCATAGATCATTCAACGTCGAATGCATGATCTATGCTAACGACGTGCTACTCTACAAACCGTTCCAGATTGAACAGATTGACCTCACATCTCTAACTGTTTTAGCACAGTGGAAAAATGGCTCCAAAACCAGAATCTCAGAATCCAACACAAAAAGACCGAAGTGCTGTTCATCTCCAGAAACCCCAATTTTTCCCCTCCAGCCTGCCTAAAAATCGGGGAAATAGAACTGCAAACTAAGCCCTCAATCCGCTACCTGGGTGTTACACTGGACCAAAGACTGGATATGAAGACACACATTGGCAACATGGTAAAATCAACATACCATAAGATCAAGTCACTCAAGCATCTGCGCCCCTTACTACAACCGGATGACTTTCGAACAATCTTACAGGCACTAACCCTCCCCCATCTCGACTACACCAATGCAATCCTCCAAGGACTTCCACAATCCACCCTGAGCCCACTCCAACTCGCCATGAACGCTGCAGCCAGAGTTCTAAATGGGACCTCAAGGCGAGATCATATAACACCCATCCTCAAAAGTCTCCACTGGCTCCCGATCCATTGTAGGATCACCTTCAAGATCTTGCTACTAACATTCAAGACCATCAATGGCCTCGCCCCCTCTTCACTCGCCGACCTCACGCACATTACTCCCCCAAATAGAGTCAGACGACAGACTTCAATAAACACCTTGGTAATCCCCAAAGCAATGACCCATTGTACACAAACAACTGTAAACAGGGCCTTCAGCCTCTGCGCACCCAGATCCTGGAACGCTCTCCCACCCAATATACAAGCAATCCCTGATCTAGCTAAATTCAGGAAAGCACTGAAGCACTACCTCTTCCTCAAATGCTACCCGGAGGTAGATACACCCTCTCTCACAACAAAGCTACACAATCACATGTAATTACCCTCAAAGTGATGTATAATGTGTAATTACTTTTCTGTTAGCCATACAGATGTAAATAGTTAATACTGTTATCCAAGTTGAGCTACCTGTTATATGTAATTTACGGTGTAATCCCCCACCGTAAAACACCCGTTGTTCCATGTAAACCGCACTGATATCGAAGAGCGCGGTATATAAGAGAAATTAAATAAATAAAATAAACTTGCTCTTTGACATATTGACCACCCAACCGAGACTCTGTAGAAACCCTACTACTCTGGCCGTGGCCAATTCGCTTTCTGCTTTTGACTTTGCTCTGATTAACCAATCGTCTAAATAAAGCGTAGTTACTCACCTGTAACAGGTGTTCTCCAGGAGCAGCAGGAATCAGTCCTCACTTATGGGTGACGTCGGCGCCGACGGAGCCCTCGCGGAGCAATTTTCCCCAGCTTTCAAAGAAAGCCTTTGGGAATTGCAGCGCGCATGCGCGGTCCTCTTCCCGCCCAAGGGTGCCATCTTAGCCAGTCAGATGACATAGCTAAAAAAGAAAGCATAAAAATTTCCAAAAAAACTAAAGCAGACGATTGCAACTCCAAGGGGAGGAGGGAGGGTTGTGAGGACTGATTCCTGCTGCTCCTGGAGAACACCTGTTACAGGTGAGTAACTACGCTTTCTCCAGGACCAAGCAGGAAGTCAGTCCTCACTTATGGGACTCCCAAGCTCAAGGCTACCGGAGACCCTAAGCACAAAAATGAGCTCCCTCTAGCTCAGCAGCACAGAAGGAAAGAATCTTCGCTGAATGAACACCCACCGGTAGCCCACATCCGGGATGGAGGGTAGGAGTTGCTCAGACCTCAAAGAGATTACGGAGGACTGCCTGTCCGAAAGCACTGTCCCTACGGGACTCCCTCTCGAGGCAGTAATGGACCGCAAAAGTCTGGCTCGAAGACCAAGTAGCGGCCCGGCAGATGTCTGCCAGCGGAACAGAGCGGAGGTAAGCCACTGACGTGGCCTTTGCCCGAACGCAATGAGCCGTGACTCGACCTTCCAAGGAGAGTCCGGCTGCCCCATAAGCCCAAGTGATACAGTCCGCAACCCAGATGGACAGTGTACGCTTGGAGACCGGGAGCCCCAATTTATTGGGGTCAAAAGACACAAAAAGCTGAGCAGCTTTACGGTGCTCCCGCGTACGGTCAAGGTAGAAGTTCAAAGCCCTTCTACAGTCCAGGGTATGGAGGACCGTTTCAGCTCGGCTGGAGTGTGGTCTGGGAAAGAAGGTTGGAAGTACCACCTCCTGATTGATGTGAAAAGGGGAGACCACTTTTGGAAGAAATTTTGGGTGAGTCCGTAGGACTACCCTATTTTTGTAGAACCGAGTGTAAGGGGGATCAGACACGAGGGCCTGCAATTCACTTACGCGTCTAGCGGAAGTGAGGGCTATCAAGAACAGTGTTTTCCAAGACAGAAAACGGAGAGAACAGGTAGCCATAGGTTCAAAAGGCGGACAGGTGATCCGCTGCAAAACCACATTCAGGTCCCAGTCAGGCGCTGGCGGGCGCAGAGGTGGTTTAAGTAGAAGGAGACCTCGGAGAAACCTCGCTACGAGAGGGTCGCTGGAGAGAGGTCTGCCGTCCACCGGCACATGATGCGCCGAAAGAGCACTGAGGTGAACTTTGACGGAGTTGGACTTAAGTCCCAGATTAGAGAGGTGCAGCAAGTACTGCAAGATCACCGACACCGGGCAGGAGAAGGGATCCTGAGACTGTTGGGTACACCAAACGGAAAAGCGACGCCATTTAAGGGCGTAGCATTTGCGGGTAGAAGGTCGTCGAGAAGCCAAGACGACCTCCTCCACCTCTGCCGGCAGGAGAAGGGGAGCAAGGACTACCCTCTCAGCAGCCAGGCCATTAGGTTGAGAGACCTGAGGTTGGGGTGTAGCAGAGAACCCTGATCCTGAGTGAGGAGATCCGGTTGAAAACCCAGAGGGAATGGATCCTCCACCGCTAATTGCAGCAGGAGCGGAAACCACGGCTGTCTGGGCCAGCGAGGGGCCACCAGGATCATGAAGGCTTTGTCCCGGAGAACCTTGAAAAGAGTCCGAGAGACTAGCGGGATGGGAGGGAAAGCATACAGAAGGCTTCCCGACCATGAGAGTAGAAAAGCGTCCGCCGCAACCCGACGGGGGTGGGGCTGACGAGAGCAGAAGCGGAGAAGTTGCCGGTTGTGAGGACTGGCAAAGAGATCCACCGTGGGGAGGCCCCACTTCAGAAAGAGCTTCTGAACTACGAAGGGATCCAGACGCCACTCGTGCGGCTGAAGGATCCTGCTGAGTTTGTCCGCCAGGTAATTCTCTTGGCCTGGGAGATAAACTGCCTTGAGGAGAATGCCGTGACCGACGGCCCAAGAGCAGAGCTTCTGTGCCTCCCGGCAGAGGAGGAAGGAGCCCGTGCCCCCTTGCTTGTTCACGTAGAACATGGCAACTTGATTGTCCGTCTGGACAAGGACGGACTGATGAGAAGTCAGGTGGGAGAAAGCCCTGAGAGCCAGGCGGATCGCCCTGAGCTCCAGGAAGTTGATCTGCTGAGCAGACTCCCATGTGGTCCAGAGGCCCTGAGTACGTGCCCCTTGGCAATGCGCACCCCCAGCCCAGGAGGGATGCATCTGTCGTCAGCACCCGGGCCGGCTGAGGTGACTGGAAAGGCATTCCGAATATCAGGTTCGGCTGCTGAAGCCACCACCGGAGAGACGAGAGCAGCGGCTCGGAGACGCGCACTAGGTCTGCTAGGTCGCCTGTGGCTTGTCGCCACTGCTGGCGGAGACACCATTGAGCAGGCCGCATATTCAGGCGGGCATTGGGAGTCACATGGACGGTGGAAGCCATATGGCCGAGCAGTCTCAGGAAGCGCCTGGCGGAGACCAGGGGCTGGCTGCGAAAACGGTCGGCTAGGTCCATGAGCCGTTGAGCCCTGTCGAGCGGTAGGTATGCTCGTGCCTGAGGAGTGTGCAGTCTTGCGCTGATGAACTCGAGATCCTGTGATGGGAGCAAAGTGGACTTTGCGAAGTTTATAACAAAGCCCAAGTGCTGCAGAAGAGTCACTGTGCGGCGCGTGGCGTTGGTGACCTCCAGAGCGGACGCTGCTCTGATGAGCCAGTCGTCGAGGTACAGAAAGACATAGAGGCCGTGAAGCCGGAGATGGGCCGCCACCACCGCGAGACATTTTGTGAAGACTCGCGGTGCGGAGGACAGGCCAAAGGGCAGTACTCTGTACTGGTAATGATTTCCTGCCACCACAAACCTTAGGTATTGTCGGTGGCTCGGGTGGATGAGGATGTGCGTGTAGGCATCCTTTAGATCCAAGGAGCATAGCCAATCTCCCTGCTGGAGGTAGGGCAGAAGGATTCCAAGGGTAAGCATCTTGAACTTCTCTCGCACGAGGAACTTGAGGTTGCGCAGGTCCAGGATGGGTCTGAGGCCTCCTGTTCTCTTTGGTATCAGAAAATACCTGGAGTAAAAACCTTGACCCTCCAGGTGGTGGGGCACCGGTTCCACCGCCTGTTCCTGTAGAAGACCTGCTAACTCCTGAAGGAGTAATTCCCTGTGCAGAGGGGGTCGCGGAGGTTCTCCCGGAAAAAAGGAGGGAGGGACCTGGTGGAAGTGGAGAAGATAGCCTTCTCGCACGACTTGAAGCACCCAGGCATCTGAGGTGATGCTGGACCACCTGTGGGCGAAGTGAACCAGCCGGCCTCCGGTGCTGGGAGGAACCAGCGGGGGGGGAGAGGCTATGCTTAGTGAGTCAAAAACCCCCACCCTGCTGAGCAGGGGCTGGTGGTGCAGGCTTGGGGGCTTGCTGCCTACGGGACCCGTTACCCCGTCCCTTGGCCTGCTGGCCCTGTTGGGGAGCTGCAGGGGCCTGATAATGGGGGTATTGTTTGTAGGCAGCCGCCTTCCTGGGGTAAAAGGACTTCTTTCCCGAGACCTTCTTTTTCTGGGAAGGGGCGGAGGTCTTCCTAGAAAGCCTAGTCCTGGTGAGAGTCTCCGTCTCAATTTGTGCAGCCTTTTCAGCCATGGGCTTGCCAAAGAGGTTTTCGCCTCGGCAGGGGACATCGACCAACTTGTCCTGCACCCAGGGCTCAAGGTCAGATGACTGAAGCCAAGCCTGTCGGTGGGCACCGATGCCGGCTGCGGCCACTCGAGCAGACGCTTCAAAGCCATCGTAGGCTGCTCGGGATATGAATTTTGAGCATTCCCGAATACCAGTGGACAAGGCCAGGAACCTCCGCAAGGGTTCCTCGGACAAACCAGCGGAGAATCCGGCTAGCTCTTTAGCCAGGTCTCGGAGATACATGCCCATGTACAGCTGGTAGGTCTGGACACGACACGCAAGCATAGAGCCCTGGAAACACTTCTTGCCGAGGCCATCCAGGTTACGGGCCTCCCTGCCAGGAGGCACCGAGGAGTACATCTTCTGGCTCTTAAGACGATGCATGACCGATTCCACTACCATGGAATGGTGTGGCAGCTTTGCTTTTTGGAAGCCAGGGCTCTTGCGGACTCAATAGATAGAATCGACCCGCTTGCTCAGGACCGGCGAGGTGGCCGGACTCTCCCACATGCGGAAGAGTAGTCGTTCCAGCATGGGAGGAACCGGTACAGTAAAGTGTTCCTTGCGGGAGAGTCATACTGGAGGGCGTCGAGCTCTTCGGCTCGAGGCTCCTCCTCGGGATCCGCAGGTAAGGCCAAAGCCTTGGCCATATCCCTGACGAAGTCCGAGAACCGGGCATCCTCCGGGGGGGACTGCTTCCGAGGCTCGGACTCCGGTGAGTCCGAGGGGACACACCGAGTCCGGAAAGAATCAGGCGACTCTTCCTCTTCAGACTCCCAGACCGACTCCGACGAGGACTCGGTGGGGTCGGCCCGGGCAGGGCGCGGCGCCTGCCGCCCCGACGCCGAGGGAGTCGGCGTCGGCGACCTCGGTCCCGAACGGGAGGCCGAGGGTGACCTCGACCGAGGATCGACTCGAGTTCGCATCGACTCGAGGATCGGCTCGGTCTCCGGGGTCGACTTGGACGTCGACGTCCCGGCGGTCGGGGCAGCGGCGCCAGCGAAGCCAGCGAGCAGTGCCCGCTGCTGGTCCATGAAGGCAGACAATCTGCTCTCCAAGGCCGTCAACCTGAGTCCGAGCTCAGGTGACCCAGCAGCCCCCGACTCGGGCCCCGACGGCGTCGGGCCCGACGTCGGCTGTCTCGGAGGCGAGTCCAGGAGGACCACAGGACTTACCCGAGCAGGCAGCTCTGACTCCAGGCGAGGTCGCTTCGTGAGATGCTCCTTCTCCAAGGACCCGGGACGGCTATCGGGGCTATGCGACCTGGCCCTCGCGGAGCCAGGAGCGTCCACCGACGCCGCCCTCGCGGGTTTCACCTTACGACGATGGTCCCCGGAGGGAGAACCCCTGTCGGAGGAACTCCGGCGACGGTCCGAGCTGGAGCCTTTGGACGCGGAGGCCTCCGACGAGGTCCGGGTACGGCTGGGGTCAGCGAAGATTCTATCCCGCTGATGCCGCCGACTTCTCAACGCTTTGGAGGACATTTTGCCGCAGGGCCCACAGATCATTTCTTCATGATCCGGGCCCAGGCAGCGGAGGCAAAAGTCGTGTGTGTCAGTTAGTGACATATTTCGGTCACACTGACCACACCGCTTGAAACCACTGGCAGCCATCGGGGGAAAAAGGGCCCCGGCGAGGTCAAAGGACCGGGCTGCCAGGGAAAAACCGAAAGGAAAAACTGACTAAGTCAGAAAAAACGAAAAATAAGAAGAGGACTCGAGACCGGCGTCGCGAGTCCGGCGGGAAAAAGACCGGCGTCGAACCGAATGGAAAATAAGAGAAATTCTGAAGAAAAAATCAACTTTTTCACGGGGACACGACGGGTACGTCTGTAGGGCTCCGCGGAAAAAAGAAGACTGGCTAAGATGGCACCCTTGGGCGGGAAGAGGACCGCGCATGCGCGCTGCAATTCCCAAAGGCTTTCTTTGAAAGCTGGGGAAAATTGCTCCGCGAGGGCTCCGTCGGCGCCAACGTCACCCATAAGTGAGGACTGACTTCCTGCTTGGTCCTGGAGAAGCACCCCTTCCTTTCGCAACACTGCCGCCACTACGACCATCACCTTGGTAAATATCCACGGAGCCGTAGCCAGACTGAATGGCAGGGCCCGAAACTGAAAATGTCCTAGAGGAACTGCAAATCTGAGAAACTTCTGATGTTCCTGTCTGATAGGAATATGTAAGTACGCTTCCGATAGGTCGAGGGAAGAAAAACTCTCCCTTCCTTACTGCCACTATCACCGACCTCAGTTTCCATACGAAAATGAGACACTCGAGGGCAATGATTTACTCTTTTGAGGTCCAAAATTGGCCGAAAGGACCCTTCTTTTTTCGGGACTACTAAATAAATGGAGTATCGACCGAAACCGCACTGGTCTGGAGGTACCGGTATCACTGCGTTGAGATAGAGCAGCCTCTCCACCGTCTCTCACCGCTGCGCATTTGGCTGGTGCCTTGCACGGCGACCAAATGAAGGAATCTGTTACTGGCCACTGTAACTCCAACGCGTAACCTTCCCGAATGATCTCCAGCACCCAGCGGTCTGATGTAATTTGGACCCAGGCAGTGTAAAAATCCCATAGCCGACCTCCTACGGACACCAGATCTCCCTGGGTCCTCCTGACTTCATTGTGACTTTCGCAGATTCGTGGAGGAGGAAGAGGCTCCAAAACCCCTGCCCGCTCCACAAAATCCCTGGCTTCTATTGGCAAAACGCCCCCTCTGTGCCTCATTGAACCGTGGGAAACGAAACTCCCTCTGCTGCCCCTTGCCCGTGGGAGTCAACCACCCCTGTTTCTGCTTGTCCTCAGGATGTCTACCGCCTTTGGACTCCCCGAGATCCTTCACCAGCTTGTCCAGATCCTCTCCAAACAAGAGCTTACCCCTGAATGGAAGCTTACTGAGCCGAGACTTAGAAGAGCTATCCGCTGCCCAGTTGCGCAGCCAAAGGTACCTCCGAGCCGCTACCACCAATGCCATACTCTTCGACAACCCTCGAATTAGGTCATAATGTATATCCGCCAGGTACGCTGTACCTGATTCCAACCGTGCCGGGGCTCCGCTGTCTTCTCCCTGCTCATCCTTAATCCTTTGCGACCATTGGAGACAGCCTCTCGCTACCCATGCTCCACAAATAGCCGCTTGAATAGATAGAGCATTAACGTTGAACACCTCTTTCAACAAGGTATCTAGTTTCCTGTCATGGGTGTCTGAGCGCCGCACTGCCCTCTACTGGAATAGTAGTTTTCTTAGTAAACGCCGAGATGGCGGCATCAACCTTAGGAGACTTAAACAAATCTTTATCCTGATCCACCAGCGGGTAAAGCCGTCCCATCACTCTGGATCCCTTCAAAGCTGCCTCTGGCATGTCCCACTCCTCCTGGATCATCTCTCTCAGCACTCTGTGCACAGGAAACGCTCTCTGATTTTTCCAAAAAACCTGTAGCAATGGATCTTCCAGGGTATCATCTTCTGCAGGACCCGGGACCGGCATATTAAGCACCTTTAACGTCTCCGCAATGAGGGCCGGCAACTCGTACCTCCGGAACAGGCAAACCACGCAAGCCTGGTCTTCCTTGTCCGTGATCTCTCCTTCCTCCACCTCGTCGTCCAAGTCCTTGTCGGGGTCTCCCTCGTCAGAATGAAGACCCTCCGAGGCCACAGACTTATCCTTTTGTTTCTTTTCTATCCTGGCTCTCTTTGCTAGGCTGCCTGCGGCTCCTACATCGAGCGGGGTTCCCGGTCTTTTTCTCCTTGCTCACCTACCTTAGGCCCAATGGACAGGCCCTCCTGCTGTCCTCCAAAAGCCTGCTAAATAAGCACCACAAACTCCAGAGAAAATATTGCCACCAGGCCCCCTGGCAAAGATGGCTGAGGTGTAGGCAGATCCAGCGCCGAAGAAGGCCCTGCTACTGGCTCCCGACCCGGGACCTCCTGAGGAACCGAATCCTGCCGCGCTATTAGTGCTCCCTGCGACTCATCTACCCCCTCCAAGGTTTGTTCCATGGCTTCCGCCTCTTGAACGCAGCCTCTGCAGACCCCTGCTTCAGATACTGTCCCCCTTCTAGATCCACAGACTACACACTGTGGCCTAGCCATAATTCCGCCAGAGCAAGAAATATGTCTCCCCTGCAAGAAAGAATTTCTTTTTTCTTTTTTTTAAATCAAGGTAACTGAAGTGAAGAGCCCCAAATCAGAAAATATAACCCATATGCGAAAATGAAGCTCCCCCCCACCGAAGCAAGGCACTTTAGCAGGCCTGAGGCAGCCCCAGCTGATTCCTGCTCTGCTGCCACGCGGCTAGGCCCACTGCCGCGAACGCAGCTCGTGCTCGTTTCACCCCACTCTCTTTCAGCGATTGGCCGCCTGTGCTGCCCAATTCCTGTCCTTAACGCACAGCGTGTTGTCTTCCTCCTGCTCAACCGGGCTGTTTGTAATACAGCGCCGGGAGCCGGAATTGACAGGAACGACGAGGGAGCGTGCAATCCGTGTCTGTCAGACTGCACATCGCCGCGTGCTCCACAGCGCTTCAGGCAATGCCTCTGAATGCGCTGGCTGACTCCCTGCCGCTCGGGTTCCTCACCCTTTGCAACGGGATCGAGAACTGAAGCTCTGCTGCCACCGTGGAGAGCTTCTGCTGTAATTACCGGTACTACAGAATTATAACCTATCCAGTCCCCCACATCTATATCCACAAACTCAGAGAGACAGACAAACACAGAATTTTTTGTTGGAACAAGCACCTTGAAGGGGAAACCTCTTCTCGTGGTGCAACGTTCCTTTTTATTCTTTTAACTGTACGCCCGATTTCTAATATCCTAGGGATAGCGCCGTTCCAGGAGGCGTCTCTTCAAAAGAACAGACTGAACTTTAAAATCTTGAACCGTAGAGCACAAACGGCATAGTCGAATAAACTGACCAACTGGCAAACCCCGCCATAATGGTCCAGGATGGTAACTTCGATAGTGCAATAGTGTGTTTCGTTGCACCTCTTTACGATACAGTGTGGATCCAATTGTAGCATTATCTTTATACAAAGTGATATCCAAGAAATCAATCCTTTCTTTATGAAATGCAGGTGTGAACTGTAAATCTTGGGACAACGTATTAATCCACTGAAAAAACTCTTGCAAACGTTCTTCCGACTCTACCCAAAAGAAAAAAATGTCGTCCAAAAATCTAGTCCACATACAAATATGTTGAAACCATTCAGAGGGATAAATAAATCGAGACTCAAAATCAGCCATATAAAAAGTGGCTATTGAAGGGGCCACTGTGGCCCCCATTGCAATGCCATACACTTGCTGGAAAAAGCGATCCTCAAATTTAAAGAAATTTTTTGTCAATACAAGACGTAGCAGACAAAGGACGAACTCCTTAGGCAATCATGCTGGTAAATCCAAGACCACCTGCTCAGCCATAGTCAAAGCTGCCTCCTGGTCAATATTAGTGTATAGAACCTGTTCAAATATTACAAAAAGTCAATATGAGGCATTGAAAACCTTAAGGGCTCGGGATGACATCGTCATACATAGGGCTGATAAAGGAGGAGCGACAGTAATACAGGATGTTGACTATTATAGTAAAATAGTCAATTTACATCTAGCGAATAGGAAGTATTACCTCTTGTTGGGGGAAGATCCATCAGGTCCTATTCAACCAGGAATAAAAGCTGTGACAGATGAAGTTTTGGATCGGAAATGGATTACTACTAAGGAACATCAGTTTTTGAATAAGACTTGTCCACTTACGCCTATTTTATATATGGTGCCTAAGATCCATAACGATCTCCAGAACCCACCTGGCCGCCCAATTGTCTCCTGTCGGGGATCTCTTTTGGAGCCGCTATCTCAGTTCTGTGACCTGTTTTTTCGTCCGCTGCTACCGACGATTGCCTCTTATGTACGAGACTCTTTTCATTTTCTGTCTCAATTGAAAGAATTACCGGGAGACAAAACTAGTTGGTTCATGGTAACTATGGACGTACAGGCTCTATACACTAATACTGACCAGGAGGCAGCTTTGACTATGGCTGAGCAGGTGGCCTTGGATTTACCAGCACGACTGCCTAAGGAGTTCGTCCTTTGTCTGCTACGTCTTGTACTGACAAAAAATTTCTTTAAGTTTGAGGATCGCTTTTTCCAGCAAGTGCATGGCATTGCAATGAGGGCCACAGTGGCCCCTTCAATAGCCACTTTTTATATGGCTGATTTTGAGTCTCGATTTATTTATCCCTCTGAATGGTTTCAACATATTTGTATGTGGGCTAGATTTTTGGACGACATTTTTTTCTTTTGGGTAGAGTCGGAAGAATGTTTGCGAGAGTTTTTTCAGTGGATTAATACGTTGTCCCAAGATTTACAGTTCACACCTGCATTTCATAAAGAAAGGATTGATTTCTTGGATATCACTTTGTATAAAGATAATGCTACAATTGGATCTACACTGTATCGTAAAGAGGTGCAACGAAACACACTATTGCACTATCGAAGTTACCATCCTGGACCATTACGGTGGGGTTTGCCAGTTGGTCAGTTTATTCGACTATGCCGTTTGTGCTCTACGGTTCAAGATTTTAAAGTTCAGTCTGTTCTTTTGAAGAGACGCCTCCTGGAACGGGGCTATCCCCAGGATATTATAAATCGGGCGTATAGAAGAGCCCGTTTCAATTATGAGGAATGGTGGGATGTCTCTGGCTCTGATGTGGCTGGAGATGTTGATCCTCAGTATGTGGGGGTGTTACCCTATATGTCTGGGGCTACAAAGGTGATGCAGATTATGAAGACACATTGGTCGATTTTGTCGCTTCACTCTAGCCTTGCTAAACCACTAAATAGCGTTTCAGAGAGGAAAAAACATTGCTGATTGGGTGGTACACACGGGTAATCGATCCCGAGGAGAGGAGACTTGGGGTCATTTTAAATGCTCTGCCTGTAATTTTTGTGAATCCACTTTGGAAGGAAGTGTATGGACACATCCGGTTAGTAAATCTTCCACGACATGTCTAACATCTTTCGTTGTATATATTTTACTTTGTCCTTGCCATCTGGTGTATGTCGGAAAAACAACTCAACCTATAAAAAAAAGGCTTCAGGAGCACCGCTCGCGGATTAATGGAGCGGTTCTGACGGCTCCTGTGGTCCCTCATTGTCAAGAAAAACATCATAGTTTCTCGGATATGCGATGGAGAGTAATAGATCATGTTCCACCTACTGAGAGAGGAGGCGATAGGAGGTCCCGGTTGACCTATCGGGAACAGTTTTGGATATACAGACTGGACTCAGTTATACCATCGGGTTTGAATGCTGCGCTGGATTGGTGGACTCTTCTATGATAAAGTTGGGAGGAGTTCGAATGTGCTGATGAGCCATTGGTTATCGCTTGGTCAGGTGGCCTTACCGACCAAAATTAAAAGGCGTCTGGTTTCGGAAGGATATATGGGCAACATAGTTTGAAAAAGAGCCAGGAAGACCACTGGCTTGAAACGTCTTCAACGTTGGTTACTAAAACGGGAATGGAGTCTCGTGGGGTTGCCATTAAAAGGATTATGGTGAAGGTCTTCATGGATGTTTTTCGAATTTACATCTGCGTGTGCTCCCTAAGGGAAGGAGTATTTTTTGGAGGATTGCCGTCTCCCTTTTTGACCATTGAGGAAGGTGGTGTTAGGCTGCTGGCTGGATCCATGCAGCTTAAGAAAATTAAAAGGGTGGAGCGGCCTATGGTATGATGATGGTTCTGCATCCAGATAAGTGACCTTTGACTATTAGCTGTTATGTCGATTGTTGGGAAAGGGCCTCAAAATTAAAGCGATAACGTTTTGGTATCGAGGGGTTGTGTACCTTTTGGAACCTTCTGTTGGGGTTGCGTCCCCAGTTAAAAGAATAAAAAGGAATGCTGCACCACAAGAAGAGGTTTCCCCTTCAAGGTGCTTGTTCCAACAAAAAATTCTGTGTTTGTGTGTCTCTGAGTTTGTGGGTAATTACCGGTACGGCAACCATTGCGAGCAGGAGAGAGGAAGAGAGGTGGGGGGGGGGGGGGAGGAAGAGGAAAGGCCTCAGCCCAGCCTCAAAGGCAGATACCGCCTTAAATTAAAACTTTTCTTTTTGTATAACTGTCCTCTCTTTTCTTTTCACTTCTTACTGATTCTAATCCCTATACCTTAATTGTTCCTCCAAACTAAGCCTGGACCTCCAGGCTCACCCATCCTCCAGCTGCTTGGAGGCTGAGGTAACTGGTAAGAGGCGGCGGATACGGTGAGGATAGCGTAGTTACTCACCAGTAACAGGTGTTCTCCAGGAACAGCAGAAATCAGTCCTCCCATATGGGTGATGTCGGCGCCGAAGCCCTCGTGCGGAGCATTTCCCCAGCTTTCAAAGAAAGCTTTGGGAATGCAGCGCACATGCGAGGTCCCCTTCCTGCCCAAGGGTGCCATCTTGCTCAGTCTGATGACATGGCTAAAAGACAGCAAAAATCAAAATGAAGGATAGAACTGCAACTCCAGGGGAGGAGGGAGGGTCGTGAGGACTGATTCCTGCTGCTCCTGGAGAACACCTATTACAGGTGAGTAACTACGCTTTCTCCAGGACCAAGCAGGAAGTCAGTCCTCACATATGGGACTCCCCAGCTCTAGGCTACCGTGAACCCAGAGCTGAAAAAATGGCTCCCTCTCAAGAGCCTCAGCATCCGCGATAAGAATTTTCTCTGAGAACGTACCCCGTACGGTAGCCCAACACAAAGGGCCGGAGGGTAGGAGTTGCCTAAACCTCAAAGAGATTACGGAGTATTGCCTGGCAGAAAACACTGTCCCGCCGGGACTCTCCAGGCAGTAATGGGCTGCAAAAGTCTGGCTTGAAGACCAAGTTGCGGCCCGGCAGATGTCTGCCAACGGAACACAGCGGAGATGGGTTACTGACGCGGCTTTCGTCCTGACACGGTAGGCCGTGACCCGACCCTGCAAGGGGAGGTCGGCTGCCCTGTACACCCAGGCAATACAATCTGCTACCCAAGTGGACAACGTACGCTTGGAGACAGGTAACCCCATCCTATTAGGGTCAAATGAGACGTAGAGCTGAGTAGCCCTTTGATGCTCCCGCGTACGTTCTATGTAAAAGGACAAAGCCCTTATACAGTCCAGGGTATGCAAGATTGTTTCAGCCCGGCTGGCATGCGGCCTGGGAAAAAAGGTCGGAAGAACCACTTCCTGATTGAGGTGGAAAGAGACAACCACTTTTGGGAGGAAGTTGGGATGGGTCCGTAGGACAATCCTGTTCCTATAGAACTGCGTGTATGGTCTATCAGAGACCAGAGCTTGTAGTTCACTCACACGTCTGGCCGAGGTAAGAGCTACCAGGAAGAGTGCTTTCCAAGAGAGGAAGAGCAAATGGCAAGTAGCCACCAGCTCATACGGTGGGCGAGTAAGTTGCTGCAAGACCACGTTCAAATCCCACTCAGTCGCCTGTGGACGAACTGGAGGCTTGAGTAGAAGCAGACCTCTAAGAAATCGGGACACCAAGGACTGTCCTTCCACTGGTGAGTGGTGTGCTAACAAAGCACTGAGGTGGACCCGAACTGAGTTAGACTTCCAAGGCCTAGGTCTGAAAGGTGAAGTAGATACTGCAGTACTACTGGCACAAGGCAAGAGAAAGGATCTTCATTGCCACTTGAGAGCATAGGACTTTCTGGTGGATTGCCTCCTAGAGGCCAAGACCACTTCCTCAACCTCCTTAGGTAGAAGTAAGGGAGATAGCACTATCCTTTCAGCAGCCAGGCCATTAGATTGAGGGACCTGAGATTGGGGTGTAGAAGGGAACCCTGCTCTTGAGACAGGAGATCGTGTTGCAGCCGTAGAGGGAACGGAGCTTCCACCGCCAACTGCAGAAGTGTAAACCATGGCTGCCTCGATCATCTGGGGGCTACCAGAATCAACGAGGCCTTGTCCCGGAGGATTTTGAACAGAGTTCAGGCCACCAGGGGCGTGGGAGGAAACGCATACAGGAGGCCTGAGATTAGAAAGCATCTGCTGCCATCCTCAGGGGATGCGGCTGTCTGGAGCAAAACCTGGGCAGCTGACGGCTTAGTGGACTTGCAAAGGGATCGATGGATGGAAGTCCCCATCGGAGGAAGATCTGCTAGATCACCAATGGATTCAACTGCCATTCGTGGGGCTGGAGAATCCTGCTTAGCTTGTCTGCTAGGAAGTTTTCCTGACCAGGTAGATAGACTGCTTTGAGAAACATGCCTTGTCAGACCGCAAAGGACCAGTGCATCCTGACATAGGAGCCTGGACCCCTGTGCCCCCTTGTATGTTCAAGTAGAACATTGCCACCTGATTGTCCGTCTGAACTAGGACAGACTGTTGAGAGAGCATATGGCAGAAGGTTTGCAGAGCTAAGCGGATTGCTCGCAGCTCTAAAAGGATGATCTACTGTGTAGCCTCCCGAGGGGACCACAGGCCTTGAGTGCACGTGCCCTGGCAATGTGCACCCCAGCCCTTTAAGGACGCATCTGTTGTCAGCACCCTTGTGTGTGCTGGAGCCTGAAAAGGTACACCCCTTAGAAGGTTTGGCAGATGTAGCCACCACTGTAAGGAGTTCAGAAGTCGTCTGGACACCTTTACTCTGTCTCGGAGGTCGCCGGTGGCTTGTGTCCATTGATCTCTGAGGCACCATTGAGCAGCCCGCATGTGCAGATGGGCATTCGGGGTCACATGTACCGTGGATGCCATGTGGCCCAGGAGCTGCAGATAGTGCCTGGCGGAATCACGAGAATTGCTTTGGAACTGGTTGGCCAAGTCCATAAGTCTGTAGGCCCCGTCCTCGGGCAAGTAAGCTCTTGCCTGAAGGAATGTCCAACCTGGCCCCTATAAACTCTAGGTTCTGAGAGGGGAGCAAAGTGAACTTTGCGTAGTTTATGACAAAGCCCAGATGCTGAAGAAGAGAGAGTGCAAAGAGTGGCCTGTTGGGCCTCCTGGAGTGACTGGCCCCTGATTAGCCAGTCGTCCAGGTACGGGAAGACAAAAATCCCGATTTCTAAGAAAAGCCACCACCACCGCCAGGCATTTGGTGAAAACCCTGGGGGCAGAGGTCAGGAGAAAAGGAAGCACTCTGTACTGAAAGAGTAGTTACTCACCTGTAACAAGTGTTCTCCAGGCGCAGCAGGAATCAGTCCTCACATATGGGTGACATCGACGTCGATGGAGACCTTGCGGAGCATTTCCCCAGCTTTCTATGAAAGCCTTTGGGAATAATGCACGCATGCGCGGTCCCCTTCCCGCCTAAAGGTGCCATCTTGCTCAGTCTGATGACATAGCTAAAAGACAGCACAAAAAATATAAAAATGAACTATGTACAACTGGAACTCCCAGGGGAGGAGGGAGGGTTGTGAGGACTGATTCCTGCTGCTCCTGGAGAACACCTGTTACAGGTGAGTAACTACTCTTTTTCCAGGACCAAGCAGGAAGTCAGTCCTCACATATGGGTGACTTCCTAGCTCTGGGCTACCAGGAACCCAGGCTGAACAAGAGAACTCCCTCTAGTCCCAGCAGCAGAGAAAGGCTTTTCACTGAAAACAGAACCTCCACCGGTAGCCCAATGGAGGGCTGGAGCTGCCTAAACCTCAAAGAGATTCCGGAGTACTGCCTGGCCAAAAGCACTGTCCCTACGGGACGCCCTCTCCAGGCAGTAATGAGCTGCAAAGGTCTGGCTTGAGGACCAAGTTGCAGCCCTGCAGATGTCTGCCAACGGTACAGAGCGGAGATGAGCTACTGAGGCAGCCATAGCCCTGACACGGTGGGCCGTGACCCGACCCTACAAGGGAAGATCAGCTGCCCTGTAAGCCCAGGTGATACAGTCAGCCACCCAGATGGACAAGGTACGCTTGGACACAGATAACCCCAAATTATTAGGGTCAAAAGATATGAAGAGCTGAGTAGCCCTCCTATGCCCCAGCGTAAGGTCAAGGTAGAAGGATAAGGCCCTTCTACAGTCCAGGGTATGCAAGACTGCCTCAGCCTGGCTTGCATGAGGCCTAGGGAAGAATGTCGGAAGAACCACCTCCTGGTTGAGGTGGAAAGAGGAGACAACTTTTGGAAGAAACTTAGGATGAGTCCTAAGGACTACCCTGTTCCTATAGAAGCGAGTGTAGGGCCTGTCACAGACCAGGGCCTGGAGCTCACTCACTCGCCTGGCCGAGGTTAGGTCTACCAGAAAGAGAGTCTTCCAGGAAAGGAAGCGGAGAGGACAAGTAGCCATCGGCTCAAAGGGTGGGCGAGTCAGTTGCTGCTAGACCACATTCAACTCCCACTCAGGGGCTGGAGGATGGATAGGAGGCTTGAGCAAGAGCAAACCTCTGAGGAACCGGGACACCAAGGGGTGCACGGATAAAGAGTGTCCCTCTACCACTGGAGTGGTGAGCTGCTAGAGCTGAGAGGTGGACCCGAACAGAATTGGACTTGAGGCCCTGATTGGATAAGTGCAGCAGGTACTGAAGCACCACTGGCACAGAACAGGAGAAAAGGATCTTCTGTGTGTTGCTGACACCACAAAGAGAACCTTCTCCACTTCAGGGCATAGGATTGTCTGGTGGATTGCTTCCTAGAGGCCAAGACCACCTCCTCAACTTCCTGAGGCAGGCCCCAGGGAGCCAACACTACCCTTGCAGCCTCCAGGCCATCAAATTGAGAGATTTGAGGTAGGGGTGCAGAAGAGAACCCTGATCCTGAGAGAGAAGATCGGGTTGCAACCCCAGAGGTAGTGGGGTGTCCACTGCCAGTTGAAGCAGAAGTGGAAACCAAGGCTGTCTCGGCCACCTGGAGGCTACCAGAAGTACCGAGGCCTTGTCCTTGAGAATCTTGAACAGGGTTTGGGCCACCAGAGGCGTGGGAGGAAACACATACAGGAGGCCCTGGGACCAGGAAATCAGGAAGGCATCCGCCGTCACCCTCATGGGATGCGGTTGCCTGGAGCAGAACCTGGGTAACTGATGGTTCAGGGGACTGGCAAAGAGATCTATGGATGGTAGTCCCCATTTCAGGAAAATACTCTGAACCACTGATGGGTGCAGTTGCCATTCGTGGGGCTGCAGAATTCTGCTCAACCTGTCGGCCAGGAAGTTCTCCTGGCCAGGGAGGTAAACAGCCTTGAGAAACATGTTGTGCTTGAGCGCAAACAAAGGTCCTGTGTCTCCTGACACAGGAGCCTGGACCCAGTGCCGCCCTGCTTGTTCACATAGAACATGGCTACTTGGTTGTCCGTCTGTACTAAGACAGACTGGTGAGCCAGGGTTTGAGAGAAGGTTTTGAGGGCTAAGCGAATAGTCCGGAGTTCCACTAGGTTGATCTGTTGTGTGGCCTCCCAGGGAGACCACAGGTCCTGGGTGCACTTGTCCAGACAATGTGCTCCACAGCCTTGTAAGGAGGCATCGGTGGTTAACACTACCGTGAAGACAGGTACCTGAAAAGGCACCCCCTGTAGTAAGTTGGGGGGTGCAGCCACCAGCGTAGGGAGTTCAGGAATGGTTTGGACACCCGTACTCTGTCCTTGAGGCTTCCTGTGGCTTGTGTCCACTGAGTTCTGAGGCACCACTGGGCAGGCCTCATGTGGAGCCGGGCATTTGGGGTCACATGCACTGTAGATGCCATGTGGCCCAGGAGCCTTAGACAGAGCCTGGCGGAAACCAGTGGCACGTTGAGAAACTGGCTTGCCAAGTCCATCAGTCTTTGGGCTCTGGCAAGTAAGCCTTTGCTTGCAGGGAGTCCAGCCTTGCCCCTATGAACTCTAGGTTCTGGGAGGGGAGCAAAGTGGACTTTGCGAAGTTTATGACAAACCCCAGGTGTTGAAGGAGAGAGATAGTTAGGAGGGTGGCTTGTCTGGCCTCCTGGCACGTCTGACCCCTGATGAGCCAGTCGTCCAGGTAAAGGAAGACAAAGATACCTTGATTCCTCAAGTAGGCCGCCACCACCGCCAGGCACTTGGTAAAGACTCTTGGGGCGGAGGTGAGGCCAAAAGGCAGTACTCTGTACTGATAATGGTTTCTTCCCACTATAAACCTGAGGTACTTTCTGTGGTCTGGATGAATGAGGATGTGTGTACACGCATCCTTTAGATCCAAGGAGCATAGCCAATCTCCCTGCTGGAGGTAGGGCAGCAATGTTCCAAGAGTTAGCATCTTGAACTTCTCTTTCTCCAGGAACTTGTTGAGATTTCTGAGGTCGAGAATAGGCCTGAGGCCTCCGGTTCTCTTTGGTACTAGGAAGTACCTGGAGTAGAAACCGTGACCTTGTAGGTGGGGAGGCACAGGCTCCACTGCCTTGTCCAGCAACAGACACTGAAGTTCTCGAAGGAGGAGGTCTATGTGCAGAGGAGGCCTTGGAAGCTCTCCTGGGAAGTAGGGAGGAGGCAACTGGTGAAAATGGAGCATATAGCCCTTGTGGACTATGCTTAACACCCATTTGTCCCCTGTAATGGGTGGCCACCTGAGGGCAAACAGGGTTAGTTGACCTCCTGTGTAGGGATGGGACAGCAGAGACCGAGAGGCTATGCTTTGGGAGTCAAAAACCCCCATCCTGCTGAGTGGGAGCAGGGGCCGGAGGCTTGGGAGTCTTCTGCCTACGGGGCCCATGTCCCTGCCCCTTGGCCTGCTGACCCTGCTGGGGAGCTGGGGAGGCCTGGTAATGTGGGAACTGTTTGTAGGCAGTCACCTTCCTCGGGTAGAAGGACTTTTTACCCGAGCCCTTCTTTTTCTGAGAAGGGGCAGACGTTTTCCGGGACAGCCTTGTCCGAGTGAGGTGCTCAGTTTCGAGCTCAGCAGCATTCTCGGCCATGGGCTTGCCAAAAAGGTTTTCACCTTGGCAAGGGACATCGACCAACTTGTCCTGTACCCATGGCTCGAGGTCCGATGACTGCAGCCATGCCTGGCATCGAGCCGCGATGCCGGCTGCCGCAACACGGGCCGAGGCCTCGAAGCCGTCGTAGGCTGCTCGGGACATGAACTTCGAGCATTCCCGAATCCCCGAGGACAAGGACTTGAACCTCTGTAAAGGATCCCCGGAGAGACCAGCAGAGAACCCGGCAAGCTCCTTTGCCAGGTCCCGCAAGTACATGCCCATCTACAGCTGGTAAGACTGGACACGGCAAGCAAGCATCGAGCCCTGGAAGCACTTTCTACCAAACGCATCCAGGTTCCGGGCCTCCCTGCCGGGGGGCACCGCAAAATGCATCTTCTGGCTCTTCAGACGATGCATGGCCGATTCCATCACCATGGAATGATGAGGTAGCTGCGCCTTTTGAAAGCCAGGGCTCTTTCGGAGTCGATAAATGGAATCGACCCGCTTGCTCAGAACCGGCGCCAAGGCCGGTGCCTCCCACATATGGAAGAGGAGCCGTTCCAGCATTGGAGGAACCGGCACAGTAAAGGCCTCCTTCGGAGCAGAGTCATACTGGAGGGCCTCGAGCTCCTCGGCTCGAGGCTCCTCCTCGGGGTCCGTGGGAATCGCCAAAGCTGCGGCCATATCCCTGATGAACTCCAAGAACCGAGTATCCTCCGGGGGGGGGGGGGGGGGATCTACTCTGGGGCTCAGACTGCGGTGAGTCCGATGGAATGCGTCGGGTGACTCCTCATCCTCCGTCTCCCAAGCTGACTCGTCCGAAGAGGAGTCAGGCTCCGACCGCGTGGGTCCCGGCAGCACCCGCCCCGACGCCGAAGGCACTGGCTTCGACGCCCTCGGTCCTGAGCGGGAGGTTGAGGGAGACCGCGATCGAGGACCACTTTGAGCCTTCATGGTCTCGAGTATCGGCTCGGTCTCCGGGGTCGACTTCGACGTTGATGTCCCGGTGGTCGGGGCAGATGCACTAGTGAGGCTGGCCATCAGCACCCGCTGCTGATCCATGAAGGCAGACAGTCTGCACTCCAAGGCAGTCAGCCCGAGTCCAAGCTCAGGAGACTCAGCAGCCACCGACTCGGGCCCCGGTGGCGCCGGGCCCGATGTCGGCTCCCTGGGAGGAGAGTCCTCGAGGACAACAGGACTTACGTGTCCAGCAGACTCCGGCTCCACATGAGGCATTTTGGACGGCTTCTCCTGTTCCAAGGGCCCGGGACGGCGGTCAGGGGTCCGAGACCTGGCCCTCGAGGGACCAGGGACCTCCTCTGACGCTGCACTCACGAGCCGCTTCTTCCTCTTTCGTTCCTGATTGGGGGACCCCCTGTCTGAGGAGCCCTGGCAATGTTCGGGGTCAGACTCCCGAGACGTCGAGGCCTCAGACGAGGTCCGGGCCCGGCCGCAGGCCGAATCCGAGAAAAGCCTTTCCTTCTGATGCTGTCGACTTCGCAGTGCCTTGGTGGACCATTTTGCCACAAGGGCCACAGATCTTAGGGTCATGATCTGGGCCGAGGCACCGAAGGCTGCAGTCATGCGTGTCGGTGAGACACATCAATTTCTTACTCCGATCATACTTTTTGAAACCACTGGAAGCCTTCGGGGAAAAAAGGGCCCCCGCGAGGTCAAAAGACCGTCCTTCCAGGGAAAAAGAAAAAAAGGCGCGAACGCCAGCCACTAAGGGCAAAAACCGAAAAATAGAAGACGGGCTCGATACCGGTGTACTGGACCCGGCGGGAAGGGGAACCGGCTTCGAACCGGACAGGAATTGCGACGAAATCCCAAAGAAAATCTAAGTTTAACCGGGGTGACAAGGACGGACGTCCGTTGGGCTCCACGGAAAAAGAAAGACCGAGCAAGATGGCACCTTTAGGCGGGAAGGGGACCTCGCATGCGTGCAGTATTCCCAAAGGCTTTCATAGAAAGCTGGGGAAATGCTCCACAAGGGCTCCACCATTGACGTCAATGTCACCCATATGTGAGGACTGACTTCCTGCTTGGTCCTGGAGAAAGTGGTTTCCTCCCACCACAAATCTGAGATATTGTCTGTGGTCTGGATGGATGAGGATGTGAGTATAAGCATCCTTTAGGACTAAGGAGCATAGCTAGTCTCCCTGCTGGAGGTAGGGCAGCAGTATCCCAAGGGTAAGCATCTTGAACTTTTCCCTCTCCAGAAACTTTTTCAGATTTCGCAAGTCTAGGATACGTCTGAGGCCTCCTGTTCTCTTTGGTACTAGGGAAGTACCTGGAGTAGAAGCCTTGCCTTTCCAGGTGGTGTGGCAGCGGTTCCACCACCTGTTCCTTTAAAAGGCTTTTGAGCTGCCAATATAGGATATTGCTCCAATATTATCTCTAGAACTTTAATTTAGTACACGTTCCCATTCAGTGAATACTCAGTTTAACCTGTGACATTTAAAGCAACGGGTCTCAGACTTCTAAGAGCTACGGTCTTCATATGACATCGACCAAATGCTCTATTTTGCATCAATGACCAATAACGTTGCTGACATTAATTAGCTTGTAACTTGAAAAGGAAAAGGATATGTGCTTATCTTAAATGTACCCAACGCCAGTCTCAGCGCTGCGAAAATGGAAGCCCATCTTTAAAAGTCTGGGATGTATGCTCTTATAATGTAGTAATGCATTACGATCCGTGGATTTATGATGTACCGTAGTAATCCACTCCAAGGTTCCTTGTTTGACCTCCACATCCAAAAAAGTTATAACTTCCTTACTATACGTGCAGGTAAACTTAATTAGTTCTTCTCTATCATTCAACCATTCCACGTATGATAATAAATGTTGAACTTGTCCCTTCCATATGACAAAAATGTCATCGATATAACACCACCACAGCTTCACCTGTTGACAGAATTCAGACTTCTCTAACCATATTTCTTCAAATGATCCCATGAAGAGGTTAGCTATTGAAGGAGCGCAAGTAGCTCCCATCGCTACTCCAGTCTTTTGATGATAAATCTGTTCTTCAAACTGGAAATAGTTCTGAAATAGCACTAATTTCACCACTTCATTAAGAAAGGTGAGATATGTGTCTGAAAGAAATCCTCGCGCTGTTAGCGCTCTCATGGTTACCTCATACGCTTTATCTTGAGGGATGTTCGTGTATAAAGCACTGACATCTAATGTAGCCAACCAAATGTCTTCTGTTCCTGCCCATCGGGAGTGTCTTTCCAATATTTGTAGGAAATGCATGGTGTCTCGTACATATGACGGTATATCTGGTATTATTGGTCTCAAAAACGTATCTAAATATATTGAAAGAGGTTCTAAGAGCGATCCTTTAGTGGATACTATGGGTCGTCCCGGTGGATTGTCAATATTTTTATGTATTTTTGGTACTAAATAAAAGGTCACTCGCCCTGGATCAGGGCAATTCAAAAACATGTGTTCTTTGTTATTAATAACTTTAGCCTTGAATGCTTCAGATGTGATGGATTTAATCTGCTCCTTTAATCGTTCCGTGGGATCCGTAGTTAAAACCTCATATGTCTTCTCATCACGTAACTGTCGATATGCTTCATGTAAATATTGGTCTCTTGCCAGAATAACGATTGCCCCTCCTTTATCCGCTCTCCGAATAACTAGATCACGACGCAATTTTAATTCTAATAAAGTGCTATTTTCTTTTTGTGTGAGAGCATTTGAGGCTTTTCTCTTTACGCCTTCCACCAATGTTGACATATCCTGTAACACCAGGGTTCTAAAAATCGTTAATGCCCCCGGTCCTGGAGGGTCCTGGAGGTGACCAGGTAGATTTAATCGGTAATTTTAATCTGTTGGAAAACTGTGGTACAGAATCTTCCTCCCTCCTTCCATGTGAATCAAAGAAAATCTTCAGATTTAATTTTTGAATTAATTGTTCAAAATCTATATGGAAACGAAACAAATCGAACCCTGCCCGTGGGACAAAGGATAGACCTTTCTCCAAAAGTTGAAAATAGGAGTCGGGCAAAGATTAGCCGGAGATGTTAATTACCATTGACGAGGAACTGTTGCTGATATCTTGCGTCAGTGTCGCCGTTTGTTTGTTCCTCGACCCTGTGTGGGTTTGTTGTCTTTTTTCTCGCCTTTCTTCTTGATACGTCCCTCCCCTTCTTCTTGAAAATCCTCTTCCATGGTACCTTTACTAGAATCTGATGAGTGAACATCATCCGAACTGTCTTCAAAGGCCACTTTTTTCGATAATTTTGTTTTTTTCATATTCATCCACGGATACACGTATCCTACCGTGTAATCATTGTAATCCCGTTGTAATTTCTTCTGTTTTACTTTTTTGACCTCATCCCTCAGAGAGTCAATCGTCTGCTTCAACTCTCCCATGCTCTGAAGGTATTTTTCTTCTGTCGCGGATGTTTTCAAATCTTGTAACAAAATTTCCTCTTCCTTCCGTACAGTCATGAACTAGCATGTGATTCCCTTTATACAGCGTTAAGAATATGGAAAAATGTGGAGAAGTGTTTTGAAGAAGCTGATCGAGGATGTGTTCAGGAAACTAAACCCCTGATGAAACAGCTTGACAGTGAAACGTAGCAGCGCTGAGACTGGCATTGGGTACATTTAAGATAAGCACATATCCTTTTCAAGTTACAAGCTAATTAATGTCAGCAACGTTATTGGTCATTGATGCAAAATAGAGCATTTGGTCGATGTCATATGAAGACCGTAGCTCTTAGAAGTCTGAGACCCGTTGCTTTAAATGTCACAGGTTAAACTGAGTATTCACTGAATGGGAACGTGTACTAAATTAAAGTTCTAGAGATAATATTGGAGCAATATCCTATATTGGCAGCTCTAGAGTTATTTTGCTCTATTGAAGTGACCATTGTTTCGTTTTGTGGCCTTTAAAAGACTTGCCAACTCCTGAAGGAGGAGGTTCCTGTGTAGAGGGAGTCTTGGAGGATCCCCTGGACAGTAGGAGGGGGGTAGCTGGTGGAAATGGAGCATATAGCCCTTCTGGACTATGCTCAGTACCCAAGTATCCCCTGTGATGGTTGGCCACCTGTAGGCGACCTCCTGTGCTGAGTGGGGCCACCGGCAGAGTAGAGGCTATGCCCTGGGAGTCAAAAACCCCCTCCCTGCTGTGCAGGAGCCGGAGCTGGCGGCTTGGGGATTTTCTGCCTACGGGGCCCTTGTCCCTGCCCCTTGGCCCCGTTGGGGAGCTGGAGAGGCCTGATACTGAGGGTAGGTTTTGTAGGCAGCACCCTTTCTTGGGAAAAAGGGCTTCTTTCCCGAGCCCTTCTTTTTGTGAGAAGGGGCAGTAGACTTTCTGGACAGTCTTGTCCTGGCGAGAGTCTCAGTCTCGATTTCTGCAGCCTTCTCAGTCATGGGCTTGCCGAACAGGTTGTCACCTCGGCACGGGAGATCGACCAACTTGTCCTGTACCCATGACTCCAGGTCCGACGACTTTAGCCAGGCCTGACGGCGTGCACCGATGCCGGCCATGGCTACCCGGGCTGAAGCCTCGAAGCCGTCATAGGCTGCTTGAGATATAAATTTCGAGCACTCTCGGATCCCTGAAGACAAGGCTTTGAATCTCTGCAAGGGTTCCTCGGAGAGGCCAACCGAGAACCCGGCAATCTCCTTTGCCAGGTCCCGTAAGTACATGCCCATGTACAGCTGGTAAGTCGGGACACGGCAAGACAGCATAGAGTCCTGGAAGCACTTTCTACCGAGGGCATCCAGGTTCGGGCCTCCTGGCCGGAAGGCACCGAGGAGTGCATCTTTTGACTTTTCAGCCTGTGCATGGCCGATTCCACAACCATGGAGTTGTGCGGTAGCTGTGCCTTTTGGAACCCAGGCCTCTTACTGACTCGATAAATGGAATTGACCCGCTTGCTAAGATCCGGCGCCGAAGCCGGTGCTTCCCACATACGGAAGAGCAGCCGTTCCAGCATCGGAGGAACCGGAACAGTAAAGGCTTCCTTTGGAGGAAAATCATACTGGAGGGCTTCGAGCTCTTCGGCTCGAGGCTCCTCCTCGGCGTCCGCCGGGAATGCCAAAGCCTTGGCCATGTCCCTGACGAAATCCGAGAACCGGGTATCCTCCGGGGGGACCTTCTCCGAGGCTCAGACTCCGGGGAGTCCGACAGGACGCACCGGGTCCGGAAGGTGTCAAGAGACTCCTCGTCCTCCGTCTCCCACGCCGACTCCTCCGAGGAGTTGAGCGGCTCCGGCCGTGTGGGCCTCAATGCCACCCGCCCCGACGCCGAGGGCACCAGCGTCAACAACCTCGGTCCTGCACGGGAGGTTGAGGGAGACCTTGGCCGAGGATCGACTCGAGACTTAATGGACTCGAGGATCGGCTCCGTCTCCAGGGTCGACTTAGACGTCGAGGTCCTGTTGGTCGGGGCAGATGCACCAGTCAGACCGGTGATCAGTACCCGCTGCTGCTCCATAAAGGCAGCCAGGCTGCTCTCCAGGGCCGTCAACCTGAGACCGAGCTCAGGAGACTCCGCAGCCCCTGACTCGAGCCCCGACGGCGTCGGGCCTGACGTTGGTTCTCCCGGAGGAGAGTCAACGAGGACAACAGAAGTTACTTGACTCGGGGACTCCGGCTCCAGGTGAGTAGTTTGGTCGGCCGCTCCAACTCCAAGAGCCCGGGATGGCGGTCAGGGCTTTGCGACCTGGCCTTCAAGGATCCAGGTGCCTCCACTGATGCCGCCCTCACGAGCTTCTTCTTCTTTTCAGAGGACCCATGACGGCACTCGGGGTCAGACTCCCGAGATGTCGAGGCCTCTGACGAAGTCCGGGCCCAGCCGGACGCGGACTCCGAAAAACTTTTTTCACGTTGATGCTGACGGCTCCGACGACATCTTGCCACATGGGCCACAGACCAGCAGGTCATGGTTGGGCCCGAGGCATCGGAGGCAGCAGTCGTGTGTGTGTCGGTGAGAGAATACACCGATCGCATTTTTTAAACCCGCTGGCAGCCATCGGGGGAAAAAGGGCCCCTGCAAGGTCAAAAGACAAGGCTGCCAGTGAAAATAACAGAAAAAGCGCGAACGCTAGTCACAAAGGACAAAAACCGAAAAAGAAGTTCTGAACTTGATACCGGTGTACCAAGCCAAGGCGGAATGGGGAACCGGCGTCGAACCGGATAAAGAGATGCAAAAAATCACAGAAAAAAAATCAACTTTGCCCGGGTGACACGAACTACATCTGTTGGGCTCTGCGGAAAAAGAAAGACTGAGCAAGATGACACCCTTGGGGGGGAAGGGGACCGCACATGTGCGCTGCATTCCCAAAGGCTTTCTTTGAAAGCTGGGGAAATGCGCCGCACGAGGGCTCCGTCGGCACCGACATCACCCATATGTGAGGACCGACTTCCTGCTTGGTCCTGGAGAAATACCAGTGTCATCAGAAAAGGATGACGTTTCTCAGTCTCCAAGCTGCTGTAGGCGGATCACAACCCAGAGATTTCCGGACTAGACTGGAGGGACGATAAGGAAAGAGAGGCTTGTGAAGGGCTTCTTTGAAAGTCGCCTAAAAGTTTGGTTGGCAAAATATACATTTTAAAAGAAAATAAATTAAATTTATGCAAAAGAGATTGAGTGGATATGCAAATGAGGCCCCACAATAAGTCTCCGCACATGGCCCCGCACCACCTTTGGGCTGCTCCTGGCCATGATACTTATATACTCTCAAAGTTATCAGCACGATATCCCGCACTTCTGTGGTACTGCAGGGTAGTTTCTGCAGCACAAATTAAGAAATGCAAGCACATTTGAATAAACTGTTGTGTTTTTGTACAATTAAAATATCAGGTTTTAAATTCTATTATATTGGCCATGTAGTTCATCCTTTCATTTCCAGCTCTATTGGAACTAGTGCTTGGATACTAGCACCATAAGGCTTCACTCACAATGCCACAGGGATTTTTTTTTCCATTAATCAAGTCTTTGCTACAACAGTCCTAGCCTGGATGAAATGCATTAGGACTCCTCCTGAAACTCTGCATCATGGGTTCTAAATATGCCCAATTCCATGTTTGCCCTGAATAACCACCATAACTTCCCCTTGGCCGCTCTATGACTGTGAAACTATTCATAGCCCCACTTTATCCAGGGTGCAGAAGACCCAATTCAGGGATTGAAAATGGGACTTTCCACATGGTAGTGTGTTTAATTTATATCTGCTTCCTTAATGTAAAGTACTCTCAAAACTAGGATTATCCTTTAAGATTATGATTAAGATATAGTATATCTTCCTTGGTGACAATTTCCCCAAATAGATTAGTTTTGCGCATACCATGGCCGTAATAAATCTCTCTTAAGTCAAAATGTGAATATTACTTTTAAATTTACAGGAGAGGCAATCAAAAGGTTTGTTAAGTAACAGATTAGTATTAAATAAGAAAACACAGATTGCAATATTTTATAGACCGTTTCCTCATTTCCTGAATTTTTATATATTGCCAATTGTTAAATTTCCATTGTTTCTTGTGCGGTATCTGGATGTAATCCTTGATATAAGGTTATCTTTCAGGACATATATGTGGCATTTAGTTAAAAAGGCTTTTTACAAACTTTGGCTTTTATGGAGGCTACGGCTGTATTTCTCCATGAATGATCTTTCTGCTGTTCTACATTGTTGTGTTTTATCTTCTCTGAACTACTACAATGCCTTATTTATAAGGGCTTCCTGATTCTTATGTGACAGTAGTTCATAGAATATAAAATGCTCCGGCAAGACTTAACTGGAATAGGATACAGGGAGCATATCACATCACTATTAGTACAATTATATTGGTTGCTAGTTGCTGCATGTATAAAATTTAGAATTCTTTGTCTAAAGTTAAGACTGGCCAGACTGGCAAGCCCTCTTACAGAATATTGCTCATTGATATCATTACACTCAGTAAGTTATTAGATGCACCTATACTAAAGGCTGCTAAAGGTTTCAATGTTCATAATTGAGCTTGTTCTGTAATAGGTTCTCTGCTATGGAACTTGCTATCAATGAAATTACTGTCAGATATTTTAGATTCTTGCAAGTAATTTATTTAGACAGTTTTGTATACCACCTTATCCTTCAAAGTGGTCACAACACAATTGGGGGATACATTAAACACGAGAGGATATGAGACACATACACTAATACTTACAGGGAACATGGGCAATGGAGGGTTAAGTGGCTTGCCCAAGACCACAAGGAGCACCTGTGGGACTAGAAACCCCAGTCCTTCCAGCCCAACGTTGCTGTCCTCTAGTGGGATTTGAACCCCTGACCTTCCGGCCTGAGGTAACTTGCCCCAACCACTAGGCCACTATTAAATTAAAGCATAAATTAATTAAAAGCATAAATGATTTTTATGCTCTCTCTCAACAGTCTGTCCTAGTTCAGACAGACAATCAGGTGGCAATGTTCTACTTGAACAAACAAGGGGGCACAGGGGTTCAGGCTCCTATGTCAAGATGCACTGCTCCTTTGCGGTCAGACAAGGCATGTTTCTCAAAGCAGTCTATCTACCTGGTCAGGAAAACTTCCTAGCAGACAAGCTAAGCAGGATTCTCCAGCGCCACGAATGGCAGTTGAATCCATTGGTGGTCTAGCAGATCTTCCTCCGATGGGGACTTCCATCCATCAATCTCTTTGGCAAAGGAGCAGAGGTCCAGTGCCTCCTGGCACAGGACACGGGACCTTGTCCCTCCCTGCTTGTTCACGTAGAACATAGCCACCTGATTGTCTGTCTGTACGAGCAGATTGGTGCGAGAGAATATGGTAGAAGGCTTGCAGAGCTAGGTGTATCGCTCGGAGCTCTAAGAGGTTGATCTGTTGTGTCCCCTCTTGGGGAGACCACAACCCCTGAGTGCAGGAGTCCTGACAATGGGCTCCCCAGCCCAACAGGGATGCATCTGTCGTCAAGACTCTTGAAGACACCGGAGGTTGGAAAGGCACTCCTCCGAGCAGGTTGGGCAAGTGAAGCCACCAGACCAGCGACTTTAGCAGTCATTTGGACACCCTTATCCTGTCTCGGAGCCGACCTGTGGCCTGTGTCCGCTGATCCCAGAGGCACCACTAAGCTGTCCTCATGTGGAGCTGGGCATTTGGGGGTCACATGCACTGTGGAAGCCATGTGTCCCAAAAGACGCAGGAAATGCCTTGCTGATATTTGAGACCTGTGGTTTTTCTGGCACACTAGCTCCAGAAGCCTCTGTGCCCTGTCCAGTGGCAGGTAAGCCTTTGCCAACAGGGTGTCTCGACACCGTTGGGCCAGATGCTGGTTCTCCCGGAGGACAGTCCATGAGGACAACCATATTTACCTTCATCGGCGTCTCCGGCTCCGTGCGAGGTACCTTGGCAAGCCACTCAGACTCTGAGGACCCGGGGCAGCTGTCAGGACTCCGAGACCTGGCCCGCAAAGAACCAGGCCTATCAGAAGCATCCAACGACGATGCCCTCAAGTTTTTTCTTCCTCCAGTGTTCCCTGGAGGGAGACCCCCTCTCAGAAGACACCCGACGGTACTCGGAGTCTGACAGTTCCCGAGATGTCGAGGCTTCTGACGAGGTCTGGACCCGGGTGGATGCGGACTCTGAAAAAATCCTCTCACGCAGCTGCTGCCTACTTCTAAGTACCTTAAAAGACATCTTGCCGCACGGGCCACCGGGTCATGGTCGGCCCCGAGGCATCGGAGACAGCAGTCATGCGTGTCCGTGAGAGACATTAACTTTTTACACCAATCACACTTTTCAAACCTGCTGGCAGCCATCGGGGGAAAAAGGGCCCATGCAAGGTCAAATGACCGGGCTGCCAGTGAAAAAGGAAAAGAGCGCGAAGACTAGTCACTAAGGACAAAAACCGAAACACAGGCACGGGATCCGACACCGGTGTACCGAACCGAGGTGGGGAAGGGAACCGGCGTCGAACCGGGTCGAAGACAAGAATCTTCTGAGAAGGTGACACACTTTTTCTGCAAGGGAATTTGGACCACATTCATTGGGCTCCGCGGAAAAAGGGAGACTGAGCAAGATGGCACCCTTGGGCGGGAAGGGGACCGTGCATGCGTGATGCAATCCCAAAGGTTTTTTTTGAAAGCTGGGAAATTGCTCCGCATGAGGGCTCTGTTGGCGCCGACGTCACCCATATGTGAGGACTGACTTCCTGCTTGTTTCTGGAGAAGAATGGTCTAGAATTTGGCAGCTGGGATTTAATGTTAAAAAATGTAAGGTCATGCATTTGGGCTGCAGCAATCCAAGGGAGCAATATAGTATAGGGGTGAAGTACTTTTATCCACTAAAGAAGAGCGGGACCTAGGCGTGGTTGTGTCTGATGACCTTAAAGTAGCTAAACAGGTAGTAAAGGCAACGGCAAAATCTAGAAGGATGCTTGGGTGCATACGGAGAGGAATGGCTATCAGAAAAAAGGAGGTGATAGTGCATCTGTATAAGTCTTTGGTGCAACCTCATTTGGAGTACAGTGTGCAATTCTGGAGACCGCACCTTCAAAAGGATATAAACAGGATGGAGTCAGTACAGAGGGTGGCTACTAAAATGGTTAGTGGCCTTCATTATAATGCATATGAGGACAGACTTAAGGATCTTAATATGTACACCTTAGAGGAAAGGCGGGATAGAGGTGATATGATTGAGATGTTTAAATACCTCCGTGGCATAAATGTACAGGGGTAGAGCCTCTTTTAATTGTAAGCAAGTTCTGCTATGAGGCAACATGGGATGAGGGTGAAGGGGGATAGATTCAGGAGTGATATACGGAAATATTTCTTTACGGAAAGAGTGGTGGATCCGTGGAATAGTCTCTCAGTGGAGGTGGTAGAGATGAGGACAGTAACTGAATTCAAAAAAGCATGGGACAAACACAGAGGATCTCTAAAGGAAAAAAGGGGACTGTTGTAGTTGTTGATATGGAAGGACAGACTAGATAGGCCATGTGGTCTTTTTCTGTCGTCATATTTCTATGTTTCTATGTCTCTCCCTCAATCCCTGCACAACCATGATAGCGATTTCTTTGACTCTCTTCATCCCCCAACCATGGATTTCATTTAATTTGGCTTTCAGTTTCACACTAAAAGTTATGATTTTGGCAAAACCTGCAACTGCCTGCTGGATCCTCGCATCCAGATGGATAAGAAAGCCAGCTTTAGAGCATCTCCCCAATATCCTTCAAATTGACAGCAATAGCCCGAGCTCGGGTATTGTACCAGAATAATGGAAGCAGTCGATAATTCGCCCACTTCTGAAGTTTCCCAACTTTGATAAATCCTTGCCAGCCAGCTACCTGCCGGTGTCAAAGCTTCCATGTCTGTCTAAATTAAGAAGACAGTCTGCAAGCTAAGCAGACAATGTTGATAAGTCCGATATTCTCCATGCTGGTTATAGCACTGAAACCACCCTGACTGGTCTTTTAAGTGGGTTATATGAGCTACTTTATGTTTTTTAAAATTTAATTACCCACCTTTTGTAAATACAGCAAGGCACAGGGGGTACAATTATATAAAATAAACAAATAAAATTATCTACTTGATTGTCCGTTTGGATCGTGACAACTTGATTGACTAATCAGTCTCGGAAAGCCTTTAGAACATTTAACACTGCTCTCAGTTCTAGGAGATTTATCTGATTAAGGTTTTCCTGGGAGGACCAAAGCCCCTTGATGTGGAAACCAGTTTGGATGCATTCATCATTTGCAATTTTTGATGGGGAGCAATTTGGAAAGGAGAACCTTTTGTCAGTTTGAACTGATTCCTCCATCAGGCCAGGGAGTCCAGGAGACAACATCCTGGAGTCTTTGGGTGGATTGCATCCACTAAGTTTTCAGAGGTTACTGAACTTGTCTCATCTTGAGATGGACCAAGGAAACTACATGAACTGTGGAAGCATGTGGCCCAACATTCTCAACATATGCCTTGTTGATGTCTACTGACTATGTTGTATTCCCTCAGGTGAGCCTGTGTTGTGGAAGAAAGGCCTTTGCCCACAATATGTCTAGTAGAGCTCCTATGAACTCCAATGGACTTGTCAGGCCAGGGTTTGATTTTGGGAAATTGATAACGAACCCTAGTAGCGCTAGCACCCGCACTGTCAAGCTTAAGGATCCTACAGCTCCTTCCTGAGTGGGAGGAGCAGGGAGAGTGAAGGATACTTACGCCTATGATAGTATCAGGATCTTTGTTGCCTTTCACTATAGGACCTCCTAGATGAGGAGACCTGATCAGTATTAGGCCTGTAGTGTTCTAAATGTGTTGGTATGCTATCTGATTAGGGCAGCAACTTCTTGCACCTCATCTCCGAAGAGACTGTCTCCACAGCACGGCATGTTGGTGAGCTGCTCCTGCACAGTAGTTTGTAAGTGGGTCCTGGAGGTATGAGAGTCTCCAGGTGTCAATACTCATTGAGGCGGCTCTCGATGCAATATTGAAAAAAAACATATCCTGTCAGACAATGTAATTCCCACGCTTCTTCCCTTGAGCCATGACGATGCAGTGCTGGTCAACCTTCTCTGAAGGAAGGAAGTCTATCAATTCCTCCAAGTTGTATATTATGTTCCACAAGTGTGTGCCCAGGAAGAGCTGATAGGACGCTATGTGGGAGGTTAGCATAGCATTTTGAAAAGACTTCCTCCCAAGAGAGTCCAAGGTCCTAGCCTCTCTCCCCAGAGGCACTGAAAAGTGAGATTTGGAGCTCTTAACCCTTTTCAGGGTGGATTTGATGGTGTGTGACAGCTGAAGCTTCTCAAATCTGAGAACCTTTTGAACTCTATATATGGAGATGACCTTCTTGCTGACTGGAGGTACAGAGAAGGGGGTCTCTCACATTCTCATCTGCAACCTTTGAAGGATGTGATGCATAGGTAATGTCATCACCTCCTCAGGGGCAATGGAATACTGGAGGATACCAAGCTTTTGGTCCTAGGCTACTCCTCTGTCTCTTAACAGAAATGAAATGGATTTGGCCATTTCCCTAACAAAATTGTAGAAAGTAAACTCCTCATGCAGGGACATGGAGGAGTGGGATTAAACAGTAGTTCTGGAGACCTCTCCTCCACGAAGTATTCAGACTAACTCAGATTCCCAAGACTGCTCAGAATCTGACTCAGACAAGTACTCAAATGAAGTGTGAGTCTCTGCCGGGGTTGATCTCTGCTTCCGAGGGGAGGCAGATCTCCAAAAGTGTCTATGTATGATGACTTCCGATGCCTCAGGGAGGAATCACCTCTCGATGCACTGCACAGCAAGATTGGCCAGGCAAGAGCTGGTGTTGGAGCCCCTCTAGGTCTCACTATTTATTCCTCTCCCGCAGGAAGTGCCAAGGTTTCAAAGATGTGCTTGCTGTGCTTCTTCACCACAACAGATGCTGTTGAAGCTGCAGCCTTGCAAAGGGTGAAAATATAGTCATCTCTTGTTCAAACCCTTTCAGGAATGGCTCCAAGGGCTGCCATGGCGCACTGTCTACTACAGATGATTCGGCAGATGTCTCTTGGATAGGACAGGGGTAGAGATCGATTGACTGGTCTCGGCATTATGGAGGCTAGCACAGCCATTTTGATACTGAGGAAGAAGAGAAGTCCTCATGACAGGGCTGCTTTGAGGTTTGGACATCATGCTCCAAATGGATCTTGATGCTAATTGTGACACCGCACCGCCTAGCCCTAGGCGTAATCAGGCAGTTGGTGCGTGCCACATGGGGGTTTTAAAAGTCCTTGGTAGTGCTGAAGCCCTGTATCCTATTGTAGTTGTGGACTAAAGTGACGACAGCCAAGGTTGGGTTTCCAAGTTAAAGAATACTTTATTATTGCATAAGGTATTGCACAAAGTATTGCAAAAGAACAACACAGGATTTACTCCCCCAACACAAAAGTAAAGCGGTAACCTTTTTGTACCAAATAAAAGTTCCAGTGTAAAGTCAGTTCTCCTGATTCTTCTCAGGGACAAGTAATACAGTTAAATGCTTTTAGGCTTCTTCCAGCTTCAACAATACAACAGCATTTCAGGATGCTAGTAATGCTTTCCAAGTATCAGCTTGCAATAAAGAAATCTTCTAGCTGTTGTATTTCTTTCTAATGTCCATATCTTGTTTAACAGCTTTAAATAGAAATGGCAATCTCCACACTCTCTTGCCTATTAGTACCAGGCTTCTTGTGTAGGAACACTTTCTTACGTTGCCTTTCATTCACAGCTGCAAGTTATGATGCTCTGAGTCCTTGCACCCAGCAGAACGTTGCTGTCTCTGGTACAAACTTCTAAGAACATTGGTTTAGGCTTCACAGCACTCAATCATAAAACAGGAACAAATTATAGCTCCTTACTCTCTCATACATACACCACACTCCATTTCAGAATCACTGGTATTGGATAAAGGAGCCCCTAATTCCATTGGTTCTTCCTGGCTCTCTGATATCCCTTTGTCATGTGGAACATACAAGCCTTCAGACTTTAGTTCTTTAATTATAGTCTGAAGCTGCTTCCATTTAGTCTCTTTCGGTCTTCTAGGCACTTGTAAGGCTTGGTGTTTCTCAGCACCTTTTAACAGCTCATAAAAGGGGTTTATTTCTTCCCTGCCTTGCCTAGGTAGTTGCCTTAGGTTGGGAGGGATATGTCTCTTATGGAACTGCCTTGTGAGATCCCTCAGCACAGCCTGGTCCTCAGGGTCTGTTCCTAGCTCTCTGCACGGTAGCTGCCAATTAGCCTTTTGCTGACAAGCAGGTGTGCTATCTTCTGAGCTAGAGCTCTGGTCACGCTGTCTGTATAAGGGAAATGCTTGCAGCTTCTTAATAGGGACTTTCCTACAGCCCAACTTTCCTCTAGTAACTTCAGGTTTCCTTTCAAAGCTTGGTTTAAACTTGTTTCTTCTAGAAAGCACTCTATTATCACTTCCTAGAGACTGGCTTATTTCAGAGCTATCTACTTTACAAGGTTTTAAAGGTTTTGCTCTGACCTGATTTTGGCAGCGTCTGTCTCTGGGGAACTCCCCTGACTCCAAGTCTGTGTTCAAGGCTTCTGAGTACAGCTCTGGGTCTCTTCCAGGGTTCACTCTCTCTTGGAGCTGAGCTCTGCCTGGGTCTCTTCCTGGACCACCCCCACAGGAACTCTCCTTTCCCTGGTTCTCTCCTTGGTTCCCCTTTTGCTGCTTGGGAGGTTTCTGTCTTCACTCCCTTCTCTCCTGGAGGTTTCTCGGCTTCTCCTCCCTTCGCCTCTGCTGCTGCTGCCTCTGCTTCCTTCGACTCTGCTGCTGCTACCTCCACTAACTACTGCTTCCTGGTTATGAGTGCAGAGTGGCCCAATCCGGTCTGACTCCGCCCACCTCCCTGATTGGCTATGTCTCTGGGTTAGCCTAGAGCTAGGGTGTGGTTCTTTCCCTGCTCTTCTTTGCAGAGAAGGTTCGTGTGCTGGAATCTTAACCCCTTCCTGTCCTGCATCTCTAAACATCTGAGGTGACAGAAAGTATTTTAAACCCTTTTTCTTCTGTTTCTGAGCCTCTGCCTTGTCACATAATGCATAGATGCCTCCGCCCAATGCTCATCATTTCTGGTCCTCAATGTTTAAGGGCAAATATTTCCTCTTATTTGGGGTGCATCAGTAGGTGCAGGGCCGGCCCGTCCACTATGCAGCCGCCTAGGGCATTAATTATGGAGGTGTCGGTCCCAAGTGACTATTCTGTGAATCACATTGAGAGGGAGATCTTCAAATACCAAGAAAAGCAGTCAGATACCAAAAAAACATGGAAGAAAGATACCGAGTTATTTCTCATTGTGTTAGGGGCCACAGGCTTGATTAAGAAGAATTTCCAAGCACACTTTGATAAAGTACCAATCCATGTTACACTGTACGAACTCCAAAAGAAGGCTCTCTTTGGTATAATGCAGAGCATTAGCAGCAAATTTGAGAGACCAATCATATTCCACAAACCCTGGGGCTTAGAAGTGAGGTTCATTACTGTCATGGTAAGCGCAAAACTAACCCATTTGCGCTGTTCTTTACAACTCTGAAGCTTTCTGTCATGTACAAACAGGAAACACAAAGTCCTCGGGAGGCTTATGGTCAGGCCCCAAGCACTTCATATGCACCATCTGTAGGGGTTTGTTACAGACATGAACCTGAAGCACTGGGCACACTTTTTGAAACCACTAGCTAATATATGGAAATTACACTAACCTGGTAATTCTAGTTCCTGGAGGGTCCAGTTTAGTCCTCCACAATCGGGTAGTGCCCCTCCTCCTGCAGCCGGGAGACTGGACCAATCAAATCTTCTGTAGTATATATACAGCCGGAGCTCCCAGAAGTCCCCAGTGTACTAGTAACAAAGCATACTTAACGAAGCAACACATTAGATTAATATACAAAATGACCTAATTAAAGAACAATTTGTTCCCCCCCAAGGAATATCCAACCCCCTCCCCAAACGAGGAAGTCAGAACACTGCATTGCGCCGGCACCGACGCCTCAGGAATCAAAACACTGCTCCCCACCAGAAGTTCAGGAGCTGCCTGAACCCCCGAGACAGGGAAGAGCCTCTGCAAAAAACGCGGCTGCCACAGAGGGACCGAACGGCAAGAGGAACCGTCTTAAAATCAACCGTTCGGAAAGGCGCGCCGCACCACATTAGCAGATAGTCGGGAGGGAAGGAGGACTAAACTGGACCCTCCAGGAACTACAATTACCAGGTTAGTGTAATTTCCATTTCCTGTTCGGTAATCCAGTTTAGTCCTCCACAATCGGGATGTAACAGAGCAGTTAAGACCGGGCGGGACCTTGCCATCCGGCGCGCAGAACCGCCGAACCAAAACAGGAATCCCGAGCCGCTGACACATCTAAGCGATAGTGTCTACTGAAAGCATGCAGAGACGACCAAGTGGCCGCCCTACAGATATCCGCCGGCGGAACCAGGCTATGCTCCGCCCAAGAGGTCGCCTGAGCCCTAGTGGAATGAGCCCTCAGACCCTCCGGGAATAGACCGCTGTTGCAACAAATACGCGGACGCGATCGCCTCTTTGAGCCATCTAGCAATGGAGGCCTTAGCCGCCGCTTCCCCTTTACGCGCACCCCCGAAAAGCACGAAAAGCCGGTCAGATTTCCGAAAAGACTCGGTAACCTTTAAATAACGATGGAGCGTACGACCCACATCGAGCCGGAGAAGACCTTTGTCCGTTGACCCGACAGATTGCGAAGAAAGCACTGGAAGAAACACTGCCTGATTCAAGTGAAAGGGAGACACCACCTTTGGCAGAAAGGAAGGAACCGGACGGAGAACGATCCGATCCGCGGAAAAGGACAAGAAAGGCTCTCGACAGGACAATGCCTGCAGATCCGAAATGCGCCGTGCCGAACAGATGGCTACAAGAAAAACCGCCTTCAGCGTGAGATCTTTCAGACACGCCCTGCGCAGGGGCTCAAAAGGTTCACGAACCAGGGCCCTCAGAACTAAATTCAAGTCCCAAGGAGGAACGAAAACTCTGCGGGAGGGCCGCAAATGAAAAACAGCCGTAAGGAATCGGCGTACATCCGGATGAGCCCCGAGCAGACGACCCAAAACCTTGCCGCGATAACACGAGATAGCCGCCAACTGGACTTTTAGGGAACTAGCCGCAAGGCCCTTATCGAAACCATCCTGAAAAAAACTTAAAACGACGGGCACGGAAACCGTCGCCGCCCGGACTCCCTGCCGGGAGCACCAGTCTTCAAAAATCCTCCAAATCCGAACGTAAGTAAGAGAAGTGGACGTTTTCCTCGCCCGCAGAAGGGTAGAAATCACCGCGGGGGAGTAGCCCTTCCTTTTCAGCCGAGCCCTCTCAATGGCCAAACCGTAAGCGAGAATCGATCCACTTGGGGCATCCGCAAGGGACCCTGAAGAAGAAGATCCGGTAGTGCGGGCAGGAGCCAAGGAACGCCGTCGCTCAATCGGACCAGATCGGCATACCAGGGCCTCCGGGGCCAATCCGGGGCCACCAGTAACACGCGACCCCGGTGGCTCTCGATACGTTGTACGACCCGGCCGATCAGAGCCCACGGAGGAAAGACATAAAGAAGACCGGACGTTGGCCACGGCTGAATGAGAGCGTCGAGCCCCTCGGACATGCGCTCCCTTCGCCTGCTGAAGAAGCGCCCTGTCTTGGCTGATTGAAAGGTCGCCATGAGATCCATGATGGGTGGACCCCACCGCCGGACGATTTGTGCGTAAACCTGTGGGTTTAGCTCCCATTCTCCGGGGGCCACCCGCACTCTGCTGAGAAAATCGGCCTGGACATTGTCTACACCCGCAATGTGAGCCGCCGAGATTGCTGGAAGGCGAGCTTGCACCCAGTTGAACAAGGCCGCCGCTTCCGCCTCCAGGGCCACGCAGCCGGTACCCCCTTGGCGATTGATGTAAGCTACAGTGGACGCATTGTCCGACAGGACTCTCACCGGCCGTCCGAGAACCAGAGGCTCCAGGGCTAGCCGGACTGCCCGCAATTCGAGACGGTTGATCGACCAAGAGGCCTCCAGGGGAGACCATTCCCCCTGAGCAAAGCGGGACTCGCAGTGAGCCCCCCAGCCGGTTAAGCTCGCATCCGTCGTGAACGGAACCCACAGAGGAGGCTCCAAGGGAATCCCTCGCGACAGGTTCTCGGCGGAGAGCCACCACCGGAGGGATCGGCGAACCGTCTTTGGGCAAGGCAATCTCTTGTTCAGCGAGTCGAACTGGTTGGACCAACGTCGTAGAAGAGCACTCTGCAGCGGACGCATGTGGAAGCGCGCCCAAGGCACCACCTCCAAGGTCGCCGCCATCGTGCCGAGGAGCCGCAGGTACCACCACGCCGACGGAGCTGGCATCCCCCGGAAGAGACGGATAACGCCAGCACGCGCCGCTCCGGAAGGCACACCAAGCCCCTTGCTGTGTCGAAGCGGACTCCCAGATACTCGAGATCCTGTGACGGAGACAGACAACTCTTGCATTCGTTCACCACCCATCCGAGGGACCGAAGGAGATCCACCACCCTGCTCGTGACTTGCACACACTCCCGACTGGACTTCGCTCGAATCAACCAGTCGTCGAGATAAGGATGGACCAGGATGCCCTCCTTGCGCAACGCCGCCGCGACTACAACCATTACCTTTGTGAAGGTGCGGGGAGCCGTGGCGAGTCCGAACGGCATGGCTCGGAATTGAAAATGGCCCCACGGGAGCGCAAAGTGAAGAAACCGTTGATGGGAGGGCCGGATGGGAATGTGTAAATAGGCCTCTGTAAGATCGAGGGATGTCAAAAATTCCCCTTGACGCACCGCCACGATGACTGACCGCAGGGTCTCCATGCGAAAGTGCGGTACTCTGAGAGCGCGATTCACGCCTTTGAGATCCAAGATCGGACGAAGGGAACCGCCCTTTTTGGGAACCACAAAATAGATGGAGTAGCGACCTGCGCCTCTTTCCAAGGGCGGGACCGGAACCACGGCCCCCAGAGAGAGAAGCCGATCCAGGGTCACGCGGATGTCCCGCGCCTTTTGAGCTCCCTTGCTGGGAGACAGAACAAACGAATCCGGAAGTGGGTGCGCAAACTCTAGGGCATAACCTTCTTCTATAATCTGCAGCACCCACCGATCTGACGTAATTTGGGCCCAAGAAGGAAGAAAGTCGCGCAAACGACCCCCGATGATCGGGTCTTCCTCTAGAGCCCGCCTCGTTTCATTGTGGCTTGCGATTAAAGGAAGAGGCCGATGAAGAGGCGGCTCCGGAGAAGCCTCTTCCCGCTCCTCTGAAACCACGAAACCCTTGATGACGGGTTCCAAAACGACCGCGCTGCGAAGTCCACAGCCAGGAAGAACGAAATCTGCGCGCATCCCGAAACTGGCCGCGCGCTGAGGTGGACGACCTATTAAGCTTAGGCTTATCCTCTGGAAGCCGACCACCCTTAGACTCACCGAGATCCTTCACCAACTTATCCAGAGCCTCACCAAATAACAACCTGCCCTTAAAGGGTAGTTTACTGAGGCGAGACTTGGAAGAACCGTCGGCCGCCCAATTGCGCAACCAGATGGACCGTCGTGCCGCTACCATGGAGGCCATGCTATTAGCTAGGGAGCGTATTAAATCATAACACAGATCCGCCAAGTAGGCCGATCCCGACTCCACGCGGGTAACGTCCAACAGCCCCTGTTGGTCCATACCGGACCCCGAGCGCAGGTGCTGCGACCATCGCAAACAAGCTCGAGCTACCCACGCCCCACATATAGAAGCTTGTAACGATAAGGCGTTGGTCTCGAAGGCTTGCTTCAACAAATTATCAACCTTTTTGTCCTGAACATCCCTCAGGGCCGCGGCCCCTTCAACCGGGATGGTGGTTTTCTTAGTCACCGCCGAAACGGCAGCATCCACCCGTGGAGACCTAAACAAGTCCCTGTCCTTGTCGGCAAGGGGGTAAAGACGATTCATGGTCCGAATCCCTTTCAAAGCGGATTCCGGTTGCTCCCATTCCGCATGGATCATCTGCTCAACTACTCGGTGCACAGGAAAAACTACCTGGGCATCCCTGACCGCCTGAATGAGAGGATCCTCGAGACCCTCCTCCTCCAGCGGCCGCACCGCAGAGAGGTTAAGTGCTTGGAGAGACTCCGTGACCAAAGGTACCAGCTCGCCCCTTCGAAACACCCGAATGATGCGAGCCTGATCTTCCGGTTCTGGAAGCTCTCCGTCTTCTAACTCCTCCGCCTCAATATCCGGATCCCCCTCAGCCTCGGAATCCGGGAGGCAAAGGGCGTCCTGATCCTGGTCCCCCAACCTGGGCCGCTTGACAGCGGGTTGGGAAGACCGCTGAACCCCCCCCGCGGATGCTGGGGGGAGAGAGGCGGGCCAAGCCTCCGGCAAATGACCAGACCGGCTTAGGCGGAAGGCCTGATGCATGAGAAGAACAAAATCCGGGGAAAAGTCTATAGGCGACGCTACCATAGCCGCCTGCTGGAGCTCAGGGACCGACGTATTAGACGCCGGGCCCAGACCAGAAGGAAAGATGCTCGGTGAAGGGACACTGTCCCCCGAAAGAGAAGGGTCCCCGGGCACATGCTGTTCCTTAATTTCAATAGGCAGCTCCAGCTCTGAAGAAACTGCAGCACAGCTCTTACAGATCCCAGAGTCAGTCATTGTACCTCTGCGGGAGCCACAAATTACACACTGAGGTTTGGCAGCCATGCCAAGGCCACCTGCACTCAGGGAAAAATAAGGCAACAGGAACAGGGAAGCCCACACCAAGGGGACTAACCTTATTCAATTCAGCACAGTATTAAATTTAAAACCCCCTTTTTTTTTTTTTTTTCTTACAGTAAACAAAATACTCCCCAGAATCCTAGGGGTGCCCTGAGCAAAATCGCCAGCAAAAGAAACCCCAAAAACACCAGGGGAACCCGTGCGCAAGTGTTAAAAAGTGTCCTTAAAAAGCACACTTTAGAAATCCAAAATGGCCGCCGCACTTTTTCACCCGCGGTAAAAAACGGCGCGAAAATACAAAGGTACCCAAATAATATGGAAAAGAAAGAAAACGACCCTCTAATACAGGGCAAGCGAAAAAAAAAAGCAGGAAAAAGTGCAATTTGGAAGCCAGGGGAGCCGACAGAGCCTCTGCCCAAGCAAAGAACAGAGAGCTGAAAGATTAAAACAAGGAAAATTCCTACCAGCTCTGGGAACAGCAAGGAACTCAGCCCACTTCTCCAAGTGACAGGCAATGTTGCAGCCGGTATGGCTCTTCCCCGAACAGCCTTGGGGAGAGCTCAACCCAGGCTTCAGAGATTCCCAGGCAGGAAGGCAGGAGCCCAAGGCAGGTCTGGCTTCCTCCAGAAAGTCCCCTGTGTCTTTTTTTTTTTTTTTTTTTTAAAGATACAGCTACCTAGCAAAAGAAATAGAACATAAAGGACCAGAAATAAACCCCAAAAGAACTAACTAACTAACTAGTGTTGCTCCTTCAAGTGTCACTTAGCGTGCCCAGCAGGGGCACAGAAGTCCTCCAGCTGCAGGGAGACTGGACACACTGGGGACTTCTGGGAGCTCCGGCTGTATATATACTACAGAAGATTTGATTGGTCCAGTCTCCCGGCTGCAGGAGGAGGGGCACTACCCGATTGTGGAGGACTAAACTGGATTACCGAACAGGAACTGGGACATTATGTCTGGAAAAATAGCCACTGTGAAATTAAATGACTTGATTTTAAAGAAATAAAGAAAACAATATGGCTGAACGCAGCTGGAAATGCTTGGAAGTCTAAAACGGTTGAAGTGGAATCGTGCAAACAGAAAGGAAACTAATACTTGAAAACCTTACCTAAAGTACAAAAAGAGAGGGGGAGATACTATATGAACAATGGCAGCAGGCCAAAACATATAAGTACCTGAAAAGGAGGCAACAAGAAACCAAAAGATAAAACTAAGCAAGAAGTGCATGGAATGCATCTATGGGGTTCTGGAAAAATAAAGACTGAGAATATGAGAGCACAGCAGAGGCAGGTGGGAAAGCACATATATGCATGAATGGTCCATTCTAAAAGCTTCTAGAAGGAGCTGAGAATGTTCCCGCCTGCAGCTCTGTGGGTGATGTCACCCATATGTGAGGACATAGTAACATAGTATATGAGGGCAGATAAAGACCAGTATGGTTCATCTAGTCTGCCCAGTAAGATGGCTAAAGTGGTTGTTAACGGCAGCTCCATGCAGATCACCCCCCCCCCCCCTCTATGCCTGTGTTAAGGGTTGTACCTGCTGCTCTGTGCAGGTCAGCTGCCCCTCAATTTATTGAAGTATAAAGAACATTTAAGTTTGCTTTGATTTCATCCTCTTCCTATAAAGGGATCCACTGTGTCTGTCCTATATTATCATCCCTAGATTCCACCTAGGAGATCCTAGGGCAAAGAAAGGGGGGTCTATTTGTGAACATACCATTTAAGAAGCAGAATTTTAAGAGTAGTTACTCACCTTTAACAGGTATTCTCCAGGAGCAGCAGGAATCAGTCCTCACATATGGGTGACATCGATGTCGATGGAGCCCCTGCGGAGCATTTCCCCAGCTTTCTATAAAAGCCTTTGGGAATACTGCACGCATGCGCGGTCCCCTTCCCGCCTAAAGGTGCCATCTTGCTCAGTCAAACGACATAGCTAAAAAACAGCACACAAAAAAATGCAAAAACGAACTATATACAACTGCAACTCCCAGGGAAGGAGGGAGGGTTGTGGGGACTGATTCCTGCTGCTCCTGGAGAACACCTAACTACTCTTTCTCCAGGACCAAGCAGGACGTCAGTCCTCACATATGGGTGACTCCCTAGCTCTGGGCTACCAGGAACCCAGGCTGAACAAGAGAACTCCCTCTAGTCCCAGCAGCAGAGAAAGGCTTTTCACTGAAAACAGAACCTCTACCGGTAGCCCAACGGAGGGCTGAAGGGCAGGAGTTGCCTAAACCTCAAAGAGATTCCGGAGTACTGCCTGGCCAAAAGCACTGTCCCTACGGGACTCCCTCTCCAGGCAGTAATGAGCTGCAAAGGTCTGGCTTGAGGACCAAGTTGCAGCCCTGCAGATGTCTGCCAACGGTACAGAGCGGAGATGAACTACTGAGGCAGCCATAGCCCTTACACGGTGGGCCGTGACCCGACCCTGCAAGGGAAGGTCAACCACCTCGTAAGCCCAGGTGATACAGTCAGCCACCCATATGGACAAGGTACACTTGGACAAAGCCAACCCCAAATTATTAGGGTCAAAAGATATGAAGAGCTGAGTAGCCCTTCTATGTCCCTGCATACGGTCAAGTTAGAAGGATAAGGCCCTCCTACAGTCCAGGGTATGCAGGACCGCTTCAGCCTGGCTTGCATGAGGCCTAGGGAAGAATGTTGGAAGAACCACCTCCTGGTTGAGGTGGAAAGAGGAGACAACCTTTGGGAGGAACTTTGGATGAGTCCTAAGGACTACCCTGTTCCTATAGAATCTGGTGTAAGGCCTGTCACAGACCAGGGCCTGAAACTCACTCACTCGTCTGGCCGAGGTGAAAGCTACCAGGAAGAATGTCTTCCAGGAAAGGAAGCGGAGAGGACAAGTAGCCATCGGCTCAAAAGGAGGGCGAGTCAGTTGCTGCTAGACCACATTCAACTCCCACTCAGGGGCTGGAGGATGGACAGGAGGCTTGAGCAAGAGCAAACCCCTGAGGAACCGGGACACCAAGGGGTGAACCGACAGAGTGTCCTTCCATCAGAGAGTGGTGAGCTGACAGAGCTGAGAAGTGGACCCGAACAGAATTGGACTTAAGGCCCTGATTGGACAAGTGCAGCAGGTACTGAAGCACTTCTGGTACAACACAGGAGAAAGGATCTTCTGTACGCAGCTGACACCACACAGAAAATCTTTTCCATTTCAGGGCATAGGTTTTTCTAGTGGACTGCTTCCTAGAGGCCAGGACGACCTCTTCAACTTCTGGAGGTAGGCCCCAGGGGGCCAAAACTACCCTTGCAGCCTCCAGGCCATCAAATTGAGAGATTTGAGATTGGGGTGCAGAAGAGAACTTTGATCCTGAGAGAGAAGGTTGGGCTGCAACCCCAGAGGCAGTGGGGGGTCCACTGCCAGCCAGTTGAAGCAGAAGTGGAAACCAAGGCTGCCTCGGCCACCTGGGAGCTACTAGGAGTATCGAGGTCTTATCCTTTAGAACCTTGAACAGGGTTTGGGCCACCAGAGGCGTGGGAGGAAATGCATATAGGAGGCCCTGAGACCAGGAAATAAGAAAAGCATCCGCTGCCCACCTCATGGGATGCGGGTGCCTGGAGCAGAACCTGCATCGGAGGAACCGGCACAGTAAAGGCCTCCTTCGGAGGAGAGTCATACTGGAGGGCCTTGAGCTCTTCGGCTCGAGGCTCCTCCTTGTGGTCCGCAGGGATCGCCAAAGCAGTGGCCATATCCCGAACGAACTCCGAGAACCGGGTATCCTCCGGAGGGGATCTACTCCGGGGCTCAGACTGCGGTGAGTCCGACGGAACGCACCGAGTCTTGAACGTATCAGGGGACTCCTTGTCCTCCTTCTCCCAGGCGGACTCATCCGAAGAGGAGTCGGGCTCCGACTGCACAGGGCCCGGCAGTACCCGCCCCGATGCCGAAGGCACCGGCGTCGATGCCCTTGGTCCCGACCGGGAGGTTGAGGATGACCGCGACTGAGGACGACTTTGAGGCTTCATGGTCTCGAGTATCAGCTCGGTCTCCGGGGTCGACTTCGACGTCCATGTCCCGGTGGTCGGGGCAGATGCGCCAGCAAGGCTGGCCATCAGCACCCGCTGCTGATCCATGAAGGCAGACAGTCTGCACTCCAAGGCTGTCAACCTGAGACCCAGCTCAGGAGACTCAGCAGCCACCGACTCGGGCCCCGGCAGTGTCGGGCCCGACGTCGGCTCCCTGGGAGGAGAGTCCTCGAGGACAACAGGACTTACGTGTCCAGCAGACTCCGGCTCCACACGAGGCACTTTTGATAGCTTCTCCTGTTCCACGGGCCCGGGACGGCGGTCCGAGACCTAGCCCTCGAGGAGCCAGGGAACTCCTCCGACGATGCCCTCGCGAGCCGCTTCTTCCTCTTTCGCTCCCGCTCGGGGGACCCCCTGTCCGAGGAACCCTGACGATGCTCGGGGTCAGACTCCCGAGACGTCGAGGCCTCAGACGAGGTCCGGGCCCGGCCAGAGGCCGAATCAGAGAAAAGCCTTTCCTTTTGATGCTGGCGACTTCTCAGTGCCTTAGTGGACATTTTGCCATACGGTCCACAGATCTTAGGATCATGATCCGGACCGAGGCACCGAAGGCAGCAGTCGTGTGTGTCGGTGAGAGACATTAGTTTCTTGCACCGATCACACTTTTTAAAACCACTCGAAGCCATCGGGGAAAAAAGAGCCCCCGCGAGGTCAAAGGACCGGCCTTCCAGGTAAAAAGAAAAAAGGGCGTGAACGCCAGCCACGAAGGGCAAAAACTGAAAAAATGAGAACGGGCTCGATACCAGTGTACCGAACCCAGCGGGAAGGGGAACCGGCGTCGAACAGTGCAAAAAGCCGCGATGAAATCGCAGGAATAGCAAGAAAAAATCTAATTATTTTCCGGGTGAACTAGGACAGACGTCCGACGGGCTCCACGGAAAAAGAGAGACTGAACAAGATGGCACCTTTAGGCAGGAAGGGGACCGCGCATTCGTGCAGTATTCCCAAAGGCTTTCATAGAAAGCTGGGGAAATGCTCCGCAGGGGCTCCATCGACATCAATGTCACCCATATGTGAGGACTGACCTTCCTGCTTGGTCCTGGAGAAAGTGAATGACCCAACCCTCAGTTGAGTGTGTTTTAGACCTTCACCTCCATAAACTTTCTTTACAGTAATGACACAGGAAAGGGGCTGCACTTGCTCATTACTTTTAAATCAATCAGTTTATAAATCTGTCATCTGATCCTGAAAACCATGTTATCTTTCCTAATTACATTCGTACACCTGAAGTGGTTGTCAGATTCATGTCCCACTGATAAAAAAAGGAAACCAGTAGAGTTATGTAATCCATATAACTAGGGCATACTGGGTTTTGTTTTCTATTTGGAAACTGGCCAGAAATTCATTCTCTGACATGATCTAAGTCATCGAGCACAAACTACACATTCAATTACTGGTCAGTCTGCATGCAGCAGGCTTTGGTAACAGGAAATAGCATTAATTTTCCTTGTTCAGCCATGATATTTTTACAACCCAACAATGGATTACTATAAAATCCAAGAAGAGTAGTTAACTTACCTTAAGCTGCTGTTGATCTACATAAAACAGAGGAGTTGGTTCTGAGAGAATCTCCATAGCTTTTTCAACATTAATGAAATGTTGTTGTTCTACCTGTGAATGTTTGGCACGCGTCATACGAAAAATGCACATATCTGAAGAATAAAATCAGAAAAAATATTAGTACCATGTAATACACATTTTGTACCCAAATTCTGAACCAAGATGTACTGTAATGTTTAGGACTGCTTTTTTTTAAACTTTTGAAAAGTACCTCCTTGAGCTCTACATCTTTTTGTATTCCCTCTCCTTGGCTAAGGACAAGAATGGAAGCAGATCCTGCACCAGCAGGGGCTGCCCACAGTAAAATTTATTTAACTCACCTGTAGCAGGTATTCTCCGGGTACACCCATCCTCACTTATGGGCAACATCCCTGATGGAGCCTCTGCATGGGAACGTTCTCCAGCTTCTACTAGAAACTTTTGTGAGGCTCCACTATGCCTGTGCGCCTCCTTCCCACCTGCCGCTGCAGTACCATCTTGAATCAGTCTGTTAACATAGCTGTAGCAGAAGACAATTCCTTGGGGAGGTGGGAGGGTTGTGAGGACTCATTCCTGCTGTCCACGGAGAACACCTGCTACAGATAAGTAGCTACTTTTGAATGTCCAATCAGTGGAAACTGAAATGCCCTTAAATGAGAAAGTTAATGCCCAATCTACTGATAATGCCCTAAATATGAAGAAACTGACACAAAAGAGGAAACTACTACTTGGAGATTCCATCATCAGAGGCACCAACTTGGGAACACAGTTCAAAGGGGAGAAGATGGTCAAATGCCTCCCAGCTCTTCAGCCAGCAGGAATACAAAGCAAATTGCTGGCATAGTTAGTGCAAAAAGTGAGCACTTCAAAACTGATATCATCCATTTGGATACAAATGACCTGGCTAGAAACAGTGCCTCTACAGTTCAGAAGGATTTCTAGATTCTGGGGGAGAACTCAAACCCATTGCTAACACTATAGCATTCTCAGAAGTTCTACCTGTTCTTGGTAAGGGGACAGAAAGGCTGCATCGCATAATCAACTTTAATACATAGCTCCAAACCTGGTGCAAACAAAAAGGATTTAGACTGGAGAAATAGATGGAAAACAAAAGGCTATACTGTGTTGATGGACTACATCTCTCTGTCGCAGCAAAAAGGTTCCTAAGTGAAAAATTCAGGCATTATGTGGATAGGCATTTAAACTAGGGAAAGGGGGTGATGGATGGAAAACAACAAGTTCAGGACGTCACTCCCAGCAAAAACTTAACAATGGAAACAGTTGCAGTATTAACCCACACATCAATACCAAGTGGGAAGAGGTGTGTAAAATACTGGCAAACCAGTCAACAAATGCTGGAAAGCAATGAGCACAAATGCTCGAAGCCTAGCCAACAAAGTTCCTGACCTGGAAGCCTTAATGGTGGAAATGGACTTGGACATTGTGGCCATTACAGAAACATGGTTTAACAAGTCGCATGAATGGGATATAGCCATAGCTGTCTATAATCTATTTAGAAGAGATAGAGAGGGAGAAAAGGAGGAGGAGTAGCTCTATATGTCAAAAGCAATATTAAGTCCAACAAATGATTCTGATCTAAACTAGGAACAAAATCTCCGTATAGAAAGCAAACTTTTTACATATAAATTTCTTTTTGTTGGAGCTGCCAACCCAGTGAAAAGAACTAGTCTAATCACCACCGTGGAAACTCCGTTTTAATAAGGTAAACATTTGAAGACTATTCATTGCCTTTCACTTAGCTGCATAGCGACATGATCTTCAGGCTGTTATAAAAACCACGGAAACAAACAACGTGACACGTTTCAGGTCCAAAAAATTCAGAAACCCTGCTTCAGGTCAAAACATAATGTGGTCAATCCTCAGCCATGAAAAGTTTGTGTTGGAGAAAACGTCTTAAATACTCCAGTCCAAGGAGAGAAGGCACAGCTGATTTCAACAATCACTAATGAAGAGTGTGAAGAAACAAGAGTCAGCCAATCCACAGCAAGGGGAGGTCCCACCAATCAGAAACCGCACCTTGGGAGAAAGGCAATAACGGTATAACAAACCCTAGATAATAGTATGCCAGTCTATCTGCATATTTAAACCATAAGGGTAAACCGCATTCAATGAATAAATCCACCTCTGCTCCAACTTTTGTAAATGCTGAAGGCGATCTCCTCCACAGGGATCCATCGGTACATGATCAAGTACTCTCCACTGTAGAGACTCAAATGAATGTGTAGCTTCAACACAATGAGCCACCATCGGTGCTTGCAGATTTTTGGTACGAAAACGTGATGCATGTTCACTGAGTCTAACATGCAAAGATCTAGAGGTACGCCCAACATAATAAAGGTGACACGGGCAAATAATCAAATACACTACGAATGAAGAGGAGCAATTGGTGTGCCATCGAGAATGATAAATTTTAGAAGTATGTACATCCACCCATTCAGGACCAGACAGTGTTCGAACAAAAATTACAAGCCCCACAAGAATAATGTCCCTTAACTACATGTGAAGTTGGAGGCCGATCTTGCGGAGCTGTGGTTTTTATTACTAAATCTTTTAAGTTAGCTCTTCGGGAATAAGCAATTTGTAACCACTTATCCCGAAAGCAAGTATGCTTGGACTTGATTATTTTATTCTGATCGTGGTTTGTGATTTTCTGATAAAAGCAATATTAAAGCTGCTGAAATGAATGGGACGTGAGGAAAAGAAAAAGTGCTGTGGATTGTGTTGGAAAGAGGAGATGGCACTGTCATCCATACTGGTTTAGTCTACAGGCCTCAAACAGAAGAAATAGACAGAGAATTGATTATTGATATTGCAAAGACCGCAAGAAGGGGGTAAGTGATCGTATTGGGTGACTTTAATCTACCAGATGTGGATTGGAGTATTCCTTCTGCAAATCTGGAAAGAAGTAAAAAAATTGTGGATGCCTTCCAAGATGCACTACTTAGACAAATGGTGATGGAATCAACCAGGGAAAGCTCGATGTTGGATTTAGAACTCACCAACGGAGATAACGTGTCGAATATTCGGGTGTATGCCCATGTGAGCAGCAGTGATCACCACATGTGGTCTGAGATAAAAGCCAAGGCGAATTCCAATCACAGCAAGCTCAAAGTCCTAGAATTCAAAAACACTGACTTCAGTAAAATGGCCAAGTGCCTGAAGGAGGAGTTGGCAGGGTGGAAGGGGATAAGGGAAGTGGAATTGCAGTGGGCTAAACTAAAGGAGGCAATAAAAGGGGCAACAGATACATATGTAAGGAAAATAAATAAAAGCAAAAGGAAAAGGAAACCTATTTGGTTCTCCAGAGAAATGGCTGCACAAAGAAAGGCAAAAAACACAGCTTTCACAAAATTCAGAAGTTTGCAAACAGAGGAACACAGAAAAGAATACAGGATCAAACCAAGAGAGACAAAAAGAGAAATAGGATAGCAAAATCCAACACAGAAGAAAAGATATCAAAAGATGTGAAGTGTGGTGACAAGACTTTTTTCAGGTATATTCGGGAGAGGAGGAAAATTAGAGGTGGAATTGCAGGACTCAAAAGTGCTGGGAACGGATTTAGAAACAGAAAAATGACGACAGAAAAAGACCACATGGCCTATCTAGTCTGTCCTTCCATATCAACAACTATAACAGTCCCCTTTTTCCCTTTTGAGATCCTCTGTGTTTAACCAATGCTTTTTTGAATTCAGATACTGCCCTCATCTCTACCACCACCTCCACTGGGAGACTATTCCACACATCCACCACTATTTCCGTAAAGAAATATTTCCGCATATCAATCCTGAATCTATCCCCTTTTACACTCATTCCATGTCCCCTCGTAGCAGAACTTGCTTTCAATCGAAAGAGGCTCTCCTCCTGTGCATTTATGCCATGGAGGTATTTAAACGTCTAAGTCATATCACCTCTATCCCGCCTTTCCTCTAAGGTGTACATATTAAGATCCTTAAGTCTGTCCTAATATGCTTTATAATGAAGACCACTAACCATTTTAGTAGCCACCCTCTGTACTGACTCCATCCTGTTTATATCCTTTTGAAGGTGCGGTCTCCAGAATTGCACACAATACTCCAAATGAGGTTTCACAAAGACTTATACAGAGGCACTATCACCTCCTTTTTTCTGCTAGCCATTCCTCTCCATATGCACCAAAACATCCTTCTAGTTTTTGCTGTCGCCTTTTCTACCTCTTTAGCTACTTTAAGATCATCAGACAACCACGCCTAGGTCCCGCATTTCTTTAGTGGACAAAAGTACTTCACCCCCTATACTATAGTGCTCCCTTGGATTGCTGCAGCCCAAATGCATGACCTTGCATTTTTTAACATTAAATACCAGCTGCCAAATTCTAGACCATTCTTCAAACTTAGCTAGATCCCTCATGTTATCTACACCTTCCTTGGTGTCTACTCTATTGCAGATTTTGGTATCATCCGCAAAGAGGCAAACCTTACCTGACAGCCCTTCCGCTATATCACTAACAAAGATGTTAGAACATAAGATATGCCATACTGGGTCAGACCAACGTCCATCAAGCCCAGTATCCTGTTTCCAACAGTGGCCAATCTAGATCATCAGTGCCTAGCAGTTTCCCCAAAAGACACAGGTTCCTCAATGCATGTATTGGGTCAAGCAGTGATATCCTGGGTCCCTTTTAATAATGGTTTATGGACCTTTCCTCCAGGAACTTGTCCAAACCTTTTTTAAACCCAGCTATACTAACAGCTCTTACTATACCCTCCGGTAACAAATTCCAGAGTTTGATTACATGTTGAGTGAAAAAATATTTTCTCTTATTAGTTTTAAATAGGTTACCATATAGCTTCATTCCATGTCCCCTAGGCTTTTTATATTCTAATGACGTAAACAATCGATCTACGTTTACCCTTTCCACTCCATTCATTAATTTGTAGACCTAAAGAATCGGACCAAGGACAGATCCCTGGGGCACACCACTGGTAACTTCCTTCTCCTCAGAGTGAGCTCCATTTACCTGTACCCTTTGTCGCCTCCCACTCAACCAATTTCTAACCCAAGCAGTAACTTTAGGGTCCATCCCTAGGATTTGTGGAAAGTGACATTGAAAAAGCGAAAATGTTAAACAAATACTTAATAAGAACATAAGATATGCCATACTGGGTCAGACCAAGGTCCATCAAGCCCAGTATTCTGTTTCCAACAGTGGCCAATCTAGGTCATATGTACCTAGCAGTTTCCCAAGAGACACAAGTTCCACAATGCTTGTACTGGGTCAAGCATTGATATCTTCGGTCACTTCTTAATAATGGTTTATGGAGCTTTCCTCCAGGAACTTGTCCAAACCTTTTTTAAACCCAGCTACACTAACAGCCTTTACTACATCCTCCGGTAACAAATTCCAGAGTTTGATTACACGTTGAGTGAAAAAAATATTTTCTTTTATTAGTCTTAAATAGTTTACCCTGTAGCTTCATTGCATGTCCCCTAGTCTTTCTATATTCTGATAACGTAAACAATCGATCTACGTTTACCCGTTCCACTCCATTCATTAATTTATAGACTTCTATCATATCACCCCTCAGCCGTCTCTTTTCCAGGTTAAAGAGCCCTAACCTTTTTAGCCTTTCTTCATAGGAGTATCCTTCCATCCCCTTTACCATTTTGGTGGCTCTTCTCTGAACCTTTTCTAAAATCGCTATATCCTTTTTAAGATACGGCGACCAGAATTGCACACAAAATTCAAGGTGCGGTCTCACCATGGAACGATATAGAGGCATTATAATATATTTTGTTTTATTTTCCATTCCTTTCCTTATCATACCTAGCATTCTATTTGCTCTCTTGCTGCACACTGGACCGAGGGTTTTAACATGGTATCCACAATGACGCCTAAATCGTTTTCCTGGGTGGTGGTTCCTAATGTGGAACCTTGCATCGTGTAACCATAGTTTGGGTTGTTCTTCCCTAGGTGCATAACCTTGCACTTGTCCACATTAAATTTCATCTGCCATTTTGATGCCCAGTCTTCCAATTTATCAAGATCCTCTTGCAATTTTTCACAATCCTCTTGTGTTTTAACAACTTTAAATAGTTTTGTGTCATCAGCAAATTTGATAACCTCACTCGTTATTCCACTTTCCAGGTCATTTATGAATATATCAAAAAGAAGCGGACCCAGCAAAGATCCCTGGGGTACACCACTATTCACCTTTCTCCATTGGGAAAATTGGCCATTTAGCCCTACCCTCTGCTTTCTATCTTTTAACCAGTTCCTGATCCACAATAGTACACTGCCTCCCATCCAATGACTCTTTAGTTTTGCCAAACATCTCTGATGAGGGACCTTGTCAAAGGCTTTCTGAAAGTCCAGATACACAATATCAACCGATTCACCTTTGTCCACCTGTTTATTCACTCCTTCAAAAAAACATAACAGATTAGTAAGACAAGATCTTCCTTGTCTAAAGCCATGTTGGCTGTCTCCCATTAGGCTGTGACTATCTACATGCTGAGTAATTTTATTCTTTATGATGGTTTCTACCATTTTTCCCGGTACTGACGTCAGGCTCACCGGTCTGTAGTTTCCCGGATCACCCCTGGAACCCTTTTTAAAAATTGGTGTTACATTGGCGATCCTCCAATCTTCAGGTATTAGAGATGATTTTAATGATAGTTCACAGATTACTGATAGCAGGTCTGCAATCTTATATTTCAGTTCTTTCAACACCCTTGGATGTATACCATCCGGCCCAGGTGATTTGCTACTCTTCAGTTTATCTAATAGTTGTAAGACATCTTCCCGATGTATTGATATTTCCTTCAATTCTTCCGCACCTTTAAATACCACTTCAGTCATGGGTAACATCCCTACTTCTTCCTCAGTAAAGACCGAAGCAATAAATTCATTCAGTCTCTCCGCTATCGCCTTGTCGCCTCTTAGTGCTCCTTTAACCCCTTTATCATCTAATGGACCAACTGACTCTCACAGGTTTTTTGCTACGAATGTACTTGAAAAGGTCTTTATTTCGTGTTTTTGCTTCCGCAGCAAGTTTCTTCTCAAATTCTCTCTTTGCCTGCCTTATCAATGCCTTGCATTTGACTTGCCAGTGCTTGTGCTGTTTCCAGGTTTTGTCGTTTGGCTCTTTTTTCCATTTCCTGAAAGATGCATTTTTGGCAACAGCCGCCTCTCTGACCTCACCTTTAAACCATGCTGGCAGTTTTTTGGACTTCCTTCCACTTTTCTTAAAGCGTGGAATACAGCTGGTCTGGGCTTCCAAGATAGTATTTTTCAACACCCCCCAAGCTTGATGTACGTCTTTAACCTTTGCAACTGCTCCTTTTAGTTTTTTCTTAACTCTTTTCCTCATTTTATCATAGTCTCCCTTTCGAAAGTTAAAAGGTAGTACTGTGGATTTCCTTACTATCCCTCCTCCACTAATTAAATCAAAGGCGATCATGCTATGATCACTATTGCCAAGTGGCCCCAACACCCTTATCTCTTGCACTAGATCTGGTGTTCCACTAAGGACTAGGTCTAATATGGCTTCCCCTCTGGTCGGTTCATGAACCAGCTGCTCCAAGAAGCAGTCATTTATTTCATTTAGGAACTTTATCTCCCTAGCATGTCCTGACGTGACACTGACCCAGTCGATACCGGGGTAATTGAAATCACCCATTATTATTACTGCACTGTAACGTTTGTTAGCTTCCTTGATTTCTTTGAGCATTTCATCATCCATTTGGTCATTCTGGCCAGGTGCTCGATAGTACACCCCCACTGCCATTGCCTTCCCCCTTTTATATGGAATTTCAATACTTCTATTCTGTTTTTACTAAAGAAAATCCTGGAAAAGGACCACCTGTGATTGACAAAACATACAAATGGGTATGAAGTAGATTCTACACCGGTCACAGAATATGATGTGTTAGAACAGTTTGCAAAATTGAAAGTGGACAAGGACATGGGATACATCGCAGAATACTGAAACTGCTCAGAGAGGTTCTTGCAGGGCCGTTAATGAATGTTTTTAATAGATCCTTGGAGACAGGAGACGTTCCACAGTACTAGAGAAGGGCTGATGGTACCTCTTCACAAAAGTGGTAATAGGGAAGAAGTGGTAATAGTGAAGAAATGGCCGGTAAGCCTTACCTTGAAGGCGAGAAAAGTAATGGAAGCGCTCCTGAAGGAGCGAATAGTGGACTTTCTTGAAAGCAACAAGTTGCAGGATCCGAGGCAAGGATGTTCTTGCCAAAGAAATCTGACTGGGTGACCAGAGAACTAGATCAAGGGCATGCGATGGATATGATCTACCTAGATTTCAGCAAAGCCTTTGATACCGTTCCTCATAGGAGGCTTATCAAACTTAACTGCTTGGGGATGGGTCCTGAGGTGGAGAACTGGATCAGAAATTGGTTGACTGACAGATGACAGAAGGTGATGGCAAACGGAACTCACTCGGATGAAAGGAAGGTGATTAGCGGTGTGCCCCAGGGTTCGTTCCTGGGACAGGTATTGTTCAATGTATTTGTGGGTGATATTGCTGAAGGACTGAATGGAAAGGTCTATCTTCTTGCAGATGACATGAAAATTTGCAACAGAGTGGACTCCCCTGAGGGAGTGGAGAGCATGAGGAGAGATCTACAATAGCTGGAAGAATGGTCTAATGCTTGGCAGTTAAAATTTAATGTGAAGAAATGCAGTGTCATACACTTTGGAAGCAGAAATCCAAGGGAATTGTATGTGATAGGGGGCGAGAGGTTGGTGTGCACGGACCAGAAGGACCTCGGAGTGAATGTTTCTGAGGATCTCAAGGTGGCAAAACAGTGTGACAAGGCAGTGGCAAAAGCCAGAAAGATGCTGGGTTGCATACAGAGAGGAAGTACCAGCAGAAAAGAAGAAGTACTAATGACACTATACAAGTCGATGGTGAGGCCTCACTTGGAATATTGTGTTCAATTTTGGAGACCATATCTTGCAAAGGATATAAAAAGACTTGAAACGGTTCAGAGGAAGGCAACCAAAATGATTTGGTGCCTGCGTCAGAAGATGTATGAGAAGAGACTTGAAGACCTAAATATGTATACTATGGAGGAAAGGAGGAACAGGGGAGATATGATTCAGATCTTCAAGTTCTAAAAGAGTATTAATGAACAAACAAACCTCTTCCAAAGATAGGGAAGCTGTAAAACTAGAGGGCACAATATGAAGCTGCAAGGGTACAAGGGCAAAGTCAGGAAATACTTTTTCACTGAAAGGGTGGTGGATGCTTGGAATGCCCTCCCGATGGAAGTGGCGGGAGCAAATACAGTGACAGAATTCAAAATGGCATGGGACAGATACAGAGGATCCCTATATAACAGGATAAAATAAAAATAAACATAACTCTCTCTTATATCTCAACAAATAGGGGTGACCTACACAGAGTGGTGGGTACATACCTAAACAAAGGCATCGGGAGCGGTGACCCACACGGAGCGGAAACTGCACCTACTCTTAACTGCCTTGCTGGACAGACTAGATGGACCATACTGGTCTTTATCTGCCGTCATTTACTATGTTACTTTTACTCTGTGGATGAGCAGGAATGAGTCCTCACGTATGGGACTCCCAAGTTACAGGCTACTGAAAACTGAGAAGCCCAACAGGGGCAAACGTCAACTGCGGAATGGCGAGAGGCCATAACCAAGCACCTATCTACTCTGTACAAAATGAGTGAATTTCTCTATTCCCCTCCTTTTTTTTGGTAGCCTGGACAGAATAGAATGGGCCGGGGGGGGGGGGGGGGGAGAGGAGAGATGATGGAGCTGGATTCCAATCCCCAAACAGATTCTGGAGTACAGACTGACCGAAGTTGCTGTCACATCGAGAATCCTTGTTCAGACAGCAGCGAGATGTGAATGTATGGACCGCAGATCTCTTACATGGAGACCGAGCGTAAGTTGGCCATGACCATCAAGGCTCAGGCCTGCCTGGGCATATGCAAAAGAGATGCAGTCTGCCTGCCAAAATGAAAGAGCATTTGGAAACGGCAGCCCCTAGCTTATTGGGGTCAAAAGAAACAAAAAGCTGGATTGACTATCTATGGGCTTTTGTCCTCTCCAAGTTGAAGACTAAGACTCGTTTTAAGTCCATCATGTGTAACGCAGCTTCCCCTTTGAGGGCATGAGGTCTCGGGAACAACGTTAGACGAACAACTGACTGATTAGGGTGGAAGCATAGTTACTCACCTGTAAGAGGTGATCTCCGGGAACAGCAGGAATTTAGTCTTCACATATGGGCATCGTCGGTACCGACGGAGCCTGCATGGGAATGCTCCCCAGCATCCAATAGGAAAGCTTTTGGGAGCATCCCACAGCGCCTGTGTGCTGTCTTCCCACCTTTCCCTTTCCAGATAAGTTTATAGCTGAGACAAAAGAGAGAGGGAAAGAGAAAGAGATAGAGAGATACAACTCCTAGGGGAGGTGGGTGGGTTGTGAAGATTAAATTCCTGCTGTTCCCAGAGATCACCTGTTACAGGTGAGTAACTATGCTATCTCCAGGAACAAGCAGGAATGTAGTCTTCATATATGGGGACCCCCTAGCTGCAGATTCCAGGGAGAAGACCCCAGGAGTTGTGTGCCCTTGTGAAAGGGCTCCACTTCCCCCCATGGATCTCTGGCATCCTACCAGGGATGGTAGGTAGGAGTTGATTAAGTATGGAACAGGTGTTGAAGAACAGCCTGACCAAACAAGGTATCCCGGCGGGAGTCCTTGTCTAAGCAGTAATAGGCTGTAAAGGTATGAACCGAAGCACAAGTAGCTGCTCGGCAGATGTCGTCGATGAACAGAGAGTGAAGATGAGCCATAGAGGCTGCCATGGCTCTCACATTGTGAGTTGTGACATGGCCTTCCAGAGGAAGGTTTTTACTCTCATAGGCAAAAGATATACACTGTGTAATCTAGTTGGACAGTGTTCTTTTGGAGACTGGAAGTCCCAAATGACTAGGATCAAAAGCAACAGAGTTGAGAGGACTTCCTATGTTGCTGTGTCCTTTGTAAGTAAAAGGCCAGAGCCCTTTTACAATCCAAAGGATGAAGATTCCTGTCTGCATTTGAGGCGTGAGGCCTTGGGAAGAATACAGGAAGGTAAACCGCTTGGTTTAAATGAAAAGGTGACACCACCTTTGGCATAAAATGTGGATGAGTCCTAAGGACTACCTTATTGTGATGGAACCTTGTATAAGGAGGATCAGCCACCAATGCTTGCAATTCACTGATGCGATGTGCTGATGTGAATGCAATAAGAAAGATGACCTTCCAGGAAAGGAATTTCAAAGAGGTAGTGGCTAATGGTTCAAAAGGCAGTTTCATAAGCTGCCAAAGAACCAAATTTAAGTCCCATGCCACTGGGGTGGCTTAATGGGAGGCTTAGTTAAAAGAAGGTCTCTCATAAATCTCGCAATGAGAGGATGAGAGGAAATAGGTTGCCCATTTAGAGGCTTGAAAAAAGCTGCAATAGCACTCAAATGAACTCACTGAATTGGTCTTAAGCCTTGCATTAGACAAATGAAGGAGATAACCCTCTTGCGATACCTCTGGAATCATTACTGGAGTAGACCCTTCTGCGAGCACCATATGGTAAACCTTTTCCTCTTGAAAGCATAAGGGCATCTTGTGGAAGGCTTCCTTGAAGCATAAAGGATATCCTTTACCTGTTGAGAAAGGTTAAGACTGTGAAGTTCTAGGCTTTCAGCAACCAGGCCCTGAGATGCAGAGACTGGTGATTGGGATGCCACCGCATCCCGTCCTCCTGAGAAAGGAGATCTGGAGCAGATCCTAAGGCAGAGCTTGAGAGAGATGTAGGAGCAGAGGGTACCACATTTGTGTGTGGAGCTATGAGAATCATATGACCTCTGTCTCTCTGAAGCTTGAACAGGGTTTTGGGAATTAGGGGAATGGGTGGAAAAGCATACAGGAAGTCCTGGCCCCAATGGAGGAGGAAAGCATCCCTGGCCTGACAACCCTGAGCCGGAATTCTGGAACAGAACCGGGGAAGTTTGGCATTCAGCTGACTTGTGAAGAGGTCTATGTCCGGGGTTCCCCAAATTTGGAATATTTTGGCCACCTGATCCGCAAGGAGAGACCATTCGTGTGGAAGCAGAACTCGACTGAGTCTGTCTGCCCAAGAGTTTTGAATGCCTGGAAGATACACCGCAAGGAGATGAATCTGATGCTCTCTGGCGAGGGCCCATAGTCACAAAGCTTCGTTGCATAGCGACAGAGAGCCTGGTCCGCCCTGCTTGTTCACATAGAACATGGCTACTTGATTGTCCGTTTGAACTAGGACTGTCTTGTAAGCTGAGCTGGGTGTGGAATAATCGAAGAGCAAGGAAGATTGCTCTGAGTTCTAGGAGATTGATGTGTAGATAGGCCTCCTGTGGAGTCCAGGTACCCTGGGTAGAGAGGCCTTGCAGGTGGGCTCCCCAACCCACCTGTGAAGCATCTGTTGTTAGCGTGGCTTGGGGTGGGGGGTTGCTGAAAAGGAGACCCCACCAAAAGGTTTTGGGGTGACTGCCACCATTGGAGGGACAAAATAAGGCGATCTGAGTTTGCTATTTTGTCTGACAGGCAACCTGACGCCTGAGCCCACTGAGTGGATCAAGTCCACTAGGCTGCCCTCATATGGAGGCGAGCATAAGGAACCACATGCATTGTGAATGCCATGTGGCCTAGCAACTAACATTTCTCAAGCAGTGAGGTGAGGTTTTAACACTGCTTGGGAAGCCAACTGCACAATGCGAAGGCAGCTTGCCTGTGGAAGGTAGGCCCTTGCCTGGTATCCAGCAGAGCTCCTATAAACTCTAGAGACTGAGTGGGAGCAAGGTTGGATTTTGGGAAGTTTATGACAAGTCCCAAATACTGAAGGATACGCATTGTGCGAGAGAGAGCAACCCTGGCTTCTGGCTCTAAAGGGGCTTGAATGAACCAGTCGTCTAAGTAAGAAAAGACGAATATTCCTAGGGTGCGAAGAAATGCTGCCACCACAGCCATGCATTTTGTGAACACCCTTGGTGCCGAGGCCAGGCCAAAAGGAAGAACCCTGTATTGGTAGTGCTTCCCTTGGAATAGGAAGCAAAGGAACTTTTGTTGAGTTGGATGGATGAGAACATGAGTGTACACATCCTTGAGATCTAGAGAACAAAGCCAGGTATGAAGGTATGGCAGCAGAGTTCCTAGAGAAATCATTTTGAACTTCTCTTTGAACAGGAATTTGTTCAATTCTCTGAGGTCTAAAATGGGTCTGTGACCTCCTGTTTTCTTTGGAATAAGGAAATAGGGGGAGTAGAACCCTGTACCCTGTTGTAGAATGGGTACCTCTTCTACTACCCCTTGGGCAAGAAGCACAGTGACCTCTGGTTGTTGAGAGAGGTCTGACAATTGAACTGTCTTACCACTGTAAGAGGGGGCATGTTGAGGAAATGAAACTTGTACCCTTCTCTTACAATAGACAGAGTCCAATTTTCTGTTGTTATCTGACCCCATCTGGGGGCAAAATGACATAACCTTCCTGGAATGGTGGAGGGTTCTGGACTGTTCAGGGCCAAGAAGGCAAAGTTCCCTAGATAGGAGTCAAAGCCCCTGTGGAGTCTGAGTCTGCTGAGCCGGTTGAGGCTTAGCAGCTTTTGTTTTTCTTTCCCTAGGTTGTTGCTGCTGTCCCTTTTGGGCAGACTGACCCAAACGATGTCCCTGTTGGGTATAGGAGGGATAAAACCTCTTACTGAAGAATGCTTTCTTGTAGGATTTTTTCCTTGCAGGATCAGCTGTAGATTTAGATAATTTATCCAAGGTGATATTGTCAGCATCTATCTCATTAGCTTTTTCCTGCCAATTCTTGCCAAAGATATTCTCTCCTGTGCAAAGAATATTTCTTAGTTTATCCTCTGCCCAAAGTTCCAAGTCAGATGCCTGGAGCCAGGCAATCCTACGTGCACCTATGGCAATAGCAGATGTTCTGCTTATGCACTCAAAGCAGTCAAAGGCTGCATGATTGAAAACTTGGAAACATCCTGAGCATGTTTGACAAGGGTGAGGTAATCCTACCTCTTATCAGGAAGGAGAGGGCTCATAAGCTCTAAATCTCCTGTGACGTCCTTAAGGAACATTCCCATATATAAAATATAGGAACTGATCCTAGCAGAAAGCATGGAAGCCTGCGAGGTTCAACGTTCAAAGGCGTCAAGAGTCCTACACTCACGTCCTGGAGGATTAGAAGCATGCCTTTTTGCACTCTTGATCCTTCTCATAGCTGATTCCACCACCATGGAATGGTGTGGTAGCTGAGTCTTCTGAAACATAGGACAGGGAGGAACTCGATACATAGAGTCGTGTCTTCGAGAGTGAGGATATATGGTTAGAGGTGTTTCCCACATCCTTAACATAAGATCATGCACGATCTCATGAATAGGTAAGGTAGCTGCCTCCTTGGGAGCTTTAGGGTATTGTAGGGTATTCCTTTGCCCTAGGCTCTTTTTCAGGAGCCACTGTGATGGAAAAACCTCAAGCCACATCTCTGATAAAATCCTGTAAGGACATATCCTCTGGTGGCGACATCCTACCCTGAGGAGAAGAATCTTCAGGAAGAAGTACTCTGGTATCGGCAGAGCTTTCAGAGTCTTCAGACTTATACGAGGATTCAAAGTACCTCCGATCTGGGTGATCGTGCAAGGCACGGTACCGGTACCGATCAAAGTCGGCATCGGAGGGGTCTGGTACTGACTTGTCGATACCAGATGGATAAGCATGACTCGGTCCCGGTAGAATAACTGCCGATGTCGATGCAGTAGGTGCCGGTAACGGTTGAATTGTCTGAAGCGGTTTCAAGGGCATCGAGGTCGTGATAAGAGCCGCCAGACTGCGTTCAATAGCCAAGAATCTCTGTTCTGTTGCCGCTGCCGATGCTTGGGTATCGGTACCAGATGAAGCAGCCGGTACCCCAGAGCATGGCACCAGTAGTTCTGCTGAGGTTGAGGCCCCGAGAACATCCTGGAGCCCCGTTAATGCTTTGCAAGGCGAAGCCTCCCGCCGGGGAAATTTTGCTGGTTAAAGTCCCTCAAGGGCTAAGCCAGAGGCATCTCGATGCTTAGAGGGAGATCTACCCTTGAGGACCAGCTAGATTTATGTTTAGTTACCTGAGATCCATGGGAGGAAGATGAAGCCCTGGAAGACGTTGATGCCACAGAGGCTGCATCGGAGGGAAAAAGGGTGCTAAGTTTAGAAGTTCGGTTCTGCCGGCCCCTCTTCGACAGCATCCCACAGGCAACACACTCTGAAATAGAGTGGTCAGGACCTAAACATTTGAGGCACCACTCATGGGTGTCGGTGACGGAAATGGTACCGCCACACTTGGAACACTTTTTAAAACCTGAAGCGGGTTTTTCCATTTTAAAGGAAAAGTTGGGTCTAGTGCCCAAAATGGCGCGTGGCACCTGAGGAGAAAAAACCTGGAAAAGACTCCAGAAGAAAAGTTTTATTTTTTTTTTTTTGGAAAAAAAAAAGAACCACCGGCGGTAACGGTGTAGCGTCGAAGGAAGGCAGGCGCAACCACAAAAAAGAATAGAAGGGAATTATTTTCTGCGGTGACAGGATGTGCGACCTGTCAGCTCCGCGGAAAATGAAGAACTGGAGAGGGACAGTTGGGAAAGTCGGGAAGGAAGCATGCAGGCGCTGTGGAATGCTCCCAAAAGCTTTCCTATTGGACGCTGGGGAGCGTTCCCGCACAGGTTAGCGTAGTTACTCACCTGTAACAGGTGTTCTCCAGGAGCAGCAGGAATCAGTCCTCACATAAGGGTGACGTCGGCGCCGACGGAGCCCTCGCGGAGCAATTTTCCCCAGATTTCAAAGAAAGCCTTTGGGAATTGCAGCGCGCATGCGCGGTCGCCTTCCCGCCCAAGGGTGCCATCTTAGCCAGTCAGATGACATAGCTAAAAAAGACAGCATAAAAATTTGCAAAAAAACTAAAGCAGATGATTGCAACTCCAAGGGGAGGAGGGAGGGTTGTGAGGACCGATTCCTGCTGCTCCTGGAGAACACCTGTTACAGGTGAGTAACTACGCTTTCTCCAGGACCAAGCAGGAAGTCAGTCCTCACATATGGGACTCCCAAGCTTAAGGCTACCGGAGACCCTAAGCACAAAAATGAGCTCCCTCTAGCTCAGCAGCACAGAAGGAAGGAATCTTCGCTGAATTATTACCCACCGGTAGCCCACATCCGGGATGGAGGGTAGGAGTTGCTCAAACCTCAAAGAGATTACGGAGGACTGCCTGTCCGAAAGCACTGTCCCTGCGGGACTCCCTCTCGAGACAGTAATGGACCGCAAAAGTCTGGCTCGAAGACCAAGTAGCGGCCCGGCAGATGTCTGCCAGCGGAACAGAACGGAGGTAAGCCACTGACGTAGCCTTTGCCCGAACGCAATGAGCCGTGACTCGACCTTCCAAGGAGAGTCCGGCTGCCCCATAAGCCCAAGTGATACAGTCCGCAACCCAGATGGACAGAGTACGCTTGGAGACCGGGAGTCCCAATTTATTGGGATCAAAAGACACAAAAAGCTGCGCAGCTTTGCGGTGCTCCCGCGTACGGTCAAGGTAGAAGTTCAATGCCCTTCTACAGTCCAGGGTATGGAGGACCATTTCAGCTCGGCTGGAGTGTGGTCTGGGAAAGAAGGTCGGAAGTACCACCTCCTGATTGATGTGAAAAGGGGAGACCACTTTTGGAAGAAATTTTGGGTGAGTCCATAGGACTACCCTATTTTTGTAGAACCGAGTGTAAGGGGGATCAGACACGAGGGCCTGCAATTCACTTACGCGTCTAGCGGAAGTGAGGGCTATCAAGAACAATGTTTTCCAAGAAAGAAAACGGAGAGAACAGGTAGCCATAGGTTCAAAAGGCGGACAGGTGATCCGCTGTAAAACCACATTCAGATCCCAGTCAGGCGCTGGCGGGCGCAGAGGTGGTTTAAGTAGAAGGAGACCTCGGAGAAACCTCGCTACAAGAGGGTCGCTGGAAAGAGGTCTGCCGTCCACCGGCACATGATGTGCTGAAAGAGCACTAAGGTGAACTTTGACGGAGTTGGACTTAAGTCCCAGATTAGAGAGGTATAGCAAGTACTGCAGGATCACCGACACCGGGCAGGAGAAGGGATCCTGAGACTGTTGGGTACACCAAACGGAAAAGCGACGCCATTTAAGGGCGTAGCATTTGCGGGTAGAAGGTCGCCGAGAAGCTAGGACGACCTCTTCCACCTCTGCCGGCAGGAGAAGGGGAGCAAGGACTACCCTCTCAGCAGCCAGGCCATTAGATTGAGAGATCTGAGGTTGGGGTGTAGCAGAGACCCCTGATCCTGAGTGAGGAGATCCGGTTGTAACCCCAGAGGGAAAGGATCCTCTACCGCTAATTGCAGCAGGAGTGGAAACCACGGCTGTCTGGGCCAGCGAGGGGCCACCAGGATCATGAAAGCTTTGTCTCGGAGAACCTTGAAAAGAGTTCGAGAGACTAGCGGGATGGGAGGAAAAGCATACAGAAGGCTCTCCGACCATGAGAGTAGAAAAGCGTCTGCCGCAACTCGAAGGGGATGTGGCTGACGAGAGCAGAAGCGAGGAAGTTGCCGGTTGAGAGGGCTGGCAAAGAGATCCATCGTGGGGAGGCCCCACTTTAGAAAGAGCTTCTGAACTACCAAGGGATCCAGGCGCCACTCGTGCGGCTGGAGGATCCTGCTGAGTTTGTCCGCCAGGCAATTTTCTTGGCCTGGGAGATAAACTGCCTTGAGAAGAACGCCGTGACTGACGGCCCAAGAGCAGAGCTTCTGTGCTTCCCGACAGAGAAGGAAGGAGCCCGTGCCCCCCTGCTTGTTCACGTAGAACATGGCAACTTGATTGTCCGTCTGGACAAGGACGGACCGGTGAGAGGTCAGGTGGGAGAAGGCCTTGAGAGCCAGGCGGATCGCTCTGAGCTCCAGGAAGTTGATCTGCTGAGCAGACTCCCACGTGGTCCAGAGGCCCTGAGTACGTGCCCCTTGGCAATGTGCTCCCCAGCCCAGGAGGGACGCATCTGTCGTCAGCACCTGGGCCGGCTGAGGCGACTGAAAAGGCATGCCGAGCACCAGGTTGGGCCGATGAAGCCACCACTGGAGAGACGAGGCCAGCGGCTCGGAGACGCGCACTAGGTCTGCTAGGCTGCCTGTGGCTTGTTGCCACTGCTTGCGAAGACACCACTGAGCAGGCCGCATATTCAGGCGGGCATTGGGGGTCACATGGACGGTGGAAGCCATATGGCCGAGTAGTCTCAGGAAGCGCCTGGCGGAGACCAGGGGCTGGCTGCGAAAACGGTCGGCTAGGTCCATGAGCCGTTGAGCTCTGTCGAGCGGTAGGAACGCTCGTGCCTGAGGAGTGTGCAGCCTTGCGCCGATGAACTCGAGATCCTGTGAGGGGAGCAAAGTGGACTTTGCGAAGTTTATAACAAAGCCCAAGTACTGCAGAAGAGTCACCGTGCGGCGTGTGGCGTTGGTGACCTCCGGAGCGGACGCTGCTCTGATGAGCCAGTCGTCGAGGTACGGAAAGACATAGAGGCCGTGAAGCCGGAGATGGGCCACCACCACCGCGAGACATTTTGTGAAGACTCGCGGTGCGGAGGACAGGCCAAAGGGCAGTACTCTGTACTGGTAATGATTTCCTGCCACCACAAACCTTAGGTATTGGCGGTGGCTGGGGTGGATGAGGATGTGCGTGTAGGCATCCTTTAGATCCAAGGAGCATAGCCAATCTCCCTGCTGGAGGTAGGGCAGAAGGATTCCAAGGGTAAGCATTTTGAACTTTTCCCGCACGAGGAACTTGTTGAGGTTGCGCAAGTCCAGGATGGGTCTGAGGCCTCCTGTCCTTTTTGGTACCAGAAAATACCTGGAATAAAAGCCTTGACCTCTCAGGTGGTGGGGCACCGGTTCCACCGCCTGTTCCTGTAGAAGACCTGCTAACTCCTGAAGGAGTAAGTCCCTGTGCAGAGGGAGTCGTGGAGGTTCTCCCGGGAAATAGGAGGGAGGGACCTGGTGGAAGTGGAGAAGATAGCCTTCTCTTACGACTTGAAGCACCCAGGCATCTGAAGTGATGCTGGACCACCTGTGGGCGAAGTGAACCAGCCGGCCTCCGGTGCTGGGAGGAGCCAGCGGAGGGGGAGAGGCTATGCTGAAGGAGTCAAAAGCCCCCACCCTGCTGAGCAGGGGCTGGTGGTGCAGGCTTGGGGGCTTGCTGCCTACGGGACCCGTTACCCCGTCCCTTGGCCTGCTGGCCCTGTTGGGGAGCTGCGGGGGCCTGATATTGGGGGTAATGTTTATAGGCAGCTGCCTTTCTCGGGTAAAAGGACTTCTTTCCCGAGCCCTTCTTTTTCTGGGAAGGGGCGGAGGTCTTCCTAGAAAGCCTAGTCCTGGTGAGAGTCTCTGTCTCTAGTTGTGCAGCCTTCTCGTCCATAGGTTTGCCAAAGAGGTTTTCTCCTCGGCAGGGGACATCGACCAACTTGTCCTGCACCCAGGGCTCAAGGTCAGACGACTGAAGCCAAGCCTGTCGGCGGACACCGATGCCGGCTGCGGCCACTCGAGCCGATGCTTCAAAGCCATCATAGGCTGCTCGGGATATGAATTTTGAGCATTCCCGAATGCCAGTGGACAAGGCTAGGAACCTCCGCAAAGGTTCCTCGGACAATCCAGCGGAGAATCCGGCTAGCTCTTTAGCCAGGTCTCGGAGATACATGCCCATGTATAGCTGGTAGGTCTGGACACGACACGCAAGCATAGAGCCCTGGAAACACTTCTTACCAAGGCCATCCAGGTTACGGGCCTCCCTGCCAGGAGGCACCGAGGAGTGCATCTTCTGGCTTTTAAGACGATGCATGGCCGATTCCACTACCATGGAATGGTGTGGTAGCTGTGCTTTTTGGAAGCCAGGGCTCTTGCGGACTCGATAGATAGAATCGACCCGCTTGCTCAGGACCGGCGAGGAGGCCGGACTCTCCCACATGCGGAAGAGTAGTCGTTCCAGCATGGGAGGAACCGGTACAGTAAAGTGTTCCCTGGCGGGAGAGTCATACTGGAGGGCGTCGAGCTCTTCGGCTCGAGGCTCCTCCTCGGGATCCGCAGGGAAGGCCAAAGCCTTGGCCATATCCCTGACGAAGTCCGAGAACCGGGCATCCTCCGGGGGGGACTGCTTCCGAGGTTCGGACTCAGGTGAGTCCGAGGGGACACACCGAGTCCGAAAAGAATCAGGTGACTCTTCCTCTTCAGACTCCCAGACCGACTCCGACGAGGAATCGGTGGGGTCGGCCCAGGCAGGCCGCGGCGCCGGCCGCCCCGACGCCGAGGGAGTCGGCGTCGGCGACCTCGGTCCCGAACGGGAGGCCGAGGGTGACCTCGACCAAGGATCGACTCGAGTTCGCATGGACTCGAGGATCGGCTCGGTCTCCGGGGTCGACTTAGACGTCGACGTCCCGGCGGTCGGGGCAGCGGCGCCAGCGAGGCTAGCGAGCAGTGCCCGCTGCTGGTCCATGAAGGCAGACAGTCTGCTCTCCAAGGCCGTCAACCTGAGTCCGACCTCAGGTGACCCAGCAGCCCCCGACTTGGGCCCCGACGGCGTCGGGCCCGACGTCGGCGGTCTCGGAGGCGAGTCCAGAAGGACCACAGGACTTACCCGAGCAGGCAGCTCCGACTCCATGCGAGGTCGCTTCGAGAGGTGCTCCTTCTCCAAGGACCCGGGACGGCTATCGGGGCTATGCGACCTGGCCCTCGCGGAGCCAGGAGCGTCCACCGACGACGCCCTCGCGGGTTTCACCTTCCGTCGATGGTCCCCGGAGGGAGAACCCCTGTCGGAGGAACTCCGGTGACGGTCCGAGCTGGAACCTCTGGACGCCGAGGCCTCCGACGAGGTCCGGGTACGGCTGGGGTCAGCGAAGATCCTATCCCGCTGATGCCGCCGACTTCTCAACGCTTTGGAGGACATTTTGCCACAGGCCCCACAGATCATTTCTTCATGATCCGGGCCCAGGCAGCGGAGGCAATTATCGTGTGTGAAACCACTGGCAGCCATCGGGGGAAAAAGGGCCCCTGCGAGGTCAAAGGACCGGGCTGCCAGTGAAAAAAACGAAAACGAAACTGACTAAATCAGAAAAACCGAAAAGAAGAAGAGGACTCGTGACCGGCGTCGCGAGTCCGGGCGGGAAAAAGACCGGCGTCGAACCGAAGGAAAAAAGAGAAAATTACGAATAAAAATCAACTTTTTCGCGGGGACAAGACGGGTACGTCTGTAGGGCTCCGCGGAAAAAAGAAGACTGGCTAAGATGGCACCCTTGGGCGGGAAGGCGACCGCGCATGCGCGCTGCAATTCCCAAAGGCTTTCTTTGAAAGCTGGGGAAAATTGCTCCGCGAGGGCTCCGTCGGCGCCGACGTCACCCATATGTGAGGACTGACTTCCTGCTTGGTCCTGGAGAACCATCGGTACCGACGATACCCATATATGAAGACTACATTCCTGCTTGTTCCTGGAGATAATCCATTACTACTTTTGGAAGGAATTTAGGATGAGTATGGAGGACCACTCCATTACATGTAGATACTCACCTGTAACAGGTGTTCTCCGGGGATTGTAGGAATCAATCTTCACATAAGGGTGACGTCTGCACCGCTGAAGCCTGCACGGTGACCTCTCCCCAGCTTTCAAAGAAAACCTTTGGGAGATATACCATGCATGTGTGATCCCCTTCCTACCCAGGGTGCCATCTTCCCTCATATGATATCATAGCACAAGACGGCAAAAAGAAAAAGCAACTCCATGGGGAGGAGGGAGGGTTGTGAGGACTGATTCCTGCTGTCCCCGGAGAACACCTGTTACAGATGAGTAACTACGCTTTCTCCGGGAACAAGCAAGAAGTCAGTCCTAACATATGGGACTTCCTAGCTACAGGCTACCGAAAATTCTGTAAAAGGCCCACGGGTAACCAGAAAAAGGGGGAACTGTGAGCAGCAGCAATGAGTCAAGAGATAACAGATTCCCGAGCGGCCCAGTGCCCAGCGAGGAGCCAATGCTCTGACAGCCTGAACACATGAAAGTGCCGGAGGGCACAAGTTGCTTATACCCCAAACAAATGACGGAGTACTGCCTGGCCGAAGGTGCTGTCCCGATAGGACTTTCTCTCCAGGCAGTAGTGAGCTGCGAAAGTGTGGACAGAGGACGAGGTGGCGGCCCGGCAGATTTCCAACAAGGGAACAGAGAGCAAGTTTGCTACAGAAGCCGCCATGGCCTGGACGCTGTGTGCCATGACACAATGCTCCAGCAAGAGACCAGAATGCTGTTATGCAAAGGCGATGCAGTCAGCAATCCAGTTGGATAAGGTCTGCTTAGAGACCCTAGCTCCCAACCGACTAACAAAGAGCTGAGAAGCTCGGTGGTGCTCCTGGGTGTGCCCAAGATAAAAGGTGAGCCCCCAATTACAGTCCGGTGTGTGGAGAACTACCCCCACCCTGCTGGCGTGCGGCCACAGGAAGAAGGTGGAGAGCACCATCTGCTGGTTGAGGAGGAACGTAAATACCACCTTGGGTAGAAACTTGGGGTGGGTGTGGAACACGACCCTGTTCTTATAGAACCTAGTGTATGGTGGTTCTGCCACCAACACGTGAAGCTCACTGACTCTGCAAGCATAGGTGAGCACCATGAGGAACACCACCTTCCAGGAGAGATACTTGAGGTGGCAGGAGCAGAGAGGCTCAAAAGGTGGCGTGGTGAGCTTGGAGAGTATGACATTAAGGTTCCACTCTGCTGAAGGTGGGTGGACGGGCAGCTTCAATAGAAGTTGTCCCCCTGAGGAAGCAAGACACAAGGGGTTGAGCAGAGAGGGGTTTGCCCTCAATGAGATAGTGGTGAGCTGCAAGAGCGCCGAGGTGCATTCTTACGGAGTTGGACTTCAGTCCTGCCCTGCCCTGGACAGGTGAAGTAGGTACTGCAGCATTAGCTGGATGGAACAGGAGAAGGGGTTGACCCACTGCTCTGCACACCACACAGAGAACCTCCGCCATTTGAAGGCCTATGACAGACGAGTGGTGATTTTGCAGGAAGTGAGGAGGGTCTCCTCCACTTCAATAGAGAGACTGAACAGGGCCAGGGCTGCTCTTTCAGTAGCCAGGCCATGAGTGTCAGAGACCCCCAAGGTTGAGGTGCAGGAGAGAGCCCTTCTCCTGCACCAGTAGGCCTGGGTTGCACTCGCAGTGAACTGGGGGTGATGTGGCCAGGCGGAGGAGCAGGGGAAACCATAGCTGCCTGGTCCAATATGGTCAGTAGCAATAAATCAAGTATGTCGTTCAATGATATCAGAAACTGGATCAAAAACTAGCCAGTCCGTGGTTTATAATACACTATTTCCCAAACTCATAAAAGAAATAGCTCTTCTTATACAATGAGGTCTCAGTAAAAACTTTGGCTGGGCCTCTTAGACTTCCGTCTTAGCGAGGACCCATGCTCTGCTCACATCAATGACCTCGTTACCAACGTCAACTCCCCGGTACCTAGACGTTTCACTACTATGTTTCTTCAGGGGACCGTACACTAATCAAAAGATGCCGCCCACGTTCACTCACAATACTCTCTGATCACTCCCAAAACCATGAAAGGGAATCAAACACTTTCAGATAAACGCCGCGCGGCGTTTATCTGAAAGTGTTTGATTCCCTTTCATGGTTTTGGGAGTGATCAGAGAGTATTGCGAGTGAACGTGGGCGGCATCTTTTGATTAGTGGACGGTCCCCTGAAGAAACATCGTAGTGAAACGTCTAGGTACCGGGGAGTTGACGTTGGTAACGAGGTCATTGATGTGAGCAGAGCATGGGTCCTCGCTAAGACGGAAGTCTAAGAGGCCCAGCCAAAGTTTTTACTGAGACCTCATTGTATAAGAAGAGCTATTTCTTTTATGAGTTTGGGAAATAGTGTATTATAAACCACGGACTGGCTAGTTTTTGATCCAGTTTCTGATATCATTGAACGACATACTTGATTTATTGCTACTGAATCTATTCGTTCAAGATTTGGGCCATTGGTTATTTTGTGGTCCAATATGGTGCCACCAGGATCACTGTAGCCCTGTCACACTGAACTTTGAACAGGGTCTTGGCGATCAGTTGTATGGATGGGTAGTTTATGACAAAGCCAAGGCGCTCCAGCAGGAAGATGGTGTGTGCCATTGCCTGACTGGCCTTGATGGCTGTGCTGCCCTTTACGAGCCAGTTGTCCAGATAGGGGAAGATGAATACTCCCTGGAGTCTGAGATGGGCTGCAACCATTGCCAAGCACTTGGTGAATACCCTTGGGGCAGATGCCAGGCCAAAGGATAGCACTCAGTACTGATAATGTTCTCCCCAACCATGAAGTGGAGGTACTGCTTGTGTAGGGGGTGGATGAGGATGTGTGCATACGCATCCTTTAGGTCTAAGGAGCATAGCCAGCCTTCCTGCTGAAGGTATGGCAGCAATGTTCCAAGAGAGCATTTTGAACTTTTCCTTCACCAGGAATCTGTTGAGATCCCGCAGGTCGAGGATAAGGCGGAACCCCCAGTCCTTTTTGGTACCAAGAAGTAGCAGGAGTAGAACCCGGTGTCCCTGAGGTGGGCTGGGATGGGTTCCACTGCCTGGTCCTCCAGAAGGCCTTCAAGTTCCTGCCAGAGCAGATCCCGATGGAGGGGAGTTCTGGGGGCTCTCCCAGGAAGAATGATGGGGGTAACTGGTAGAGGTTGAGGAGGTAACCCTATCTCACTACCTGAAAGGCCTATGTGTCTGTTGTAATGGAGGACCACCTGTGGACAAAGAGCACCAGATACTCCCATGTCTGCTGTGGGGCTGTGCCTCCTGTGGGCAGAGAGGCTCTGCTCAAGGAGTCAAAAACCCTCTCCAGGTTGCGCTGGGGGAGTGGGCTGGTGTTTGGGGATCTGAGGCTTACATGGGCCATGCCCTTGTCCCTGAGCCTGCTGGCCCTGTTGGGGAACTGGGAAGGTCTTGTATTGAGGGTAGTTTCCATAAGCCTTCCTCTTCTTCGGGCATGAGGGCTATCAACCCAAAGCCTTCATCTGGGAAGGATCAGCTGTTTTCTTGGAGAGCCTCGTCTAGTCAGGAACTCTGACTCCAGCTCAGTGGCCTTTTCTATTATGGGATTGCTGAAGAGGTTCTCACCACAGCAAGGGACGTCGACCAATTTGTCGTGGAGCTATTGCTCCAGGTCGGAGGACTGTAGCCAAGCCTGGTGCCAGGCACTAAAGCCTGCTGCAGCTACTCTAGCCGCTGACTTGAAGCCATTGTAGGCCTCTTGAGTGATAAACTTGGAGCACTCCCTGACTGCCAAGGCCAGGGTCTGGAACTGCTGGAGGCATTCCTCCGAGAGAACAGCTGAGAACCCGGTGAGCTCCTTTGCCAGATCTCAAAGGTACATGCCCATGTACAACTGGTAAGCCTGGATCCAACAAGCATCAAGCCCTGGAAGCACTTTCTGCCCATGGCATCCATGGCACAGGCCTCCCTGCCCGGGAGCACCAAGGAGTGTGCTTTCTGGCTCTTGAGCCTCCGCATGGCTGACTCCACCACCATGGAGTCGTGAGGCAGTTGGGCTTTTTGGAAGCCAGGGCTCCAGTGGATCCAGTACATCAAGTCCAGCCACCTGCTAACTATGGGCACTGATTTGGGGGTCTTCCACATGCAGAGGAGCAGTTGTTCCAGGATGGATGGGGGGGGGGGGGGGAGGAACAGGCACCATGAGCATCTCTTTTGGAGGGGGGCCTCATACTGGAGGATCCTCCTCCGACTTGGTGGCGAAGGCCAGAGCCTTGGCCATGTCCCACATGAAGTTGAGGAAGGCCATGTCCTCGGGTGGGGACCGGCGCCTCGATTCCAAAGGGGATGGATCAGAGGGCACGTTGCAGTGATGGCAGGTATCTGGAGGCTCGTCTTCCTCGGTCTCCTAATCAGAATCCGGCTTGGAAGAGGAGTCGGGGGTCCTCCTGGACTCGGGGTGCTGGCCCAACAGAGAGGACCTCGGGGCCATGGCGGCCTGGTGCTCTGAGCCAAGGGCACTGAGCAGTGAGGACTGGGACCGTGCCCAAGGTGTCTCTCGAGGCCGGTGGTGCTCGAGGATCAGCTCAACCTCCAGGGAGTCCCTCATGGTGGAAGGCCCAGTGGTTGGGCGTGATGATCCAGAGGAACCGGGCATCACAGCCCACTGCTGGTTCATGAAGACAGACAAACTGCGCTCCAAGACCACCGTCCTGGCCTCGAGGCCAGATGACTCCGCAACATTCAGCGCAGGCACCAAGAATTTTGGGCATGGCACTAGCTCTGTTGAGGGAGGGTCCTTGACCAGGATGGCCTCGGGGGTCTGAGACCGGTCACGGGGTGTGGACGGTTCCTGGTGAGGCAACATGGATGGCTGCTCCTTGCCTTCTTTCTCGGACTCCCGTTGAGGACTGCAGGATCAAGGCCTGTGAGATTTCCCTACTTTCCCCGACTCATCGCCAGACGTCGTCCGGCCCTTCTTGGCATGATCCTCAACATGGAAGCTCTGGCCAGAGGTTCTGTGGTCCCAGACCTCTGAGGCTGCATGGTCTCTGCAGGTGCTTGAAGTCCTGGAAGAAGTCTCTGAGCGGGCTCTCGCAGAGGACTCTGGGGTTCAGTTGGTCTTCTGAAAAATTGACTCGCACTGCTGCTGACATTTCCTGAGGGCCTTAGGGACCATCTGCTTACAGAGACTGCAGACCAAGGCATCATGGTCTGGCCCGAGGCATTGAAGGTAGCAGTCATGCAATCCGTGTGCGACATATGACTGCAGCAGTCGCATGGCTTTAAGCCACTGGCTGAGGCCATGGTGGTGAAGATGGCCGCAGTGAGGTCAAATTCACTGGGCCCGGCCAGGAAAAAGGCATGAACCTGCGCCAAAAGAAAAAGTAAGAAGAAAAAAGAAAAAAAAGAACCAGACAATGCAGAGCCGAGGCAAGTGGGTTCAGGGCAGGAAAAGGCACTGGTACGCTACCGGAAAGCAAAAGAGAAGACAAAAAATCATCAACTTTTTCCAAAGGAACAGACATGTCTCATGGGCTCCATGGAAAAAAGGAAACTGAGGCAAGATGGCACCCTTCGGCTGGAAGGGGACCATGCATGAGTGGTACGTCTCCCAAAGGCTTTCTTTGAAAGCTGGGAAGAGGGTTACTGTGTGGGCTCAGTAGGCACAGATGTCACTCATGTGTGAGGACTGACTTCCTGCTTGTTCCCGGAGAATGATGGAATATAATGTAAGGTGGATGAACTATGATAGCTTGAAGCTCGTTCACCCTGCGTGCTGAAGTGACAGCCACCAGAAAGCGTAGTTACTCACCTGTAACAGGTGTTCTCCAGGGACAGCAGGAATCAGTCCTCACATATGGGTGATGTCGGTGCCAACGGAGCCCTCATGCAGAGCAAATCCCCAGCTTTCAAAGAAAGCCTTTGGGAATTGCAACACGCATGCGTGGTCCCCTTCCCGCACAATGGTGCCATCTTGCTCAGTCAAATGACATAGCTAAAAAGACGGCAAAAGAATAAAAAATAATAGGACTGCAACTCCAAGGGGAAGAGGGAGGGTCGTGAGAACTGATTCCTGCTGTCCCAGGAGAACATCTGTAAAGACACAGAAAGGAGCAGCGTTTCTTGCACAACCAACTGGGATACACAATGGAGCAAGAGACGGAGAAAGTGTGGATGTTTGTAAAACCTTTGATGGTAAGAGTCTCAAGAACCCCAACGCGTTTCGGCGTTTCCGCCTTCTTCAGTGGGTATGGAGCTGAATTGTTCCACTCAGCTTTTTACATCGTGCACATACGTTGTTCAAAAAGCTGTTTGTCCAGACTTGAAAGCCGTATACTCTATATCGTCCTGGTGCGGAGCGAGGAAAAACGCTACTCTGTAAAGCTAAAGATCCTTGCCAGCAGTACTGTGTTGGGGTTCTTGAGACTCTTACCATTAAAGGTTTTACAAACATCCACACTTTCTCCGTCTCTTGCTCCATTGTGTATCCCACCCTGGAGAACATCTGTTACAGGTGAGTAACTACGCTTTCTCCAGGAACAAACAGGAAGTCAGTCCTCACATATGGGACTCCCCAGCTATAGGCTACCGAGAATCCATAGCTGAAAAATAGGCTCCCTCTACGAGAGCCACAAGCAGCCACAATAGGAATCTACTGAGAGAGTAACACTGCGGTAGCCTGACACCAAAGGGTCAGAGGGTAGGAGTTGCCTAGACCTTGAAAAGATTACGGAGTACAGCCTGGTCGAAAGCACTGTACCATTGGGACTCCCTATCCAGGCAGTAATGGGTTACGAAAGTCTGACCCAAAGACCAGGTGGCGGCCTGGCAGATGTCTGCCAGCAGAACAGAGCAAAAGTGAGCCACTGATGCTGCCATAGCCCTGACCTGGTGGGCCGTAACAGGACCCTACAACGGAAGGTCAGCTGCCCTGTATGCCCAGGCAATACAGTCCGCCACCCAGGTAGACAGCGTACGTTTTGACATGGCCAACCCCAGCTTACTGGGGTCATAGGATAGGAAGAGCTGTGAAGCCCTTCTATGGCCTTGCGTACGCTGAATGTAGAAGGCCAACGGCCTCTTACAGTCTAGGGTATGCAGAACTGTCTCTACCCGACTGGCATGCGGCCTGGGAAAGAAGTTAGGTAGTACTACCTCCTGATTGAGGTGGAACGAAGAGACCACTTTAGGAAGGAACTTGGGGTGAGTGCGAAGCACTACCCGGTTCCTATAGAACCTTGTATAAGGCCTATAGGACACCAGGGCATGAAGCTCACTCACTCGCCGAGCAGACGTGAGTGCCACCAAGAACACCACCTTCCAAGAAAGGTAGCATAGATGGCAAGTTGACATCGGCTCAAATGGCGGTCGAGTAGGCTGCCCTAAGACCACATTCAAATCCCATTCGATTGCTGGAGGGCGAACTGGGGGCTTCAGCAGAAGTAGGCCTCTCAGAAACCTGGACACCAACGGATGTGCAGAAAGTCTTTCCTTCCACTGGGAAGTGGTGTGCCGACAAGGCACTGAGGTGAACTCTGACAGAGTTGGACTTAAGGCCGAAGTCCGAAAGATGAAGAAGATACTGCAGGACCACTGCAACCTGGCAAGAGAAAGGATTTTCTTTCTGCTTTTCACACCACACCCCAAACTGATGCCACTTGAAAGCATAGGTCCATCTAGTTGATTGCCTCCTTGAGGCCAGGAGAACCTCTTCCACATTTTTGGGAAGGAGAAATGTTGCGAGAACTACCCTTTCAGCAGCCATGCCATCAGGTTGAGTGAGCTGAGGTTGGGGGTGCAGGAGAATGCCCTCTTCCTGAGACAGGAGGTTGGGATAGGATACCAGAGGGATTGGGATCTCCACCGCTAACTGAAGTAGAAGCGGAAACTAGGGTTGCCTCGGCCATCTGGGGGCTACCAGAATGACCAAGGTCCTGTCCTAAGAATTCTGAAAAGGGCTTTGGCCACAAGAGATGTCGGAGGAAACGCATACAGGAGGCCCACAGACCATGAGATGAGAAAGGCATTGGCAGCCACTCTGTTTGGATGTGGCTGTCTGGAGCAAAACCTGGACAACTGGTAGTTGTGTGGGCTCGCAAACAAGTCCAGTGTCAGCTGTCCCCAGATGTGAAAGAGCCATTGGGCCATATTCGTATCCAGCTGCCACTTGTGGGGACTGGAGAATCCTGATGAGCCTGTCAGCTAAGTAGTTTTCCTGGCCCGGCAGATAAACTGCTTTCAGATGCATGTCGTGCTGGACTGCAAAGGAGCACAGGTCCAGAGTTTCCTGACACAGGATGCGGGACCCCGTGCCTCCCTGTTTGTTCACATAGAACATATACTTGGTTGTTTGCCTGTATTAAGACAGATTGATGAGCCAAAGTTTGGCAAAAAGCTCGACGTTCCAAGAGATTGATCTGTTGTGTGGTCTCGTGCGGAGACCACACCGCTTGAGTGCAGTGTCACTGACAATGGGCTCCCCAGTCCAGCAGGGATGCACCTGTAGTTAGGATTCTCATATGTTGAGGAGCTTGGAAGGCGACCCCTGCCTCCAAGTGTTTTGGTTGAAGCCACCAGGCCAAGACCTGTACCAGTCGTTTGGACACTTTGACTCTGTCTCGGAGTCTGTCTGTGGCTTGTGTCCACTGGTCCCTGAGACACCACTGAGCTGTTCTCATGTGGAGGCGGGCATTCAGTGTCACATGCATCGTGGGGGCCATGTGGCCTAAGAGGCGCAGGAAATGTCTTGCTGATATCTGAGACCTGCGGCTCACTTGATGTGCCAGGGCCAGGAGTCTCTGTACCCTGTCCAATGGCAGGTAGGCCCTCGCCTGAATGGTATCTAGTTTGGCCCCAATGAACTCTAGTTGTTGAGTGGGGACTAGGGTATACTTTGGATAAATGATTACAAATCCTAGGTATTGGAGCACCTGAATGGTGCGAGATGTGGCCTGTTGGACCTCCCTGGCTGACGTGGCTCTGATGAGCCAATCGTCTAGGTAGGGGAAGACAAAAACTCCTTGTATTCTGAGGAAGGCGGCCACCACCGCCAGGCACTTTGTGAACACCCTGGGGGCGGAGGCCAGGCCAAAGGGAAGCACTCTGTACTGATAGTGTCTTTCCCCCACCACAAAAGCATAGATATTGTCTGTGGTCTGGATGAATTAGGATGTGTGCATATACATCTTTTAGGTCTAAGGAGCATAGCCAGTCTCCCTGGCAGAGGTAAGGCAGCAATATTCCAAGGGAAAGTATTTTGAACTTCTCCCTCACCAGGAATTTGTTTAGGTTGCGCAGGTCGAGGATGGGTCTTAGGCCTCCTGTCCTTTTTGGTATAAGGAAGTATCTGGAATAGAAGCCTTTGCCCTGCAGGTGATGGGACACCGGTTCTACTGCCTGATCCTCGAAAAGACCTGCTAACTCTTTCAGAAGGTGGTCCCGGTAAAGGGGATACCTGAAAGGCTCTCCTGGAAAGTAAGGGGGAGGGCGCACTTGGGTCAAGTGAAGTAGACAGCCCTGATAGACTATCTTTTGAACCCAAGTGTCTGTGGTGATGGCTGGCCACCTGTGGGCATACAGGGCAAGCCTCCCCCCCCCCCCCCCCGTGCATTGATTTTCTCCTATGGTGAGGGGCTATGCCATGAGTCTCAAAAGCTACTACCAGGCTGGGCCGGAGCCTGGGGTTTGGGGGCTTTTTGCTTACGCGGGCCATGCCCCTGTCCCTTGGCCTGCTGCCCCTGTTGGGGAGCCAGGGAGGCCTGAAATGAGGGGTAGCTTCGGTAAGCAGCACCCTTCCTCGGGAAAAAGAGCTTTCTTATCCAAGCCCTTCTTTTTAGAAGGGGCAGAAGTCTTCTTCGAGAGCCGTGTCCTGGTCAGGTACTCGGACTCGAGTTCAGCAGCCTTTTCGGTCATGGGTTTGCCGAAGAGGTTCTCACCACGGCATGGGACATTAACCAACTTGTCCTGAACCCATTGTTCCAGGTCTGACGTCTGTAGCCATGCATGACGGCATGCACCGATGCCAGCCACGGCTACTTGGGCCGATGCCTCAAATCCATCATAGGCGCTCGAGTCATGAACTTTGAGCACTCACGGACTCCGGTGGACAGGGTCTTGAAGCGCTGCAAGGGTCCCTTGGAGAGACCAGCTGAGAACCCGGCGATCTCCTTTACCAGGTACATTTTTATTTATTTATTTAGTATACATTTTGTATACCGCTACTTCCAGCAATCAGCAGCGGTTTTTTTGATTACAGATTGGAAATTGTCAAATCATCACAGGAAATTTTTGAGGTATAAACACATTGATTAGACAGGAAAGCACAGCACACAGAGAACTATTTTACAGGGAACATGGGCTATGGAGGGATAAGTGGCTTGCCCAAGACCACAAGGAGCACCTGTGGGACTAGAAACCCCAGTCCTTCCGGCCCAAGGTTGCTGTCCTCTAGTGGGATTTGAACCCCCGACCTTCCGGCCCGAAGTACCTTGCCCCAACCACTAGGCTACTCCTCCACTCCACGTACATGCCCATGTATAGCTAATAGGCCTGGATCCGACATGCCAGCATAGAACCCTGGTAGCACTTCCTGCCAAGGGCATCCAAGTTGCGGGCCTCCCTGCCAGGAGGCACCGAGGAGCGAGTCTTCTGGCTCTTGAGCCAGTGCATGGCTGATTCCACAATCATGGAGTTGTGCGGCAGTTGTGCTTTTTGGAACACAGGGTTCTTGCGGACCCGATACATCGAATTGAGCCGCCTGCTGATCACCGGCACCGACGTCTCCCACATCCAGAGCATCAGTCATTCCAGGATTGGAGGCACCGGTACATTAAGGGCTTCCCGAGGGGGAAAGTCATACTGGAGGATCTGGAGCTCCTCAGACTCCATAGGGAATGTCAAAGCCTTTGACATATTTCTAACGAAGTCCAAGAACCGAGTGTCTTCGGGGGGGGTGGGGGGGGGGACCTTCTCCGAGATTTGGACACCGGGGAATCTGACGGGATGGTACTTGATCCTGCAGTTGTCTGGGGAGTCTTCGTCCTCCGTCTCCCAGCCCAACGTCTCTGAATAGGAATCGAGTGGCTCCGGCCTCAAGAGCTTTGGCATCGACCGCCCCAATGCCGGGTGGCACCGGCGTCGATTTATTTATTTATTCAGTTTTGTATACCGCCTTATCCTTCAATCAAAGCGGTCACAACACAATTGGGGGATACATTTAACATGCGGGGATATGAGACACATACACTAATACTTACAGGGAACATGGGCAATGGAGGGTTACGTGGCTTGCCCAAGACCACAAGGAGCATCTGTGGGACTAGAAACCCCAGTCCTTCCGGCCCAAGGTTGCTGTCCTCTAGTGGGATTTGAACCTCCGACCTTCCGGCCTGAAGTACCTTGCCCCAACCACTAGGCTACTCCTCCCTCATTGATGAGTGGGGACATCGGTCCCGAACGGGAGGTCGAGGGTGACCTCGGCCGAGGATCGACTTGAGTCCACATGGTCTCGAGGATCGGCTCGGCCTCTGGGTTCGACTTGGACGTCGGGTGCCCGGTGGTTGAGGCGTAAGGACCGGTGAGACTGGCTATCAGCACCAGCTGCTGGTCCATGAAGGCAGACATGCTGCGCTCCAAGGCCACCATTCTCAGACCGAGCTCAGAAGGCTCTGCAGCCCCCAGGTCGTGTCCCGACACCGGTTCTCCCAGAGGAGAGTCCTCAATGAGGACAGTGGTTACCTGCCTCGGTTGCTCGAGTCCCTTCGAGGAAGCTTTGCTGGGCGCTCCAACTCCGAGGATCCGGGCCGATGGTTGGGGCTCCGTGACCGATCCCGCGAGGAGCCAGGTCATTCGGAACCATCCAACGATGCCGCCTTCAAGGATTTTTTCTTCCTCCGATGTTCCCGTGAGGGAGACCCCCTCTCTGAGGACACCCAACGCTGCTCAGGCTCAGACAGTTCCCGAGACGTCGAGGCCTCAGATGAGGTCTGGGCCCGGGAGGGTACAGACTCAGCAAAAATCCTATCGTGCTGCTTCTGACGGCTCCTCAAGGCCTTCGAGGACATTTTCCTTTTTAAACCATCCGGCAGCCATCGGGGGAAAAAGGGGCCCTGCGAGGTCGAAGACCCGGGCTGCCAGTGAAAAAGAATTAGAGTGTGAACGCTAGTCATGAAGGACAAAAAACGAAAATGAAGCGGTCTCGATACCGGCATACCAAGCTGAAGGTGGAAAAGGGAACCGGTGTCGAACCGAAGGAAAAAAAACCCACTTAAGTATTTTTAAACGCTTTTTTCATGGTAACAACTGAACCACGTCTGAAGGGCTCTGCGGAAAAAAGGAGACTGAGCAAGATGGCACCCTTGGGCGGGAAGGGGACCGCGCATGCGTGTTGCAATTCCCAAAGGCTTTCTTTGAAAGCTGGGGATTTGCTCCGCATGAGGGCTCGTTGGCGCCGAAGTCACCCATATGTGAGGACTGACTTCCTGCTTGTTCCTGGAGAAACAATACTTTACAGGTCAAGAAATTCAGAAGACAGGAGTTGAGCGGCTCAAAGGGAGCTTTCATGAACTACGCAAGAACCACATTGAGCCAAGACACTTTGGGAGGCTTGTAGGCAGGCTTAAAGAGAAGCGAACCACCAAAGACTGTAACGAGATGGACTTTCCTTCCACATCTCGATGGTAAGCTCCAGTTGCACTGAGGTTGACCCTGACAGAGTTGGGCTTAGGTCCAAACTTGGAGAGGTGTAGAAGATATTCGAGCAGTTTTTGTGTGAAACAGACGAAAGGATCTAGGGCCTGGCCCTCACACTAGACAGCAAAACTCTTCCATTTGTAGGATTAAGACTTTCTTATAGAGGCCATCCTGGAGGCCAAAAGGACTTCAGTTACACCATCCAGCAGGTTGAGTTCAGACATTAGGCCTCTCTACATCCATGCCGTTAGGGCCAAAGACTGGATGTTGAGGTGCAACATTGTCCCGCCATCCTGCAATATGAAATCTGGTGCATGGCCTAGCTGGAGCGGCTCCTGACTGGAGACCTGCAGAAGGGAAACCAAGGCTGTCTGAGCCAGTAGGGAGTGATAAGAATTATCATGCCGCCATCTGTTTTGAGCTTCAGGAGGATCTTTACAATAAAAAGTATTGGGGGATATGAGTACAAAAGACCCTCCGCCCAATGTAGGAGATAAGCATCTGATGCTAGACTGCTGTATGATCTTATTCTGGAAAAGAACTGATCCACTTGGGCATTCTGCAGGGTCGCAAACAGATCAATCGCGGGGGTGCTCCACTCTCCAAAGATGCAACTTCCCTTTCCAGCATCCACTTGTGTGGCTGGAGGACTCGACAGTCTGCCACAGTATTTTCCTCACTTGGAAGATACATGACTCAAGTCCATCCAGTGCACGATGGCAAACTTCCACAACCTGAGTGCTTTCCAATACAAAAGATACGAGACTGTTCCTCCCTGCTTATTGATGAAGAACATGGCGACCTGATTGTCTGTTTGGATCAGACCAATTTGGTTGGCCAGTCAATCTTGGAAAGCTTTTAGATTATTTTCTACTGCTCTTAGTTCCAAGACGTTGATCTGATGGAGACTTTCTTGAATGGACCAATTGTCCTGGGTGTGCAACCATTCAAGATGAGCTCCCCACTCCAGACTGGATGTGTTTGTCATCAGAACTCTTTGGGGTGGAGCAATTTGGAAGGAAGACCTTAGAGCAAATTGTGGTGGATTGTCCACCAGTGCACAATGATTGAACAAGAGGGACGGTGACAGACTATACCTGAGTCGACCCATGGCCTGGGTCCACCGAGCCTGCCTCATCTGGAGGTGTGCTGAGGGTGTGACCTGCAATGTAGAGTCCATGTGGCCTAGTAAGGTCAACATCTTGCGAGCTTTCACCTGCTGACTCAATTGAGTCTCCTGCACCAGTGCTGTCAGCTTGTGCAGTCAGTCATGCGGAAGAAAGGCTCTAGCCTGAGTCGTGTCGAGCAGGGCTCCTATGAATTCCAACTGCTGGGTGGGTTGAAGGTGGACTTTGAATAATTTATAATGAACCCTAGTACTTCCAGCACCTGAATGATCAAGTGCGTTGTTTCTTGAACTCCTTCCGGAGTGGTATTTTGGATCTGCTAATCGCTCAGATAGGGGAAGACAAACACTCCCAGCTTCCGGCGGTAAGCAGCTATTACAAGGCATTTTGTGAAAATGCGAGGTGCTGAGAACAGGTCAAAAGGAAACACTTTGTACTGGAAGTGTTGCCCCCCCAGGATGAATCTGAGATACTTTCTATGAGCGGGATGTATCTGTATGTGGGTATACGCATCCTTCAGATCCAGGGTGCATAGCCAATCTCCTTTTTAAAGGTAAGGAAGCAGGGTGCCTAGAGAAATCATTCTGAACTTTTCTCTTACCAAGTATATGTTCAGATTTCTTAGATCTAGAATGGGACGGTATCCCCCCCATTTTCTTGGGGATCAGGAAGTACCTGGAATAAAACCCTTGCCTTCTTTGCTCTGGTGGCATGAGCTTGATCGCGAGATCTGACAAGAAGGCAGTGATTTCTCTCTGAAGTAGTTTCTGATGCAGAAGGTCAAGATGATGCACTCTTGGGGAATTTGGTGGCAGATCCAATAAGATGAAATTAGGTCTTACCTGCTAATTGTCTTTCCTTGAGCTTTCTCCGGGCCAGTCCAGGGAAAGGTCGGGCCAGTCCAGGGAAAGGTAGGGTTGTCAATCCCCTATAGCAGCTGAGGACTGAAGACTTCAAGTTTTCTTGAGAGGTGAAGCCACTCCCCCTTAGGGAAATCCAGCAGTCTCCTACTGACAAAGCAACTAAGAGAAAGAAATGAAAACACCAGATTAACCCTTTACAAACTGATAAAGTTCCATAGTCCCTGAAAACCCGTAATCCAAGAAACATGCTCCGATCGGGTTTTCCGTTTTTTTTTTTTGTTTTTTTTTTAAATTAAATTTACCATAACATTGATTTGCACTGAATGAAATCTGGAAGCCCCAATTATCCCCCCTCTCGGACGAATACGGAAACATGTTGAAATTCTGATGGTTACCAAAAAGTATGCTAAACAAAAACCGAAAGAGGTGGGACCCTGGACTGGCCCGGAGAAAGCTCAAGGAAAGACAATTAGCAGGTAAGACCTAATTTCATCTTCCTTATCGCTTCTCCGGGCCAGTCCAGGGAAAGGTAGGGCAGTACCAAAGCAGTACCTAAACACGGGAGGGACCTGCCAGACCTGCGATAAGAGCCGAAGCCCCCACTTTCGCATCGTCTCTGGCTTGAACATCCAACTGGTAATGCTTTGTAAAAATATGTAAGGAAGACCACGTCGCTGCTCTGCATATATTGACCGGCGGAACAAAGGCAAACTCCGCCCAGGAAGTTGCTAAAGCCCGAGTGGAATGAGCCCTTAAACCAACCGGAGGAGAGACTCCTCGGTCATTGTAAGCCGCTACAATAGCACAGCGAACCCAACGAGCTATAGTGGACTTTGACGCTGCTTGACCTTTACGAGGCCCTGCATACTGTACAAAAAGCTTGTCCGTCTTCCGAAAGGGCTTCGAAACCCGAAGGTACGTCTTTAAGACCCTGCCAAGATCTAAACGTTTGAGCGCACGGAAGAAATTGAAGATAAGGTTCCCAACAAGACAAAGCCTGTAAGTCCGATATTCGGCGTGCTGAACATAAGGCCACCAAAAAAGCCGTTTTCCAAGAACACTCCCGGAGATCCCGAGAGCAGAGGGAAGCTAGGGAGGACTGGGTAAAAGCCTCCAAAACTATATTCAAATCCCAGGGAGGTACGACTGGGCGCACGGGAGGACGGAGAATTTTTGCTGCACGGAAAAAACGTTGTACATCCGGATGCGCCGAAAGACGGCGATGTTGCACCGACCCCCTAAAACAAGCAAGTGCGGCTAAATGAACCTTAAGAGTATTAAGAGCCAACCCTTTATCCAACCCATGTTGGAGAAAAAGGAGCAGCTGAGGTAAGGTAGACGACATAGGAGGAACATTGTGCTGTCCACACCATGTTTCGAAAAGACGCCACACCCGCACATATGCTAGCGAAGTCCCCGGCCTTTTAGACTGAAGTAAGGTGGTCACAACGGAACTCGCATATCCCTTGCGTTTTAAGCGAGCCCTCTCAAGAGCCAAGCCGTAAGTAAGAAGCGATCCACTCGTGGCATGAGAATTGGACCCTGATGCAACAGATTCATGCGAACCGGAAGGGGCCAAGGGGGAGCTATTAGAAGCCGAACGAGATCGGCATACCAAGGACGACGAGGCCAATCCGGCGCTATGAGAATTACTACACCCCGGTGTTGCGCTACCCACTGGATAACACGACTCAACATCGGCCAAGGTGGAAAAACGTACAAGAGCGCGTCCGGTTGGCCACGGCTGAACGAGAGCATCGAGACCTTCCGACATGTGCTCCATGCGCCTGCTGAAAAAACAGCTGCTCTTGGCATTGCTGTACGTTGCCATAAGGTCCATCACCGGCTGCCCCCAACGCAAGGTCAGCTCGTGATAAATTGCTGCGTTCAATTCCCATTCCCCGGGATCGAGTGCATTGCGGCTTAAATAATCGGCCTGTACATTTTCTTTGCCTGCTACATGTGCTGCTGATAAGGCCAGGAGATTGGCTTCCGCCCAACTCATCAATTCCTGACACTTGGAAAGGAGGGCAAGAGACTTGGTTCCCCCTTGGCGATTGATATAAGCGACTGTTACTGCATTGTCGGAGAAAATCTTGACTGCAGTCCCCTTGAGCAAGTCCGCGAAGTGCAACAGGGCGAGACGAGCTGCCCGAAGCTCTAGCCGGTTGATGGACCACGAGCTCTCCTCCGGGGACCAAGAACCTTGAGCGATGTGTGCCTGACAATGAGCCCCCCAGCCCGAGAGACTGGCATCTGTAGTGACCAACATCCAAGAGGGCTCCTGTAGGGGAATACCGGCCAAGATATGATCCGGAACTAACCACCACTCCAGACTGACGTACGAGGTCGGGACAGGGTAGGCGCTGCGAGAGAGAGTGAAGTTGCGGTGACCAGCGGGAAAGCAACGCTTGCTGCAAGGGCCGCATGTGAGCCTTGGCCCACGGGACTAGATCCAGAGCCGCCGCCATGGAACCCAAGAGCTGCAGATACGTCCACGCCGACGGAGCTGACAGGCGGAGAAAAGCTTGTACTTGATGTAATAGCTTCTCCACCCGTATTTCGGGCAAAAAGACCGCACCACGTTCCGTGTCGAAGAAGGCTCCGAGATACGTTAGCTGTTGTAATGGTTGTAAGTGACTTTTGGTGTGATTGATCACCCAACCGAGCTGCTCGAGAAGCTGCACCACTCGAGCGGTCGCCGCTACTGAAGCCAAACGAGAATCGGCCCTGATTAACCAATCGTCGAGGTAAGGATGAACTCGGATAGTTTCCTTGCGAAGCGCTGCTGCAAACACCACCATCAGTTTCGTGAATGTCCGCAGCGCCGCAGCGAGACCGAACGGCAACGCCTGAAACTGGAAATGTCCCATCGGAAGGGCAAAACGTAAAAATCGCTGATGAGACGGTCTGATGGGAATATGAAGATAGGCCTCTGTGAGATCTATGGACGAGAGAAACTCCCCCGGCCTTACCGCCCGAATCACTGTCCGCAACGTTTCCATGCGAAAGTGCGGCACCCGCAAAGTACGGTTTACTCCTTTGAGATCTAGCACAGGACGAAAAGAACCTTCTTTTTTGGGAACCACAAAATAGATCGAGTATCGACTGCAGCCGTATTGGTCGAGAGGCACGGGAACTATCGCTCGTAGCTGCAAGAGACGAAAGAGCGTTTCCGAAATGGCTTGCATCTTTCGACCGGGCGGGCAGGGAGACATGACAAAGGCGGGCAACAAGAGGCATGCGAAGTCTAGAGCATACCCCTTTTGAATTATCTCCAACACCCATTTGTCTGAAGTGATTTTGGTCCAGGCGGTGAGAAAATTCTGCAGTCGGCCTCCTACAGGAATCAGCGCCTGGACCAGCAGACCTTCATTGCGGCTTTTTAACTGAGGGTTGGGAAGCATTGAAGTAGGATCTGCCAAAACCTCTTGCACCTCGAAAGTACTGACCTCGAAAGCTGGAACGTCCCCTAGAATAGGGGGCAAAACGGGCTCCTCGAAATCTACGAGAGTCTCGACCGGCGCCTCTAATACCACCAGTACTTCTCACCGGCTTAGGTCTATCCTCAGGCAAACGACCCCCTTTTGAGTCGCCTAAATCCTTCACAATTTTGTCCAATGCTTCTCCTGATAGGGCAATTTACTGAGACGCACCTTCGAGGAAACATCTGCAGACCAGTTACGCAACCAGAGAAAGCGCCTGGCAGCCACCAGTGAGGCCATGGTCTTAGCCGCAATCCGCAGTAAATCATAGAAGGCATCAGCCATATAAGCAGCGGCTGATTCCAACTTTGCATTTTCTGAAACTTCAGAAGTGGACTCTCCTGAAGCGTTACCTTGCAACCAGCGAATGGACGCTCGAGAAACATAAGCTCCACAAACTGCAGCTTGCAGCGCCAAAGCGCTAGAATCAAACGCCTGTTTGAGAAGAACTTCCAACTTTCTGTCCTGGAGGTCCTTAAGCGCTGCCGCTCCTTCTACAGGGATGGTAGTCTTTTTAGTCACTGCAGCCACAATGGCATCTACCTTTGGCATGCGCAACAAGTCCTTTACCTCCTGCGGAAGAGGGTACAGACGAGTTAAGACTCGACTACCTCGAAGGGTAGCCTCTGGACACTCCCATTCAGAATCAATCATTTGACGAATGACCCGATGCATAGGGAAACACCGTTGCTGAGTTTTAAACCCCTGCAACAACGGATCTTCCAAAGCTTCCTGAGACTCAGACGGCAGAAGGAGGTGCAGCGCCGACAAGGATTGAGAAATGAGAGCCGGCAGCTCCTCTTTACGGAATACTCTGAAAATATTGGGATCATCTCCAGGAGGAATCTCACCTTCCTCCAAATCTTCTGTTTCCAGATCTAAGCCTGCGTCCTCCAAAACTTCTGCGTCCCCCTGACCCAGGATTACAGAAGATGGAGAAGTAAAAGGATCCAAAGGATCTTTAATGATGTCCTTAGACTGAGAAGACCCCTCACCTGGATCTTCTGACTTAAAATTAATTGGAAGTGGTACAGAACTTGTCAGCCCTGCTGGCTGATCCAGCTGTGAGGATTTAAGCAAAAAAGCTCTGTGCATCGCTAAAATAAATTCCGGTGAAAAAAACGATGGCATGCTTTCCTGAGCCTCAGAAAAGGAACGCGCAGGCTTATCAGTGGGAACGGCATCCTTAGAAGATTTTGCCTTTCTTTTATGCGGTCGGGGCTGCTCTCCCGGCGAAGTGACTGGAGCTGAGAAAATGGCCGCCTTTCCCGGCTTTTCGGCGGGCCCAGACAGCTCCTCTAACCTAGTCAGTGGCTTCTCTGCCATTTAAAACAAAAAGGCACCCCCAAAGTAGAAATGTATCGTGAAAAACAAAAACGCCGCTGAAATAGCAACGGTGCTGAAAAAAATAGCCCGGAGCAGTCAACAACACGATAGCTGTCAAAAATAAATAAAGACTCACCGGAAACAAGAGAGTCAATCGCCGAGTACTGAAGTAGTGCCGCTGCTAGCGGGAAGCACCCGAAACTGACAGAGGTCCCGGCAGAGGAAATAACTGGGGCTCCCAGAATTACAGTGCCGTTAGAGACGGAGCCGGTGAAAGAGGCAGGCTCTACCTCACACCGGAACAGAATGAGTCACTCGACGTCTCAAATTTCTTTAAAGGACCAGTGTACTAAAAATTATTCCCAGGACTATAGAAGAACTCAGCTCTGCTAGAGCTAATAGATATGTTCTCAAAAAAAAAAATAAGTAAAAATTCAACCGGTAGGTGTATATATGAGGGAGAAATAGAGATTCGATCCTCCTTAGCTGCTGAGGACTGAAAGACTGCTGGATTTCCCTAAGGGGGAGTGGCTTCACCTCTCAAGAAAACTTGAAGTCTTCAGTCCTCAGCTGCTATAGGGGATTGACAACCCTACCTTTCCCTGGACTGGCCCGACCTTTCCCTGGACTGGCCCGGAGAAGCGATAAGGAAATGAAATTGTAGCCGCTTTGGATTATCTTCAGAACCCATGAGTCTGAGGTTATGAGGGGCCACATTTGGGCAAAAAGAGTGAACCTTCCCCCAACCGGAGGGTTTCCTACTGCAGCTACTGGTAGAGTGGTTATGCTCTGAAGGAACCAGTCAAACCCCGGCCTCAGATTTTGGCTGAGGAGATGGCTGGGCTGCTTAGGCTGGGAGGTTTGCGGTCAAGGAAAAGTACCTATGCCTATGTGAGTAAAGGGTCATTTTTTGCTCTCCTCCTTGGTACCTCCTGTAATAGGAGGCCGGCTTGGACATGGCCTTGAGAGATTACGAAGGGTGACATGCTGCTTTTCTACGAAGCCAGCCTTCTCTTCGACCTGTTCTCCGAAGAGATTCTCTCGGGACTTGCTGGCTGCAGACTGATGATATCCTCTGCTTTTCACGTAACCATCCTGGTTATTCTACTACCTAGCATCCCTGTAGCCATAACCAGTGGAAATTGATTCTCTATATATCTTCTCAAGTAGGTTCCACCTTCTTGTTCTAAGATGAATCTTTCCTCTCCACATTTTCCTATGTGAATACCTTTTTGTAGGCATATATCTGTCTGCTTCTTGCAGACTTCCATATAGAGGCCTATATATTCATACCTATAGCACACATCTTACAGATGTCTATGTCTATCATTTGTGTGTATTTTATGCCCTTCATATCTCACTATAGATATAATCTCATATATCTATATGTTATGTTGTTGTTAAGTGCCGTCGAGTCGGAGTCGACTCATGGCGACCCTCTGGATAGCTATCCTAAACTGTGTTCGGTCTTCAGTCAGGCGGCTCATTGTTGACAGACTGGTACCCGTAGCTGCTGTTATTGTATCGATCCATCTCATTGCTGGCCTTCCTCTTTTGCGTTGACCTTCTATCTTGCCAAGCATAATGTCTTTCTCTAATGATCTCTCTCTTCGCATGATGTGTCCAAAGTATGAAAGTCGAAGTCTTGTCATCTGAGCTTCTAAAGAAAGCTTAGGTTTGATCTCCTCTAGTACCGACTGGTTTGTTCTTCGGGCAGTCCATGGTATACACAGTATTCGCCGCCAGCACCATAATTCAAAGGCATCAATTTTCTTCCTGTCTATCTTTTTCACTGTCCAGCTTTCACATCCATATGATGTTATTGAAAATACCATGGCTTGAACAAGTCGAATCTTTGTATGGAGAGAGACATCTCTGCTCTTGAGAATCTTATCTAGGTCTTTCATAGCCATTCTGCCAAGAGCAATGCGTCGTCTGATTTCTTGACTGCTTGTTGCTTCTTTATATATATGTATCTGTCGAGATATTTCACTATCGGTAGATATGTATTCTGCTTTATCTACCTGACTGTCAAGGCTCATATAGCTATATGATTCTGACAGATGGGCTTTACCCATACTTCTGCTATTCAGCATGTTTTGGGGTCCTACACTCACAACCACTTGCGTGGTAGTTAACACCTACCATAACCTTAAGGTTAGGTACCTCTGAAGCTCTCCATGTTCCAATATCTCTCCCAGCTGACTTCAGTTTGGAGAGACATTGCGGATCTTCAGCTAATCACAGGCTCTAACGCCTCCGGTGTTTGTCCTTTCTTTGGGATACAAGGGGTTCCCATACCCTTTCTCCCCACAAGGACTGGGCCTGTTTGTCCAAATCGGTTAGCCTTTCTCTTTTGTTCTTAAGAGTGAGCCACTCTGCTACCAAAGGAGTTCGGCTTTTCTCATAAAGCCTTCCGCTAAAGGCCCACCGTTTTTGTACTACCCCAGTTTTTCTGCTGGGGTTACCTGTTACCTTTCAGGATTCTGACCTCCATTGTTTTTCCTACAGGTTTACTACCTCCACTTACAGTGAGGTCCTTCTCGAGGTTCCTCTACTGGGTTCCCCAGTAGATCCCATGAACCTCCATACTCTGCAGTCCTGTTAGGGGAGGTCCATATTGCAATATTTTTTCTTTGCAATATCATTGATGACAATTATCATCCACACATGGATTCCTTGTCTGCAATCCTATGCTAGGTTAGCTGTTCCACAGCACCTTTCTTTCTTCAACTCCTACCCTCCATCCTCAGGATGCCTAGTGTTGTGGGGGATAGCATGTTCCAACCTATGACATGCTGGGACTCCAGGCATCTCAGCTTGGGAGTCCCCATATGTGAAGACTCATTCCTGCTTGTTCCTGGAGATAGCAGTTACTTACCTGTAACAGATGGTCTCTGGGAACAGCAGGAATAAGTCTTCACAACCCACCCACCTCCCCAGGAGTTGTATCTCTATCTATCTTTCCTTTCCTCTCTCTCTCTCTTTGTCTCAGCTTTAAGACTTAACTAAGGAGAGGCGGTTGGGAGGGGCGGGCAGCGCGAAGGCGTGGTGGGGTGCTTCCGGGGGCTCTTTGGTTGGGCGCTGGGGGGCGTTCCCGCGCGGACTCCGTCGGTGCCGGTGTGCCCATGTGTGAAGACTTATTCCTGCTGTTCCCAGAGATCACCTGTTACAGGTAAGTAACTGTGCTTTAGTAGGCAATGGTTATTTACACTATCAAATAATACTAGGACTAGGAATGCTCCTTCACACTTACTAGTAACAGTTTCAATCAACACATAATTAAGCAATGGAATTCATTGCTATAAAATTTGGTTAAGCTTAGTATAGCTGAGTTTTCAAAAGCTTGGAAAAGTTTGTGGAGGACAAGGCCATAGACTTGAAGGTCTCCACCATCTCTTTCTTCTGTGAAAGAGCAATATAGAATGTGATGGTAGGTAGACTCACAGGTAACGTCGGGAAGTGTTTTTTTACCGGAGGGATGGTGCATGCCTGGAGGGCCTTCCTGATGGAGGTGTGGCTGCAGATATAGTAAAATAGAAATGATAGAGATTAGCATGGCTCCTACACAAGGATGACATGCAAATTTGTGAACAGTTCCAGGGCGATAGAGGCAAAAATGGTGAGGAAATTCAAAAGGGCATGAGGCAAACACAGAGGATCCCTACTGTATATAGCAAGAGAATGGAATAAATAAAGAGGGTGCCCTGTACTTCCAGGTGACCCGGAAGGGCCATTGTTGGAGGAAGGATGCTGGGCTCAACGGACTATTACTCTGACCCTGCATGGTATTTCCTCTGTTCTTTTTTCCTATCTCTCAGCACATACCTGTTATTACAGTAGATGTTAATATTACTCAAATTGCTAGTTTCCTGAGCATGGTGGTAACTTGTCTGGAGTACGCAGCATACCTCACTACCTTTATTCCCATCATAATAGCACCTTCCTCTTAGTCTCTCCGGGCCAGTCCAGGTGCAGTTGGGTGGTCGATCCCTTCTGGCAGCTGAGGACTGGGTGTTGGGACTTTTGCTGGCGGTGGCTGTGGCTCCCTCTGGTGACGAAATAAATGGAGTAGTGACCTGACCCTAACTGGTCTAGTGGAACTGGCACCACCGCTTGAAGGCGCAACAACCTGTGGAGCGTAGACGAGATCGCCAACCGCTTCTGCGCCGACCCGCATGGGGACACCACGAAAGCCTCCGCCAAGGGACGAGCGAACTCTAGCGTGTAGCCATCGTGAATAATTTCCAGTACCCATTGATGGGACGTTATGGAGGCCCAGACAGAAAGAAAGCTCTGCAGCCGTCCCCCTATTGGGATATCTGCCTGGACCAGCCTCGTTTCATTGCGACTTTTTAATTGCACCTTGTTGGGTACCGAAATAACCTCTACCGAATCCTCTAGCGCCCCGAAAGGACTGGCCCTGGGTACCAAAGCGCGCCCTCGGATACGGAGCAAAACACGATCCCCGAAACCTGCGAAAATCCCACGCGGAACCCCTAGATGGCACCCCAGGCTTCTGAGCCTTCGGCCTGTCCTCTGGGAGCCTGCCGCCTTTAGAGTCCCCGAGATCCTTAACAATCTTTTCCAAGGCCGCATCGAACAAAAGAGTGCCCTTATAAGGAAGCTTACTTAACCGCGCCTTGGACGAAGCGTCCGCCACCCATTTCCTTAACCACAGGAACCGCCGAGCCGCAATCACTGTTGCCATGGACTTGGCTGAAATCCTAACCAGATCATAAAAAGCATCCGTCAGGTAAGCCGCCGCGGACTCCAGCTTCGCTCAGTCCTCCTCCTCCTGGTGGGAGGCAGTACCACTTTGGATCCATCTAATGGAGGCTCGAGAAAAATAAGCGCCACATATAGCCGCTTTTAGAGATAGCGCACAAGACTCAAAAGTCTGCTTCAGGAGGGTCTCCAATCTCCTATCCTGCAAATCCTTCAGTGCCGCGCCGCCCTCCACAGGGATAGTGATCTTCTTAGTGACCGCCGACACCAAGGCATCCATTTTAGGCATTTTTAACAACTCTTGTTCCTCTTGCGGTAAGGGATACAAGCGACCAATAGCCCGGGCCCCCCGCAAGGACGCTTCCGGACATTCCCACTCAGATTCCACCATCTGCTTCATGACCCTGTGGACAGGAAAACATTTCTGCTCCGATTTAAAACCTTGTAGCAGAGGGTCTTCCAACGGTACCTCCTGCGACACTGGCACGGTCAGATTTAAAGCTGCCAAAGTTTGTGCAATCAGAGGTCCGAGCTCCTCCTTCCGAAACACCCGGTACATATTAGGATCCTCGCTGCTCTGCTCAGCATCCTCCAAATCGAGAGGCCACTCTATACCAGCCTCCGACAGGATTTCTCCTTGCTCCAGACCCTGGGGCCCCGAGGAGAGCTGCCCGAAGCTATCGGAGCCGCCCCCGGCGCCCAGGGCCATTCTTGAGGACCCTTCTCCCGGGTCTGATAAAGAAAATTGCTTCCCCAAGGGATCCACCGCCCCCAGGGAAACGTTCTTATCATGAGCCTGTTGCCACTTCAAGCAGTAAGCTTGATGTAATGCCACAATAAACTCCGCAGAGAAAAAAGACTTTAAATCCCCCATTACAGAAGCTTGTGACTGTGGGGGTGCCTGTGACTGTGGGGGAGCTTCCTCCACTTGCACTGGTTTCTTGGATTTTCCCTTCTTCTTTGTGGGTTTCTCCTGAAGAGAAGGCAAAACTGGGGTTGCCAATGAGATGGCCGCCGTTTCCGCCAAATCCGAAGCGATGGGAACGCCCCCCTGCATGCACGCCTGCTTCGGGCCTAGAATCCATGCCAAAAACACTAAAAAGAAGTAAAAATAAAAGACTCAGCGAAAAACCGAAACCGCGAGGAACCGAGAAGGCAATCGCCCGTGCAAGCGCTACCGGCTCTACCCGCGCCCGAAAACTGAACCAACTGCCGAAAGCAGCGTGCTCCCCCAGAAAAAGAAACGCTACTCACGTACCGGCAGGAACGCTAAGCCAGGCGGCTCTGAATACCAGACACCTCAAACCGCTGCTAGCGGCAGAGGAGAGCTGCTTCCGGAGGAGGGCTGAAGGTCTCTGGGGCTCCCAGCACCACTTGCCTGCTCCCCGGGGAGAAACCGGAGCTGTTGCCTGAGGCAGGTTCTGCCTCCCGTGCCCCGCGAGTGAAGGCTCCGTTACCAGGGGACAAGAAAAAAATCCAATCCCCTGCTGCCTATCTAAATCCCTGCTAGGGACACAGGTGTAGAATAAATAGCGAAATAAGAGCAAATAAAATTAAAAAAAGCAAAATTTAATCGAATTCCTCTTCGTGTCTCCGGGAGCCAGCAAAGCGACGCCCTACAGCTGCTGAGGACTGAAGAGACTGAGGTTTTCGCCAGTAGGGGGAGCCAGATACCTGATAGCTGCAAAACTTCAGATTTCAGTCCTCAGCTGCTAGAAGGGATTGACTACCCTCATGTTCCTGGACTGGCCCGGAGAAACGAAGAGGAAATATTTCTTTACAGAAAGTGTGGTAGATGCATGGAATAGTCGTCCCTGTGGAGGTGGTAGAGATGAGGACAGTATCTGAATTTAAAAAAAGCATGGGACACAGAGGATCTCTAAAGGTAAAAAAGGGGACTATTGTAGTTGATATGGAAGGGCAGACTAGATAGAAGCATAGAAACATGACATCAGAAAAAGAGCACATTGCTTATGTTTCTAATGGTACGTGGCCTAACTTTAATTTGATAGGTAAGAGAATAAATTAAGGAATGTAGATGCAAAATAGAAGTATTCTGCAAGCTAAGTTGGTCTCCATATAGTTAAAAGTTTGCAATAATTTAGTGCTAACAGTAGATATATTGTAAGTAATTTAACGTTAGATAAGATAATTCTGTTCAATAATTCTATATTGCCATTAGGAAGTAGTTTGCAATTGTGAGGAATCAGAGGGATATTGTAGTTGTGAGTTATGGTTCTGCAAATTAAATACGGCATGCACTGAATCCTATGGGCCAAAGATGATGACTACTGTGAATGAACGGAAGTCTGCAATGCCACCGAAAGCCAAATAGAAGCAAAGATCAGCAATTCCAGCAATGCTACAGAAGGATATATATGCAGCCATGAAGATTGGGTGGACAGTCCAAGATGCTTGGACAGACTGTCCACCATATGCATTGTGCAACCCAGAGTGAAGAGAGATGCTGCTGAAGAATTTTGAGTTATCAATACATCTGAACCCTTTCAACAGAAACAAGGAGTACCCCAAGGTTCTTCTTTATCTGCGCTGCTTTTTAACATATATATGCAGCCAATCTGCCAAATCACCAGAGACTTCGGTATATCCTGTCTATTATATGCAGATGACGTGCTAATCTTCACACAGATCAATGTCTCAAATCCTGACTACTCGGGACTAATCAATTGCTTCAATGCTATAACTGACTGGCTCCTCATTCAGAACATGAGAATAAATTTCAAGAAAACTGAAGTACTCATAGCCACAAGAAACAAGCAATTCTCTCCACCACCTACCCTCATAGTAAGAGATGCAGAACTCCCAATCAAGGCCACCATAAAGTACCTTGGTGTGACACTCGATCAACAACTCAATCTTAAGGAGCACATAAAAAACACTGTAAGGACAATCTACTACAAATTAAAAACACTGCACCACCTGAAACCAATGCTGGAGACCAAGGATTTCCGTACAATTTTCCAAGCAATAGTCACACCCCACTTCGACTATGCGAATATCATTCTTCAGGGCCTCCCAAAGAGTACATTAAGTCCACTTCAACTGGCAATGAACGCGGCAGCCCGCATCTTGTCAGGAGCTTCAAAAAGAGATCATATAACACCAATACTAATCGATCTACACTGGCTCCTGATAAGCTGCAGAATAACATATAAAACTTTACTCATCACGTTTAAGGCCATTAATAAAATATCTCCTGCCTCGATCTCAAATCTCCTCACTCATGCACCAGACAACAGATCCAGAAGACTAGCAACGGAAAACACACTAGTTACTCCTAGCATCGCCACAAAATGGACTCAATTAACCAATAACAGGGCTTTTGTGTCATATGCTCCCAAGTGCAAAAAACCCGTGAGAGAGTCAGTTGGTCCATTAGATGATAAAGGGGTTAAAGGAGCACTAAGAGGCGACAAGGCGATAGCGGAGAGACTGAATGAATTCTTTGCTTCGGTCTTTACTGAGGAAGATGTAGGGATGTTACCCACGACTGAAGTGGTATTTAAAGGTGTGGAAGAATTGAAGGAAATATCGATACATCGGGAAGATGTCCTACAACTATTAGATAAACTGAAGAGTAGCAAATCACCTGGGCCGGATGGTATACATCCAAGGGTGTTGAAAGAACTGAAATTTGAGATTGCAGACCTGCTATCAGTAATCTGTGAACTATCATTAAAATCATCTCTAATACCTGAGGATTGGAGGATCGCCAATGTAACACCAATTTTTAAAAAGGGTTCGAGGGGTGATCCGGGAAACTACAGACCGGTGAGCCTGACATCAGTACCGGGAAAAATGGTAGAAACCATCATAAAGAATAAAATTACTCAGCATATAGATAGTCATGACCTAATGGGAGACAGCCAACATGGCTTTAGACAAGGAAGATCTTGTCTTACTAATCTGTTATGTTTTTTTGAAGGAGTGAATAAACAGGTGGACAAAGGTGAGTCGGTTGATATTGTGTATCTGGACTTTCAGAAAGCCTTTGACAAGGTCCCTCATGAGAGACTTTTGGCAAAACTAAAGAGTCATGGGATAGGAGGCAGTGTACTACTGTGGATCAGGAACTGGTTAAAAGATAGAAAGCAGAGGGTAGGGCTAAATGGCCAATTTTCCCAATGGAGAAAGGTGAATAGTGGTGTACCCCAGGGATCTGTGCTGGGTCCGCTGCTTTTTGACATATTCATAAATGACCTGGAAAGTGGAATAACGAGTGAGGTTATCAAATTTGCTGATGACACAAAACTATTTAAAGTTGTTAAAACCCAGGAGGATTGTGGAAAATTGCAAGAGGATCTTGATAAATTGGAAGACTGGGCATCAAAATGGCAGATGAAATTTAATGTGGAGAAGTGCAAGGTTATGCACCTAGGGAAGAACAACCCAAACTATGGTTACACGATGCAAGGTTCCACATTAGGAACCACCACCCAAGAAAAAGATTTAGGCGTCCTTGTGGATACCATGTTAAAACCCTCGGCCCAGTGTGCAGCGGCGGCCAAGAGAGCAAATAGAATGCTAGGTATGATAAGGAAAGGAATGGAAAATAAACAAAAGATATTATAATGCCTCTATATCGTTCCATGGTGAGACCGCACCTTGAATATTGTGTGCAATTCTGGTCGCCATATCTTAAAAAGGATATAGCAATTTTAGAAAAGGTTCAGAGAAGAGCCACCAAAATGGTAAAGGGGATGGAAGGCTACTCCTATGAAGAAAGGCTAAAAAGGTTGGGGCTCTTTAACCTGAAAAAGAGACGGCTGAGGGGAGATATGATAGAAGTCTATAAATTAATGAACGGAGTGGAACGGGTAAACGTAGATCGATTGTTTACCTTATCAGAATATAGAAAGACTAGGGGACATGCAATGAAGCTACAGGGTAAACTATTTAAGACTAATAAAAGAAAATATTTTTTCACTCAACGTGTAATCAAACTCTGGAATTTGTTACCGGAGGATGTAGTAAAGGCTGTTAGTGTAGCTGGGTTTAAAAAAGGTTTGGACAAGTTCCTGGAGGAAAGGTCCATAAACCATTATTAAGAAGGGACCCAGGATATCAATGCTTGAACCAATACAAGCATTGTGGAACCTGTGTCCCTTGGGGAAACTGCTAGGTACGTATGACCTAGATTGGCCACTGTTGGAAACAGAATACTGGGCTTGATGGACCTTGGTCTGACCCAGTATGGCATATCTTATGTTCTTATAACAAACTCCCTCCCAGCATCAGATCAATAAGGAATATCACTCAATTCAGAAAGACCATTAAGCACTATTTATTCACTTTGCACTTCCAGCTACCATGCATACCTCAGAACTCCCATCCGCCTGACTCACTTAACTCCCCTCCACATAGCAACAACCCAGAACAAATGCTGTAAAAATGTGGAAAGTGCTACATCTCTGTAAATACCAAGCCATGATGTTACATATTTATTGTATATAGTTTTCCCCGGTTTATACCCAGTTTACCTTCCTTGTTATCTGTAAGCCTATATCAATTTAATATTGTTAGGTATTTGTTGTTCAATGTGAACCGCACTGATGATAAATAGTGCGGTATATAAAAACTGTTAAATAAATAAGAAGAAAATAAATATATAAATATATGAGTCGACGGCACTTAACATATATATATATATATATATATATATATATATATATATATATATATATATATATATATATATATATATATGTTAAGTGCCGTCGACTCATGGCGACCCTCTGGATAGCTATCCTAAATTGTGTTCGGTCTTCAGTCAGGCGGCTCATTGTTGACAGACTGGTACCCGTAGCTGCTGTTATTGTATCGATCCATCTCATTGCTGGCCTTCCTCTTTTGCGTTGACCTTCTATCTTGCCAAGCATAATGTCTTTCTCTAATGATCTTTCTCTTCGCATGATGTGTCCAAAGTATGAAAGTCGAAGTCTTGTCATCTGAGCTTCTAAAGAAAGCTTAGGTTTGATCTCCTCTAGTACCGACTGGTTTGTTCTTCGGGCAGTCCATGGTATACACAGTATTCGCCGCCAGCACCATAATTCAAAGGCATCAATTTTCTTCCTATCTTTTACACTGTCCAGCTTTCACATCCATATGATGTTATTGAAAATACCATGGCTTGAACAAGTTGAATCTTTGTATGGAGAGAGACATCTCTGCTCTTGAGAATCTTATCTAGGTCTTTCATAGCCATTATATATATATAAAGACTTCTTCCAACCAGCAGGATGAAGTTCATTTGTGGACCAGATGTGGTGCCTAGGACTCTGAAGCAGAGTGAAGCAAAAGCATTCCTCACTGTGGCAGAAGATTTATTTATTTATTTTGGACTTGGACATGGGCATGTTTTGTAGTGATTCTTTACAGAATCAGAGGGGGGGGGACTGTTGATGGGGGCTTGAAGTGGGGTACTAGGGCCTTCTGAAAGAGTTAATATAAAGTGTGAAAAATGTCTCTGAATATGTCTGTCAGTATTAGAAGGTAGTGTTTATGAATTAACAAGAGACACTCAAGGTTATATCCTGCAAGACAGGGAGCTTTTGTTTTGATTAAGCTGGGCAATATGTCCGTGCTTGCCTGTAATACGTAGATAAACAAAGTTTGATGTAGAAACAAAATTGTACCACGTAGCAGCATTCTTCTTGATAAATGAAGTGCTATGGACTAACGCGAGTAGAAATCATAGGAATCTGCACAAGTTTGCACACCTGTGAATTCCTCAATTAAGCTTAAGTCGTACTATTTTATATAACTCTCTGTGTATGTGTAGTTCCTTATTTGCATTTGAATTTAGAGAATTAAAGTCAAAGATCAGAGGTTAAATTCTACTACCTGGTCAGGAGTAGCACAGGCAGAGAGATTCATTCAAAAACAAATGCTCCCGTGGTTGTATTCATGTTCAATTAACTTTTGCTCCAACGGCTATATTAATGTTTAATACAGCTGTGGGAGCAAACGAAAATGCTCCCACAGTTGTGTTAATGCTGTGGCTGGGGACGCAGGGGGCAGGCTGTAAGTGAGCCAATGAGGGAGGCTCCTGTGCCCCTGTTGTGATACTCCCTGAGCCAGTGCCTCACTAGTTCACCTCTTAAGCCGGCCTTGCACATTCAATCAATTTGGAACATATACAATTCTTCATTGACATTCCGAGCTGATAAAACTTGAGAAAGATCTTAAAAGATGCTCCCAGTCTATGGAATTAGCTGCCGCCCTGAATTGCATGCTGACTAATCTATGAACATGTCTCTCTGAACGTAACTGTCAATAAGTTTTCTGTCTTTTTATCCACTCACTGTGTGAACCTCATAGCTAGAACGTTACTAACTATCCCAAGCTAGTGCTCAGGTGCTGACTGAGGTACCTTGATTACAAGAAGCCTGATCTGTCTCCAGAATCTATGCTCAGAGAATATGTGGGACTGTAGTTTCTCTCTCAACAAAGGATAGCTAGATTACTAAGTTTTGTTCTCATAATGCGTGGGAAATAGTGACATAATGATCTATAGTTTCAGAGAAACCCCTCATAATATTCATTATTTCATATAGGAAATATTCACAAAGATATGAGTAATATTAAGGTTAAGTCCCAACTAAAGATCCAAGAAATATTATTCTTTGAGCATTTGTAAAAAAAATTTAAGACAAATGTCATAACAGCCCACTTTCTAAATACAGAGCTTCAAAGAAAATTATAGTTCTAATTCAGATTTGAAGACAAATCTTTAATACATTGCTTTAAAAATAAAATTTAGCCAATTCACATAAAAAAGACACATTCAATTGATATTTAATCCTATACTTACAAGGATAATTCAAGAAAAAAGGTGGCACCTATTGCCAAAGCCTGAGGCTTTAAAGTTAGAAATTTCTGATGACGAGACTATCTCAAAAGATACATCAGGCTATGGCCATAAAGTATGACCTAAACACTTTATGCGTTCAAGGAAAAAAAGTTTGAAAAGCCAGTCTCAGATTCCAGCAATAATGTTACAAGCAAAGTGGCCTTCTCCATAGATTGAGGAAGCAGTTCTTCCATTGAAGTGTTTGTTTCAAGAGAGAAACAATCTCTAAATCACCTTCCTTAAATTCACTTCTTGTAGGTAGGTGATAAGCCGAAATTAGTGGGGGTAAAAAAGCATCTGGAACATCTTATGGCTCCTTCATATCTTCATATAACTCAAATATATCCACAGCAGAATTTTTTAACTTGTGATAGTTTACTATCTTATGTTATGATGTTTCAAAATATAAGTGTTTTTCTAACTTCCTCAAATAGAAGATTAGATTTAAGATTCATAGATGTATTTTGTATCTCTTCAAGCATTATAATCAACATTGGCCATTGTTTCCACATATTCATTAATTTTATGCTCAGAATCCTTTAACTGCCAATTATGTTCTAGCTCAATTTACCACTTTCTCCAACTCAGCAAAATCCTGCAATAAAACATCAATAGCTAGACATTTCATCTTACTCCGGCCTTCTTACTGGGCAGACTAGATGGACCATACTGGTCTTTATCTGCTGTCATTTACTATGTTACTATATTTACTCCCAAAGTTTCATTTTCTTCAGTAATATCCAAAAAAACCAAACTCTTTTCCCTATTTCAGTCTCATTTGGGCCTGCAGAAGTGTTCACTCTATTCATATTCACTGAGTTCTGAACAAAGTTTCCTATTGCCCCTTTAGAACTGACCTGAAGCTCATCAGCTTGCGACCCACAAATATCATGCCTTACAAGACAGGACAATATCACAAGCTGGTGAGACGCTCTAGATCTGTTTGGCGCTAATTCCTTCCTCTTATCATAGCAGAAAAAGGGTAGCAGAGAAACAAGCACATATTGCATCATGCTACCATCTTGGATCCCTGCTGAAACAATATTTATAGCGTTTATTTTGCATGCCATCATTATGATCTGCATGGCATCATAACTTACCTAATGAACAACAGAGACTCGTCCTAAATTGTCATATTACTAGATAAGAATTTAAGAACTTGGACTGGTAAATAATAGTAGGTTGTGAAAGCATGTATATTAGTACGAGGTACCATACACTATTAGACTAACTAAAACTGAGAAAGAATTCTGTTCAGAACCTTGCTTAGAAATAAAACTTCATATATTAGCTTACTAGGTGAAGGTTTACATAAATAAAGAAAGGGCAGCCTCTCTGACTCAGGGATACCAGATAGCAGTCTCAGAGTTATTAACTAAAATACTCTCAGGGTTAGTAATTAGTAGATATCAAGAGGTATTAGCAGTAAACAATTATGTCAGTTAGGTCATTCTATATCTTGGATTCCTGTATGTCTCCTTATAATGGCCATGTAACAGTAAATAATTATGTCTCAGACTCCATTTATGTCTCCACATAATGACCCACACTGAATAAGTTGACCTACAATATGATACATACATGACGTATAATGATAAAGTGAAATTATGCTGTATCATCTAAAAAAGCCTTATAAATAAAGTGAACCATGGCTAAGAAGTTAGAGTAAACAGGGAGAACGTGCTTCTCTCAGTTTCTCTCCACAAAGCTTTGGTGTATTTTTCTATAGAACTGTGTTGTATTTATTGCTGTATTTGATAACCTTCCCATTGTTTGTGAATGTAGTTATTTGTAGCTTCAAGAACCCAGTGAGGTTACTGGTGAGGAGAGAGTTAAGTAAGCTCTTCAGTTGGTGCCATGACTCATCTACAGATTTCCACATTCCTGACAAGGAGGGAAGGTGTTTGTGAGTATTATCTGGTGCCAGCAATGAGCAATCTGTTAGGTGAACAGGAGTTGACTCAATTGTGTGAATGGCATGTTGAGGCTATGCGTTTAGCTCTCCAGAAAGGTAGCCCTTCTTATTGTATGCGTGAACAATATGGAAATAGGGCTACTAGTTACATTGTGCACTGGCATGCACTGACTAATAATAATGTGGTGTTACGATTTCCTTTGGGAGGAACATTTTCTGTAGATAAGCTTTGTTATCTGAAATGTGCTTTGCAGATTCAACACAGAATATGCAATGCTCGTGAAGGGCTAGTGTTTGGGTGGTGGCAGCAAATGGCACATAAATTGAAAAATGAATTGTTTGTATTAGTGAATGTTGATACAACGAGTGAACCACTGGAGAAAGCAGAGGTGGCTGCATTTGAGGATGTTCCAGGTGTATTTCCGTCGTCTTCCCCTGTCTGTTCTGAGAATTATGTAGTTTCTGAAGGGAAGATAGTCACTCGTTTAGCAAAATTATGATATGAGAAGAGATAAGCAAAGAATATTGGGAAATACACAGATCACGAATTTTGGGACTTGCAATGTGTCCCAACTCAGAGAAATGAATGATCTTCTTAGTCATGAAACGGAATGTACCGTACGTATCATAGAATCCTTAGAGGAAACAGTAAGAAATAATATTTCTGCTACAAAGGAATTATTTTTAGTAAACTTGTTGATGATATTGAAAAGGGTCTGAATAAGCGTTTTATGACCTATAGAGAGAAATGTATTCAACTACATAGTGCTATAATTTTTTTTCAAACTGTGTTGCGTCAATATAATAGCTCATGTCCTACTTGGGCTGCTTTAGATAATTTGCTTAGAACTGCGTTTTATAACCCAGCTGATTTTTATTCAGTTTGTGACATACCTTGTGATAGGTTTCCAAGAGAAAACTCGAAGGGATAATTTTGTTTTAGTGGTTAAAAAAAATGATTTTCTGTTAAAATCACTTACGGTAGTAGTAGTAGTACACTTATAGCAAACCTGTGAAAAGGACTGGTTGAGATTACACATCTTTAAGGCAGGATTCATTAATTGTTTTTGTAAATGTATAATCCCATGAGTAAAGGTATTTTTTTACAACTTCAACAACAGATTGGCCAGCAAGGACAGCTGATGTAAGTCTGAAAAAGTACTGATATAAATCTGAAATGTGCTTATGTAAGTCTGAAAAGTGCCTGGTGCAGTGAGCTGACATTTAATGTGAAATGACTGAGTCGCTCAATCTGGCGATTGCTCAACCTCCCAGGAGCAAGAGGAGGGGTAAGATTGGAGCGCGAGAAAGTCATAGGAATCTTCAGCGAGACAGTTCAGATAAGCTTGTCATTGAGCTTTTGCAAGCGAAAACTGTCTCTGGAATCAGAGCAGGGGGATGGTCAGAAGAGATGCTTTCCCTGCTATTCTTTGCAGATGTCACAACTATTTACCCTGATCCTGGAAGACTTCTATCTGCTCTGTGGGCTGCCCCAGGATAAAATGTCGCACATTGTCAGTTGTGTTTCTTTCCTCTGAAGTGCTGTTTTCCTGCAGATGCAAGCATCGTTATCTTGGAAAACTTTCATCTACAGTGCTGTGTTATCGCCGTGAGACCTGAAATTTCGTTTCTTAGACTGTCAGCTGTGTCCATTGCCGGCAGCCGCTGGTGAAGAAAGGTGGTCTGTACTTGCAGATTTCCAGACACGTGTACTTCAACTCTTTCTGTGCTACAAGTAAGACCGTCTGTGGATGGCTGTACGGTAAGACACTGATAAACCTGTACAAGAATCTGTACGCAGTTCATAATGTGATTTTGCCAACTTCTCCCTGGATTTTCAGTATGACTTGGCAAAGAAAAACTGCAGTTTTGTTGTTATCTGCTCTTTTTGAAGGTTAGTCTTGCATATTTGCAAAGGCCCTAGAACCTGCATTATCTGATAAGAAACTCAACCATTTCTTTTTAGTTTATTATGTGAATAATTTGTTTTTACTGTAAATTGAATTACATATATTACTGGTCAGATTTTTTTATTATATTGCTAAGTTAGGTTTAAGGGTTAAATCTGTTTAAACTGTGGGTTGTTATTGTAAACATGTAACTTTCTGGGAATTGTCTTAACACTCTCTGGTCAGAAGGATCAGAAAGTCTCTCTGTCTCTCCGTTATCGCAGTTGAAGGTTTTTTTTTTTTTTTTTAATGCTACAATGTACTGGGAAATGCGCCATGTTTTAGATGTAAACATGTACTGGGAAGAGTGCCATGATTATTGTAAACTATTCAAATGGTTTGTAGTTTTTTTTTTTCTGATGTTTCTATTATCTGTGTGCTTTGCAAGTCTTCACGATTGGTTGTAAACCAGAGCAAACTAATGAAATAACTTTGGGACTCCCGCAATGGCTATATTGTTTAATAGCAGTATTTTTTTTCCACTTGAAACTTCCTGGTTTCTGGTTCTGCAGCGACGGCTAGCAGACAAACTTGCCAATGAACAACCATTTTGCAGACACGTGAACAGAGAACCGGCAAGCGGTTTTTCACGTATCAGTGTTGCTGACATTGCAGTATGTAGCGCTATTACAGATGACTTTACTTTCTCTTTTATCTCCTTTTGAAGATATCTCTTTTGAAACCCCGTTTTGAACTTCGTGACGTTTCAGGCAGCTGGGAAACGGAATCATCTGTTTATTTTGCCCTGCTCATCTTTTGTTTTTTATTTGCCTTGTTTTTGCAGGAGACGTTTTACCGCTGTGGTTATGCAATTTGTCTTTTGGTTATTATTGTTTTTGGTACAAAAGTAATCTGTTTTAACTGTTTCAGGACTGGTACTGTAGGGATAGTTTAGGGAAAGATGTTGAGACTCCTGCCTGCTGAATTCATTTTATTTTATTTTGTTTTTGCAACCTGTTTTGGTATCTGTTCTGTATCAGAGGAGGGAGACGGTGTCCCTACTAGGGCACTATGATACAGCCTTCGATTAAATAAAGCTTTTCCTTTTTAGCCCTTATGGCAGTGTGTGTTTCCCCGGACACTATTTGAAATAATTAATGAATGCCTTGGCAGTTATCCCAGACACCAGGTGTTGCGCAGCGCTATCTTAACTTATTGTGTACGGTTGCACTCAGCCTGGTTTGTTTTCCTTTTATTGCAAGTGACTTCTTAACGAGATGGCAAGTACTGTATATCTGGGATCTGCAGACTTATTTTAGCAGTAGTGAAGTCACCAGGTTGGGTCCTGCTTACGACTGCATCTGAAGACACTCCCAGTTCCGGAGTTCCTGGTCCATGTCGTGTGTTCTTGGTGGGATATTCAGCTTGTAAAGTGAGAAGACATTCTCAACGAATGCATCTTATACAGTGGCCCCCTCTCAAGTCCAGGAAGTGGCTTCCTGTGTCGGTGAATCAAGAGTTTGCAACGCAGAGTCTTATTGGACAAATAGTGATATTGAAGAAAAGGACTTTTATGATTCAAAGTATTTTCTGAAAGAACAACAGAGACATTACAAAGAGATTATTGTATTAAGTAAATTCTAAATGGACTATTCATGTAAAATGCTTTTATATAGCATTTAAAATGTTTTTTTATGTATTTATAGTAAGACCTAGAAGGATGAGGTTAGTTTTAGATTAGTATTTTCCTGATATATATGTAATGACCTTTAGGTACTGAACCTCTACTTAATAAAGTATTTGAGAATTAGAGGTTCAGTATAGCAATCGTATATCTCCTCATCATCTTAAGAAGAGTATTAAGAAGAGTAGGTATATATTTAGTTTGTCTTAGAATATTTTTGAGAATATTTTTATTGCTATGCATATTTCCTAATCTGCTGTGGCAATTTATTAATGAAGCAGTATTGTATTCAGAATCATGAGGATGTTAGAAGGAATATCCAAATATTTTTGAGGCACACTTACACTTGATGGGAAAAATATTTTAAGTTATCAAAGTTTGTTGCTTGTCTTCCAACAGTGACAGCTCCTCAGCATGGAAGTTTACCAGGAGTTAGGCCTAAGATCTTTGAGGAGTTTTGTGACATATAGTCATATACAAACACAAATACAAACACAGAACCTAGAATAATAAAAGATATGGGTATGAAGATCCTATGTACAGGTTCTTATATTTCAGTAATTTACAAAGTAATGTCAGTTAATGGGAACTAAGTGTGTAGTTCTAGCTACCCTTTTTGGATGCCTCTAGTTCAGACCTAGGCATACCTAACCAGAGTTAAAGTGAAATAATTTAATGGTCATGCCTCAGAGAGTTTTGAGTAATTGGGTAATTGTATGTAGAATATATCCTGTCCTCAGTGAGTTTCTGAATCTCACATCTTAGCGGTTCAGTGTTTTTGCTGCAGCTCATTGTATTTGTTTACAAGCCAGACATTGCTGTTATCTGCCTCTCTTAAATATTGTCTGCTTGGTAATTTAGTTTTTGTGATTTGGCAAAAGTAGAGCACCTTTTGCATGTCTGTTCAGCTCCTCCAATCTTCTGTTCTCCTGATGTAGTTCTTGTAGGCTCGCCCCACGACAGCCATGTTTCTTCTTTTGTTGCAATAGGGCTGCAGATGTTTTTTTTAAGTTGTCCAAGTTGTTTTTGCATTGTTAATTTTGGACTGTGCATTTCGGGTTTTTCATGTGCAGAATGATCACATGTGTTTTGAGGTTCTTGTATGTTTTTCCTAAAACTGTGAACGTTTCTCTCTGCACTTCTAATTCTCTTTCTTAATCTCTTCAAACACTGGTTTACTCTTTGGTATATTGTGAAACAGTCTTCTGGTTTATTTTTGTTGAGCTGGTTTTTGTAATCTCCAATTTGAGAATTGATGTTTCGGTTAGTATTTTTTGTAGTGCAGAGTTTCCCAGAGGTTGGTTAGGTGCTTGCTATATAGCCCTGATGGATACCCTATAGTGAATTGAACTATTAATTTGTTGTCAATTTCAAACAGATCTTTAGGAAGAAAAAGGGATGTTTCCCCTCAGGATGAAGTCATAGTGACTGCTCTGTTTTTTTACTGAGGCAACTAGTGTGAATTGCAAGGTCCAGTAAACATAGTGTCAGCTTATGCAGTCAGGAACTGAATGGTTTTTAGATTTTCTCCTAGCAAAGGAAAATGCTGTATGCAGAGTACTAGTTGATTTTTGTTGTAATATGCTTGATAATAATGGAAAAATAGTGAAAGGCCAATTAGATAAAGTTAGTAACTGTACTTTAATTTCAAGTGAGAGTTATGTAAATTCCTTTTCAGCTTTCACTGATTCTTGTTCCTTCATTCTGGAATTCAGTATTCAGGCCTTTGCAAGGCCGGTTAGCATTTTTGTTTGGTATTTTGGTATGTTTCATTTTAGAAGTATTACTCCTCTATGTACTGACAATTTGTTTCTCTATGTCAGCACTGGTTTCTTTTTACCTCTTTACCTTTCACAGCTTTCTAAATCAGAAATCAGTAGGATCACTGACCCCTGCAATAATGTTATGGATTGGCCCAGAATCCAGTTGTATTTCCACTTCAATGGCAATATATGAGTTTCCTTACTTAGAAATGATTCTTTACAGAATCAGAGGAGGGACTGAAAGCATGTATATTAGTACGAGGTACCATACACTATTAGACTAACTAAAACTGAGAAAGAGTTAATTCTGTTCAGAACCTTGCTTAGAAATAAAACTTCATATATTAGCTTACTAGGTGAAGGTTTACATAAATAAAGAAAGGGCAGGTTGTACCCCAGCCTCTCTGACTCAGGGATACCAGATAGCAGTCTCAGAGTTATTAACTAAAATACTCTCAGGGTTAGTAATTAGTAGATATCAAGAGGTATTAGCAGTAAACAATTATGTCAATTAGGTCATTCTATATCTTGGATTCCTGTATGTCTCCTTATAATGGTCATGTAACAGTAAATAATTATGTCTCGGACTCCATTTATGTCTCCACATAATGACCCACACTGAATAAGTTGACCTACAATATGATACATACATGACGTAAAGTGAAATTATGCTGTATCATCTAAAAAAGCCTTATAAATAAAGTGAACCATGGCTAAGAAGTTAGAGTAAACAGGGAGAATGTGCTTCTCTCAGTTTCTCTCCACAAAGCTTTGGTGTATTTTTCTATAGAACTGTGTTGTATTTATTGCTGTATTTGATAACCTTCCCATTGTTTGTGAATGTAGTTATTTGTAGCTTCAAGAACCCAGTGAGGTTACTGGTGAGGAGAGAGTTAAGTAAGCTCTTCAGGTTGCACTAAGTTTTACATTATCTTTAGTGTACCTACAGGCCTAGGGCTGATCCCTGCTGGGAAAAATCAGGAATAGAAACAGAATTGCATGACAACACTAAAAATAGGCTGGCTAGAACTAGGTTCTCATGAGGAATAGTTTTTCCCCAAAAGGCCATGCCTCCCAATCCCAGAGACATTGGTTAGAGACCAGCACCCCCCCCCCCCCCCCAAAAATAAGCCTCCTTCTCAGAAGTGACCCTTGGATGCACCAGGAGTCCCAGGTAGGCCACTGGATAGCTCAAGCCAGAATAGGCATGGGATTGGTTTTAGGGTACAGGGCAGACAGAAATTACAGCAAGGATAGGAGTCCCTAGAGCACAAACAGGCCTTGTCATGGGAGCAAGAGTAGAGAGTAGACCAGTACCATAGCAATAGTTGAATTCTAGTAGCAGGATCTGGACTCTGGATAGGATCTTGAGTCTCTGAGGCACGTTTGGCAGGAATATCAAGTTCAGAAGATTTAGGAGGGTCAGAATCAGGATCAGGATCAAGGGTCTCCACAACACAACTACAATCTGGAGACTTGGCAGGATAAAGATTAGAGACAGGGCCAAGGGGTCAATGCATACAAACTTCACTGGAATCCTAGAATAAACAGAAAAAAGGAATACTGGAGAAGCCAAAGGCAGGGCTGGCACTACCATTAGGAAAACCAGGCGGTTGCCTACAGCGCTGGCCCTCGGGGGCATGCATTGCCATAACTGTCACCCCTCTCAGGGACAGACAGAGGTAGCAATGGCCGCAAACAGCCCTGCAGCACTTACCTTTAAACTTTGGTGTCTAAGGACTGTTTGCTTCTGCCCCTCCGATGCTAGATGCCAACTTCCTGATGCAACAGGAAGTTGGCATTAGATACTGGAGAGGGTACAGAAACAAACAACCGCATGGTGCCGAAGTTTAAAGGTGTCGTGGGGCTGTTTGCAGCTATTGCCATTTCTACATGTCCCAGAGAGGGGCGGCAATGGGTGCCGGGTGGGGGGAGGGTGCAAGGGATGAGGTTCACCTAGGACGCCACATCTCCTTCTGCTGGCCCTGGCCAAAGGGTTATCAGAAGGATAAAGATGTCCATGACAGGACCTATGGCAGACAGACTTATAAAGAACCATCTCAGATAATTTACAAGGGAAGGAATCTGAGACAGTGTGGGAAGAGCCAGGACTCACTGGCAGGACAGTAAGGGCAGAACCATAGGGGCTGATTTGTTACCATTCTTGGAGCTGTGGACTTGAGATGTCACTCAGGGGGCACCAACTTGGGAACACAGTTCAAATGAGAGAAGATAGTCAAATGCCTCCCCAGGCTCTTCAGCCAGCAGGAACACAAACAAAATTGTTGATGTACTTAGTGCAGAAAGTGAGCACTCTAAAATTGATGTTGTCATCCACTTGGGTACAAACGACCTGGCTAGAAACAGTGCCTCTGCAGTTCAAAGGGACTTCCAAACTCTGGGAGAGAAACTCAAGCCCATTGTTAACACTGTAGCATTCTCAGAAGTTCTGCCTGTTCTTGGTAAGGGGGCAGAAAGGCTGCATCGCATAAACAGCTTTAATACATGGCGCCAGACCTGGTGCAAACAAGAAGGCCTCAGATTTATAGGCGACTGGGGAAACAGATGGACCAACAAGAGACTATACTGTGCTGATGGACAACATCTCTCTGCCGCAGGGAAAAGAATCATAAGTGAAAAAAAATCAGGCAGTATGTGGATATGCATTTAAACTAGAAAAAGGGGGTGACGGATGGGGAAGGACAAGTTTAGGACGTCACTCCCAGCAAAAGCAGAACAGCCACACGTTTAAATCACACAGCAACGACAAGTGGGAAGAAGTGGGCAGAACAAAATACATGCAAGCCAGTTAAATGCTGGAAAGCAATGAGCACAAATGCTCGAAGCTTAGCCAACAAAGTTCCGGACCTGGAAGCCCTAATCGTGGAAATGGACTTGGACATTGTGGTCATTACAGAAACATGGTTTAATGAATCGCATGAATGGGATATAGCCATAGCTGGCTATAATCTATTCAGAAGAGACAGAGAAAGTGGAAAAGGAGGAGTAGCAGCCTTGTATGTAAAACAATATTAAAGCTACTGAAATGCAGGGGGCATGGGGAAAAGAAGAAGCGCTCTGGATTGTGTTGGAAAGAGAAGATGGCACAGTCATCCATACTGCTGTAATCTACAGAACTCCGACTCAAATCGAAGAAATAGATAACAAATTGATTATAGATATTGCCAAGATAGCCACAAAGGGAGAAGTGATCATACTGGGTGACTTTAATCTACCTGATGTGAATTGGATTACTCCTTCTACGAATCTGAAAAGAAGCAAAAAAATTGTGGATGCTTTCCAGGATGCGTTACTTAGACAAATGGTGATGGAACCAACCAGGGAAAGCTCAATGCTGGATTTAGTGCTCACCAACAGTGATATCGTGTTGAATATCCAGGTGGGTGCCCCCTGTGAGCAGCAGCGATCATCACACAGTGTGGTTTGATATCAAAGCCAAGGTGCAGTCCAATCATAGCAAGCCCAAAGTCCTAAACGTCAAAAACACTGACTTCAGTAAAATGGCCAAGTACCTGAATGAGGAGTTGGCAGGGTGGGAGGGGATAAGGGAAGTGGAATTGCAATGGGCTAAACTAAAGGTGGTGATAAAAGGGGCAACAAATAAATATGTAAGGAAAGAAAATAAAAACAAGAGGAGAAGGAAACCTATTTGGTTCTCCAAAGACGTGGCTGCTCAAATAAAGGCAAAAACCACAGCTTTCACAAAATTCAAAAGCTTGCAAACAAAGGAACACAGAAAGGAATACAGGATCAAACTAAAAGAGACAAGAAGAGAAATAAGGAAAGCAAAATCAAAGGTAGAGGAAAAGATGGCTAAAGAGGTGAAGTGTGGCAACAAAACTTTCTTCAGATATATTCGGGAGAGGAGGAAAATCAGAGGTGGACTTGCAGGACTCAGAAGTGCTGGGAATGAACTCATGGAAAGTGACATTGAAAAAGCGAAATTGCTAAACAAATACTTCTGCTCTGTTTTTACTAAAGAAAAGCCTGGAGAAGGACCACCTGTGACTCCCAAATATAAAAATGGAATGAAGTAGATACCACACCATTCACAGAAGATGATGTGTTAGAACAACTTGCAAAACTGAAAGTGGGCAAGGCCATGGGACCGGATGGGATACATCCCAGGATACTGAAAGAGCTCAGAGAGGTTCTTGTAGGGCCGCTAAAGGATGTTTTCAACAGATCCTTGGAAACAATTGAAGATCCTCAGGACTGGAAAAGGGCCAATGTGGTACCTCTTCACAAAAGTAGTGACAGGGAAGAAGTGACAAACTACAGGCCCGTGAGCCTTACCATGGTGGCAGGAAAAGTAATGGAGGCACTCCTGAAAGAGCGAAAAGTGGACTTTCTCAAAACCAACAGCTTGCATGATCCGAGGCAACATGGTTTTACCAAAGGACGATCTTGCCAAACGAATCTGATTGAGTTCTTTGACTGGGTGACCAGAGAACTAGATCAGGTGCATTTACCTGGATTTCAGCAAAGCCTTTGATACTGTTCCTCATAGGAGGCTTATCAAACTCAGTAGTTTTCTCAAGGTGATGAACTGGATCAGAAATTGGTTAAGAAACATAGAAATATTACGACAGAGAAAGACCACATGGCCTAACTAGTCTGTCCTTCCATGTCAACAACTACAACAGTCCCCTTTTTTCCTTTAGAGATCCTCTGTGTTTATCCCACGCTTCTTTGAATTCAGATATTGTCCTCATCTCTACCACCTCCACTGAGAGACTATTCCACGGATCCACCACTCTTTCCGTAAAGAAATATTTCCGCATATCATTCCTGAATCTATCCCGCTTCACCCTCATCCCATGTCCCCTCATAGCAGAACTTGCTTTCAATTGAAAAAGGCTCTCCCCCTGTAAATTTATGCCACGGAGGTATGTAAACATCTCAATCATATCACCTCTATCCCGCTTTTCCTCTAAGGTGTACATATTAAGATCCTTAAGTCTGTCCTCATATGCTTTATAATGAAGACCACTAACCATTTTAGTAGCCACCCTCTGTACTGACTCCATCCTGTTTATATGCTTTTGAAGGTGCAGTCTCCAGAATTGCACACTATACTCCAAATGAGGTCGCACCAAAGATTTATACAGAGGCACTATCACCTCCTTTTTTGTGCTAGCCATTCCTCTTCCTTTCTGCTGGTAATTCCTCTTTGTATGCAACCCAACATCCTCCTGGCTTTTGCCACCGCCTTGTTGCACTGTTTTGCCACCTTGAGATCCTGAGTGGAGGAATAGCCTAGTGGTTAGAACACTGGCTTGGTAACCAAGCAACCAGGGTTCAATTCCCACTAGCATTCCTTGTGGCCTTGGGCAAGTCACTTAACCCTCCATTGCCTCGGAAGAAAGGCCTGGCAATCTACTTCCGGTGACACTGCCAAGAAAACCCAGGAGCTTCTGGGTCGCCAGGAGTCAGGACTGACTCAAAGGCACACATTGCATTTTTGATCCTCAGAAATAATCACACCAAGGTCCTTCTCCTGGTCCATGCACACCAACCTCTCGCACCCTATCTCATATATTTCCCTTGGATTTCTGTTTCCCAAGTGCATGACACTGCATGGAAGTGTCTGTCTTTTTGCAGATGACACGAAAATTTGCAATAGAGTGGACTCCCCTGAGGGAGTGGATAACATGAGGAAAGATCTACAAAAGCTGGAAGAATGGTCTAATGCTTGGCAGTTAAGATTTAATGCAAAGAAGTGCAGTGTCATGCACTTGGGAAGCAGAAATCCAGGAGAAATGTACACGACAGGGGGCGAGAGGTTGGTGTGCACGGACCAGGAGAAGGACCTTGGTGTGATTATTTCTGCAGATCTCACGGTGGCAAAACAGTGCATCAAGGCAGTGGCAAAAGCCAGAAAGATGTTGGGTTGCAGACAAAGAGGAATTACCAGCAGAAAGGAAGAGGTACTAATGCCACTGTATAAGTCACTTGTGAGGCCTCACTTGGAATACTGTGTTCCGTTTTGGAGTCCATATCTTGTAGAGGATATAAAAAGACTGGAAACTGTACAGAGGAAGGCAATCAAAATGATTTGGAGCCTGCATCAGAAGCCTTATGAGAAGAGACTTGAAGACCTAAATATGTACACTCTGGAGGAGAGGAGGATAGGGGAGATATGATTCAGACCTTTAAATACTTAAAGAGAAATAATGAACAAACAAACCTCTTCCAAAGACGGGGAAGCTGTAAAACTAGAGGGCATAACATGAAGCTGCAAGCGGGTAAATTGAAAGGCAATGTCAGGAAAGCACAGTTACTTACCTGTAACAGGTGATCTCTGGGAACAGCAGGAATAAGTCTTCACATATGGGTACGTCAGTACCGACTGAGCCTGCGCGGGAACGCTCTCCAGTGTCTCAAAAGAAAGCTTTTGAGAGCATCCCACACACATGCGCACTGCCTTCCCGCCCAAATACTTCCCTCACATCAGTTGGGTTTGTAGCTGAGACCAAAGGAGGGAAGTAAACAAATTATAGAGAGAGAGCACCTCCTAGGGGAGGTGGGTGGGTTGTGAAGACTTATTCCTGCTGTTCCCAGAGATCACCTGTTACAGGTAAGTAACTGTGCTTCTCCAGACACAAGCAGGAATGAGTCTTCACATATGGGGACTCCCAAGCTGAGATGCCTGGGAGAGGCCCAGCATGTAGCAAAAACTAATGGATGGGACATGCTTCCTCCTAAGGACCTCAGGCATCCAAGGGACGGAGGGTAGGAGTTGAGCTAACAGTGTAAAAATGATGTGCTGTGGACAGCTGAACTAAACAAGGAAAACAGAAAAAAATGTCCTTGTGTAGAGATAACTGTTAGTAAGAATAGGAAGTCCCAACTCTTGAAAAGGGATGTCATCCAAGTATCACAAACAAAATACACATATGGGGAAGTAGACATGGGTCTGTTGTAAAGAACCATCACATTGTCCTCATATAGAATTCCCTTACCGTGAGGAGTAGAGGGAATTGAAATTTGCCATTTAGACAAAGATAGAAAATATCATTGTCTAGGAGTAACCCCAGGGAACTGGGGAGTTTATAAGAAGTTGGGACCCATGAGAGAAGATAAACTTCTCTGTAGTCTACAGTTGAAGATATTTCTGTCCCTAGAGCAGGATGGTACCTTGGGAAAGAAAAGAAAAGAGAAATCTGACTAGTCTGGATGAAAAGGTAAAAAACCCTTTACAGAAAAGGAGATGGGTTCCTAAAACCCCTTTATCCAGACAAGAATACCGTATTGGGCGATTAGCCCCCAATTTCTGAAGATCAGTAATGTGTGTTGCGTAAGTGATAGCACATAGGCTAACAACTTAGCTAGAAAGCTTCAGATGTAAGGTAACCTGATTTTGATAGAAAAAAAGGTTACGGTAAAGAAAGAATTTCCTATCTTTACCACATAAATTGGATGTCCATTTGAGACTTTATGGTATGCTGAGAGTACTGACATGGACAGTTAGAATATTTCAGGGTCAGATTGTATAAGGAGACTCGTCTAACAAGAAGAAGGGTTAAGACCTTCTTACGAATAGTTAGTGGGAATCACTTATTAGTCAAGGTATAAGAATCTTATGCAAGATTTAGTGGAAACCAGTAAGGTGCTTCTTACCCTTGACAAGAGGTCTAGGTCTTAAAAGACTAGTCCTCAGAGAACTAGGCCTTGAAACGTACCCGAAGGAGTGCAAAGGAGATCTTTAATCCTAAGATAAAAGATCTGGATCCTTTTATCCCTTCAGGATAGAAGCTGGAAGAAATAACGCAATGTAAGGGAATCCCTTGTCTGACTCTCTATGAGAGCAGTATGAGTATCATGCGTTCTTTGTTTCTGGTAGACTTCAAAGAGATAGTGAGAAAACAATTTTCAGTAGATGAGGATCAACTAAAATAATTAGGAATGCATCCCTGTGGTGGAAGTTCCTTTAAGGATATGGAACCTAGGGAGTGGTGCTATTCCTTAACTTGAAGTTGTCTAGGCCCTGGCTCCCTTTCCTTAAAGGAAAAAATTTTAAGGAATATGGTAAAATAGGAACAAACAGCCATGTGGGAGCATGAATGAGCAGGGCCTACCAGTCAAGGTCGTCTGACCACCTGGAAGTTCCCTACCAGGGGTGGACTACTATGCTCTCTGACAAAGGCCCATAGTTGCAGAGCTTCATTGCAGAGAGCATGTTATAGGTTACTTAGGCAAGATCCGGCTGTTGAGTGGCCAGTCTGCAACTCAATCAATTCTGTTAGGACAGAAGTGAAGATGGTAAAAATAGTGATAGGCTTTTTTTTTTTTTTTTTACCTTGCAATGATAAATTAAACAGAGGTATTCAAAAACTGTTGTGGAGCCATCTGTCAAAGACAGCAGAAAAGAGGTCCCATGAAGATTAAAAAAAGGACTAACAGACATTATTAGGAATGATGAAACTAAATTCCTGTCTGATGAGCTGTCATAAAGGAGTATTTGAGAGGTCAGCTCTAAAAACACAAGCAGTGTAGAAAAAAGGCCGAAACCCATGTGAGCTATCTGTTCAAGAAGCTCATCTAACCCACCTGGTGGGTTCTTCATATTTGTATTATGGAGGGTTTAGATGCCTTTTGAGCTGACTTTACTCAAAATGTATAGAGGACAATCTGGTAGGGGCTTTCAGAATGCTAGATTGCATCCTGTAAAAACCCCCAGTACAGAAATACCCCAACAGGAAAAAAACTCTGTATTGAGAAGATTTACTGGAGTAGGAATTTTATATAGCTTCAGAAGCAGCTCTCCAGTTGAATAACATTCAAGTTGGAGACTGGATGTCCCAACTAAAAGGAAAAAATAATGGAGTTGAAAAACTTACAATTTAGTAAGTTCTTATAGAGTCCTCTGTAGTCAAGGTGTTACAGGTAACTGTCAAAAAAGGTGAAAGTTATCACTCACCTTGTTAAGTTTCGTGATTGTTCTTCCCTTCTTTTTTTTTTTTAAATAGGGAAGTAGAAACTTATTACCTATAGGCCTGAAATATCTCAAGAGCTCTTCGAGCTGTCAGAGTAAAGTTCTCTTAAATAAGAGTCATACCTAGAGGCAACTCAGTGTGGTCTCAGCATAGATGAGAGTCAAACTAGATGGCTCTTTTGCTAAAAAGGCATATTTACAGGTTCTAAAACCTCATAATGGCAGAAATAAAATCAGAAACCCTGTAATTACTGGGTTTACTGAATCTGCTGAGGTTTCTGTTGTCTTAGCCTGGTTGGATGTTGCCCTTGTTGGGAAACATCTGTCTGAGGGGAAGACTATGGGTAAAACTTTTTCCCCCAAGAGGAATAAAGTTTTTTAGAAGATCCATTATCAGCTGGAACAGAGGGAAGTTTTGACAAGTCCCTTAAGGTAGCAGTATCAGTGTCTAACTGACTAGCTTGAAATAGGCAGTCCTTGTTGAAGAGATGTTCTCCAGTACAAGGACTATTTCCCAGCTTTTCTTTTACCCATTTGTCCAAACCTGAAGCTTGGAGCCAGGCTAAACGTCGTGCCCCTATGGCTATAGCAGAAGATCTGCTAACAGATTCAAAAGAATCCTGGGAAGCACGATGAAGAAATGTAGAAATATCATGAGCATGATTGACTAGTGATAAATAGTCAGCTCTTTTATGTTCTTGAAGGAAAGGGTACAAAAGTTTCAAACTTTTGGCAACCTGTTCCAGAGAGAATCCCATATAGAAAATATATGAAATGATTCTTGCTGAAAGCATAGATGCTTGGAAGCATCGACGCCCAAAAGCATCTAAGGTTCTAGACTCACGACCTGGCGGATAGGAGGAGTGTTTTTTTGCACTCCTAACATGCCTCATTGCTGATTCCACTACTATAGAATGATGAGGAAGTTGAGTCTTTTGAAATCCTGGAGAAGGTGGCACTTTATAGTGTCAATCCTTTTGGAACATGGAGATACCGTTAAGGGAGTTTTCCACATTCTAAATAACAAATCCTGTAGGATGTGGTGTAGGGGAAGCATGATTGCCTCCTCTGGAAACCAGGGGGAATGCAGAATTTCTGAATCCCTTGGTATAGACTCCTTCCCAGGTATAGAGATGGCGAGTATTCTTGCCATATCAAGTAGAAAAACTTGAAAAGAGTTCTCCTCTAATAGAAATTCTCTGCAATGAGGAGTAAAGCACAGTTACTTACCTGTAACAGGTGATCTCTGGGAACAGCAGGAATTAGTCCTCACATATGGAATAAGTCCTCACATATGGGTACGTCGGTACCGACGGAGCCCGTGCGGGAAAGCTCCCCAGCTTCTTAGAATAGAAGCTTTTGGGACCTCCCACTGCACATGCGCACTGCCTTCCCGCCTTCCTGAACAGCTCTCCTCAGTTTCGAGTTTATAGCTGAGTCAACAGAGAGAGGACAGGAAGATAGATAGATAAAAGATACAACTCCTAGGGGAGGTGGGTGGGTTGTGAGGACTAATTCCTGCTGTTCCCAGAGATCACCTGTTACAGGTAAGTAACTGTGCTATCTCCAGGAACAAGCAGGAATAAGTCCTCACATATGGGGACTCCCTAGCTTAGATGCATGGGATCCCCTGTAAAGGTTCGCCATCTTCGTATGGATCTCAGGCATCCATTCTGGGAAGGTGGGCAGGAGTTGTTTAGGAATGGAACAGGTGCTTGAGGACAGCCTGGCCAAACAAGGCATCCCGGCGGGAGTCCTTGTCCAAACAGTAATGGGCTGTGAAGGTATGAACCGAGGCCCAGGTAGCGGCTCGACAGATCTGATCTATGGAAACAGAGTGCAGATGAGCCATAGAAGTTGCCATGGCCCTCACATTGTGAGCAGTGACATGGCCTTCCAGAGAAATGTTTTTGCTCTGGTAAGCAAAAGAAATACACTGAGCAATCCAATTGGAAAGTGTACGCTTGGAGACTGGAAGTCCCAAATGGGAAGGATCAAAGGCCACAAAAAGTTGAGAAGACTTTCGATGTGGCTGAGTCCTATTAAGGTAAAAAGCGAGAGCTCTTTTACAATCCAGAGTATGAAGGTTCCTCTCTGCATTGGATGCATGAGGAGCTGGAAAAAAGACAGGTAGATATACCTCTTGATTAAGATGAAAGGGCGAGACCACTTTAGGCATAAAGTGGGGATTCGTCCTAAGGACCACCTTATCATGATGAAATCTTGTGTAAGGTGGATTAGCCACTAAAGCCTGCAGCTCACTGATGCGGCGAGCCGAAGTGACTGCAATGAGGAAGATGACCTTCCAGGAAAGAAATTTCAAGGAGGTGGAAAACATTGGCTCAAAAGGTGGCTTCATAAGTTGACCGAGCACTAGATTCAAATCCCATGCGACCGGGGGTGGTCTGATGGGAGGTTTAGTGAGAGTCAGGCCTCTCATGAATCTTGCAACAAGAGGATGAGAGGAGATAGGTTGTCCATTTATATGTTTCAAGGATGCTGCAATAGCACTTAAATGGACTCTTACCGAATTCGTCTTGAGGCCTGCATTGGATAGATGCAGGAGATAATCAAGAAGAGAATTCAAAGGAAGTGCCAGAGGGTCAAGACCCTGCTGAGCACACCAAATGGAAAAACGTTTCCATTTGAAAGCATAGGAACGCCTGGTAGAGGGTTTCCTAGAGGCAGAAAGGATATCTTTCACTGGTTGGGAAAGATGAAAGTCTTGAAGGCTTAAGCCTTCAGTAACCAAGCACTGAGGTGAAGGGATTTGGGGTTTGGGTGCCACAAAGTCCCCTCCTCCTGAGACAGGAGGTCTGGCGCAGCTCCCAGATCCAAGTAGGATCCCTGGGAGAGCTGTAGAAGTAGAGGGAACCACACTTGGCGTGGCCAGCGTGGAGCTATGAGGATCATAGTTCCATGATCCCTCTGGAGTTTGAACAGAGTCTTGGGAATCAAAGGAATGGGTGGAAAGGCATATAGGAATGCCTGATTCCAATTCAGGAGAAAGGCGTCCGTAGCCTGAGCTCCCTGACACGGAGTTCTGGAACAGAACCGGGGAAGTTTGGCATTCCACGGACTTGCAAAGAGGTCTATGTCCGGGGTCCCCCATTCCTGAAAGATTCGGTTTATTTGGTCCAAATGTAGGGACCATTCGTGTGGCAGCAGAACTCGACTGAGCCTGTCTGCCCGAGAGTTTTGAACTCCTGGGAGATACACTGCTAGCAGGTGAATCTGATGCTCTCTGGCGAAGGCCCATAGTCTTAGAGCTTCGTTGCAAAGCGACAGAGAGCCCGTCCCTCCTTGTTTGTTTATGTAAAACATGGCCACCTGATTGTCCGTCTGAACTAGGACAGTGAGGTTGGCTAGGAGGGAGTGGAAGACCTTGAGGGCAAGGTAAATTGCTCGCAGTTCCAGAAGATTGATATGAAGGGTGGTCTCCTGTAGAGACCAAGTGCCCTGAGTGGAGAGAGTTTGCAGATGGGCTCCCCACCCTGTTTGGGAGGCATCTGTTGTGAGGGTTGCTTGGGGTAGCAATGGTTGAAATGGAGCCCCCAACAACAGATTCTTGGTGGAAGTCCACCAGTGGAGGGACCAAAACAGACGATCGGAGGTTTGTATTTGGTCTGAGAGCGCTCCTGACGCCTGAGTCCACTGAGTGGCCAGGGTCCATTGAGCTGCTCTCATATGAAGACGAGCATAGGGCACCACATGCACTGTGGAGGCCATATGACCCAGTAGGCGTAGCATTTCCCTGGCTGTCAAGTGAGTGCTGGACTGAGCTTGGGAGGCCAAACTCAGGAGGCGCTGGCCTCGAACATGTGGAAGGTAGGCCCTTGCAGTGATGGTGTCCAACTGGGCCCCTATGAATTCTAGAGATTGAGTAGGGATGAGTTGGGACTTGGGAAGGTTTACTACCAGTCCCAGATACTGCAAAAGGCTCCTTGTGTGGTCCAGGGAAATCTGGGCCTGTGACTGAGTTGGAGCTCGGATGAGCCAGTCGTCCAGATATGGGAAGACAAAGATTCCCATGCCTCTTAGAAATGCGGCTACGACTGCCATGCATTTTGTGAATACTCTTGGAGCAGAGGCTAGACCGAAGGGGAGTACTCTGTATTGGAAATGTTTTCCCTGAAACAGAAAGCGAAGATACTTTCTGTGGGATGGATGGATGAGTATATGTGTATACGCATCCTGTAGGTCTAGAGAACAAAGCCAGTCCTGACCCTGGAGGTAAGGAAGGAGAATGCCGAGAGACAGCATTTTGAATTTCTCCTTGAAGAGAAATTTGTTCAATTCTCTCAGATCTAGGATTGGTCTGAATCCCCCTGTCTTCTTTGGAATGAGAAAATAAGGGGAGTAGAAACCGGACCCTTGTTGAGGAAGAGGAACCTCTTCTATGGCCCCTTGGGCAAGAAGAGAGGAAACCTCTTGACCCAACAGGGTTAGGAGAGATGGGGGAGAATTGAATGGTCTCACCATATGATGGGGAGGAAGGCTGGAGAAATGAAGTTTGTAACCCTCTCGAATGATAGAGAGGGTCCATTGTTCTGTTGTGATTTGTTCCCATCTGGGAGCAAAGTGAACCAACCTTCCGGGTATGGTGAGAGGTTCTGGTTGTGTTAGAACCAGAAGTGGCAAGTTCCCTAGGAGCAAGTCAAAACCCCTGAGGGGTTGGAGCCTGCTGAGCTACAGTAGCTGCTGCAGGCTTAGCTCGTGCTTGTTTGGATTGCTGACGCTTAGCAGTATAGCGAGGTTGAGAAGACTGCTGGCCAGTATTTGAAGCAACTCTGGCCTTCTTATAGTAAGGCCTTTTAAAAGACTTTTTCTTAGTAGGAATTGAAGTGGACTTTGAAAGTCTTTCCAAGGTGGCATTTTCAGCATCCATCTGGGTGGCTTTGATTTGCCACTCTTCCCCAAATAAGTTCTCACCTGTACAGGGCAGATTCCGTAAGCCATCTAGAACCCAAGGTTCCAGATCAGAGGCCTGGAGCCAAGCAAGACGTCGGGCTGCAATAGCAATGCCCGAAGCCCTACTGGCTCCCTCAAAGGAATCATATGCTGCCCTATTAGAGAACTTAGAAACCTCTAAGAGTTGTTTCACTAGGGAAAGGAATCCCTGCTTTTTATCCTCAGGGATAAAGGGGGCAAAATGCCGCACCTTTTTGGCAAGTTCCTCCAGGAACATGCCCATATAGAGACTGTAGGAATTAATCCTGGCTATAAGCATACTAGCCTGGAAAATTTTCCTACCAAAAGAGTCCAAAGTCTTACATTCCCGTCCTGGAGGGGTGGAAGAGTGCCTTTTGGTACTCCTAATCTTCTTCATTGCAGACTTCACCACAATAGAGTGGTGGGGCAATTGAGTCTTTTGGAAACCAGGAGAAGGAGGGACCCTATACATGGTGTCCAACCTACGGGAATAAGGAGACAAAGTCAAAGGATTTTCCCAGAAATCCATCAGTTGTTCTTGAAGGATTTCATGGATAGGCAGGGTAACTGCCTCCTTAGGGGCCTTTGAGTATCCCAAAATATCCAGTTTTTTGGATCTGGGTTCCTTTTCAGAGGATGTGGTAATAGAAAGGGCTGTAGCCATATCTAAAACAAAGTCCTGGAAGGACAAATCCTCTGGAGGGGACATTCTCCTTTTAGGAGAAGAGGGCTCCTCAGGTAAGTTGAGTGAAAACTCAGCAGAATCATCAGAGGAGTGAAAATCCTCAGAGGAATCGGTGCTTTCCTCTAACGCACGATACGCGTACCGATCGGTATCGATATCGGGCGTATCGGGTATGGAACCGGTATGGAGCGAAAGCCCATACGGTACCGACTTGCGTTTAGAGGTGGACGGCCTCGATACCGGCATGGCGGACGATACCGGTATCGGGCCCGGAACCGCTGAAAGCGGAACCGATGGCGTTGCAGCTTTAATGAAAGCCATGACGGCCTGCTGCATGGACTGTACAGTATCGCCCATGGACGCCATAGCTGCCTGGATGTCGGTACCGGAGTGACCCGGTACCCCAGAGCAGGCTAACAGGTGATCTGTCGAGGCCGTAGCATCGATATCAACCTGAGACCCCTGAATTGGCGTTTTTGGAAGTTGGACTTCCCGCCGGGGTTGTTTGGCTGGGGCAGGGTCCTCAAGTTCTAAGCTAAGAGCCTCTCGATGCTTTGAAGGAGATTTGCTCTTTGAGGACTTGCCCACAGAAGGTTTGGTTACCTGAGATCCATCCGGAGAAGAAGACCTGGATGACTGTGATGCTGTATTCTCTGAAGCAAACAGCACATGGAATTTGTTGGCCCGGTTCTGCAGCCCACGTTTAGACATGTGGGAGCAAGATGGGCAGTCCGGTATGGAATGGTCAGGCCCCAAACATTTCAGACACCATTCATGGGTGTCTGTGACTGAAATAACAGCATTACATTTGGTACACTTCTTAAATCCAGGGGCTGGCTTCTCCATGAGGAGAAATTGAGTAGGCCGAGAGGCCTCTCTGAAGTGACCAAAAAGCTAAAAAATAAGAAAAAAGAATTATAATTTTTTAAAGAAAGAAAGAAAAGACCGGCGATACCGGTATCGGTATGGGGAAGGCAGGTACGCGGTCTAAAGAAACAAATAAAATAACAATTTCTTCAGCGGTGACAGGAACACGACCTGCTGGCTCCGCGGAAAAAGAGAAACTGAGGAGAGCTGTTCAGGAAGGCGGGAAGGCAGTGCGCATGTGCAGTGGGAGGTCCCAAAAGCTTCTATTCTAAGAAGCTGGGGAGCTTTCCCGCACGGGCTCCGTCGGTACCGACGTACCCATATGTGAGGACTTATTCCATATGTGAGGACTTATTCCTGCTTGTTCCTGGAGATCAACTGGACCTGTTGAAAATTCAGGTACGGTACCGATAGATGCATCTGCAACATCGGGCTTAGGAAATCGGGGAGGATGATGCACCGGATCCTCTGGAACGAGGTGCGTTCGATACTCCTCGATGTCGATACCAAGAGGAGTCGGTACCGAATCTTCCAGGCTAGATAGCGATTCCAGGCTCGGCATCGAAGGAAGCGAGCCTGTTGGAAGAGGCATCAAAGTCATCGACGTCGGTACCGATGTCAGTCCCGGCATCTGCATCGATGACCAATCCGGTACCGGGGATGACGCCGATGTCGGTACCTGTACCGATACCGGAACCGGTGCTGGCACCGAAGACGATACCCGCACCGGCATCAACACCGATACCGGTGGTCGAAGAACGGTCTGCGGCGACTCTAACGGTACCGAAGTAACTGAGAGATACGCCCGACTACGTTCCATGGTGAGGAGTTTTTCATCCAACACCATAGTCCATGCCAAGGTATCAGTAGCACTCGAAGCGGTCCGGACCACCGAGCATGGCCCAGGTGCATCTACGGAGGTAAAAACCTCGAGAGCAACCTGGGATCCCGTTAATGCTTTGGAGCCCGAAGACTCCCGCCGGGATTGAGCCATAGTGTCCTCGAGGGCAAGCCCAGAGGCATCTCGATGCTTAGCAAGAGATCTACCTCTCGAGGACTGGCTAGTCTTAACAGACTGTTTGGTTACCTGACCGTGGGAAGGAGAAGAGATTCTGCCTGGTGATCTCATGGTAGATGTAGATCCGGTACCAAGTTGTACTCGGTTCTGAAGATCTCTTCTGGTTACATTCCTACAAGAAAAACAGACTTTAGGACAATGGTCAGGACCTAAACAAGGCAGACACCAAAACTGAGCGTGAAACTTAAGTGTACCGCCACAGTTTGAACATTTCTTAAAGGTAGTGGCTGGTCTTTCCATAATGGAAAAATGGAGGCCTAGTGGCCAGAGGTCAGGCACTAAATGAGAAAAAATTCTTCAGGAAAAAATAAATTTTCAAAGAAAAAGAAAGAAAAACACCGGCGGTATCGGTGGGCGTCGGGTGGAGGCAGGCGCAACCACAAAAAATAAAAATGATAACTTTTCTGCGGTGACAGGGACACGTCCTGTCGGCTCCGCGGAAAACGAAAGACTGATGTGAGAGAAGTATTTGGGCAGGAAGGCAGCACGCATGCGTGTGGGATGCTCTCAAAAGCTTTGAGATGCTGGAGAGCGTTCCCGCGCAGGCTGCGTCGGTACCGACGTACCCATATGTGAAGACTCATTCCTGCTTGTTCCTAGAGATACATTTTTTCACTGAAAGGGTGGTGGATGCTTGGAATGCCCTCCCGATGGAAGTGGTCGGGGCAAATACAGTGACGAAATTCAAAATGGCATGGGACAGACACAGTGGATCCCTTTAAAGCAACAGGATAAAATCAAAATAAAGTTAACTAATTTCTCAACAAACAGGGGTGTCCTACATGGAGCGTTCACCCCTAAACAAAGACATGGGGAGGGGTGGCCTGCACGGAGCGGAAGGTGCACCTACTCTTGCCATCTTAATGGGCAGACTAGATGGACCATACTGGTCTTTATCTTCTGTCATTCACTATGTTACTATGTTTAAGGGAGGAGTCAGCTACGCTGGCACATCTGACTGCATAGAAGAGCCCTTATTTATCTGAGGGGAGATGGCAGCAGGGAGAAAACACTGACTTTCTTTCCTGAGACAGGGTGAGTGTGCCGGACAGATTTGTAACATTTGTGGTCCTGTGGACTAGTGCCAATGTTCCTGACTCTTCCCCTGGATGAAGTTTGAACATCTGAGATCTGTCCACCTGACTGTACTGAACGGTCCCTATTTAGCTGAGGGGAGATGCTGGCAGCAGCTCGCCTATTGGAGAGCCTTGTGGAGAAAAAGACTGAGTTTCTGATTCCTGTTATTTCAGACTCGGTCAGTTATTTGGCAGATTCTAATGTTTTTTTTTGTTTTGTTTTTTTTAAGGTAGACAGTACAGGAAATGAATTTTGTGTATTTTATGTAATAAAGGCTTGGTGATGTACAGTAAAGTCAACTGTGTCTTTTAAAGGAGCCATGGCCAACCTTCACTCCACAGCAAATACAGTAAATCTGCTCTAATTTATGATCATACTGAGGATAAAGCTTAGATCTATTGTTAATTACCGAAACTTGGTTCTCTAAGGGGAAGGGGTGTAATTTTATCTCAATTTTGTCCTGGTGATTATAGTTTATTTTGTAGTGATAGGTTAGGAAAACAGGGAGAGGGTGTGGCAGTCTTTGTTAAAAGCTCTGGAGTCCGGGCCGGCCCGGGGGTTTCTGCCACCTTAGGCAGACCCTCCATGTTGCCCCGCCACCCCCAAAGACGGTGGAACCACCCGGCCTGCCATACTGCGCCCCCCCCCCCCCGGCATCCATCTACTCACCTGGGGGAGGGGGGTGGCATGGTGATGCCTCCACTGTGTTGAGCTTTAAAGTGTCTGCGCTAGCATGTTCATGGCCTGCCACTCCTGCCCCCCTCTGATGCAACTTCCTGTTGGAGGGGACAGGAGCGTCGGAATTTGTGTTGAAGAGGGGGCAGGAACTTCAGGCTGTAAGTGCGGGTACTTTAAAGCCCAATTCTGCGAAAGCATGGCAGTGCAGCTCCCTCTCCCTCAGGTGAGAAGATGGATGCTGGGGGAGGATGGGCATAGCAGGCCAGGTGGTGATGAACTGTCGCTTTGCTGGGAGGAGGACAGATGCTGCCCACTGGGGCCAGCTGCTCTAGGTGACCAACTAGTTCACCTAGTGGACACGCTGGCCCTGTCTGGAGCTTGGCAAGTGGTTAAAGTCGATTTTTTCATGGGGATGGGAGCATTGATATTAAGTGGAGTGGAGGAGTAGCCTAGTGGTTGGGGCAAGGTACTTCAGGCCGGAAGGTCGGGGGTTCAAATCCCACTAGAGGACAGCAACCTTGGGCTGGAAGGACTGGGGTTTCTAGTCCCACAGGTGCTCCTTGTGGTCTTGGGCAAGCCACTTAATCCTCCATAGCCCATGTTCCCTGTAAAATAGTTATCTCCAAGTTATAATGCCCTGTTCAATGTAATTTCAGTTTGTTCAATGTAAACCGCACTGATGCAGAATAGCGCGGTATATAAGAGAATGTAAATAAATAAATAAGTGATAGTAGCAATAAGAAAGTGGGGATTTTGTTGGTATATGTGCCATCCAAAGAAAACACTGTGCATTTGCAATTCAGTTTTAGATATGATAGAGATACTGATTTTATAGTTTGAATGTGTTGTAATGGCGGGGGATTTTAATGTTCAGGTTGATGCGGTGGGCTGTGTTGGCAGCATTTTATGAAGGGAATGGAAGATGTAGGGTTTTGCCAATTAAGACAGGAGCCAACTCATCATGCTTGTCATATGTTAGATTCAGGGACTGAATTCAATTTGCAGGGGAAGGTTGTTCACCTTTTGCCTAGGTCAGATCATTTTTGATATTTTTTTCACTAAGCAGATGTTGGGAGTGCTGTTGGGTTGAAATGGGGAAAACTGAACTGGAAAAACTGGATGCATATTTTAATAGAAAGGTGCGATTGGAAGAGGATATGTCATTGAATGTGTAGGTGTATGAATGGTTTAGTGGTCTTGACTTACCAGCACATAAATCTGTGACTTTCAAGATACATAAGAGAGTTTAGGGTCCAGAGCTGTACCTGGTTTACTAATTTGTTGAAATGTCAAACATCAGGTGCAGAAATCAGAGCATCTGTGGATGAACAGTCAAACTATATCTGATAAGCAGAACCAGAGAAAATTAGTTATTTATGGCACAGAAATTGTGAAAGCAAAAAAAAAAAAAAAAAAGGAACAAACAAAAATCATTTTATTCGGAATAGATTCTGAATGCAACCAATTCCATAAAGGAGTTATTTAATACAATAGATTGGCTCTTTGGAAGATGGAAAATTCCTGTTGGGTCTAATATTTTTTGTAATCTATTGGCTAATTTCTTCCAGGGAAAGATTGATTTTTTTGGGAATACTTGGAGAGAGATAGATAAAGGGTTTGGAAAAATGAATAGTTGATAGTGAGGGGAGTATGGAAGTGATTCTAGAGTTGTTTCAGTGTCCGTCAGTGGATCATTTGGATGTTAATTGGGAGGATTAACCAGTTTTTTTGTTGGCTTGATCCCTGTTAGTCTAGGTATCTTAAGGCTCTGTCAGGAGAGGCTAAACAGAGAATTAGTAAGATAGTGAAGAGATCTTTGGAAGAAGGTCGCTTCCTGAGAAGCATTGGTTGCCAGTGAATACAGTATAAGGTGTGTGCGGTGGCTTTTCAATTATTGCATGGGCTTGATCCTGTGTGTTTGCAGAATGAATCGATGTGGTACAGTTCTTGTAGACATTTATGTTTTAAGTCATTCCAACAGTAAAACATGTGAGGAAAGGCAAGCTTTGGAAAAGGACTTTTTCTACTGCTGTTCCTTTTATTTGAAAAGGTTTGTGGGACTACAGCTGAAACAGAATTCTGTTACTTTTAGGAAACATCTGAAGGCCTGGCTATTTTCTGTCTAACTGATGTGGCCTTGGTTAAGGGCTTTAATAGGGATTGCCTTTGGATAAGTCAGTTCTGAGTTGAGGGCTTTTGGTTCTGGGAGGGAAGCCTTTACTTTATATATGTTTAAGGTTGGACTTTGAGCGTTCAGGTGGTAAAGCCCTCTACTGTCTGTTTTGTATAGTTATTTTTATTTTCTGTTACATACTATTTATGATATCATATTTTATGATGACTGTAATATTTATTTTATGTAAACTGGGAGAGACGAGCCACCGGCCTAGAATGGAGGCAGCATGGCAAGCCACCTGTCTTTAAGGTGAGTTTGAGTTTGCTGCACTGCCTCATGCATGCATGCTCAGAAGTCCAAAAGACTTCTCTGAACTAGGGGGCAGTCAACATCAATAGCTCAGTCATGGATATCAACAGTAGCATATGCCTGCTTTCCTCTGGAGAAAGTCTATAATGCATCTGGGATGCCATCAAACTTCAGAGAAATGTTTGAAAAGTTGCTCAAAGGTTACTAAAGGTTCCCAAGCACAAAGGTTAATTGTAGCTTTAACCTTCATAACATGATTTTTCCAGATTTATTTTATTTAGAGTAGTTACTCACCTGTAACAGGTGTTCTCCAGGAGTAGCAGGAATCAATCCTCACATATGGGTGACATCGACGTCGATGGAGCCCCTGCGGAGCATTTCCCCAGCTTTCTATGAAAGCCTTTGGGAATACTGCACGCATGTGCGGTCCCCTTCCCGCCTAAAGGTGCCATCTTGCTCAGTCTGATGACATAGCTAAAAGACAGCACAAAAAATGCAAAAAGGAACTATGTACAACTGCAACTCCCAGGGGAGGAGGGAGGGTTGTGAGGACTGATTCCTGCTGCTCCTGGAGAACACCTGTTACAGGTGAGTAACTACTCTTTCTCCAGGACCAAGCAGGAAGTCAGCCCTCACATATGGGTGACTCCCTAGCTCTGGGCTACCAGGAACCCAGGCTAACAAGAGAACTCCCTCTAGTCCCAGCAGCAGAGAAAAGCTTTTCACTGAAAACAGAACCTCTACCGGTAGCCCAACGGAGGGCTGGAGGGCAGGAGTTGCCTAAACCTCAAAGAGATTCCGGAGTACTGCCTGGCCAAAAGCACTGTCCCTACGGGACTCCCTCTCCAGGCAGTGATGAGCTGCAGAGGTCTGGCTTGAGGACCAAGTTGCAGCCCTGCAGATGTCTGCCAACGGTACAGAATGGAGATGAGCTACTGAGGCAGCCATTGCCCTGACACGGTGGGCCGTGACCCGACCCTGCAAGGGAAGGTCAGCTGCCCTGTAAGGCCAGGTGATACAGTCAGCCACCCAGATGGACAAGGTACGCTTTGGAGACAGGTAACCCCAAGTTATTAGGGTCAAAAGACACGAAGAGCTGAGTAGCCCTCCTATGCCCCTGCGTACGGTCAATGTAGAAGGATAAGGCCCTTCTACAGTCCAGGGTGTGCAGGACTGCCTCAGCCTGGCTTGCATGAGGCCTAGGGAAGAATGTCGGAAGAACCACCTCCTGGTTGAGGTGGAAAGAGGAGACAACGTTTGGAAGGAACTTAGGATGAGTCCGAAGGACTACCCTGTTCCTATAGAAGCGAGTGTAGGGCCTATCACAGACCATGGCCTGGAGCTCACTCACTCACTCGGCCTGGCCGAGGTTAGGGCTACCAGAAAGAGAGTCTTCCAGGAAAGGAAGCGGAGAGGAAAAGTAGCCATCGGCTCAAATGGTGGGTGAGTCAGTTGCTGCAAGACCACATTCAACTCCCACTCAGGGGCTGGAGGACGGATAGGAGGCTTGAGCAAGAGCAAACCTCTGAGGAACCGGGACACCAAGGGGTGAACCGATGAAGAGAGTGTCCCTCCACCAGTGAGTGGTGAGCTGCTAGAGCTGAGAGGTGGACCCGAACAGAATTGGACATGAGGCCCTGATTGGATAAGTGCAGCAGGTACTGAAGCACCACTGGCACAGAACAGGAGAAAGGATCTTCTGTGCGTTGCTGACACCACAAAGAGAACCTTCTCCACTTCAGGGCATAGGATTGTCTGGTGGATTGTTTCCTAGAGGCCAAGACCACCTCCTCAACTTCCTGAGGCAGGCCCCAGGGAGCCAACACTAACCTTGCAGCCTCCAGGCCATCAAATTGAGAGATCTGAGGTTGGGGTGTAGAAGAGAACCCTGATCCTGAGAGAGAAGATCGGGTTGCAACCCCAGAGGTAGTGGGGCGTCCACTGCCAGTTGAAGCAGAAGTGGAAACCAAGGCTGCCTCGGCCACCTGGGGGCTACCAGAAGTACCGAGGCCTTGTCCTTGAGAATCTTGAACAGGGTTCGGGCCACCAGAGGCGTGGGAGGAAACGCATACAGGAGGCCCTGGGACCAGGAAATCAGGAAGGCATCTGCTGCCAACCTCATGGGATGCGGTTGCCTGGAGCAGAACCTTGGTAACTGATGGTTCAGGGGACTGGCATAGAGATCTATGGTTGGTAGTCCCCATTTCAGGAAAATTCTCTGAACCACTAATGGGTGCAGTTGCCATTCGTGGGGCTGCAGAATTCTGCTCAACCTGTCGGCCAGGAAGTTCTCCTGGCCAGGGAGGTAAACAGCCTTGAGAAACATGTTGTGCTTGAGCGCAAACAAAGGTCCTGTGCCTCCTGACACAGGAGCCTGGACCCAGTGCCGCCTTGCTTGTTCACATAGAACATGGCTACTTGGTTGTCCGTCTGTACTAAGACAGACTGGTGAGCCAGGGTTTGAGAGAAGGTTTTGAGGGCTAAGCGAATAGCCCGGAGTTCCAGTAGGTTGATCTGTTGTGTGGCCTCCCAGGGAGACCACAGGCCCTGGGTGCACTTGTCCAGACAATGTGCTCCCCAGCCTTGTAAGGAGGCATCGGTGGTTAACACTAACATGAAGACAGGTACCTGAAAAGGCACCCCCTGTAGTAAGTTTGGGGGGTGCAGTCACCAGCGTAGGGAGTTCAGGAATGGCTTGGACACCCGTACTCTGTCCCTGAGGCTTCCTGTGGTTTGAGTCCACTGAGTTCTGAGGCACCACTGGGCAGGCCGCATGTGGAGCCGGGCATTTGGAGTCACATGCACTGTGGATGCCATGTGGACCAGGAGCCTCAGACAGAGTCTGCCGGAAACCAGTGGCACGTTGAGAAACTGGCTTGCCAAGTCCATCAGTCTTTGGGCTCTGTCCTCTGGCAAGTAAGCCTTTGCTTGCAGGGAGTCCAGCCTTGCCCCTATGAACTCTAGGTTCTGGGAGGGGAGCAAAGTGGACTTTGCGAAGTTTATGACAAACCCCAGGTGTTGAAGGAGAGAGATAGTTCGGAGGGTGGCCTGTCTGATGAGCCAGTCGTCCAGGTAGGGGAAGACAAAGATACCGTGATTTCTCAAGTAGGCCGCCACCACCGCCAGGCACTTGGTAAAGACTCTTGGGGCGGAGGTGAGGCCAAAAGGCAGTACTCTCTACTGATAATGGTTTCCTCCCACTATAAACCTGAGGTACTTTCTGTGGTCTGGATGAATGAGGATGTCAGTGTATGCATCCTTTGGATCCAAGGAGCATAGCCAATCTTCCTGCTGGAGGTAGGGCAGCAATGTTCCAAGAGTAAGCATCTTGAACTTCTTTCTCCAGGAACTTGAGATTTCTGAGGTCGAGAATAGGCCTGAGGCCTCCGGTTCTCTTTGGTACTAGGAAGTACCTGGAGTAGAAACCGTGACCTTGTAGGTGGGGAGGCACAGGCTCCACCGCCTTGTCCAGCAACAGACCCTGAAGTTCTCGAAGGAGGAGGTCTGTGTGCAGAGGCGGCCTTGGAGGCTCTCCTGGGAAGTAGGGAGGAGGCAACTGGTGAAAATGGAGCATATAGCCCTTGTGGACTATGCTTAACACACAAATGTCCCCTGTAATGGGTGGCCACCTGTGGGCAAACAGGGTTAGTCGACCTCCTGTGTAGGGATGGGACAGCAGAGACGGAGAGGCTATGCTTTGGGAGTCAAAAACCCCACCCTGCAAGAGTGGGAGCAGGGGCCGGAGGCTTTGGGGTCTTCTGCCTACGGGGCCCATGTCCCTGCCCCTTGGCCTGCTGACCCTGCTGGGGAGGCCTGGTAATGTGGGAACTGTTTGTAGGCAGTCACCTTCCTCGGGTAGAAGGACTTTTTACCCGAGGCCTTCTTTTTCTGAGAAGGGGCAGAAGTTTTCCGGGACAGCCTTGTCCGAGTGAGGTGCTCGGTTTCGAGCTCAGCAGCCTTCTTGGCCATGGGCTTGCCAAAAAGGTTTTCACCTCGGCAAGGGACATCGACCAACTTGTCCTGTACCCATGGCTCGAGGTCCGACGACTGCAGCCATGCCTGGCATCGAGCCGCGATGCCGGCTGCCGCAATACGGGCCGAGGCCTCGAAGCCGTCGTAGGCTGATCGGGATATGAACTTCGAGCATTCCCGAATCCCCGAGGAAAAGGACTTAAACCTCTGCAAAGGATCCCCGGAGAGACCAGCAGAGAACCCGGCAAGCTCCTTCGCCAGGTCCTGCAAGTACATGCCCATGTACAGCTGGTAAGACTGGACACGGCAAGCAAGCATCGAGCCCTGGAAGCACTTTCTACCAAACGCATCCAGGTTCCGGGCCTCCCTGCCAGGGGGGCACCGCAGAGTACATCTTCTGGCTCTTCAGACGATGCATGGCCGATTCCACCACCATGGAATGGTGAGGTAGCTGCGCCTTTTGAAAGCCAGGGCTCTTTCGGAGTCGATAAATGGAATTGACCTGCTTACTCAGAACCGGCACCGAGGCCGGTGCCTCCCACATACGGAAGAGGAGCCGTTCCAGCATCGGAGGAACGGCACAGTAAAGGCCTCCTTCGGAGGAGAGTCATACTGGAAGGCCTCGAGCTTCTCGGCTCGAGGCTCCTCCTCGGGTCCGCGGGAATCGCCAAAGCTGTGGCCATATCCCTGATGAACTCCGAGAACCGAGTATCCTCCGGGGGGATCTACTCCGGGGCTTGGACTGCGGTGAGTCAGATGGGACGCACAGAGTCCAGAAGGTGTCGAGGGACTCCTCGTCCTCCGTCTCCGAAGCTTTCGACCGCGTGGGTCCTGGCAGCACCCGCCCCGACGCCAAAGGCACCGGTGTCGACGGCCTTGGGCCCGAGCAGGAGGTCGAGGGAGACCGCGACCAAGGACGACTTTGAGCCTTCATGGTCTCGAGTATCGGCTCGGTCTCTGGGGTCGACTTCGACGTCCCGGTGGTTGGGGCAGATGCACCAGTGAGGCTGGCCATCAGCACCCGCTGCTGATCCATGAAGGCAAACAAACAGTCTGCACTCCAAGGCTGTCAGCCCGAGTCCAAGCTCAGGAGACTCAGCAGCCACTGACTCGGGCCCCGGCGGCGCCGGGCCGGACATTGGCTCCCTGGGAGGAGAGTCCTCGAGGACAACAGGACTTAGGTGTCCAGCAGACTCCGGCTCCACACGAGGCATTTTGGACGGCTTCTCTTGTTCCAAGGGCCCGGGATGGCGGTCGGGGGTCCGAGACCTGGCCCTCGAGGGACCAGGGACCTCCTCCGACGCCGCCCTCACGAGCCGCTTCTTCCTCTTTCATTCCCGATCGGGGGACCCCCTGTCTGAGGAGCCCCAGCGATGCTTGGGGTCAGACTCCCGAGACGTCGTGGCCTCAGACGAGGTCCGGGCCCGGCCGGAGACTGAATCTGAGAAAAGCCTTTCCTTCTGATGCTGTTGACTTCGCAGTGCCTTGGTGGACATTTTGCCACACGGGCCACAGATCTTAGGGTCATGATCTGGGCCGAGGCACAGAAGGCAGCAGTCGTGTGTGTCGGTGAGAGACATCAATTTCTTACACTGATCACACTTTTTGAAACCACTGGAAGCCATCGGGGAAAAAAGGGCCCCCGCGAGGTCAAAAGACCGGCCTTCCAGGGAAAAAGAAAAAAAGGGTGCGAACTCCAACCACTAAGGGCAAAAACCGAAAAATAGAAGACGGGCTCGATACCGGTGTACCGAACCCGGCAGGAAGGGGAACCGGTGTCGAACCGGACAGGAATCGCGACGAAATCGCAAAGAAAATCTAACTTTAACCGAGGTGACAAGGACAGACATCCGTTGGGCTCCACGGAAAAAGAAAGACTGAGCAAGATGGCACCTTTAGGCGGGAAGGGGACTGGGCATGCGTGCAGTATTCCCAAAGGCTTTCATAGAAAGTTGGGGAAATGCTCCGCAGGGGCTCCATCGACGTCGATGTCACCCATATGTGAGGGCTGACTTCCTGCTTGGTCCTGGAGAAAAACCATTTACCACCTATCAAAACTAAGTGGCTACAACAGAAACATACATTCTGCAAAACAAACAAAAAAGACATTATACAAAATCAATAAAACAATTTCACAATGGCTTAAGCAGTCAAGAATAACCCTTTTGAAAATAGGATTTAAACCCCAGATAATCAAATAGGATTGCAAAGACAAGGGAAGATCATTCCATAATATAGAAGCTACAACCAAAAAAACCCTTCACCAAACACACACTCTACGTACTACTCGGTGGAGGGTACTTCCAACAGCACCTGCAATGCGGAGCGCAACATCTGAGTGGGGGAATATTCCACCAAGTTTCCTCACAATTCATTCCTCTGCAAACAATGTGACAATAAAAACATAAAACACTTAAAATCTACCCTATAATGCACTGGCAACCAATGAAGCTCCTTCATTAATGTCTGAATACGGTCAAACATATGTGCACCATAAATTACCTGAGCAGCAGAATTCTGCACCAACTGTAGATGACGAATCACACTGTGAGAAAGACTCGTATAAATCAAATTACAATAGTCAAAGCTCTGTAAAACAATTGCTTGAACAACTGTACTAAAGCACTCAAAATCCAGATAAAATTTTAACGGATGCACCATACACAACTTAAAATAAGCAGCCCATGTTAAATTTGTGGCCAAAAAGAAAGACTGATCCAGCGAAACACCTAAATATCTCACAACAATTAGGTTGGGTAGAACATAACCCTTACCCTGGTGTAACACCAGCGCCTCCATTTTTTTTCACATTAATCACAAATCCATACATAGACAACCAATGAGAAATAACATCACAACATCGAACCAACTGAAGATGCAAAACTTGAAGAAATTTTTAACTCCTCAAAAAAGAGGTGGTCATCAGCACCCAAAATTCTACCTGAAGCAAATGCAAAAACTGAGAAAAAGGTTGTTGCTGTTGTTAAATGCCATCAAGTCAATGTCGACTCATGGCGACCCTCTGGATAATTGTCTTAAACTGTGTTTGGTCTTCAGTCAGGCGGCTCATTCTTGATAGAAAAACAGCAGCTATGGGTGCCACTCTATCAATCCATCTCATTGCTGGCCTTCCTCTTTTGCATTTACCTTCTACCTTGCCAAGCATGATGTCTTTCTCTAAATATCTCTCTCTTCGCATGTTGTGTCCAAAATTGAAGTCTTTGTCATCTGAGCTTTTAAAGAAAACTTAATTTTCATCTCCTCTAGTACTGACTGGTTTGTTCTTCAGGCGGTCAATTGTATACGTAATATTCTTCGCCAGCACCATAATTCTAAGGCATCAATTGTCTTCCTATCTTTATCACTGTCCAACTTTTACATCCATATAATGTTATTGAGTGGAGGAGTAGCCTAGTGGTTAGAGCAACTGCCTAGTACCCAGAAGATCAAGGGTTTGATTCCCACTGGCACTCCTTGTGATTTTGGGCAAGTCACTTTACCCTCCATTGCCTCGGAAGAAAAGGCTGGCAATCTACTTCTGGTGATACATTGCCAAGAAAACCCAGAGGTAGCTGGGTCGCTATGAGTCAACACTGACTTGATGGCACTAAAAAAAACAAAAAACCCAACCCATGTTATTGAAAATACCATAGCTTGGACAAGTAAAATCTTTGTATGGAGAGAGACATCTCTGCTCCTGAGAATCTTGTTAAGGTCCTTCATAGCCATTCTGCCAAGAGCAATAGTCGTCTGATTTCTTGATTGCTTGTTGTTTCTTTATTGATTGATGATCCAAATAGATTAAAATTGTCAACTATTTCAATTTTTTCTCCATCAATGATAAACGTATTGATTTTGCCAACTGACGGGATCTTTGTCTTCTTTACGTTAAGGTGCAGGCCCATTTTAAGGCTATGTTCCTTGATCTTGAGAAGCAAATGTTTCAGATCATCTTCACTTTCAGCCAGTAATGTGGTGTCATCAGCATAGCGAAGGTGGTTGATGAGTCTTCCACCAATCTTTACATCTGTTGTCTTCATCTAGTCCTGCTTCTCTGATGATTTGTTCTGCATAGAAATTAAACAGGTAGGGGGAAAGTATGCAGCCTTGTCATACACTTTGCTGGTTTTAAACCATTCTGTTTCTCCTTGTTCCGTTTAAACTGTTGCTTCTTTACATTAACCAACGCTGTGCAAAAGAACTAACAGGTGTTCTGGTTTATTCATGCTTCTTAATGTGGCCCAGAGTTTCTCATGGTTTACACAGTCAGAAGCCTTGCTGTAGTCAATAAAACACAATAGATACCCTTTTGGTTTTCTTTTGTCTTTTCAAGGATCCACCTCACATTCACGATATCTCTTGTTCCTCGCCCTTTCCTGAACCCTGCTTGCACTTCAGCAAGTTCTAATTCCAGGTATGGTTGTAGTCTCTGCTGAATGATCTTGAGTAGAATCCTGTGGAATCAGAGCGATTGTGTGATAATTTCCACAGTCAGTTGTATCACCTTTCTTCAGTATTCGTACAAACACAGATCTTTTTCAAGATGATGTCTTCCAAATTTCTGGCAGAGCTTTGTAAATATGGTAACAGCTGAATCAGATTGCTGTAATACCATCAATACCTGGTGCTTTGATAAGGCTTTCAATGCTGCTTTGATTTCTTTCATCATCATGAAACGGCTGTTGGTCCTCTTGATCCTTAGGGTATGATTCCACCTTTTCCTGATCTTCTCCCGCCGCTGCTCTGTCCAATCCGGGCAGGCAGCCAGAGATAAAAGAGAAGCGCCGTCCGGCGCTAGCAGGAGAAGCGGGTCCCCAATCGGGGGACAGGACAGCCAAGCCTCCCGCCGCTGCTCTGTCCAATCCGGGCAGGCAGCCAGAGATAAAAGAGAAGCGCCGTCCGGCGCTAGCAGGAGAAGCGGGTCCCCAATCGGGGGACAGGACAGCCAAGCCTCCCGCCGCTGCTCTGTCCAATCCGGGCAGGCAGCCAGAGATAAAAGAGAAGCGCCGTCCGGCGCTAGCAGGAGAAGCGGGTCCCCAATCGGGGGACAGGACAGCCAAGCCTCCCGCCGCTGCTCTGTCCAATCCGGGCAGGCAGCCAGAGATAAAAGAGAAGCGCCGTCCGGCGCGCCCGCGCCTGGCGGGCCTCGCCAGAGGGCCCTTTGGCGTGGCCCTTAGGCGGTGGGCCTTAAACACCAAAAGCGACGCCCCAAAACCACTGCAAGTCGACTCAAACAGAGCCCCTGACCTGCTTCTCGCAATCTTTTGCTCCCACGACCTGCCCGAAGTGATCGAGCTACTAATTATACTTGACAACCCGGTTTCCCTAGGTCACGGGCCAAACTGACGGTTTGAGCTCCCGGTATTGGTCGAGCTCGCCAGCGGTCCTCCAGAATCCAAGATCTACGTTATACCCACGGTCTGCAAGACACTACTGAGTCACGCAGCACGCGATCAACGGCCTGAACTCAACTCGCCGAGGTAAGCTCTCAAGCACAGAACATACAAATCTGATAAGCGACCTCTAGTTTAACTGAAATTGACACAGGGTCCGCTAACCGTCTCTAGCTTGGACACTACGATACTGCTGTACAGTATATATTTACCGATACTGTGACTGGGCCGCAGACTGTTACCTTACTTTAATGTTACTGTTACTGATACTGTGATACTTGTGATATTTGCAATTTGCCACTACTTCATATTTACAACTCCTGGTACAGCTACTGTTAATGTTACTGGGATACATATTGCTACTGTTACACACTGTTACTGTTAATGTGATACTTGTGATATTTAAAATTTGCCATTCCATCGTATTTTCTTTTACTGCGATACTCACAACCATTTATCTGTCACTAAATCGTGAGATATATCCATTCTTCTCTACGGGTCTCTGAGTAGCTAGAAATGGAACCACTCAACCTCTTTCTAATAGTATGCATGTGCATATTGGCCCAAGCACACTCTTACCTCCCCAATATGCACTACAGTGTAGTGCACTATTTCAGACCTAGCTATTATCTTTACCCCCTTCCAATACCCCCACCTTTTCAGCGCAACCCACCCCACATAGCCACAAACAACCCGGCAAAAATCCAGAGACCTTTCCCGCCCAGGAAAAACAAGACAAAGAGAGTCAACAAACCCACGTCACATAAAGCGAAGAGTAATAAGCCTGACCTAATTCAATCTCGTCACTTGCCTACCTCCCAAACAACGCATGTTGAATATAGCATCATCCTCATCAACGCCAGATCGATTAGAAACAAAACACCTATCATCTACAATATCATCTCAGACGAGCAACCAGACATCCTCTGTATAACGGAAACCTGGATCAACGACTCCGACCCCGCAATAATAAATCAGCTAAATAAACCTGGATACAAAGTGTACAACTGCCCTCGCACCAATAGGAGGGGTGGGGGCGTCATCATAATAGCCAAAACCACCTTACAACTAACAACCACCTCCCTGAGCTCAAATGATGACATGGACATACTCAAAATAGAAAATACAGCTGTTTCCATCTGTCTTATCTACAGGTCCCCCTCGTCACTCCATGAAACACTCGCCTCAGCTCTTGAAACCATCTCTACCACCCAAATCCGAAAATTCCAAATCATTTTGGGAGATCTGAATCTAGCATCACTTCCACCTAGTCATGCAACCAATTTCATGGAAGCCATGGTGCAACTGGGGTATCAACAAATCATAAGTGACGCCACCCATGAAAAGGGAAATACCCTAGACTTGGTTTTCCTACCCGCAAATCAGCAAACGGGAAATGAGGAACCCATGATTAGAATAACTCCAGTACCATGGTCTGACCACCACCAAGTTGATCTCAAAGTAAAACTGCCCGCCCCGCCTAAAAATGCAAAAGCCAGGAGGTCAACATACACGCGGAGGAGTTTCAACAAATTCAACGAGGAAAATCTTATAGGCTCCATTGTTTCCCGCATTAATTTGGAATGCACGGACCTCGAGGATCTCACCAACAAATGGAACAGAGGTATACTGGACGTATCCAACCCTACTTGGAAAACCACAACAGACTCAGCCAAACTCCGATCTGAACCGTGGTACACCGCTACTCTGACCAGAATGAAAAGGACACTCCGCAAATCAGAGCGGAAATGGAGACAAACAAAGGACCATGAGCACAGGACAGAATACCTGTCTCTACTCGCTAAATACAAGGAGGAGATTAACTCAGCGAAAAGAACTCATCACACAAATCTGCTGAACAAGGCCATAAACAAACCCCACGAATTATTTGAACTAGTCAAAACCTTAACAAAAACAACACTGGATGATCACACCAACAATGAAATCAAACCTCAAACTTTAGCAAACCACTATGCAAGCAAACTCACAGCATCAACGCCTATGCAATACATGGACCCAACCCCTTCAAGGTCTATTCCATCCATGTCAATCTGCACCAGTCAGGATCAGCTCTGGTGCACTTTTCACAAAGTAAACAACCATCAGATTACTACCATAATCACAAACATCAACACCACCACCTCCCCACTAGATCCATGCCCAGCCGCCTGGATCAAAGCAGTAAAACAAGACATCGCCCATCACGTCACCCACATAGTCAACCTATCACTGCAACAAGGTGTCATGCCCACACAACTTAAGAAGTCTATCATAAGGCCTATCCTGAAAAACAAAACAGTCAATAAGGTCAACCCGGCATCTTATCGACCAATATCCAGCATATCCTTCCTGGCCAAGGTCATCGAAAAGGCCGTGCTACTCCAACTTCAAGACCACTTGGATGCGAATGAAACCCTGGACAACCAGCAATATGGATTCAGACGGCATCACGGCGTTGAAACACTGCTCCTAGCGCTGCTAGACAACCTCCTTAAGGGTCTAGAAGACAAAAAGAAAATGTTTCTACTTATATTCATCGACATATCAGCCGCATTCGATACTGTTCACCATGGAACCCTCATAAACAGACTAAAATCAATAGGAATAGCGGGAACCCCACTAAAATGGTTCACTTCGTACATATCGAATAGAATGCAACAGGTACAGTTCAATGGGGAAAAGGCAGAACCTTTCACACAAACTCAGGGCATACCACAGGGCTCGGCCCTCTCAGCGCTCCTGTTCAATGTGTATATGCAACCACTCTGCAAAATTTTCCAACGGCATAATATCAAATACCACGTCTACGCAGACGATATTATGTTGTACACGCAACTGGACACGGTCGACCCGAACTACACCCAACTAGAGGAGTGCCTAAGCGAGATGCAAGCCTGGCTGCACCAAAGTAACATGGCAATAAATCACAAGAAAACGGAGGTAATGTACATCTCCAGAAAGCCGAACCTCAACCCCCCGCAACAATCACCCTATGTAACAATACATACCAAACAAAGGACGAAATAAAATACCTGGGGGTGACGCTCGAAAGCGACCTTAAGATGGAGAAACACCTCCGCAAAACAAACCGAGCCATCTTCCACAAGCTAAGAGTCCTGCAACCACTAAGGAGTATTATCGAACCCCAGGATTTCAGGACAGTGGCGCAGGCACTCATCATGCCACATTTTGATTACTGCAACGCCATTCTGCAGGGTCTCCCAAAGAAAACCCTAAACATTCTGCAAATGGCGCAAAATGTAGCCGCCAGGGTCATAATGAAAAAAGGATTTACGGATCACATCACCCCGGTATTGATTGAGCTACACTGGCTCCCCATTTCTGCCCGCATAAAATATAAGACCCTCACGACCACTTTCAAGCTCCTACGCAACACAGCCCCGTCATTCCTATCCACCTTGATCTGCTCTCAACCACTCAACAGAAGCAGGAGAACCATCAATACTAACACCCTGATAGTTCCATCAGATATTAGAGCTGTTAAAACTAGCACAGGTAACAGAGCATTCTCATACTCTGCACCAACACTCTGGAACCATCTGCCGCCAGAGTTACGAGCCTGCAAAGACCTAACTGACTTTAGGAAAAACCTCAAGACTTATTTGTTCCAGAGTCATTTCAATTTGATTTAAGCCCAAGGCTTAAGATTATTCACCGCAATAATCCATTGCATACCTATGTACACCTGATAGTTTATGTGAATGTATATTTGGTTTTGTGTATACTGGTTATTTGTATATATGTACATATTCCACATCAGTGTATTTATGTAGACAGTGCCCCTTATACCCAAAGGTATGAGTATACATGTATCCAGATATACTTGTATACAGATATACTTATACTTATACAGATATACTTATTTACACCCACTTGTGTGATGTGCCCACCCTCCGAATCAACCTATGCGCGCCCCAAATTCTACTGTATTTATTACTCTTGAATTTGTTTTGTGTATACTGATTATTTGTATATATGTACATACTCCACATCAGTGTATTTATGTAAACAGTGCCCCTTATACCCTTAAGGTATGAGTATACATGTATCCAGATATACATGTATCCAGATATACTTAAGACTCTATTCTGTTCTATGTAATTATCTCTTGTATATAGTTTACCCCGGTTCTCCAAGTTTGTACTCCTGTTCGATGTAAACCAAACAGCTTGTTGTTATGGTCTTTATGTTATAATGTAAACCGCGCTGATGCCGAATAGTGCGGTATATAAGAACTTGTAATAAAATAAATAAATAAAAATACTTATACAGATATACTTATTTACACCCACCTGTGTGATGTGCCTACCCTCCGAATCAACCTATGCGCGTCCCAAATTCTACTGTATTTACACCCACTTGTTGTGATGTGCCTTACCCTCCGAATCAACCTATGCGCGCCCAAATTCTACTGTACTGATTTGACAGTTCTCCTTTTGTAATCGGACCGCTGCTGATCGCTGGAAGCAGCGGTATATAAATGTTTGCTAAATAAATAAATACAAAAATTCAACATGGATCCTTGAGCATCTTGTAGCATTCCAATTTGAGGCTGAAATGTTTTCTTGAACTCTTGTAGCTTTAAGAAAGCTGAACTTGTTCTTCCTCTAATAGTTTCTGATTCTATTTCCTTTCATGCGTCATTGTAGTACTTCTCCTTGTCTTGACTTGCTGCTTATTGAAAGTCTCGGTTGAGTTCTGTGATTGCCTCTCTCCCCCCTCTGGCTTTAGCTTCTCTGTGTTTCTGGGCAATCTTCAGTTTCTTCAGTCATCTATTTTGGCTGTTTTTGATTTTTCACCTTTTATAGAGACTTCTCACTTTTTTCCAATAAAACAACTTTGGTCACATCATATAAGTAATAATAAATATTGCAACCCACATCATACTAGCATACTTCTGTAAAAGCCAACACACACACTGCATTATTAGTTATCTAAGCTGAGTTATTACTTACCCATACCTGTCCTCTATATTGTATATAGTTTTTGCTTAGACGTTTTACAAGTATGTTACTATTTATTTATTTAAATTTCTTTTTATACTGCCTTTCTACCATTCAAGGCGGTTTACATTTAACAAAGATTTAGCAGGGCTGTGGTAGGCCTTAGCTGTATATAGAACTAAACATTGTAACAATAGAACAAGGTAACATGTTACTATGTTATTGACTGTTTTAATGTAGCAGACAACATTGCAATACACTCCCTTGTTGTCTGTATAAGGTTTTGTTTAATGTAAACTGCTCTGAGTGAAGGATAGAGTGGTATTAAAAGAAACCCTGTTAAATAAACAAACCTTCTTGATGTCATCCCATAACTCTTCTGGAGCTTGTGATAAGGAAGCTTATCATAGCTCAGGAAGGAGCTATAGAAAAGGTGAAGTGACTCTGAACAAGCAACCTGTCAGTTCTGGTAGAAATAAGAAAACAGAATTTTCCCATAAAAGACTACCAGTCCCAGAATGCACCAGGTTTCCAACAGCCATTAGAGGAGCTGAAGTGAGGGAAACGTGAGTTCAATCAGGAGGGCTATGAGGTAATCCCTAAGCACTCATCTCAAAGGGCAGGGCCTGATTCAGCACAGCTGCGCTGTGTTAGGGAGGATCACTCATCTAAGCAGAATAAGAGTAGAGTTTATTCTACAGATGACCATCTTCATGATCACCTTGGATATCCAGAGAATTGTCCTCAGTATCCTGAGAATCAGCTTGAGTTTGATCATCAGTTTCATCTGAAGGATCATCAGAAGCAGAAGCCAAACGGGACGGACAGAGAGGGAAAGAGACCCTTTGGAAGAAGGAAGAGAAAAGCCTTTGAGAGGTCTAGAAGAGTCCAAAGCAGTACGTATACTGGGAGGTATTCCAAGGGCCAGCATACACCATTGGACTGGGGAAAGCCAGAGGAATGGTGCTGCAGAGCTAGGAATCACCAGAGGCTACCTGTGAGGGAGACGGCTGCACGTGGAAGGGACCCTAAGACCTGTGCCAGAAGGTATGTGAAGAGAGATCCAGTGTCCAGGGATCTGGATTGGAAGGCTGGACATAAGAACTGGACTACATACTGGCCAGGCTATATAGAGAGGAACTCTAGCAGCAATGGAAGCTCAGGTATGAACACTGATCTATGCCCTAGCTATAACCTTGAAAGACAGCAGGGAAACAAGTATTCTCCTGAAAATGCTCCATTGAGAGATTCATCTGTGCCAATCCATGATATTGAACCCATGCTTGTTGAACAAGGGGGAATAACAGCAGATGAGGATCCTGTTTATATGGACTGCTCTCTATCTAAACTCCGTTGGTAACTTTCTGTTATAAAGTACAGCAACCATCACAAAGAAATACAAATTTGTTCTTTAATCTACCCAGAAAAGCTCCTGAAGCAGGATTTGACCCACACAGTAGAAAGCAAGCCAGCTAAGGCGTTTCAGCTGGATAACTGCTAGCAATTAAGTCTTACCTAATTGCTTATGAGCTAGGAGAGAATCACTTCTGTATCTATGTGGGAAGTAATCAGAAGTTAACCTGAAAAGAACAGTTTGTTTCTTGCTTTGTGGCTTTTCATTTGTTGTTTTCCTGATTTTGACTTTGTTTTTCCAAGTTAACACTGAAAGCAAGTAACCTAATTTATGTGCTACCAAGCATATCTGTGTTGGGAGAAATAACCCCATCAATAATATCTTATTGGCTTTACCCAAGAGCACAACTAAATTATTGTCAGCAGCTGTGTCTGGTGTGAATGAACTACATTGCCCACAATACCTTGCAAATCATATAGAAATATGCACTTGCCAAGAGTGTGAAGATTCTCACCCAGGCAGCCGTCTGACAAGCTCTGTCATTTGTATCTAAAGCAGAAAATCGATTTTGCAGGCAGTCTTTAAATTCCGGTGGTATATTCTCAAGGTCATATTTTGCAACATTCATGAGTGGTTTGCCCTTTTTCAACTTTAGCTTAAGTTTGCAAACTAGTACCACAGTCTGTTCCAGGTTTTATCTTTGCTGATGTTATAGAGCTTTTCCATCATTGACTTCCACAGATGTAGTTAATTTGATTTTTGTACAAAAAGGTATCAAGTACAAATTAAAAGGTGTTGCTGAAAGAGCTGACCCTTGAGGCAAACTGTGCTCTAAAAAGTAGAAAGCAGAAGCTGCCCCTCCCGAGATTACTTGCTGCTCCTTCTTCTGCATGTACAGTGGTGTGCAAAAGTCTGGAATCACTTGTGAGTTTTGCGTTTTTCGTACTAATTTTTTTTTTTAAATTTTGCATTAGCCCAGCATATTCATCTTTATACCACATTAAAAGGGATACAATTGGCTATTAGAGTTGACTTTTTTGCATTCCTTGCTTCCAATTTAAATACTTTACAGACACTGGGAGATAGCTACTGCGATTTTTGTGGATCCTGTGTCAAAACTGGATCGAGATTATCAAATATGCACACGTTATTTCTGACCAATCAGGAGGCTGGTTTCACTAACCAATCACAATGCAGATATCTAGCCAACAGTGCAGCTATAAAAACGAGTGGAATTTTTGAATTTCATACACTTTCTGGATCGACCATGAAGATGACTTGGACCCTGACGTTGAAGGAGCGTGTTCGTGTGTCCTTTATGAGCGAGGAAGGATTTTCAAGCTGTCAGATAGCCAGGAAAGTTGGCTGCAGTCAGAGCGCTGCTGTTAAGATTGTACAGAAGAAGAAAGAAACGGGTTCAGTGGTGGACAAGCCTCGTTCAGGTTGTCCATGTGCATCAACATCACGCCAGGACCGCGCATTATGACGCATTTCACTGACTAATCGCAAGTTGACCTCTCCTCAGCTACTTTGAGAGTTGTCAGACAAGAGTGAGGTCAGTGTCAGCTCATCAACAGTTCGTCGCCGGTGCCTGCAGTTTGGGCTCCGGGGCTGCAAAGCACGGAATAAGCCACTGATGACTGACATACAAAGGTGCAACCGGATCGTGTGGGCGAGAAAGCACTCAACCTGGTCGACTGAAATGTGGGAAAAGGTGCTATTCAGTGATGAAAGCACCTTCTGCCTGTTTGGCAACCAGGCCCACACCTATGTGAGGAGATTTCCTGGAGAGGAATTCAAGACTGAGTGTCTCAGCCTCACTGTGAAGCATCCTTTAAAGGTCATGGTCTGGAGCTGCATGGCTGTCAGTGGCGTTGGACGTCTTCACATCATCGATGGAATGGTCAACGGGGCCAAGTACATCACCATACTGCAGAGGTGCATGGTGCCATCAGCACACCAGCTGTTTCCTGGCCAGTTCCTGTTCCAAGATGACAATGCACCCTGCCATCACTCCAGACAGGTGATCAGCTGGAAGCAGCGGAACATCAAGTCAATGGACTGGCCTGCCCAGTCTCCAGATCTGAATCCAATCGAGAACCTGTGGCACAAGGTGGCCTTCGAAATATCCAAGAGGCATCTGACATCAAAGCGTGAGCAGACTGAGTCACTCATTGCAGCTTGGAACCGCGTTGTCACCAACGATCAACTTGTCAGACTGGTTCATTCAATGCCGACAAGGTGCAGTCAGGTGATCAAGAACAAAGGGTGGCCCATCAAATACTGAGCCATCACTGACACATAAAAACGGCCTTTTTCAAGGCCACATACATTAATTTGAAGGAAACCTGGCGTGCGTCCATAATACTTTAAAGCATACTTACAATAATATATCATTGGCCAACGATGTACATTACGCGATTTTCACAGAAAATCTGATCAACAGGACAACTATGGGGAACAAACTCAGAAAATAAGGGCCAAACCAATACTAAAAGTTGGCCCTAATAGCTAAATCTATCACTTATCATGAGATACACAGAAAAAGCCACTGGGAGGAAAAAGAAATTAAGATATAAGGTCACAAAGTTGAAAAAATGTCAAATTTACAAGTGATTCCAGACTTTGCACATCACTGTATGAATGTAGCCAGCTCAAAACAGCTTTTGACAAGCCTAAACCAGCCAAAAAAGGAAACAAAATATCAGGTATCACCAAATCAAAAGCTGAATGCACAACAAATAGTAAAAAAACATTCTTTCCCCCAGAAAGCTCTGGCAGCATCCGCCCAATCAAAGAGACTAAACAATGTTTCAGCACTATGCCCCCTAGGGAAACCATACTACAACTCATCCAGTACACTAGGTGTTCAACATAATTATCTAGCTAAACCCGCACTACCTACTTTACCAACTTAAACAAAAATGGCAGAGAAGAAATAGGACGAAAATTACTCACCTCAGACAAATCTCCACTCCTGTTCTTCGCCAATGGTCTAACCGCTGCCTGTCTTAAGACCTCTGGTACAACCCCCACAGATAAAGAAGCATTAATGAAAACACTTAACACAACTAATCACCCAACTGGTAAATCTGAGCAGAGGACACAATATCAAAAGGGCAGAACATATCATGCATTTTGCCCATCAAGTGCTCGACCTATGCAATTGAAACCAATGAAAAAGTGTCCCAAGCAGTAAAACCTCTGGCCATAAATGAGGAAAAAAACCATATTGGCCAAACAACCTACTGGCAAAGAACCTACCTTTTGATTCAAATAAACGGCAAACACCTCAGCATCCAGTTCATCTGCAACATGTCTTCCCTCAACCTCTTTCAACAAACACTGAACTGTGAAGAACTCCTCTCCAGGTTTTGACAATTCATTCTCGGTTTTACTAGAAGAATAGGCCCACTTTACCTCCACCAACTTCTCAAATTGCTTATACTGTAAATACAAAAATAACTTATGGACATCTTCAGACAACACCCTGTACCAAAGGTACTCAGCCCTCCGCAATTCACACTTTAGTTCCTGCAATAAATCCAAGTACCATGGTGCGCGATTAAGTAGCCCCCCAAATGCCGCACCACCTGAGGTAGACACTACAGATAAAGCCTTATTCCAGACTGCAACCAACTTATCCACCTTCAAATCTGCAGACCCCTCCTCACCAAACTGCCAATGTGCCCAAAACAAATCCACTGCTAAAGAAACAAAGGGCGCTCATATCCCCTCCCTTAGGCAGCTGGCGTCTTAGTTAAAACCTGCACACGAGTGAATTAAAAAATGATCTGTCCATGGCAAAAGCAACAACCTATGAGACACACAAGATAGGCACTCCCTCCCAACCCCTGGCAAAAACAACAAACCCAACATATGTCCTTGATAATGAGAGAGCTACTGGATCTTTTGCTTGAACCCCAATGACTCCATAGCTGACAAAAAAAAAGCATCCACAAAAATCATCTCACATGCATATTAAAATCACCCATAACCACCATTGAAGAATAATCACATTCCAAACTCAACCACCAATCCACAAAAGCAAACATCAGTAGAAACAGTGAGTGGAGGAATATAAACTAAACATATCTGCCACAACCCATTTGAAACCTAAATAGTATCCGAAAAATCAGTACAAAATGGCAACCTCCCAAAAATCCAACCCCTGCCTAAACTGCAAAGAAACCCCACCACCCTGCCCTACTCTCCACATAGCAGAAACCACACCATACTCAAACGGCATTAACTCATTCACCAATGCAGAATCCGCAGGAGTAAACCATGTTTCTATCAAACCCCACACATCCACATATAAAGTCTCAAATATGTCTAAAATCAAAGGCACCTTATTGTGGCAAGAACAAACATTTACACAAGACAATGAAACTTGAGTACAAACTGCTCACCCTGCTGTCCTGTTATTAATGGAATATAACAAATTACCCATACTACATGTAAGAAATTCCATCAATGAACCCTGCAAATCCCTATACTGGCCCAACCCAGCACTGTAGGAATCAACGACATTTGACAAACTGCTACTCAACACAAACAGTACAAAGAGACTACCAACCACCATTACAAACTCACTAAGGCACGTCAAAGGGCATGCTAAGGAGCAGATTTATAAGTCCCGGAAGGTGATGGCAGAGTATGCCAGTCCAATCCGGAAGCACCACAGTCCTAATGAACAGCTGCTCTAGCAAACTTGTTGCCACAAATGGTATCAGGTAGATGCACCAGCACAAATTATGCAGAATTGCACAAAGCTGACACTAGGAAGACAAGCAGGATCTGTAGCAGACATAATCCTGAATTCCTGAGTGGATTAAAGTCTAGAAATTCAACAAGGAAACAATTTAGTATTTTTTTCTAAACAAGCTGAATTCAAATCAGCATAAGAGAAAGTTTACTTATCATAAGAACATAATTTCCTTTCCTGCTAGACCAGTCCAGACTAGTGGGTTATTTCTCCCTGCCAGCAGATGGGAGACGGAGAAAAAGTAAAACTATGCTGTTTTTGAAGGTGATGCATTCATTGGCCGGTTTGTTTTCATGACCAGCATTGACGTCAGATGCCATTTTTTAAGCGTACCGGATCGAAAGCACTATGGATCTCAAGCCTGTGCTTGTAAGCCTGTCAGAACTAATCTTCCCTTCAACCTGAAGCAGGGCCACGATTATTGGCCCGAAACGTGGCACGTTGTTGCTGTTGGCTGTGGAAAAGCACAATTTTGGAGATAAGTGGGTTTTTTTAAAATAGTTTCTACATGTTTCTTCACTTTAAAAATACAATTAAAAGGGGGCTGCTACAGCGAGGGGGCAGATGGTGTTCTCTGCCTTCTTTTGTCTGAAGCTCCGACAAACAATTTGGTAGCTGTCTTTGACTGGGACCTTAATGGATGATTAACAGTTTTTTTTCGGTCACTGGTTTTGTTGGGACATTGTATGTTGTGACATCATCGCTGGCATAAAACCTAGCACAGCTAGAGGGAGACCTCAGTATTTTCGTAACAAGCAATGGAAGGTAGTCAGATCCTCCCAAGGAACCTCTCGAGGACAACTATAGGCATGGTCTGAAGGGACAAATACAGTGCCTTGAAAAAGTATTCAGTTTTTGTCCTGTTTTGTCACATTACATACAACCTGAAATGAAAACGGAGGTTCATTTAGATGTTAGGTAATGGACCTAACAATATAGACCAAATTGGTGAAATGGAATGACAATAAAATACCTTGTATAGATCATAAAAAGAATCAAAACTCAAAAAGTTGGGAGTGCATATGTATTCATCCCTTTTGGTATGAAACCCCTAAATAAGATCTGTTCCAACCAATTAACCGCAAAACTCACATAATTTGTTGATTAGGATCCACCTGTATGCAATCTGTGTCACATGATCAATCACATGCTGCCTGCATAAATATACCTGTTCTGAAAGGCCCCGACTCTGCAACACCACTAAGCAAGCAACATGAAGACCAAGGAGCACTCCAAATAGGTCAGAGACAAAGTTGTGGAGAAGTGTAGATCAGGGTTGAGTTATAAAACACATACCCCAAATTCTGAATGTCCCACGGAGCAACATTAAATTCATTATAACAAAAATGGAAAGAATATGGTACCACTAAAATCCTGACAAAAGAAGGCCGCCCACCAAAACTCACAGACTGGGCAAGGAGGGCATTAATCAGAGATGCTACAAAGACACCAAGGATAACAATGAAGGAGCTGTAAAGAACCACAGCGGGGATGGGACTATCTGTTCATAGTACCACTTTAAGCCGTACATACCACAGAGTGGAGCTTTATGAAAGAGTGGCCAAAAAAAAAAGCCATTGCTTAATGAAAGAAAAAAGAACACACATTTGCAATTTGCACAACAGCATTTGGCGGACCTCCCAAACACATAGAAGGAGGTTCTCTGGTCAAATGTGACAAAAATTGACCTTTTGGACCATCATGGGAAATGCCCATGTGTGGCACGAACCCAACATTTCCCATCACTCCGCGAACAATGTTCAGACAGTGAGACATGATGGTGGCAGCATCATGCTGTGGGGATGGTTTTTTTTTTTTTTAAATCAGCAGGGACAGGCAAAATGGTCTGGATTGAAGGAACGATGGATGGCACTAAATGGATGGCCAATTCTTGAGGAAAACCTGTTTTAGTCTGCCAGAGATTTGAGACTGGGACAGAGGTTCATCAGCAGGACAATGACCCTAAACATATTGTTAAAGCTGGTTTACAGGGAAACGTTTAAATATCTTCGAATGGCCTAGTCAAAGTCCAGACCTCAATCCAATTGAGAATCTGTGGCATGACTTGAAGATTGCTGTATACCAATGCAAATCATCTAACTTGAAGGAGTTGGAACAGTTTTGCTTTGAGGGATTGGGTGAAAATCCCAGTGGCTAGATGTACTAAGCTAACAGAGACATACCCCAAGAGACTACAGTTGTACTTGCACAAAAGTGTGGCTCTACAACTATTGACAGTGAGGGGTGAATACATATGCACACTCCTGATTTTCTTTTTTTTTTTAAATTGTTTGCATCACAATAAAGAATATTTAGCACTTTCAAAGTCATAGGCATGTTGTGTATATCACATGGTGCTATCCCCCAAAACTCCATTTTAATTCCAGGTTGTAATGCAACAAAACAGGACAAACACCAAGGGGATGAATACTTTCACAAGGCACTGTATACAGAAGGTTGCAGTCCAAGGCTGAACAGAGCGGGTCCTGGACTGCTCTAGCAGGACACCAGGAAAGGAAATTAAGAGTAGGTAAAATTTCTCCTTCCAGATCTTCCTGCTAGACCAGTCCAAACTAGTGGGATGTACCAAAGCTACTCCATCCCAGGGTGGGAAGAAAGTGCAGTGGAACACCTCCTGAGCCAAACCATGTGGCCACTTGGACATAAACATTTGGCCAATAGTTCCATGCAAAGGAGCTAAGGAGGACCAAGTAGCCACTCTGCAATTGTTCAAGGGGGACGCACAAGATGACTCTGCCCATAAAGCTGCCTCGGCCCGAGTCAAATGGGCCTTGAGGCCTGGGGAACAGGACTCTCCTGCATCAGGTGGGCTGAGGCGATAGCGTCCTTGGATCCAGAGACCTAATGCTGCCATGGACGCCGCATGTCCCTTCCAGGGTCCAGCGAAAAGGACAAAAGTGATTGGAAAGACGAAAGTAATTCGTCACTTTCAAGTACTGCAAGAGTGCACGACAGAAGTCCTCAAAACACAAGTCCTTGTCTGGTCTGGTGAAAAGGCCAGTAAGAACAGCAGCCGATTGACGTGAAAGGGAGAGAGCACTTTGGGCAAGGAAGAGGAACCGTGAGAAAGAACACCCTTTCGGCTGAGAATATCAATAAGGGTTGCGGCAGGAAAGCACCTTCAATTCCGAAATCCGCTGTGCTGAAGTGATAGCTACCAAGAACACCATTTTCAGGTACAGATCCTTGATGGTAGCCCGCCTGAGTGGTTCGATGGGCAGACACATGAGCGCTCGGAGAATGAGCATCAAGTCCCATGGCAGAACTATGGGGTCTACTAGTGGACGAAGGGTCCAAACCCTATGGAGAAAGCATAGTTACTCACCTGTAACAGGTGTTCTCCAGGGACAGCAGGAGTCACTCCTCACATATGGGTGACGTCGGTGCCGACGGAGCAAATCCCCAACTTTCTAAGAAAGCCTTAGGGATTGCATCACGCATGCATGGTCCTCTTCCCACCCAGGGTGCCATCTTGCTCAGTATTTACTCATCTGCCCCTGCTCGTTGTATTATGTTGGTCGCACTAAGAGGGCTATAAGGACTCGCCTCTCAGAACATGCATCTCGTCTAAGGACACAAACTTTGACGGCTCCCATGGTGGACCACCACCTACTGATGAATCATGCTTTTTCCTCTCTGAGGTGGAGAGTGATGGACTTCATTCCGTCGGATCCCCGTGGAGGGGACCGTGAACAGAAACTCCAAATCAGTGAACAACGCTGGATTTTTCTACTAAATACCGTACCTCCACATGGTCTTAACTCTCAATTGGATTGGCAGACCATTATTTAGATTATCACCTCATCTTTCCCGGTGGTTAATGGGGGGTTCCCTGTGTAGTGGGGACTCCGGCACTTGTCCCGGTGTAAAGTGTTTAGGATTGGCTGAGAAGCTCCTCGGGCTATGCTGACGTCAGACGTGATGGCATTATATAGTACGTCACATTCCCAGTGCTGTGGAAGCTGAATGTCTGCCATTAGCTGACCTCTGGACCTGAAGCAGGGTTTCTTTGCCAGTCGGCGGTAAACCCGAAACGTGAGCCACGTCGTCTGAAGTAGTTTTGGCGTTTTGGCAGCCAGTATTGTAGCAGCAGCTAAGCTAAGTTTGGACTTTTTAACTTTATCTAAAAGTATAATTCTCTAATAAAAGGAGCGGTCACGGTGGTGCCTTGGGACTAGTTCCTGGCACTGGGCTGATATACTCCGACAAAAAAACTTGTTAAGGATTTCTGCGAGTTCTTTGGGAATCACTTTACCTTTCGGACTTTTCATTTTGGATAGCTAAAAAGACGGCAAAATGAATAAAAATTAATAGGACTACAAATCCAGGGGAGGAGGGAGGGTCGTGAGGACTGATTCCTGCTATCCCTGGAGAACACCTGTTACAGGTGAGTAACTACGCTTTCTCCAGGAACAAGCAGGAAGTCAGTCCTCACATATGGGACTCCCTAGCTATAGGCTACTGAGAACCCATAACTGAAAAATAGGCTCCCTCTAGAAGAGCCGCAGCAGCCATGATAGGAGTTCAACTGAGAACGTAACACTCCGGTAGCCTGACACCAAAGGGTCAGAGGGTAGGAGTTGCCTAAACCTCAAACAGGTTACAGAGTACAGCCTGGCCGAAAGCACTGTCCCATTGAGACTTTCTATCCAGGCAGTAATGGGCCGCAAAAGTCTGGCTTGAAGACCAGGTGGTGACCCGGCAGATGTCTGCCAGCGGAATGGAGCGGAAATGAGCCACTGATGCCGCCTTAGCCCTGACCCGGTGGGCCGTGACTCAACCTTGCAACGGGAGATCAGCCGCCCTGTATGCCCAAGCGATACAATCCGCCACCCAAGTGGACAACGTACGCTTGGAGACAGGCATCCCCAGCTTACTGGGGTCATAAGAGACGAAGAGATGAGAAGCTCTTCGATGTCCCCGCGTACGCTCCATGTAGAAGACCAAAGCCCTCTTACAGTCCAGGGTGTGCAGAACTGCCTCTGCCCGACTGGCATGCAGCCTGGGAAAGAAGGTCGGAAGTAACACCTCCTGATTGAGGTGGAACGAAGAGACCACTTTCGGAAGGAACTTGGGGTGAGTGCAAAGCACCACCCTGTTCTTATAGAACCGTGTGTACGGTCCATCGGAAACCAGAGCCTGCAGCTCACTCACTCGTCTAGCCGATGTGAGTGCCACCAAGAAAAGCGCTTTCCAAGAGAGGAAGCGAAAATGGCAGGTAGCCATCGGATCAAAAGGTGGGTGAGTAAGCTGCTCTAAGACCACATTCAAATCCTATTTGGTCGCCATGGGGGCGAACCGAGGGCTTCAGCAGAAGTAAACCTCTCAGGAACCTGGCCACCAAAGGGTGTATAGAAAGAGGCTGTCCTTTCACTGGAGAGTGGTGTGCTGATAAGGCACTAAGGTGGACTCGGACAGAGTTTGACTTGAGGCCTAAATCCAAGAGGTGAAGCAGGTACTGCAACATTACTGATACGCGGCAGGAGAAAGGGTTTTCTCCCTGCTTATCACACCACACTTCAAACTTATGCCACTTAAACGCATAGGTTTTCCTAGTCGATTGCCTTCTTGAGGCTATCAGCACCTCCTCTACATTTTTAGGGAGAAGTGGTGCAAGAACTACCCTTTCAGCAGCCATGCCATCAGGTTGAGACCTGAGGTTGGGATGTAGAAGAGTGCCCCCCTCCTGTGATAAGAGGTTGGGGTATAATCCCAGAGGAATTGGAACCTCTGCTGCTAGTTGAAGCAGAAGCGGAAACCATGGCTGTTTTGGCCACCTGGGTGCTACCAGGATGACTGAGGCTTTGTCTTGAAGGACCTTGAATAGAGTCCGGGCCACCAGGGGCGTGGGAGGAAACGCATACAGGAGGCCCACAGACCATGATATTAGGAAAGCATCTGCAGCCACCCTGCATGGGTGTGTCTGTCTGGAGCAGAAGCAGGGCAACTGGTAATTCTGTGGGCTCACAAACAGATCTATGGATGGTCGCCCCCAGCATTGGAACAGCTGCTGGACTATGCTGGGATCCAGTTGCCACTTGTGCAGCTGCAGAATTCTGCTTAGCTTGTCAGCCAAGAGGTTCTCTTGACTAGGCAAGTAAACTGCCTTGAGGTGCATACCCTGGTTGACTGCAAAAGAGCACAAGGCCAGGGTCTCTTGACAGAGGATGCAAGACCCTGTGCCCCCCTGTTTGTTCACAAAGAACATTGCCACTTGGTTGTCTGTCTGAATTAAGACAGGCTGATGAGCCAGGGTTTGACAGAAGGTCTGTAGAGCTAGGCGTATAGCTCGAAGCTCTAGGAGATTGATCAGTTGTGTGCTCTCCTGTGGAGACCACACACCCTGAGTGCACAATTCCTGGCAATGAGCTCCCCAGCCCAGCAAGGATGCATCGGTAGTCAGCACTCTCATGTGCGAGGGAGGCTGAAAAGGCACGCCCTCCAGTAGGTTGTATGGCTAAAGCCACCATGTCAACGACTGTACCAGTCGTTTGGACACCTGGATGCTGTCTCTGAGTCGACCTGTGGCCTGTGTCCACTGGTCTGAGGCACCACTGAGCTGTTCTCATGTGGAGGGGGGTATTGGGTGTCACATGTACTGTAGAGGCCAAGTGTCCAAGGAGATACAGAAAGTGTCTTGCTGAGATCTGGGATCTGCGGCTCACTTGCTGCACCAGGGCCAGAAGTCTTTGTGCCCTGTTACGGTAGATAAGCCCTTGCTTGAAGGGTGTCTAACCTGCTCCTATGAACTCCAGTTCCTGAGAGGGAACCAGAGTGGACTTTGTGTAATTTATCACAAACCCTAGGTGCGGTAGCAACTGGATAGTGCGAGACGTGGCCTGTTGGGCTTCCAGGGCTGACTGGGCTCTGATGAGCCAGTCGTCCAAGTAGGGGAAGACAAATACCCCCTGGTTTCTTAGGAAGGCTGCCACCACTGCTAGGCACTTTGTGAACACCCTGGGTTCAGAGCCTAGGCCAAATGGAAGCACCTTGTACTGAAAGTGGTTTCCTCCCACTACAAATTGTAGATATTGTCTGTGGTCTGGATGAATGAGGCTGTGTATAAACATCCTTTAGGTCTAAGGAGCATAGTCAATCTCCCTGGCGGAGGTAAATCAGCAATATTCCAAGGGAAAGCATCTTGAACTTTTCCCTCACCAGGAGAACTTAAACAGGTCGAGGATGGGTCTTAGACCTCCAGTTCTCTTTGGTATCAGAGAGTACCTGGAGTAGAAACCCTTTCCCAGCAGGTGGTGGGGCACCAATTCTACCGCCTGATCCTCGAGAAGACCCGCCAACTCCTTTAAGAGGAGGTCTGAGAGGCTCCCCTGGAAAGTAAGAGGGAGGTGCCTGGTTGAGATGTAGCCGATAGCCCCTTTGGACTATCTGTAGAAACCAGGCATCTGTTGTGATCGCTGGCCACCTGTGGGCTAACAGAGTCAGCCTTCCTCCTGTGCATGGCCTTGCTTCCTTGGAGAGAGGGACTATGCTCTAGGAGTCAAAAACCTCCTCCAGGCTGGGCCAGAGCTGGTGCCTTGGGCTTGGGGGCTTTTTGTTTATGCAGGCCAGGCCCCTGTCCCTAGGCCTGCTGTTGGGGAGCTGGGAGGCCTGATATGTGGGGTAGTTTCGGTAAGCCGTATCTTTTCTTGGGCAAAAGGGCTTCTTACCCGAGCCCTTCTTCTTAGAAGGGGCAGAAGTCTTCTTCTCAAGTCTTGTCCGGGTCAGGTACTTGGATTCGATCTCAGCAGCCTTTTCTGTCATGGGCTTGCCAAAGAGGTTTTCACCTCGGCAAGGGACATCGACCAACTTGTCCTGTACCCATTGCTCCAGGTCTAACGATTGTAGCCATGCCTGGCGGCATGCACTGATGCTAGCCGCAGCTACCCAGGCCGACGCCTCAAAGCCGTCATAGGATGCTTGAGCACTCCCTGATCCCAGTGGACAAAACTAGAAAGCGCTGCAAAGGTCCCTCGGAGAGACCAGCTGAGAACCCGGCAATCTGCTTTGCCAGGTCTCGAAGGTACTGTACATGCCCCATGTATAGCTGGTATGTCTGGATTCGGCATGCACCGAGCCCAGCATTGAGCCCAGGTAGCACTTCCTGCCAAGGGCATCCATACTTCGGGCCTCCCGGCCAGGAGGCACCAAGGAGTGTGTCTTCTGGCTCTTGAGCCGGCACATGGCCGATTCCACAACCATGGAGTTGTGCGGCAGTTGTACTTTTTGGAAGCCAAGGCTCTTGCGAACTCGTTAAATGGAATCGATTCGCCTGCTGAGTACCGGCATCGAGGTCGGAGTGTCCCACATGCGGAGCATCAGCCATTCCAGAATGGGAGGCACCGGTACAGTAAGGGCCTCCCGAGGGGGAAAGTCATACTGGAGGATCTCGAGCTATTCGGCTCAAGGCTCCTCCTCGGCCTCCGCCGGGAATGACAAAGCCTTTGCCATGTCCTAGATGAAGTCCAAGAACCGAGTGTCCTATGGAGGGGACCTTCTCCGAGGTTCAGATCCAGGGGAATCCGAGGGGACATATTTGGTCCGATGGGTACCTTGTGACTCCTCATCCTCTGTTTCCCAACCGGACCCCTCCGAGGAGGAATCGAGTGGCTCCGACCTCGAGGGCTTCAGTCTTGGCCGCCCCGACACCGGTGGAATCGGCGTTGACGACCTCGGTTCCGAACGGGAGGTCGAGGGGGACCTCGGCCGAGGATCGACTTGCGTTCTTAGAGTCTTGAGGATCGGCTTGGCCTCCGGGGACGACTTTGACATCGATGTCCCGGTGGTCGGGGCAGATGGACCGGTGAGACCAGCAATCAATGCCCGCTGCTGGTCCATGAAGGCAGACATGCTGTGCTCCAAGGCCACCATCCTGAGACCGAGCTCAGGAGGCTCCGCAGCCCGTGGGTCCGACGCCGGCTCTCCTGGAGGAGAGTCCACAACGAGGACAGTGCTTACCTGCCTCAGTGTCTCCGGTTCCTTATGAGGGAGTTTTGCTGGCCTCTCCAACTCCGAGGATCCGGGGTGGCAGGCCGGGATCCGTGACCTGGCCCACAAGGGACCAGGCCGCTTGGAGCCATCTGAAGACACCACCCTTATGGATTTTTTCTTCTTCTGGTGTTCCCACGAGGGAGACCCCCTTTCAGAGGACACCCGATGCTGCTCAAGATCAGAGAGCTCCCGAGATGTCGAGGCCTCTGATGAGGTTCGGGCCCGGGCGGGTGCGGACTCAGGAAAAATCCTATCATGTTGCTGCTGCCTGCTCCTCAATGCTTTGGAAGACATTTTCTTACACGGGCCACAGACCTTCGGGTCGTGGTCGGGCCTGAGGCAACGGAGGCAGCAGTCGTGTGTGTCGGTGAGGGACATTAATCTCGTGCACCGATCAAACTTTTTAAACCCGCTGGCAGCCATCGGGGGAAAAAGGGCCCCTGCGAGGTCAAAGGACCGGACTGTCAGCTAAAAAGAAAAAGCGCGAATGCTAGTCTCTAAGGACAAAAAATGAAAATTTGGATCGGACTCGATACCGGTGTACTGAGCCGAGGCGGGAAGGGGAACCGGCGTCGAACCGGTCAGACAGAAAAGCAATTTTCTGACTTTTTTAAACACTTTTTTCGCAAGGGAACTTGGACGACGCCTGCTGGGCTCCGTGGAAAAAAGGAGACTGAGCAAGATGGCACCCTTGGGCGGGAAGGGGACTGCGCATGTGTGATGCAATCCCAAAGGCTTTCTTAGAAAGCTGGGGATTTGCTCCGCATGGGGGCTCCGTCTGCACCGACGTCACCCATATGTGAGGGCTGACTTCCTGCTTTTTCCTGGAGAAAGTGGCTTACATCACTTTGCATCGCCAGCACATGGCCTGCCAGTGGACCACAAAAATAGGAAAGTGCTGCTACCTGCACCCTGATAGAGCTTAACAAACCCTTCTCAACTTCCTCTTGAAGGAAGGCTAGCATTGAAGGAATCAAGACCCCTCATGGGGAAAGGCAACATTGATGACACCAGTTCTTGAAGAGATACAGGTGCTCCTTGTGGTCTTGAGCAAGCCACTTAACCCTCCATTGCCCATATTCCCTGTATTAGTGTGTGTGTCTCATATCCCCTCATGTTAAATGTATCCCCCAATTGTGTTGTGACCACTCTGATTGAAGGATAAGGTGGTATACAAAACTGTCTAAATAAATAAAATAAATAAATAAATACCAGACCCACATATAAGACAATGAGGTGGAGCGCCGCCTGGTCTCCAACAAGCAATAGCCCTTATGCCTTAGGCGACCCTATCATAGTAAACACCTCCTGTCCCTGAGGCACAGGGGCTGGGAGGCAAGGAGACAGAAGATGTCCGTGTACCACGACCGATGAGGCCAGTCTGGGGCCACCAGGATCACCAGACTCAGGTGACCCTCGATGCTCCAAAGGACTCTGGGTATCATGGCCCATGGGGCAGGACACACAGAGTAGGTGACCCAGGGGGACTAGGGCTGGACCAGTATATCCACCCTCTTGAACTTGGGCTCCGAACAATGGCTGAAGGAGGAGACCTTGGCACTGGCTGCAGTTGCCATCCAGTCCACCCCTGGGAGGCCCCACTGATCCACTATCTAGTTGAACATCCACGAAGCAAGTTCCCTGGGATCGAGGAAGTGACGGCTGAGGAAATCCACTTCCCGACTGTACTACTACTACTACTACTACCTACTACTTCTAAAGTGCTTGGAGGTGCAGTTCCATGCAGGGAACAGTAAAGATATTTCCTGAGTTAATCCCAGGCACTCTGTTCCACCCTGGCTTGACATTACCCACCGCGGTTGCTTTACCTAAAAAGGAATCGCACAGCGCTTTACCCAAGAGGAATCCCACAGCGCTCTTCTTTTTATTTATTTATTTATTTTTATTTAACACTTATTTATATACCGCATCTTCCAGCGATCAGTTGCGGTGTACAATTAACAACAGTTAACAATGCAGAGCTTGTTTTACATAGAACAATTATAACTTTTTACATAGAACATCTTAACTTGCACAACATAGGGTTTAAAAAACTAAGCGGAATAATTCAATAATTCAACTAACACAGATTGTGTAACAATTTAAACAAAAGTACTGTCCCTACCGCATAGGCAGATTATAACAACAGTTGTAACTATATACAAGTAGGGTATCAATGCATAGGAATGGAGTGATTATTCATTTAAGTTTTGTATGTATTCCTTGTAGTAGGGAGTATAAGCTTGATTTTGGCAGGTTCGTGTTTAGCCTTTATCTTCTGACTCTACCGGGGGCTTCTTTCCATCTGAGGCTCCAATCCTCATCTCTCCAGGCAGCCACAGCACCGGAGAGCATACAGCAAGTACTGCAACTTCAGAGGTGAGCCATCCGTTCCTGAACTGCTCCTCTCTCACCGATCACTAGCACGCGGTCTGCCACTCCACCACACAGCATCATCGCCGGCAGAGGGGAGTGCCCTTAAAAGCAGCACGCTTCAGAGCGATCTCCCTCTTCTGACTCCACCGGGGGCTCCTTTCCATCTGAGGCTCCGATCCTCATCCCTCCAAGCAGCCACAGGACCGGAGAGCCTACAGCAAGCTCTGCAACTTCGGAGGTGAGCCATCTGTTCCTGAACTGCTCCTCTCTCACCAATCGCTAGCACGCGGTCTGCCGCTCCGCCCACAGCATCATCGCCGGCAGAGGAGAGTGCCCGTGCCTGAGGGCCTAGCCAGAGGGCCCTTTGGTGTGGCCCTTAGACGGGGCTCGAAAAGCCATTAACTAAGGATATATACTATGCCAGCCCAGAGATCCAAGGTATGATATGTAGTCTGTAAACTGCTAGCTACCACAAGAACCCTAGCCTTTAAGATAGTTATTCTTTTAATCTGCTAGCTACCTTAAGAATCTAGAGATAAAGTTGATCTCCTTTACCACCGCTACCTCCACATTAATAGACATATTGTCGTTTCAATTGCATGATAGTTCACAACAAATGTAACAAATGTTTTCTATGTAGCATCTAAGCTAATTATCCATAACTGAAAGTTACAAATTGTTATCCGGAAGCTGCTACAATTTATCCCACTATACACTTGAAACAATCTAACCGTTTCAGTCCCTGCAGTCTATTGACTTCATAATTGCAACACTATAACTACTAACCTAAATCAAAATGAGGCCTAAGACACTAACCTCGTTTTTACTGAATGTCCTATGTCTCTCTTGTGTCCTACTACTCACACCTATCCCCAACCTACATACACTCTCCACCTCACTGAATCTCCTTAATTCTGCTAACATCCATATTATTCCCCTTCTCCCTAGACAATACCCTAACCATTACAACACACTCCCTTTCACCTATAAATACTTTCACCAGTCGAACCTAAAAAGTCAAACTAAAAGGTTAATACAAATAAAATTAACACCAGAGGATACAATTAAAAGAACATATAACCAATCTCAGAACCTAAAAATTGTTCTCATTAACACTAGATCAGTTAGAAATAAAATCCCCCTCATAACAGACCTCATTACTTATTTATTTATTTTATTTAGCAAGCATTTGTATACCGCTCCTTCCAGCGATCAGAAGCGGGAAAGATTACATGGATAAAGCTGTCGAATCAAGACAGAATAATTTTGATTTGTACATAAAGATTCGAAAGGTTAGCACGTCACGCAGAAAATTATCTACTTCTAAGCTAAGGGGATAATAATTTACATATGTACTATTTATACATTACAGGTTTTACAGATGAGAAGCCTGATTTTCTTTGTATCACAGAAACCTGGATAACCGAAACCGACATCATTATTCTAAACCAACTAAATGTAAAGGGATACTCTCTGTTCAACTGCAACCGGGATAAAACTGTTTATCAATGCACTGTTCTATGTATTTCTTGTTGTTAGACGTAAACCGCCACTGATCTTGGGAAGTGGTGGTATATAAAAGACTTACAAATAAATAAATAAATAAAATAAAAAGAAAGGAGGAGGAGTACTCATAAAAGCAAAGACTATACTTAACTGCTCACCCACCATTTGTAGTAACCAAGAGGGCATGAATATACTAAAGATAGAAAACAAAAACATAGCCATCTGCCTCTTCTATAGACCTCCCATATCAGACCCACAAAATATAACCTCTGTTCTAGAATTTGCATGCAAAGCCTCCATGAATAAACCTCATATTATCCTTGGAGACTTCAATCTGGCTTCTCTAAGTAATAACCAATCAAAAACTTTCCTTGACTCTATGGACGAAATGGGCTTTAAACAAACAATCTCTTACACTACACACATTAAAGGGAACACGCTTAACTTAGTTTTCCTTCCTGAACACTTAACCAGAATACCCCAATATAAACCTCCTATCATAACTCAAATCCCATGGTCCGATCATCACTTAATTCAATTCTCCATTCACATTCCCCATACCCCTAATCCTCAACATACTACATTACATCACGGTCCGAGGTTTTGACCGTTTAAACCAGGAATGTTTCTTGAAACAATTATTCCTCAGCTGGACAAAAAAACTAGACAATCTTGACAAGACTATTACTAATTGGAACACTACAATAGAAGCAGCTGCCAAACCATTACCTACCAAAACTAACAGACCCCATAAAAACACATCTGAAAAATGGTATACAGCTGAATTAAAATAATTATAAAAAAGAACTCAGAAGATTAGAGGCTAAATGGAGAGCTAAAAAAAACCCCAGAATTGCAGGAGTTATACTTTGCAACCCTCAATTCTTACAAACTAGCTACAAATAATGCCAAGAAACAATATCATACAACAATCCTATCTAAAGCTATTAATCGACCAAGGGAACTATTTGAAATTATAAAATCATTATCTAAAGCCCCCCCTACTAACATTCACAAGATCCCTATTAACCCCCAAACACTAGCAAACTATTTTGCTGGCAAACTCAAACAAAATGTACCATCTGTACCTGATCCGTTTCCCACAATAATAAATGTCCTCAGTGAATGGAAATCTTTCCACCTCATAGATAGAAATCAATTACTAAATATAATTACAAAACTTAATACAACCACATCCCTCTTGGACCCATGCCCAGCAGCATGGATTAAGACAACAAAACTAGAACTAGCCCCTTACATCTTAGATACAGTAAATAAATCCCTACAACAGGGTATACTACCAAACGAACTCAAAATCTCAGCAATCCGCCCACTTTTGAAAAACAACTCACTAGATAACAAAGATCCATCATCATACAGACCTATAGCTAGTATCCACTTCCTGACTAAAATCATTGAAAAAGTTGTTCAAACCCAACTTCAAGATTTTATAGATACCTCAACTCCTCTTGACGAACACCAATACGGGTTTTGACCTTTCCACGGCGTAGAAACATTACTACTTGTCCTCCTTGATTCCCTTGTCAGAGGTATGGACAATATCAAACAAGTTTTCATACTGGTATTTATTGACATTTCCGCTGCATTTGACAGTGTAAACCATAACATTCTAATCTCAAGACTTAGCCAATTAGGTATAAAAGAAGTAGCTCTCAAATGGTTTAAATCATATATATCTGACTGTTCTCAATTTGTACAAATAGATCAAGATGCCTCTCCACCATTTCCACAAGAACAGGGAATCCCTCAAGGCTCATCACTATCTGCCCTATTATTTAACCTATATCTGCAACCGATATGCACCATCTTTAAAAGACAAAGCACAGTTACTTACCTGTAACAGGTGATCTCTGGGAACAGCAGGAATAAGTCTTCACATATGGGTACGTCGGTACCGACGGAGTCTGCGCGGGAACGCTTCCCAGCGTCCAATCAGAAAGCTTTTGGAAGCATCCCAACACGCCTGCGCGCTGCCTTCCCGCCTTCCCAACTGCCTCTCCTCAATTAAGTTTTACAGCTGAGACAAAGAAAGAGAGCGAAGCAAGGAAGGGAAAGATAGAGATAGAGAAAAGCAACTCCTAGGGGAGGTGGGCGGGTTGTGAAGACTTATTCCTGCTGTTCCCAGAGATCACCTGTTACAGGTAAGTAACTGTGCTATCTCCAGGAACAAGCAGGAATGAGTCTTCACATATGGGGACTCCCCAGCTCATATGCCCGGAGGGAGTCCTAGCATGTTGTAAGTCTAGAACGAGCCATGCTATACCTCAGGACCTCAGGCATCCTGGGGATGGAGGGCAGGAGTTGAATTTAGAAAAAGGAGCTGTAGAACAGCTGGCTAGAACAGGGCTTCAAAAGGGAAGACCCTGTATCGAGGGCATTTAGTAGTAAAATATTGTGATCTGGACCTCCCTTGTTGGCATTGCACAGGTGCAGTGAGCTCCATATGGATCTGATAAAAGAGCCAGTGAATATGCTCAAGGGGTACCTCACTGTAAAGTAGAGGTAACAAAATAGACCAAACACAAGTGGAGGCCAGAACCCTTCAGGGTTAGAAAAAATAGCCCCAGGGGAAAAAACTGGGGTAGTATAAAAAGTAGAGCTTCAGCAGAGACGCAGAAGGTACTATTGAATTAAAGCTTAAGCCGTTTTGGTTTAAGAGAAAAAATGAGTCTGATCTAATTGGACTGGGGTTGGATCAGTCCATATAGGGAGAAAGGGTATGGAGACCCTTGTATCTGATAAGAAAGGAAGAACAGACTCAGAAGCGCTAAGCTTTAGAGCAACTGAAGCTCTGCAATGTCTTTCCTAAATGGGGTCACCTAGGAAAGAGAAGATACATGGAGAGCTTCAGGAGTACTTAAACCGAAAAGGGTAAGGTAAAGAAAAGGGTTATTAATTACCACAGGAAGTGGTTATAGATGTAGCCCCCTAAATATGCCGGACAGCATTGATAGGGGTAGTGCCCATCTGTCAGGATCATATAGGATGTAAGGATATCCGAACCTAACAGATAGATAAGTAGATGGATACAGATCTACCTAAAAACATCTCATATGCTTATAAATATATGTATATATATATATATATATATATATATACACACAGAAATATATACACATATAGGGCATATATGCATATATCCATAAGATATATCTATATATATATCTATATCTCTATATCTATCTATCTATCTATCTATATCTATATATATATATATATCTATATCTATCTATATCTATATATATCTATATATATATACCCAGAAGAATAGGTCAGCATAGGGAGACATGTCTCCAGGTATATGGATGGAGAGATGTTCAAAGATCCCCATCACCCTTATAGGGAGAGAGGGAGATTCTTCTGACAAGAAGGTTGACACCTACTTGAGTAGATAAACAGGAAAAAAATCCTCTCCTCCTGGTTATGACCGTTATAGTCAGAGGAAGGTTGTCCTTGACAAAGGGGTGGCTTAATTCTTTGTAGAATTTGAGCTGTTGAATAATCAGGAGGGCCTACCTGAAGATGGCAGAGGATAACATTAGTGTGCAGAGCAGAAGTTCAGATATCTCCAGAATTGGTATGGAGATTGGATAGAGGAGGCTACTAGAGGAAGATACCCTAGCGATCCGCCTATGAGGGCAAGATGGGTATTAGATGTCCTCTAGTTGCCAGAAAAAAATTTATCTCTGATGGGAAAAATCCCAGGCAATATGGGCCAAGCCAGGGAGTTGGCCCCTCTCTTAGGCTTTCAGGAAATGAAAAGCCTGAGGCTTATGCCTTAACAGAGATTTAAGAGAAGATGGAAAGGGTAGAATACCTGCCAGGCATGAATATGACTGGGGGAAACCCTTTTAAACCATCTGGGGTTATCTGCTAGGCAAGATACTGATGCTCTCTAGCAAGGGCCCATAGTGTAAAGCTACGTTGTAGAGTTGCAGAGAGCATGCTGCAGGTTGGTTAGAAGAAAAACGGGCTGTGGACGATACCTGGTGAGGAATGTGGACAACCAGCAGGTAACCAACTATTTTGCCAAGGACAAAGGGCAAAGAATAGAAGATAACCTAACCAAATTGTGAAACAGGGTTTCCCCAACGAGGTTGATAACCTGTTTGGGACTTAGTACTGAGGTTAGGAGGATTGCTAGTGGAGAGGAAGCCCTGGTTGTGTAGTGAACAAAAACCTGTGGCGTAACCACTAGAAATTTTTGCATCTGCAGCAACTATGAGGGCAGCATAGAGAATTTCTTTCCCCTACTCTGTAGATTGGGAAAAAGGAAAAACCAACAGACATGGTAGGACTTCCTATTGTCTGAGGAGCTGCCCCAAGGTAACAAGGGGAAGACAACTCCAGAAGGGAGAATCCCCCGGTAGAAGAGGTAGAGGACCATAGGGGCTTACCCATATAAAAAGTCACTCTTACAAAGCAAATGTTGTAGTAAGAGGGAGGTAAGATAGAGTTGCAGGAGACCAACTATGGAGGAAATCTCCGACAGATGAGATGATACATGCCAGTAGATGGAAACAACTGTCTATTGATAGTTGTTACCTCTGCCTCTCCTCCAAGAGGAAGAGGAAAATCTGTTAAGTATGGGCAGGATCATCATGAAGATTCTTAAGAAAAGATGTCTCATGAAGAGTTATCTAAGTAGGTTAGGATAAAATTAGTGCAGATACTTCAAGTGAAAAGAAGCAGACTGCCATCCCAACCCCCCAAACAAAGGGGCAATGATCTATTTAAAACCCTGCAACTGCTGGGTTTGTTGACCCTGTTGAGGTTGTGGATTGCTCAGACTAGAACGATGTTTCCCCTGTTTAGGGACATCTGAATGATGGGCAGATGATGGGTAAAACCTTCTCCCCTTAGGGGTTGAAAGTTTGGTAGGACATTTCCTACCTACTGGGAAAAAGGTGGCGCAGAGCAGCCTCTGGAAAAAGGAAAGTCAGTGGAGAACTGTAACCTGAAGTAAAGACTCTCTGTTGAAGAGATTCTCTCCAGTACAAGGAGTATTTCCCAGTCTTTCCTGTGCCCATTTGTCCAAGTCTGAGGCCTGAAGCCAGGCTCTACGTCGTGCCCCTATAGCTATAGCAGAAGTCCTGCTAACAGACTCAAAGGAGTCTAGGGTAGCACGAGTAAGGAACTTAGAGATATTCTGAATATGACTAACTAGTGAGGAATAGTCTGTACATCTGGGCTCCTGAAGAAAACGAGTCAAAAGATGTAATTGCTTTGTGATCTCCTCAAGAGATAGACCCATATAAAATATATATGAGAGAATCCTTGCTGAAAGCATGGAGGTCTGGAAGGTTTGACGTCCAAAGGCATCTAGTGTCTTAGACTCACGACCTGGCAGACAAGAAGAGTGCTTTTTAGTACTCTTCACTTGCCTCAATGCTGATTCCACTACAATGGAATGATGAGGAAGTTGAGTCCTTTGAAACCCTGGAGAGGGGGTACCTGATATAGGAGATCAGTTGCTCTAGAAAGTAGGGGTACCTTTAAAGGAGATTCCCATATTCGTAGAAGGAGATCCTGCAAAGAATGATGCAAAGGAAGCATTATATTTTCCTTTTCTTCATTAGGAACAGAGAGGTATTCTGTACTCCCTTGTGTAGGATCTTGTCCAGGGACAGGAATGGCAAGTGATTTTGCCATATCCAGGAGGAAAGTCTGGAAAGAAAGATCCCTGGAGGGAATTCCCCCTGGATAGACTAGATCTGATGAAGAACTAGCATTGGCACCAAGGGATCTATTCCAGTATATAGGAATAGAAGATCCTGAATGATGCAGAATGGGATCCTTAGATAGTAGTCGCTGGTACTGGAGGACAGAACCAGCAACAGTCAGTAACATATCTTCCATGCTTGGAATCGATTCCAGACTCGGCATCGAGGGAAGCGACCCTGATGAGTGAAGCATGGAAGGTACCGACTGTAAAGGTACTGTGAATATCGGTACCGATCTCGGTACCGAAGCTGATGCCGGAAGAAGAAAACCAGCCGGTGGCAACTCTAACAGTATCGGTGGAACCGAGGGTTGCAGATCCGAGGTATCGGAACCGAGCCTTCGGTACTGACGGGAGTCGGTACCAAGGCGAGTCGGTACCTAGTCCTCCAGACTGGAAATCGATTCTAGACTCGGCATCGAAGGAAGCGAGTCTATCGATGCACGTCTGGAGGGTACCGACGTCGGAACTCGTATCGGTGTCGATACCGATACTGTGAAATCGATCTGAAGCGTATCCACAAGCCCCGTAGGTACCGGAGACACCAGACGACGATCCTCGGTGAGGAATATTTCATTCAACACCGGTGCCGATGCCGGGGTATTGGTACCGCTCAAAGCGGATGCCACCACCGGACATGGCTCAGGTATGTTCTGTGAGGGGTGAACCTCAGGAACAACCTGAAACCCCACATAGGCTTTGGAGGCCGAAGACTCCCACCGGGGTTTTGAAAACCAGTGGATTCTCGAGGGAAAGGCCGGAGGCATCTCTATGCTGTGCATGAGAACTGCCGCTCGAGGACTGGCTAGTCTTAATAGACTGTTTTTGGGTTACCTGATCCTGTGTAGAAGAAGATATAGTCGGTGCCCTGAAGTTGGAAGGGGACCGCATGTCGAGGGAAACTCGATGTTGAAAACTGCTTCTCACAGCACTGGTGTCCGAAGGCTCCGGAGGACAATGGTCAGGACCCAAGCAGGTTAGACACCAATTGTGAGTGTCTAAAAATAAAGTTGTACCGCCACAGTTTGTGCATTTCCTGGGGAGAATGGCTGGCGGTTCATGAGGAAAAATGGAGAGGCCTAGAAGGCCTGCGAACCGTGAACACTAGAAGAAATTTTATATTCCTTAAGGAAAATTTTAAAAGAAAATAAGAAAGAAACATCGGCGGTACCGGTGGCATCGGAGAAGGCAGCCGCGACCACAAGAAAAATAAAAAATAAAAGAAGAATTTTCTGCGGTGACAGGAAAACGTCCTGCCGGCTCCACGGAAAAACGAAACTGAGGAGAGGCAGTTGGGAAGGCGGGAAGGCAGCGTGCAGGCATGTTGGGATGCTTCCAAAAGCTTTCTGATTGGACGCTGGGAAGCGTTCCCGTGCGGACTCCGTCGGTACCGACGTACCCATATGTGAAGACTCATTCCTGCTTGTTCCTGGAGATTATAAATTACCACATTTATGCGGACGATATTATGTTGTACACCCCGATTAATACAAATGACCCTAACTATGATAACCTCTCAACCTGCCTCGCCAAAGCCAAACTATAGCTTCGCTCAAAGAATATGCACATTAATTTTAAGAAAACTGAAATACTGTTTACTTCGAGAAACCTCAATTTCTCACCTCCACCAGAAATCAAGCTACATAACTTCTCTCTCCCAGTGAAGCAGGAAATAAAATATTTGGGAGTCACTCTTGATAGAACTCTCAGCTTCACCTCCCACATTAAGAAAATAACCAGAACAATCTTCTACAAGCTTAGAACTATCCAGCAGCTTAGACCACTTATAGAAAGTGACAACATCAGGACCATTACTCAAATTCTAATAACACCTCACCTTGACTATTGCAATGGTATCCTTAAAAATAGTGTAGTTAGTCACCTTGTAGAGCCTCATTTACTCCAGTAATAAAATAAATTGTTCCAGCTCTATCTTTAACCTTAAGTTCAGATTATATTGATCCAATTATAGATATCTCACTACGTGACCGAAGTCTCAGACTATCATCAGGCTAACAAAGAAAAATCAAAATATACTCTAAATGGCTCAGAATGTTGCCGCAAGAATAATTTCCAGGGCTAAATTATCTGATTACATTTCTCCCATTTTATACTCCTTACATTGGCTTCCCGTTGCTTGCAGGATACATTATAAAATTATACTGACTACATTCAAATTAATTAACAACATCGCCCCTTCATATCTATCTACCCTTATCCATAGCCCCTCAGATAGTAGACTAAGAAGAAGGATGAATCTAAATACTGTGCAAGTACCAGATACAATAAGAAAGACAAAGCAAACAACAAGCAACAGCGCCTTCTCATACGTAGCACCTACACTATGGAACAACCTCCTTGACCAATTAAGGGAGACAAAAGATCTCCAATCGTTTAAAAGGAACTAAAAACAAACTTATTCACCCAACATTATTGCCAATTCTCAGATCTGGCCTCCCACCCCCCATAGCTCATTCCATCAATCTACCAAAATACTCACTCACATAATAACATTATCCAAAGCTGATTGATGTCATGGGTTGTAAATGCCACAGTTCTGTAAATAATCAAGATCATTTATTATAATTTTGTAAATAATTACCTTGTCTAAGTAATCAAAGGTTCCTGTTATGAGCTGTATATGATTACTTTTGTTTATACTGTTCTTTGTACGTAGTTGCAATGTTGCATAATGTTCCATGTATTTTTCACTACTGTTCTCTGTAAACTGCCACTGATCTTGGGAAGTGGCGGTATATAAAAGTTTTCAAATAAATAAATGGAGCAGCTTGCTTGAGTGCAGCAAAGCCAGATGGACAGTCCTGGCCTCTAGGCGATGAATGGCTCATTTCGCTTCCGCTGGAGACCGCTGACCTGCGCCAAGACAGTGAACTCCCCAACTGGAGAGACTGACATTAGTAGTGAGAAGCACCCGGGCTGAAGTTTCGAGGGGCATCCCCCTCAACATGCTGTCGGGGGAGGTCCACCAGAGGAGGCTGTGTCTATATGAGAGAGGAAGCAGGAGGTAGACTTTATAGTCCTGCAAGCACAGGAACCAGCTAGTCAGCAAGGCCCACTGTAGAGGATGCATGTGTGGTTGTGACAAAGGCACCAGCTCCAAGGTTGCAGCCATAAGAACATAAGATATGCCATACTGGGTCAGACCAAGATCCATCAAGTCCAGTATCCTGTTTCCAACAGTGGCCAATCTAGGTCACAAGTACCTAGCAATTTCCCCTAAAAGACACAGGTTCCACAATGCTCGTACTGGGGCAAGCAGTGGATATCCCGGGTCCCCTTTAATAATGGTTTATGGACCTTTCCTCCAGGAACTTGTCCAAACCATTTTTAAACTCGGCTACGCTAACAGCTTTTACCACATCCTCCGGTAATGAATTCCAGAGTTTGATTACCCATTCAGTGAAAAAATATTTTCTTTTATTAGTCTTAAATAGGTTACCCTGTAGCTTCATTGCATGTCCCCTAGTCTTTCTATATTTTGATGGCGTAAACAATCGATCGACATTTACCCGTTCCACTCCATTCATTAATTTATAGACCTCTATCATATCTCCCCCTCAGCCGTCTTTTCCAGGTTTAAGAACCCTAATCTTTTTAGCCTCTCTTCATAGGGTTATCCTTCCGTCCCCTTTATCATTTCGGTGGCTCTTCTCTGTATCTTTTCTAATAATGCTATACCTTTTTTAAGATATGGCAACCAGAATTGCTCACAATATTCAAGGTGCGGTCGTGGAATGATACAGAGGCATTATAATATCCTTTGTTTTATTCTCCATTCCTTTACTTATGATACTTAGCATTCTATTTGCTCTCTTGACCACTGCTGCACACTGGGCAGAGGGTTTCAACATGTTATCCACGATGACGCCTAAACCTTTTTCCTTGGTGGTGGTTCCTAATGTGGAACCTTGCATCATGGAATTATAGTTTGGGTTGTTCTTTCCTAGGTGCACAACTTTGCACTTGTCCCAAAAGCTGAAGGTAACCCCAAGATGTGGAAGTGGAGTTCCCAAAAAAGTTCCAAAGTTGGTTGTAGAACTTGGCCAAGTGCTCCCCGTAAAGAAGACTTTACCCACACGGGTGTCTAAATGGGCCTCAAGAAAGTTCGGATTCTGAGACGTCGTCAGGCAGCTCTCACTGCTGCTGATGACCCAGCAGAGCCGATCGAGAGGTTGGATCACTCAATGCAGCACCCGAATGGCTTCCGCCCAAGATTTGGCCTAGATAACCCATGCCCTCGTGCCTCAGTCTTGCCACAACTACTACCATCACCTTGGAGAACATCCAAGGGGCAGTGGCCAGGCTGAAGTGCATCGCACAAAACTGGTAGTGAGACCAAAATCACAAACTGGAGAAAGTGCTGCTGGTCCTCCCAGATTGAAATGTGAATACAGACCTCTGCCAAATCCAAGGAGGCAAGGACTCATCCTTCTGGACCGCCTGGATACAGACCACAGCGTTTCCATGCGGAACCGTAGAACTTTCAAACTGCAGTTGACCCCTTTGAACGCACTCTAAAACATATCCTTGTCTTATAATGTTGAGCACCCAGTGATCATTTGTCGGATGGTCCCATTCATGATAAGATTGTTGCAGATGGCCTCCCACTTGTGGGAGGTAGGAATGAGTCCCAAACAGTCAGTGGGAGAGGCGAGAAGAAGAGGGCTTTTCCGCCACATAAGTCTGCAAATAGGCCCAGCATCCTCCTTGAAAGGACTGGGACTTGGATCCTGTTCCAGAAGAGGAGGAAGTCTGCCTATTCTGTTGATACTGACGAGAATTGCGGAACTTCAGCAGCAAAGATGATGCCCCCGATGACTAAAAAGGAGTGCTTGGAGGAACCCTTACCCTTGGGTTTAGCCTCCGGCAGCCGCTGGGGCTTGACCTCTCTGAGGTCCTTGGCTAACTTTCCCAAGTGCTCGCCAAACAGGAGCCTGTCCCTAAAGGGCAATTTGGCTATGTGCCCCTTAGATGCGACATCTGCCAAACAATTTCTGAGCCATAGCCCTCGATGAGCCACTGTTGCCACCGCAACTCCCTGAATGGAAAGGTGTAAGAGATCATACAAGGCATCCACCAAGAAGGCTGCCCGAATACTTATCCTCAGGAAGGAGCTGAACCCAGCGGAGGACACGTGCACAGAGGCTGCCTACATTGTCACCTAAAGGGCTAGGGAGGAGGAAGAGAAGGCCGTCTGAAGGAGTCCTTCCACCTTCTGGCCCTGCAGATCCTGAAGGATAGCTCCACTTCTATAGGAATGGTGATATGCTGGTGACCACTGCGATCAAGACATCAACCCTGATAAACTGCAATCACTTTCCAAGGCTGTCTGTGACCAGGCGTAAATGTGACAATTGCTGGGCCTTCTTGAGGGGTGCATCACGAAAAGCTCTGGCGGGAAAGGAAAGGCTTTGGAAGGCCCCCTGATGCCAGGATCAGAAGTGGAGGGAGTCGGGGCCGGTCCAGAGAGCTCCGGAATGTGCATTTCAGTGGCAATCTAGACAATCAAGGGGGGGGGGGGGATATGTTGTTGACAAAGGCACACCATGCGAGAGCTGCTATGGTCCTCCCCCTGAAAGAGTTCCTTCTCCTCCACGATGGAGGCAGCTGAACCGGGATCATCGGGGGAAACATCCTCAGGGTACTCATCACCGAAAAATTCTCCCTTGCTCCAATAAGGGACTTTCGAGAGGGCCACTGACTCTCCTGGACAGTCCTGCCTTCTCGATCATTTGCAGGAACCGCCCGCAAGGAATATCGGAGGAGCATCAGATGATGGGCTCGGTCGAGAGGGAACAACTCCTTGACCCCCCCCTTCCATAGCCCCCAAGCACATTGAATGATGGGCTTAAAATCTGCTGCAGCGAGGTCCGACAGCAGCTGTGGATGGGAGCGCTGTAACTGTGGAAACAGAGGGAGAGCAGATGCCCTGTCAGCCACAGGAGCCGGTCCCATGGTGAAATTCGGCATCATGGGAACAGCAGGTCTGCCTGGAGAAGGGCACCGATAATTCCTGATGTGGAAGGCGACAAAGAAGCCTCAACTGCTTTGGAAGCCAGAACCGCTAACAAGGATGATGAATTGGTAAAATTCTTCCTCTGATTGGCTGTGCAAGTGGCGCAGAGACAATCTACAAGAGAACCGTCACCACTTACTACAGCCAAGGCATCAGGACAATGAGGTAGGCACTGATCCTAATGCACAAGAGTTACACTGGCTCGCGTAGCCAGCAGCTCATCCCAGGAGGAAGAGAGGACCACCAGAGGGGTATCTCATATACTATCTGGGGTCTCGGCTAGCCAAGCTGCACTGAAACCAAGTCTCAAACTGACCAGGAGCTTGTAGGCCTTAAGAAAGGAAAAACGGTGTGCGGCCTGCACAGGCTGGGAATGTCTGGCAGGAAAGGTGGGATCACAGTAAACACTCATAGTTAGGTGCAGCGGCCCCATTGTGCCACCTCCGAAGTTCAGGTGGCGATCCTCTGCAGTTGCCCGCTGGAAAAGACCGATCCACTGCAGCCTCAGTGATGCAGTCCCCCGGGAGCATAGGGGAGTGGGGACGTGCGAGGAGGAAACCCCGATCAGCCACATGCTAAGAAGCTACATGGAGCCGTGCAGAAGACTCTCAGACCTTTTATACTATTTTTTTTCTTGTTTAAAGAAAGAAAAATAAAGGAAGAAAGAAAAGGGCCAAAATACAGTTAAGGGTCCCTCAGAAGGATCCTCGTGATCCAATGCCTCCATCAAGCTACACTGGCTCTTCTAGCCAGAAGCTAGTTCCAAACTAACAGATCAACCGGAAAAGGGTATCTCATATACCCCTTGGGATCTAAAGCGGCTGAGCTACACTGCACCCAGATGCAGACTTGGCAGAAGCTATAGACCTCTGTAGGTCTCTCTGGAAGAACTCACCATCTGCTAAGACAGAAAATACCTAGGTTTCCCTCTAGCTATGCTAGGTTTTATGCCAGTGGTGATGTCACGGCATAGTTTTACCTTTTTTTCCCCCTCTGTCTCCCACCTGCTGGAAGGGGGAAATAACCTACTAGTCTGGACTGGTCTAACAGGAAGATCTGGAAAAAGTCTTAAAAGCATCTCTAAAGCATAGGTCAAAATATCCATAGGGCAAAAGCAAGGCATCTAATGAACACAGGATCAGGCAGAAAAACTTGGCAGAAACTCTGCAAGCCTTCAAATTGGCAAACAGGGGTAATAAGATTTGTGCCTACCTCTCTGTTAGCTATGCAGAGGGACAGGAAAACTATAGGCAGTCTAAATTAAAGGTGTACTTTAGCAGCTTCCTTTTGTGTTGAGTAGGTGACTGAGGCAGACTATGAGCATCTTTACTTGCTGTCATTCAAATAACTAATCCAAGTTCCAGATAAAACAAAGAAAACTGAGGGAGGTAGGCTGCTTAGCGAGAAAACCAGAGGCTAAAAGAGTCCTCACAGAATTCAACAAAAACCTAGCTCTAACCCAGCAATAACTAAACTGGAAAAAATGACCCTGGCTAGGAAACAAAAAAGTTAAGCCGTAACTGGAAATACACTAATTACGCAGATAATATCCTGCTGCTCTTCCACACCCACCCTGTCACTCCAGATCTCTCCTCCATCAACTCCTGCCAGTCTAGTGGCGTCATGGCTGTCTGGCTTACTTCCACCTCCATCCGCATCTCTATCTCTTGATGGTATCAATATATCCATAACGAAAATGTTCAAGTATCTGGGAGTAACCCTTGACCCCACTCTGCTGGCATATCAACACTATCATCCGTCGCTACTTCTACTCCCTTCATCAAATCCACACTATCTGCTCCTACCTTCCCACATCTGCCATTACCACCCTTCTGCTTTCCTTAGTCATTTCAAAACTGGACTACTGTAACACCATTTATTCTGGACTACTCTCAATACCAACTGAAGTGCTTACAGTCAGTCCAAAATACTACCATTTGCCTTCTTTATCATTCTTCTCAGTTCGATCACGTTACCCCCTTATTCATTAAATCCCACTGGCTTCCTTTACTATACCACTCGCAATACAAACTTCTCATTATTCATAAGATTCTCAGCTCTGGTATCCCTGCTTACCTTTCTTCTCACATCATTCCATATGCGGCTACTCGTTCCCTCTGCTCTAAACACGCACATCGACTATCTTCCACCCCATCAAAGGCTCATCTTGACAGTATCTGAACCTCTCTCTCTTTTTCCTAGGCCCCTCATGGAATTCACTTCCAGCACCCTTCTGCTTTGAGGCATCCTTCCGCAGATTTAAAACAGCTCTTAAAAAACATATCTATTCCAACAAATATTCAATCTACCCTCTATCATCACTTAGAACACAATGATTTGGATGTTCATACAATCGCACGCCTGGAACACATGGAACCTCTGCTCCACCCTCTCCCTTCTTACTGTACCTGACCGCTACACTATTTATTTTAATTGGCGTTCTTTTCCTATTTTCTAATGTTTTTATTGTAAACCACTTTGATATATTGTTGAAGGGCAGTATATCAAGTCTTAAATCATAAACCATAATTTCTACAGCATACAGCGAGAACATTAAAGCTTTCTGGCTATGCAGTGCTGGCTGATTAGACAGTACCTTTCTTTGGCTGGTTCACCTGTAACAGAGCTCTTGACTGCAGGCCATTAGTCCAACAAGGACTCATGTGGCCTGCATATAGAAAGGAAAAGGGCACAAAGTAATGCTTCAAAGTTCAATGTTATTATGTCTTCAGAATGTGTCCAACACAAAGGCAAGAGAGATGCAGGAAACAAAGTTCGACAAGCACTGGAATCCAGAGGCAAACAGAAGCAAAGTTAGTCAGGAACAGATTCAGAACTTTGCCAATTGCAGACCCTCATGACATCAGATGGCAAGTCAGCCTGAGTAAGGAACCATTGGAGGACAAGCCCAGAGGAGGGGCAAATATAACTCGACCTCCCCTAGACTGGTCCTCGCTGGGCCAATCAGGAACAGAAGCAAAACTAACCAAATTACACAGCAACTCTATGAATGGGCTGCTGGGACTCTATTCCCAGAAGGGTGGTAACTTCTCCTGGAAGGCCAGTGCCTCCCAACCCCAGAGGCACAGATTCGAGACAACTCATATTGAGTGCATCATGCTCTCTGGGTTTTATCCAAATCCAGCCTAAAAGCTCACGGGGCAGTTTCTCCAAATGGGTTACTTTTGCGCATGCCATGACCGCCATGAACCTCACTTCTAAGCCAGAGTATGCGGAGTATGATCTCAGTCTCTCAAATTTACTGATAATGCTTTGTGAGGCTCTTAATATCTTAGGATCATGCGCTAAAAAACCTGTGTTATCTGGGCAGTGCATATGTGTTTCCACTGTGATGCTGCCAGATTGGGCCTTGAAAGCCCACACTGCTTGGTGCTTTGTGCTTGGTGAGGAGCAACTACCGCTAGCACAATGTGTGGCGGTAGTTGCTCCTCATGGTGGTATTGATGCTGTGAGCAATACTGAATTCAGGGGGATGGCTGTCTCTACCACCTGCATCTAGCGCTGTGCCCCACGCTAATAATTTTGGACCAAACCTGCATTACTAGCGTGGGGCTTAGTAAACGTGCCCCTTAACCCCTTATTCTCCTCTTCATAGTCATGTTTTTAACCATTTCCCATAATAAACCAAACTGTAGATCGTTTTGTTGTTACCAAAAGGCAGTATATCAAATTTTAATAAATTAAACTCCCTAATTCTCTAATTTGTTCTGTTTGCTTATCTTGAATAGACTAAGCTCTAGAAGGCAAGGACAGTCATGTACATATGTACAGTGCTGCGTATATCCTGTAACACTACTGAAATAAGTAGTAGTAGTGGTGGTGGTGGTGGAAAAAGAATTTAAGTATTCTTAGAACAGAAGCAAAAAGCTAGTAGAAACATAGGTGAAAAATTGGGCAGAAACAAATTTGACATGTACAAGGGAATAATCTGCAGATAGTCAAGGACAATAAGAAGTGAAATGGACAAAGAAAAGTATCCCCAGCTAGAATGATGTAGGCAGTCAAGCTTATACAGTTGATGCTAAGAGATATCCTTATATAGAGAGTAGCATATTTATTATTGTATGTCACTTACCTTTGGCATCACCATTCTGTGGAATATTCTCCATTTGGAAATTAGAAGATTCTCTACTGTCCACTTCAGTTTCTTTTCTAAAGGATTCTGAACTGGCAGCTTCAATCATAGCACAATTTTTAAGAAAATCCACAGAACTATTAAGAACATCATCTTCCTTAGTAGCCTTTGGGTTGCTCTCAGAACTACTTGTCAGAATTTCAAGGACATTTTTTAGTTCAGCTTCTACTGAAGAATCACCATTCACTTCAATTTCTGTTTGATCCATGCTGGAGTCCTGATTTTCAAGACTTTCAACCCCATCACTCTCAGCTTCATCACCTTCTTCAATCTTATTATCCTTGTAGGTTTGGGCCATTTTCTTTTTCTTTGCAATGGTTCCAGCACTCCACCTACTTTTTCTGCGATATCTTTTCTTTGCTGGGGTAGTGAACAATAAAAAGCTAGTTAAATGAATACATAATAAAACCATCAGAGAAAGGTTTCTTACATTTATAAAACTGTTTCAATTCAAGCATTCAAAAAAGGTAAAAAAAAAACAAACAAACAGGATCCACACATATAGGCAAAGCAGCATAATATATAAAAGATAAATACAGTATTATATATCAACGTAGTACTATTGTATTGGTTTCATTTATTGTATATTTTGGTGGAATGCTTTAGTTCAAATCATTTTTATTCACTTTTCACACATTTGAACAGATAAACCCCACATCTGCTATAACATATCATATTATGACATCGCTAACAGTTCTTGACACTCTTAACAGACTGTCTGTCCTAAAGAACACCAGAACTTTACAACGGTTGCTGTCACGCAGTTGTGAATAGAACTACTTAGGTATATACACATATACATATTTTACCCCTTCCCTCCCAACCCTGCCCCCTCGCCGACCTTCCCTGTACCCTCACATGAACCTTCCTCCCTCAGTAATACCCCAGCAATAAGCAGTATCACACATTGACAGTGCAGGTTCCGGCAACCAGCCAACATTTACAACACACTTACATTCTTATGGTTGAACTGCATACTAGATATTCAATACCATGCTACGCTCCTTAGTTGGCAATGTGTTTATAAGTGGAGTCCATAAATCCAGGAATACATCCCACTATTTGCCACCTCTTTGCTTCGCTGTCAATTTTTCCATATACATCAACTCTATCATAGATTTTTCCCAGACAATCACCCCAGGAGGCGAAGTCTCAACCCGATGACTCAGTAACACCTTTTTGACTAACAAAAAGCCTCTCTCCAGGAAAGCTCTGTGTGTCGGTGCTATCACCAGAGCACTGTCATTCCAACTGTGGAACAAGCATACTTCCCTCTGCAGAACAGCACCTATACCTAGCCACCCCGCCAGTTTATCACAGGCTTGGACCCATAGCTCCTGTACCAAATGGTAATCCCAGAATTTATGCAACAATGTGCCTACTTCCAAATTACACCAGCCACAGGTGGCCGAAGTTCTGAGACCTATGCGAAACGCCCACTCGTCAGTGGTGTACGCTCTCCAAAGGAATTTGTATTGTACTTCTTGTAAGTAAACCCAGTGTCACCTTCGGAATTCTCTCAAAAGCCTCTCGCAAACCTACCACTGACACTCCTTCCATTCCTTCTTTACACCATCTTTGAGTCAATTCAAAAAGGAACAGTGTCCCCAATGGGGCGTATCAGCTTCCTACATTCTTCCTCCCCCGGGTGATTTTCAACCAACTTCCCCAATACAACTCTAGGGATTCCAGCCACCCTCCCCTCTCCCTCTGTCCCACCAAGTCCTCCTACATAATGTCTAGCTTGCAAGTATCCATAGAAGTCGTGTTTATGGAGAAGATAGCGTACTTGCAGACTCTGAAAACTATCAACTACCGCTCCACCTGCCGTGAATAAGTCTCCAATGCAGACAATCCCCTTCTTTGCCCACCCATGAAACAAAGTATACTCTGAAAAACCCAGGAGAAAGTCGGGATTTCCCACCAAAGGAAGCAAGGGCGATGATCTCCAGTCCCATCCATATCGAGAACATAAGGCTTGCCAAGCTGCCCATATATCCCCAGCCCACTCCACCTCTGACCACGCTAGATTTATCCTGATGCAAGACATACAGACTATGAAATGGCGCACAAACCTCATTCAACTGCCGCAGCGGGGCACAACCATCAGCCTCACCCACTAAGGCCCAAACATGTCTGAGTAAGTAGCGGAGGTTATAGTTCCTCAACGAAGGCAGCTCCAACCCTCCCTCATCCCTCCTTCTCATCAAAGCTCGTAGTGGGATCCTCGCCCTCTTACCCCTCCACAAGAAACCTCTTAAAATTTTCTCGAAGCGCTGCCAATCCCTGTCCAAGACCCATATGGGCAGCAAACATAGTACATATAACCATCTAGGAAACTCCACCATAACATACAATGCTATCCGCCCCTTCAAGGACAGAGGTAAACCTCGCCACCCAGCCAAGGTCTGCTTAGCTTTGTCCAACATGCCTGGGACATTTACCCGATAGAGATTCTCCGGTCTATCCGGCAATTGTATCCCCAAGTATTTAATAGTCCCAGCTGCCCATACTAACGGAAATGCACCTTTCCAGAACGGCCTAACTCTTCCTCCCACATCTAGTACCATCGACTTTGATGCATTAATTTTTAAATCCGAGAAACTGCCAAAATCATTTATCAATTGCAGTACTCGTTCTAATGACGCTTGCGGCTTCGTTATACAAAGAAGCATATCATCCGCAAATGCACTAATTTTCAGTTCTTCCCCCCCTAAAGTTATTCCCCCAATCTGCGAATCACCTTGAACAGCTCGTAGTAGGGGCTCCAACGCGAGTACAAACAGCAAAGGTGATGGGGGCAGCTCTGACGTGTCCCCCGCTTCAATGTAAAAGGATCAGAAAAGGCCCCATTCGCCCCTACTCTGGCCATTGGGCGCTCATAGAGAGCTTGAATCCATTGCACAAAGTTCCCCTTCAAACCAAAGCTAGCCAACACATCCCACAAGTACGTCCACGCAACTCTATCAAACGCCTTTTCGGCATCCAGGCTCACCAGTAGAAAGGCCTCTTCTTGCCGTAAACAATGTTCCATACCCAGAAGCAATCTGGCTATATTTTTGGTCGCTTCCGTGCCCTGCACAAAACCCACTTGCCGAGTGTCTATGAGTGATGGCAATAGCGGGTTAAGCCTCACCGCTAACACCGACGCGAGAAGCTTCGTATCACAATTTATGAGAGAAATAGGCCTATAGGAGGCTGGGTCCGTTACATCCTTCCCCGACTTCGGAATCACTGAAATATCTGCGCAGCGCATGTCTCTAAGAAACTCACCAACCTGGTGCACTGAGTCAAACATCACCACCATAGAGGGGGCCACTCTAGATGCCAGCATTTTGTAATACTCAATACCAAAGCTATCTGGCCCTGGAGCCTTATGGGACTTCCCCTTTCGTGATCCCTCTCATAAGCTCCTGCACGGTCAGAGGTTCATTTAGCCTGCACAACTCCTCCGACACTTGCGGCAAGGACAATTCACGCAAAAATGCAAAATACCCTTCTCGTAATCTCTGTCCTCCTCACTATACAATCTAGCATAAAAAGTGCTAAAGATTTTCGCTATCTGCTGGGGCTGATGCTGCAACACCCCTCCTTCATCCCTAAGTATAGGTATGAAACGAACACCACCAGGGTCCTTAACTAGCTTCGCTAGCAATCGCCCTGTCCTATTGCCATACCGATGCAACTGATGTTTATAGTACTGCATAGACAGGACAGCTCTCCTCTGAAGCAACTCATTAAGGGCCATTTGAGATCTTGCATGTTCCTGCTGGATGCCCCTATCTCCACCTCGACTAAGCTTCTTTTGTAAGTCTTGAATACCTCACTCTAGAACAATGATACTTCGATCTAAATGTTTGCGGCGCTGAGCAGTGTACGATATAATGGCACCTCTCATCACCGCTTTACTAGCTTCCCAAAACAGTACCGGGGAACATGGCGGCCTATCATTAAAGAGGACATATTCATCCCACTGCTTTTCAAGATATATTCGAAACTCCCTGTCCTCGTAGAGATATGCAGGGAACCGCCACCCTCTCTTCAACATTCCCTGACATTCCCATGTCACCCACACCATGCCATGGTCGGTCACCACTATTGGGTCAATTCCCGCTTGAAACACTCTTGAGAGCCCCCCTTCACTCACCAGAATGTAATCTATGCGTGACCAGGTACGGTGAGCTCAGGACTGATGGGTATACTCCCGCATTCCAGGGTGAAGGACCCGCCAAATATCCACCAAGTCTCCCATTCTACAAAGATACCCCACTCCCCGACGCATCCATGAGCCCAGTCCACCACTCTGAGATTTATCCAAATAAGGGTTATGTGGGCAATTAAAGTCCCCTGCCACAAGCAACTTGCTACTCCCCGCTCTCTTTATAAACCCTAGCAGCATTTAAAAAAACTCATGATCATACACATTCGGAGCATAAATATTTCCTATCCAAATTGCTTCATTATATAGTTTAGCAGAATATATCTCCCATTGGGATCAGTCTGTAAATTACTCACTTCAAAAGGGAGGCCCCGTTTCACTAACACCACTACTCCCGCCCTTTTCGTGCCCGAGGTTGCCCCGTACGCAGCCGCCACCCAATCTCTCGCTAATTTCTGATGCTCCAAATCACTTAAATGCGTTTCTTGCAACAGTGCAATGTGTGCTCCCTTTCTTTTCAACATTTGCAATATCTTGGTGCGCTTGACTGGAGATTTATTTATTTACATTCTCTTATATACTGTGCTATTCTGCATCAGTGCGGTTTACATTGAACAAACTGAAATTACATTGAACAGGGCATTATAACTTGGAGATAACTATTTTACAGGGAACATGGGCTATGGAGGGTTAAGTGGCTTGCCCAAGACCACAAGGAGCACCTGTGGGACTAGAAACCCCAGTCCTTCTGGCCCAAGGTTGCTGTCCTCTAGTGGGATTTGAACCCCCGACCTTCCGGCCTGAAGTACCTTGCCCCAACCACTAGGCCACTCCTCCTACATCCCACGAGGCTATCTTTACATTAAGCATGTCTTAAGTGCGGGGCAAACATTAGCAGCGCAAAATATCAGCTCCCGCTCCAAGAGACACCCAGCCTCGCCTCCCGAGCCAAATACCTGCCTACCCATTTGATTATAATACCTATACTGCTTATTCGGTTACTCTACCCAAATGGTATACTCTACTCAAAACTGGGCCTCCGCCTTCCCTAACCTTCCCCCCCCCCGAATCCCTCCTGCCCTCCCGACCCCATCCAGACTTCCTCCTTCACACTATATCCCACTTCCCCTGCTAAGATGTGAGCCTCATCCCCTCCATACACACCAAACCCATCTCCCCTTATACAGTCTTCCGTACTCACATCCACACTTCCCTACACACACATACATACAGTCCCCCCGCTCCCCCCCTCCCTGAGCCCCAACAGTACTTAACATTACTTGATCTTTCCGTAGCACGATACCTCCAACCGGGAGTAAGATCACTGTCCATACACCTCCAGGTCGCCCTCTATGAAACAACAAGCTAAAGGCGACAGACCAGTCCAGCAAGTCCAACAAATTCAGAAGTCCACAACCACCATGGCCCGTATGAGGCCCCCCTAAAGCATCTTCTCATTTCAGTCCAAGGTAGCGTTACCAACTCAAAGGTAACCCAACTCCAACTTCCAACTGCCTGCTCTCCTTAAGCCACATCAGATGACTTGCCATTCACAATTGTAGCAGTGAACTTCCGTGCCGCACCCGCCTGCTCAAAAGTATGCGTGTTGCCTTTATGGAAGATTTTCAAAATAGCAGGGTAGATCAGTGCAAATCTAATTCCACCTTTGACTAGCTCACCGCAGATAGGCGAGAATTCCTTGCGCCGCGCCGCTAAAGATGCCGAATAATCCGGGAACATAAGGACTGGCACATTATCCAGCTTCAGGTCATGCCATTTCCGATATGCCTGTAAGAGCAGAACTTTGTGTTGAAAATTTAGCAGGCGCGCCAGCACCGGTCGCGGCCTATCTTTTCCTTCCACCCGCTGTCCAAGCCTGTGAGCCCTCTCCATTTTTATCTGTCCTTGCAAATCTGGTAGGCCCAGCTCTTTAGGGAGCCACGTCTCAAAGAGGGTGAAAAGCTGGCTCCCAGACCAAGACTCCGGAACACCAACCAGTCTAAGGTTATTCCGGCGAGACCGGTTCTCCAAATCATCCACTTTCTGCAGCAAATCCTCAATCTGCTTCTGCTGCTTATGACTACTTCTCTCCAAGGCCAACTCGCTATCCTCCAGCACCGTCAATCGCTGTTCGACCTCTTCCAGCCTCCTTGTGAATTCCCCAAAGGTCTCACCCATCTCCTCTAGTTTCCTCATTACCGTATCGAACTTAGGCTCGAGCAGTTTCACAACTTCTTGCGCCACATCGTCCGGGCACGAGTCCATACTCTCCTTTCCCAGGGAATCGGGCATGACTGCTGCTCGAGCCGCAGACGCCATCTTGGTCTCCCGCGTGCCTGCGGTCTTCTCCCTCTTTGTCGCCGCTTTCATCTTCTCTCCCAGGTACACCAGCCTGTCAGAATATGCTGTAATGCACGATAAACAGAAAGTGACCACTCTCGCCCCATTACGCGTTGCTGTCGCCGAGTTATTAGAAAAGTTCCAAGGGCGGCCCAGGAGCGTGACGAGGAAAGCTCCTCACCCGCTCATGTGCGCACGTGATCCGTGGAATGCTTTATTTAAAAGGTGTTACATGAGGTGATTTTCAGGAGGCTTGTTTCAGATCAATGATAGCCTGCCCCTATGAACTGTTATGATCTGCTATTTTCTGCAGTTTGGCCTTGGGAGCTATATTCCTCATGGCAGACCTTCTATCCGAAGGGTATTCTTGGATTGTTGATACTTGTAACCCTTTTTAAGGCTGTGTGTTCAGGGATCTTGACCATGGCTTGAGTATGAATACTGGGGAAGTATGCCCCTAGCTGCCTCTCATATAGTTGTGGGATGAGGTCATAGCCTGCTGGATGAGGTGATAGCCTGCTGATATCTAGACTTAAATGTTACACTGCCTGACATTTTGATTGTTCTTATAAAACAGGTTTTTTTTTCTCTCCTCATTTTTTGTATATAATTTTTGAATTGAATATAACAGTTTGTTTGAACTCCCCAAGATGGTTATGAAAAACACAAGTACTGGCAAACGGATTTCTAATACTTAACCTAATGGTTAGAGCAATGGGCTGATAACTAGGGAAACCAAGCTTCAAATCTCACTCCTGCTCCATGTGACTTTAGGCATGTCACTTAACCCTCCATTGCTCAAGCACAAAACTAGATTGTAAACCCTTTGGGAACAAGTAAATACCTGCTGTACCTGAATGTAATTCATCTTGAGCCACTCTAGAAAAAGACGTGAGCTAAATACAAAATTTCTCCCCTTACCCTCCCTTACTGAAACTTTCAAGTTTAACAAAAACTGAATAATGATCTAGTTTGAACAGTAAGCAATGTGTGCCTTTGAGTCAGTGCTGACTCCTGGTGATCCAGCAGCTCCTGGGTTTTCGTGGCAGTGTGACTGGAAGTAGATTGCCAGGCCTTTCTTCCAAGACAATGGAGGGTTAAGTGATTTACCCAAGGCCACAAGGGTAATCTAACCTTGGTCTCTTGGTTACCAAGCCATTGCTCTAACTAACCATTTGGCTACTCCTCCACTCTGTTTGGAAAGTTCGGGTGCTGATAAAAAGGTGACATTTTATTTATTAGATAATGTCCTTTCTTAAAGTCCTGTTAGGAAAGTTCAGATAAGGGAGTTGTGTTCCCCTATCTGCAGAGGTGAAGGCAGAGAATACAATCTAGAGCAGGGATGGCAAACTCCGGTCCTAGTGCACCACAATCCAGCCTGGTTTTCAGGATGTCCGAATATTCATGAGATACTTGCATATAATAAGAGGCAGTGGCTGCAAATATACCTCATGAATATTCATTAGGGACATCCTGAAAACCAAGCTGGATTATGGTGCACTAGGACTAGAGTTGGCCACCCCTGATCTAGAGGCTTCTTTTGACCTCATCGCGCAACTATATGAGAGGCAGCTAGGGGCATACTTCCCCAGTATTCAAACTCAAGCCATGGTCAAGATCCCTGAACACACAGCCTTAAAAAGGGTTACAAGTATCAACGGTCTGCCAAGAGGAATATAGCTCCCAAGGCCAAACTGCAGAAAATAGCAGATCATAACAGTTCATAGGGGCAGGTCCTGGATTGGCCTAGCAGGACTCAAAGAAAGGACATTATCTGGTAAGTTAAATGTCACCTTTCATATCGTCCTGCTAGGTCAGTCCAGACAAGTGCGACGTACCAAAGCTACGCCTCCACTGTGCAGGAAGAAGCCATGATAGCTTTTATGATCTCTCCATCGAAGGCAGTGTCTGCCCAAGCGTGGACATCCAAGTGGTAATACTTGACAAAGGTGGAAAGTGATGACCATGCTGTCACCCGACAAATGTCTATGGGAACAATACTCCACCTAGGTGGAAGTCTGAGCACATGTGGCACACGCACACAAACCCTCTGGGACCAGCCAGTTCCATAACAGATAGGCTGAGGCTATTGTCTCCTTTATTCAGCAGCTCAAGATAGACTTTGTGACCGCTTCACCCTTGTATGAGCCTACAAAAAAGGAAAAAAGTATGTCAAACTTTTGGAAGGAGTTAGGGACCTTCAGGTACCAAAGAAGCACCTTCCTAATGTCTACCAGACGAAGAGTCTTATCCTTCCCCTGGCACTGTTTTTCTGTGAATGAAGGCAAACAGACTACCTGACTGATGTGAAAAAATGACACCACTTTGGGCAAGAAGGAACAGTCTGTAAATACACTGCCTCTTCCGAAAATGACAGAGATATTGACATGACAAGGTCTGTAGCTCCAAGATATGTCGCCCCCAAGCAGACCGCAACCAAAAGACAGATATATAGTGAATGATGGCAGATAAAGACCAATACGGTCCATCTAGTGTGCCCAGTAACACCTTAAAAGGACAAATCCTTGAACATAATCCTCAAGGGCTCAAATGGCTCAGTCATCAAGGCCCAAAAAACCAAACTGAGATCCCAAGTAGAACAACCAATCTCAGAAGAGGACGCATGTGTTTAACTCACCACCAGAAATGGGCCACATCTGGGTGTGAGACCATTGAGCGCCCCGCCACCAGCCATCTAAACAAAACAAGACAAGGCCACCACCTGAATCCTCAGTAAACTGAGGGAGAGGTTCTTGTCAAATCCATCTTGAAGGAAGTAGAGCACAGCCAGTAAATCCATAGCACTAGGGCCAACTTGATGCTCATGACACCAGTGCTGAAAAAGGCAACAAATGTGCACATTAGGTGAGACAAGTGGAGACTCTTTTTGCTTTCAGAAGTGTGGAAACCACAGTAGAAGAATAGCCCTTACGTGTTAAGTGTCGCCTCTCAAGAGCCAAACCATGAGCGAGAAGGGAGTCAGGTTGTCTCACAGGATCAATTCCTGCCTCAAGAGCCCCCAAGCTGATAGGTGTGAGGGAGGGGGTACCAGCTAAAGGCACATCAGATATGCCTCCTTGGCAACCCTGCACCACCAGAACTACTGGACCCTGATGGTGCCCTATGTGATGAAGCACTCACCCTACAGAAACATAACACAGAACCTGCCTTGGCCAAGGTTGAACTAGGGCATCTACACCCTCAGAGACTGCCTCTTTGTGGCGGCTGAAGAACCTTTGCACCTTGGCAATGACCCAGGTTGTCAACAGATCCATTTCAGGGTGACCCCACCTGCTCAGGATCCTCCAAGAATGCCATTCTGCTCAATTCCCACTTTTTGGGACTGAGGGAGTGCTGACTCAAATATACTTCAATATTATTTGCATTCTCTTATATACCGCGCTATTCTGCATCAGTGCGGTTTACATTGAACAAACTGAAATTACATTGAACAGGGCATTATAACTTGGAGATAACTATTTTACAGGGAACATGGGCTATGGAGGGTTAAGTGGCTTGCCCAAGACCACAAGGAGCACCTGTGGGACTAGAAACCCCAGTCCTTCCGGCCCAAGGTTGCTGTCCTCTAGTGGGAGTTGAACCGCCGACCTTCCGGCCTGAAGTACCTTGCCCCAACCACTAGGCCACTCCTCCACTCCAATATGCTGCACTGAGAGGGCCAGGAGATTCTGCTCCGCCCAAAACAGGTGGGTCATTTTCTAGGAAACCCTAGAACTTTTCACGCGTTGCCTGTTGACACAGGCTACCGCTGTGGCATTGTCCAAGAACATTTGAAGTGCCTTGCCTCTGACTAAGCTCTGGAGACACAAGAGAGCCAAGCGAATGGCTCTCGCCTCCAACTAATTGATGGCCAAAGCCACCTCTCGTTTATTCCAGTGAGTCTGGTTTGTCTGCCCCTTGCAATGGGCTCCCCAGCCAAATAGGCTAGCATCTGTCATCAGGAGAAGCCACTGGAGATCATTCAGAGAAAGGACCTTTAGCAGGTGACTGGGCAGTTCCCACCATCGCAGGCTGGCCGCCACCGATGGGAGAAGAGGAGGCCTGACCTGAAAGTCCTGTGAACAAGGAGACCAATGGGACAATAAGGACCTTTTCAGTGGTCTCATGTGTGTTCACGTCCAGGGGACCATCTCGATCACTGCCACCATCAAATCCTAGGAGCAGAAGGTAGTTCCACATCTTGGGAGTTTGATGCTTCCAAAAGACATCAGCTGAGGCAGCAGCTTCTCCGCTCTCTTCCCAGGCACAAAGACCTTTCTGATATGGTGTCGAACAAATCTCCCAAAGTACTCTAGCAATTGGGTAGGCTTCAGGTAGCTCTTGTCATAGTTGATCACCCAGCCCAGACTCTCCAGAAACAGCACCACTTGGGCTAATGCCTGAAAAGCCACCAAGTGCAACTTGGCCCATATAAGCCAGTCACATCCAGGTAAAGATGAACACAAATCCTTGTGCAGCACAGAGCAGTGGCAGCCACAACCATTATCTTTGTGAATGTTCTTGGTGCAGTGGATACACTGAAAGGTAAAGTGGCAAAAGTGCAAGCTGAGAACAGAGAAGCACAGGAAGCACTGCTGATCCTTCTGAATGGGAATTCAGAAATAGGCTTTAGTGAAGTCCAGAGATGTAAGAAACAACTCTTGCCAGGTCACTCAGATGCAGACTTAAATGTCTAAATGAAGAAAAGAAATGCCCACAGATGAACACTGACACCCTTGAGATCCAAGATCAGGTATCAAAGTCCTTTGTTGGCATCAAAGTAAATGGAATACTAGCCCTTGCTCCCTATGGCAGATGGCACTGGCATGACAGTCTCGAGGGTGATCAGTCTCTCCAGGGTAGCTAGAGCAGTGGCTCTCTTAGCTGCAGACACAAATGTAGACATCACAAAGGCATCTGGGATGCGGATCTTGCATTCTAGTTCACAGTCGTACTGAATGATGTCAAATACCCACAGATCTGAGGTCACACGGGTCTATTCCTGGAAAAAGTGGAACCACCACCAGAATGGGCCCCAACCGGTAATTGCACCTGGACAAGAGAACCCAGATGTGAAGGAGGAGGAAGCCTCATGGAGCACACCAGTCCCCAAAAGGACAGAGTTAAGGAATGAGAGCCGAAGGGTTGAAGAATGGCCTCCCCAGGCAATACTACCAGGAGACTAGAACCCCCAAAACCCCTGGTAGCCGTAGTGAGGAGAACATGAGACAGAAAAGGGGCTGCACTTCCCAGGCTCTAGGTCTGTCCTTCAAAATATTCTGAGGTTTTGAAGCTCCCAGCTTCAGCACCAATCCTCCCCAAACATAAGTTTCACCGAGAAAGGAAGTTTAGATAATCAGGACTTTGACACTGTGTCCACTGCCCAATAGTGAAGCCAAAGCTAGTGGCGGGCCACCATAGAAGATGCAGGACCCCATAATCAGCAGCAGTGGCTAGCCATTGCTGCTGAACTGAAAACCCAGATATTCAATGTTGGGACCATATCCAGCTACTGACAATGAATATTCAGGTTGGCTGGATAGTGGCAAAGCTAACAGGCAGCAGTGATATTCAACTGCTGCCTGGTTAGTTTCTGTGGCAAAAATTAGGCCACCCTTTAAGGTGTCTAACTCTTGCCATTTAGTGATAACTGGGCAGCAATTGATTACCACCACTGCTCAATTATTGCCAGATGCTGCCTCCACTCTGCCTCCCAGAACACCCCAAAGCTAGCCTGGCTAGCATTGGGGCGTTTGGCGGTGGCACTCAGGGTTATTCAAGTTGAACATCTCAACTGCTGCAATTAACATGGTTAGCAGGTCTAACTGCATTAATAATCACTTTCAGTATCAGGCCCACAATATCTTTGACCACCAGGCAGACAGATCATACACGGTATCTGACCAGAAGGATGCTGCTAACTCCAGAAGCAGTGAACTGTCATCCTAAGGGATTGACAGGATCCAATGGAGAAAGGCACATGCTGTAAGCCACCTGCAATCACCATCTAGAGAAAAAGGAGGCAGAAGAAAAACTGGCTCTTCAGGAAGGCTTTACTTTTGAAATCCACTTGATCTCTGGGGGCCGCACCACCCTCCAATGGGGAGATGGCACATTTAGTGACCACCATCACCTGTGCATCCACCTGATGCAATCTAATCCAAGCAGCAAGGTCCTCCTGCGGGAGAGTGGTGAGCCTATTCATGATTCTGCCCCCCATTCCATGTGTACCATGCTCCTAAGCAGCTCTTGAAAAGGAAATATCCTGAAGGGATTTCGAAACCCCTGTGAGATGGGATGCACCAGTGGCTCATGTTCTGCTGATGTAGCATCCGACGGCCTCAGAACATAGAAGACCCGATCAATCAGTGCTGCCAGCTCTCCCCTTTGAACTAAACAGATTAACAGACGCATTTCTCACATCTGGCACAAAGACTCACCTTCTTCACATGAAGTCACCATCATATTTCCCAAGGTAGGATCCCGAATCCATGAGAGATGATCCGAGTCCCCAGAATCAATTTTCTTCTGGGACCGCTTCTGTTGAGACCTTGCCAAATACTGTGAAGAAGGGCCTTCCCTCTGAGCAAGAGAACAACAAAAAGGGCCTGAGGACATTTGATCTGAAGCCTCGCCCTGCTGAAGAAAAGTGTTCTGGAGATAGACCAGAGGCCTGGAACACTGTCAGAGTTGATTCTTCCCCTAGTGAGGGCTGATCGATCACTGCAGGACCCTACTGAGAAACCTCTATAGCTGACCCAAATGCCGCTTCCAGAACTGAAGAAGAAAGGCGGTACAAGTCCATCAACTGTAAGGATGATACCTCCAAGTGGCAAGCAGAAGCCTCCATGCAGGGATTGCAGAGGGATGCAAATAAGGTAGCTCAGCATTTGCCACAGCTCAGGCAGTGTCTCCTCTTAGATGATATATGCCTGTTCCTAGAAAAGCAGCTTCCACAGCTTAGCAAGTCTTCTCTGTACTCAGCCAAGGCACTCTAGAAGGGGCGGCGCCCAGAGTATGTGCACCAAGAATACGGAACTACCGCAAGCTGGAGATGAAGACGCGTAAACAGTGCATGCTCACACCATGCATCGAGAGCGCACAAACACCATACATAGCAACTTGTGCAGCACTGAATGCAGAATAAAGCATAGTCACACTCTGGTAATGCATGCACCAGCACAAGCACAAGATGGGAAATAGCAGGAGAAAAAAAAACTGTGTTTAATCAACAATTCTGTTGAATTGATCCCAGATCAGACAATTGAACCATCCAGCAGACGAGGTTGGTGGCTCACACAAACACTTTTACTTAAGCAGAGACAGACCTGGTATAAAAAAATTGGAACTTCAATCTGGTACTCATCCATCGAGAGCTCCCTCTGGCTTGGGCCTTGCACCTAGCTGAACAAAACAAAGACCAGCGCAGACTGGGATATATCCCACCATGGCAACCTATAGGGACAGCAGCCGTGGTAGGATGATGTGGAGTTCGGGTGGAGTGTGGCTTAGTAAAAGGTTGCAGAGCAGTTCAGTCTACCCTTCCAGATGATCTGTAGCTCCTGCTTGCACTGGCCGGTCTCCTCTTGTCTCCACCATCATGCTCTCGCAGATGTGACACTTTGGCTCAGCTCCTTCAGTCTCCTGCCGCTGGACTCCTGCTACATTGTTGCTTCCAACACTCCCACCGCTGCTGCTGGACTCCTGCTGACCTCCTCCAGTGCCTTCCATGTTCGGCCAGGGCAATTGGCTTGCTGGGGTGCCACTCCTGTAGCAACAATTCAGCAGTGTGTGCCCCTTTGTTGTTGGGTGTGCTTGCCAGAAGGCGGGCCGGCCTTTGGAGTTGCGCTGCTGCCGCCACTGAAATCTGTGCTGTTTTCAGGCACCACTGTTGCAATCGCTCCTCCTCCTGAAGCATGCAGAGGTCAATACTGGCAATCAGGTTCCTTGGAGCTGCTCTTGGAACCTGCTTTGCACTTCCCTTTGGATGCTTTGTTCAATGGGAGATCAGTCTTCCCGGTGGCTCTACCATCTTAAACGGTGCCCTTTATTCAGCTCTGATACTGCGGAAGAGGAAAAGATCTCAGTCTTCCCCCTCCATGGTGAGAGTGGCCCTCAAGGAGGGGCAAAATACAAGGGCAGCATGAGGAATGCTCAGGAAATCTCGTGGCCCCACCCCCTGACATGCAATAGAGCCTCTGAAATACAGAGGCCCCTTCCCATAGCAACCCAATGGCCGATTCTAGTGGCTCTCCCTTGGTCATCCCAGTTTCTAGCTATGGCCACCAAGGAGTCACTCCACACATAAAGAAGCAGAGAAGCCCCGAATGGACAAAATATACACCAGCCTAATTCAAGAGGAGAACTCAGCCCTGGACAACAGGAGAACTCAGCCCTGGACGCCACCCTCATTCAAGTAGAATACTTAACATAAGAAATGCCATACTTGGTCAGACCAAGGTCCATCAAGCCCAGTATCCTATCTCCAAAAGTGGCCAATCCAGGTCACAAGTATCTGGCAGGTTACCAAAGGCAGACAGGTTCCACAATGTTCCTCCTGGGGTAAGCAGTGGATTTCCAGAGTCCTCTTTAATAATGATTTATGGACCTTTCCCCCAGGAACTTGCCAAAACCTTTTTTTAAGCCCAGCGACACTAACAGCTTTTACTACATCCTCTGGTAACAAATTCCAGAGATTGATTACACGTTGAGTGAAAAAATATTCTCTCTTATTAGTCTTAAAAGGGTTATATTGTAACTTCATTGTGTCCCCCCCCCCTAGTCTTTCTAATTTTGGATAGCAAAAACAACCTATGTTTACCCATTCTACTCAATTTATAGACCTCTTATCATAAGTAATGGAGGAGCTTCTGAAAGAGCGAATAGTGGACTCTCTCAAAACCAACAGTTGCATGATCTGAGGCAACATGGTTTTACCAAAGGACGATCTTGCCAAACAAATTTGATTGAGTTCTTTGATTGGGTGACCAGAGAACTAGATCAAGGGCATGTGATGGATGTCATCTACCGGGATTTCAGCAAAACCTTTGATAATGTTCCTCATAAGAGGCTTATCAAACTCAGTAGTTTGAGGATGGGTCACAAGGTGGTGAACTGGATCAGAAATTGGTTGACTGACAGATGACAGAAGGTGATGGTAAATGGAGCTCACTCGGATGAAAGGAGGGTGATTAGCGGTGTGCCCCAGGGTTCGGTCCTGGGCCCGGCCCTGTTCAATGTATTTGTGAGTGATATTGCTGAAGGACAGCATGGAAGTGTCTTTTTGCAGATGAGACAAAAATTTGCAATAGAGTGGACTCCCCTGAGGGAGTGGATAACATGAGGAAAGATCTACAAAAGCTGGAAGAATGGTCTAATGCTTGGCAGTTAAGATTTAATGCAAAGAAGTGCAGTGTCATGCACTTGGGAAGCAGAAATCCAGGAGAAATGTACGCGACAGGGGGCGAGAGGTTGGTGTGCAAGGACCAGGAGAAGGACCTTGGTGTGATTATTTCTGAAGATCTCAAGGTAGCAAAACAGTACATCAAGGCAGTGGCAAAAGCCAGAAAGATGTTGGGTTGCAGACAAAGAGGAATTACCAGCAGAAAGGAAGAGGTACTAATGCCACTGTATAAGTCACTTGTGAGGCCTCACTTGGAATACTGTGTTCCGTTTTGGAGTCCATATCTTGCAGAGGATATAAAAGACTGTAAACTGTACAGAGGAAGGCGATCAAAATGATGGAGCCTGTGTCAGAAGCCTTATGAGAAGAGACTTGAAGACCTAAATATGTACACTCTGGAGGAGAGGAGGGATAGGGGAGATAGGATTCAGAACCTTAAATACTTAAAGAGAAATGATGAACAAACAAACCTCTTTCAAAGACGGGGAAGCTGTAAAACTAGAGGGCATAACATGAAGCTGCAAGGGGGTAAATTGAAAGGCAATGTCAGGAAAGCATAGTTACTCACCTGTAACAGGTGATCTCCGGGAACAGCAGGAATTTAGTCTTCACATATGGGTATCGTCGGTACCGACGGAGCATGCGCGGGAACGCTCCCCAGCGTCCAATTAGAAAGCTTTTGGGAGCATTCCACAGTGCCTGCGTGCTGCCTTCCTGCCTTTCCCAACTGACTCTCTCCAGCAGAGACAAAGAGAGAGAGAGGGAAAGAAAATAAAAGAGATACAACTCCTAGGGGAGGTGGGTGGGTTGTGAAGACTAAATTCCTGCTGTTCCTGGAGATCACCTGTTACAGGTGAGTAACAATGCTATCTCCAGGAACAAGCAGGAATGTAGTCCTCCCAGAAGTTGTGTGCCCCTGTGAAAGGACTCCACTTCCCCCCATGGATCTCTGGCATCCTACCGGGAATGATGGGTAGGAGTTGATTAAGTATGGAACAGGTGTTGTAGAACAGCCTGACCAAACAAGGCATCCTGGCGGGAGTCCTTGTCTAAGCAGTAATGGGCTGTGAAGGTTTGAACTGAGGCCCAAGTAGCTGCTCGACAGATGTCCTTGATAGACACAGAGTGTAGATGAGCCATCGAGGTTGCCATGACTCTCACATTGTGAGCTGTGACATGGCCTTCCAGAGAAAGGTTCTTACTCTGATAGGTAAAAGAAATACACTGTGCAATCCAATTGGACAATGTTCTCTTGGAGACTGGAAGTCCCAAATGAGAAGGATCAAAAGCAACAAAGAGTTGAGAGGACTTTCTATGTTGCTGTGTCCTTTGTATGTAAAAAGCAAGTGCTCTTTTACAGTCCAAAGTATGAAGATTCCTTTCTGCATTTGAAGCATGAGGCCTTGGAAAAAATACAGGCAGGTAAACTGCTTGGTTTAAATGAAAAGGTGAGACCACCTTTGGCATAAAGTGTGGATGAGTCCTAAGGACTACCTTATCATGATGGAACCTCGTATAAGGAGGATCAGCCACTAATGCTTGCAAATCACTAATGCGACGTGCTGGTGTGATTGCAATGAGAAAGACAACCTTCCAGGAAAGGAATTTCAAGGAGGTAGTAGCTAGAGGTTCAAAAGGTGGTTTCATGAGCTGTCCAAGAACCAGATTTAGGTCCCATCCCACCGGTGGTGGCCTAATGGGAGGCTTAGTTAGAAGGCGGCCCCTCAAATTTCGCTATGAGAGGAAATAGGTTGTCCATCTAAAGGCTTGAAAGAAGCTGAAATAGCACTTAAATGGACTCTTACTGAGTTAGTCTTAAGCCCTGCATTAGATAAATGAAGGAGATACTCCAATAATGATTCCAGAGGTATCGCCAGGGGGTCAAGACCCTTCTGCGAACACCATATGGAAAACCTTTTCCACTTGAAAGCATAAGAGCGTTTTGTGGAAGGCTTCCTAGAAGCATAAAGGATATCCTTTACTTGTTGAGACAGGTTAAGACCATGAAGGTCTAGGCTCTCAGCAAGCAGGCCTGAGATGCAGGGAGTGGGGATCGGGATGCCACAACATCCCGTCCTCCTGAGACAGGAGATCTGGAGCAGATCCTAACTCCAGAGATGAAGCTTGAGAGAGTTGTAGGAGCAGAGGGTACCTGAAGCTTGAATAGGGTTTTGGGAATTAGGGGAATGGGTGGAAAGACATATAGGAAGTCCTGACCCCAAAGGAGGGGGAAGCATCCCTGGCCTGAGAACCCTGAGCCGGAATTCTGGAACAGAACCGGGGAAGTTTGGCATTCAGCGGACTTGCAAAGAGGTCTATGTCCGGGGTTCCCCAAATTTGAAAAATATTTGCTACCTGGTCTGCACGAAGAGATAACTCGTGTGGAAGCAGAACTCGACTGAGTCTGTCTGCCCAGGAGTTTTGAAAGCCTGGCAGATAAACCGCAAGGAGATGAATCTGATGCTCTCTGGCGAGGGCCCATAGTCGCAAAGCTTCGTTGCAAAGCGACAGAGAGCCTGTTCCTCCCTGCTTGTTCAGATAGAACATAGCTACTTGATAGTCCTAATTCAGACGGACAGTCTTGTAGCTCAGCTGGGTGTGGAACACTCGAAGAGCAAGAAAGATTGCTCTGAGTTCCAAGAGATTGATGTGTAGATGGGTCTCCTATGGAGTCCATGTGCCTTGGGTAGAGAGATCTTGTAGGTGAGCTCCCCAATCCACCTGTGAGGCGTCTGTTGTTAGAGTGACCTGGGGTGGGGGCTATTGGAAAGAGGACCCCACCAACAGGTTTTGGGTTGATTGACACCACTGCAGGGACAAAATAAGGCGACTTGAGTTTGCTATTTTGTCTGATAGGCAGCCTAATGTCTGAGTCCACTGAGTGGATAGAGACCATTGGGCTGCTCTCATATGGAGGCGAACAAAGGGAACCACATGCACGGTAGATGCCATGTGGCCTAGCAATTGTAACATTTCCCGAGCATTGAGATGAGTTTTTAACACTGCTTGGGAAGCTAAGTCACCTTTTCAACAAGAAAAAGGATAGTCTCACCAGCCAACCTTATCCATCCCTGATCTGGAACAAGTACCAAAAACACAAAACGATGCTTGAATTATACATACCTTGTATATAATTAATCCTGTTCATTGTATATAGTTACAACTGTTAATTGTAAGTTTTGAGTTGAATCTTTGTAGCTTCTCATTGTTATATGTAAAAACAGCATTGCCTTGTTTACTGTTGTTCAATGTAAACCGCAACTGATCATTGGAAGGTGCGGTATATAAAAACTTGTTAATTAAATTAAATTAAATAATGCGAAGGCAGCGGGGTTGTGGAAGATAGCCCTTGCTTTCCTGGTATCCAGCATAGCTCCTATAAACTCTAGAGATTGAGTTGGAGTTTGGTTGGATTTTGGGATGTTTATGACCAGGCTCAAATACTGAAGGATACGCATTGTGCAAGATAGGGAAATTCTGGCCTCTTGACTCTGATGGGGCTCGAATGAGCCAGTCGTCTAAGTAGGGGAAGACGAATATCCCTAGAGTGCGAAGAAATGCTGCCATTACAGCCATGCATTTTGTAAATACCCTTGGCGCTGAGGCCAGGCCAAAAGGAAGAACCCTGTACTGGTAGTGCTTCCCCTGAAATAGAAACCGAAGGAATCTTCGGTGAGTTGGATGGATGAGAACATGGGTGTATGCATCCTTGAGATCTAGAGAACAAAGCAAATCCTGACTCTGAAGGTATGGCAGAAGAGTTCCTAGAGAAATCATTTTGAACTTCTCCTTGAACAGGAATTTGTTCAATTCTCTGAGGTCTAAAATGGGTCTGTGTCCCCCTGTTTTCTTTGGAATAAGGAAATAGGGGGAGTAAAACCCTGTACCCTGTTGGGAAATGGGTACGTCTTCTATTGCCCCGTGGGCAAGAAGTAAACTGACCTCTTGACTCAACTGATTTTCGAGTGAAGTCTGAGAACTGAACCGTCTTACAACTGTAGGAGGGAGCATGTTGAGGAAATGAAGCTTGTACCCCTATTTTACAATGGAGAGAGTCCATTCTTCTGCTGTTATCTGCTCCCATCTGGGGGCAAAATGACACAACCTTCCTGGAATGGTGGAGGGCTCTGGCCCGTTGAGGGCCAGGAAGGCCAAGTTCTCTAGATGGGAGTCAAAGTCCCTGTGGAGGCTGAGTCTGCTGGGCCGGTTGAGGCTTAGCAGACTTTGTCTTCCTTTATTTTAGTGGCTGCTGTCCCTTACAGACAGACTGACCTGCAGAATGCTCCTGCTGGGTATAGGAGGGGTAAAACCTCTTCTTTTTAGAGAAGAATGGTTTCTTGAAGGATTTTCTCCTTGCAGGATCAGCTGTAGCCTTGGATAGTCTATCCAAAGTGGTGTTATCAGCATCCAGCTCATTAGCTTTCTCTTGCCAATTTTTGCCAAAGAGATTTTTGCCTGTACAAGGGATCCCCAGTTTGTCCTGTACCCAGAGTTCTAAGTCAGATGCCTGGAGCCGGGCAATCCTATGAGCACCTATGGCAATGGCAGAGGTTCTGCTTATGCACTCAAAACAGTCAAAAGCTGCATGATTAACAAACTTGGAAACATCTTGGGCATGTTTGACAAGTGTAAGATAATCTTGCCTCTTATCATTAGGAAGGAGAGGGCTCATAAGCTCTAGATCTCCTTTAACCTCTTTAAGGAACATTCCCATGTATAAAATGTAGGAACTAATCCTGGCAGAAAGCATAGAGGCCTGGAAGTTTCAATGCCCAAAGGCATCAAGAGTCCTACATTCACGTCCTGGGGGATTAGTTGCATGTCTTTTTGCACTCTTGATCCTTTTGATAGCTGATTCCACTACCATGGAGTGGCGTGGTAACAGATTTTTGAAATCCAGGACAAGGAGGTACTCAATACATGGTATCAAGCCTACGAGAATGAGGAGAGGTGGTAAGAGGTGTTTCCCACATTCTTAGCATGAGATCATGCAAGATCTCATGAATAGGCAAAGTAGCTGCCTCCTTGGGAGCTTTAGGATATTGTGAAAATCTCCAATTCCTTTGCTCTGGGCTCTGTTTCAGGAGTCACTGTGATGGAAAGACCTCTAACCACCTCCCGGATGAAATCCTGAAAGGATATATCCTCTGGAGGAAACATCCTACGTTTAGGAGAGGAAGGCTCCTCAGAGAGAAGTACTCCGGTACCGAAAGAGCTGTCAGAATCCTCAGACTCATCGGAGGATTCAAAATATCTCCTGTCCAGGTGCTCTTGCAAAGCACGATACCGGTACCGATCGAAGTAGGTACCTGAGGGGTCCGGTACCGGCCTGTCAATACCGGAGGAAATAGCATGACTCTGTGTCAGTAAAACAGTCGCCGATGTCGATGCTGTCGGTACCGGTACCAATATCGGTGCCGGAACCGGTGTCAATACCGGTTGAACTGTCTGAAGATGTCCCGAAGGCACCGAAGCCGCAAGGAGAGCCGCCAGACTGCGTTCAATAGCCAAGAATCTCCAGTCTACTGAAGCTGCCGATACCTGGGTATCGGTACCGGATGAAGCGGCCGGAACCCCAGAGCATGGCACCAGTAGTTCTGCCGAGGTTGATGTCTTGAGAACATCCTAGGGCCCTGATAGTGCTTTGGAAGCCGAAGCCTCCCGCCGGGGCAATTTTGCCGGTACAAGTCCCTCAAGGGCAACGCCAGAGGCATCCCGATGCTTGGAAGGAGATCTACCCTTTGAGGACTGGCCAGATTTATGTTTAGTTACCTGAGATCCATGGGAGGAAGACGAAGCCCTGAAAGACGTCGATGCCACGGATGCTGCATGGGAGGGAAAAAGGGTGCTAAGCTTAGCAGCTCGGTTTTGCCGACCCCCCTTCGACATCATCCCACAGGCAACACACTCCGAGATGGAGTGGTCAGGACCTAAATATTTGAGGCAGCACTCGTGAGTGTCGGTGACGGAGATGGTACCGCCACACTTGGAACACTTTTTAAAACCCGAAGCAGGTTTTTCCATTCTTAAGGAACAGTTGGGCATAGTGCCCAAAATGGCACGTGGCACCCGAGAGAAAAAAGGCTGGAAAGTCCAGAAAAAAAAGATTACAATTTTTTTTTTTTGAAGAAAGAAAGAACCGGCGGTACCGGTATAGCGTCGAGGAAGGCAGACGATACCACAAAAAAGAATGGGATCATTTCTGCGGGGACAGGAAAAATGACCTGCTGGCTCCGCGGAAAACGAAGAACTGGAGAGAGGCAGTTGGGAAAGACAGGAAGGCAGCACGCAGGCGCTGTGGGATGCTCCCAAAAGCTTTCTAATTGGACGCTGGGGAGAGTTCCCACGCAGGCTCCGTCGGTACCGACGATACCCATATGTGAAGACTACATTCCTGCTTGTTCCTGGAGATATACTTTTTCACTGAAAGGGTGGTGGATGCTTGGAATGCCCTCCTGATGGAACTGTTGGTGGCAAATACAGTGACAAAATTCAAAATGGCATGGGACAGACACAGTGGATCCCTAACAGGATAAAATCAAAATAAACTTAACTAATTAATTTATCAACATAAAGGGGTGTCCTACACAGAGCGGTGGGTTCACCCCTAAAACAAAGACATAGGGAGGGGTGGCCTGCATGGAGCGGCAGGTGCACCTACTCTTGACATCTTACTGGGCAGACTAGATGGACCATACTGGTTTTTATCTGCCATCATTTACTATGTTACTATACCTCCCCTCAACTATCCCTTTTCCAAGTTGAAGAGCCTTAACCTATTAAGCCTTTCCTCAAAGGGCTGTCCTTCCATCGCCTTTACCATTTTAGTAACATAGAAATATGACAACAGAAAAAGAAAACATGGCCTATCTAATCTGTCCTTCCATATCAACAACTACAACAGTCCCCTTTTTACCTTGAGAGATCCTCTGCGTTTGTCCCATGCCTTTTTGAATTCAGTTACTGTCCTCATCTCTACCACCTCCTCTGGGAGACTATTCCACGGATCCACTACTCTTTCTGTAAAGAAATATTTCCGCATATCACTCCTGAATCTATCTCCCTTCACCCTCATCCCATGTCCCCTCGTAGCAGAACTTGCTTTCAATTGAAAGAGGCTCTCTCCCTGAACATTTATGCCACGGAGGTATTTAAACATCTCAATCATATCACCTCTATCCTGCCTTTCCTCTAAGGTGTACATATTAAGTTCCTTCAGTCTGTCCTCATATGCTTTATAATGAAGACCACAAATCATTTTAGTAGCCACCCTCTGCACCGTCTCCATTCTATTCACTTCCTTTTGAAGGTGCGGTCTCCAGATTTGCACACTATACTCCAAAAGAGGTCGCACCAAAGACTTATACAGAGGCATTATCACCTCCTTTTTTCTGCTAGCCATTCCTCTCCGTATGCACCTAAGCATCCTTTTAGCTTTTGCCGTCGCCTTTTCTACCTGTTAAGCTACTTTAAGATCATCAGACACAACCACGCCTAGGTCCCGCTCTTCTTTAGTGGACAAAAGTACTTCACCCCCTATACTATATTGCTCCCTTGGATTGCTACAGTCCAAATGCATGACCTTACATTTTTTAACATTAAATCCCAGCTGCCAAATTCTAGACCATTCTTCAAGCTTAGCTAGATCCCTCCTCATGTTATCTACACCTTCCTGGGTGTCTACTCTATTGCAGATTTTGGTATCATCCGCAAAGAGGTAAACCTTATCTGACAGCCCTTCCACTATATCACTAACAAAATGTTAAAAAGAATCGGACCAAGGACAGATCCCTGGGGCACACCACTGGTAACATCCTTCTGCTCAGAGTGAGCTCCATTTACTTGTACTCTTTGTCGCCTCCCACCCAACCAATTTCTAACCCAAGCAGTAACTTTAGGGTCCATCCCTAGGGTGCTCAATTTGTTTATAAGTCGCCTGTGAGGAACAGTGTCAAAGGCTTTACTGAAATCTAAATACTACCATATCTAGGGCTCTCCCTCGGTCCAACTCCCTCGTCACCCAGTCAAAGAAAAAAATCAGATTTGTCTGACAAGACCTGCCTCTGGTGAATCCATGCTGCCTCGGATCCTGTAATCCGCTGGACTCCAGAAACCTCACTATTTTCTCTTTCAGCAGCGTTTCCAATAATTTACTCACCACCGAAGTTAAACTAACCGTCTGTAGTTTTCAACCACATCCTTACTTCCGCTTTTGTGTAAAGGCATTACATGAGCCTCTCTCCAGTCGTTTGGCACCATTCCCGACTCCAATGAGGCATTGAAAAGGTCAGTCAGTGGAGCTGCTAGAATGTCCCCAAGTTCCCTCAGTATTCTAGGGTGTATCCCATCCGGTCCCATCGCTTTGTCTACTTTAAGTTGAGCTAGTTTCTCACAAACACAGTCTTCTGAAAATTGTTCAAGATGTCCCTCGCTTCTGTTCCTGTTTGTGGGTGTTTTCTGAGGTCCTGCTCCTGGTTCTTCATCTGTGAACACAGAACAGAAATATTTGTTAAGCAATTACACTTTATCCTTATCAGCTTCTAAATATTCCTCCCTTGCACCCTTGAGTCTGACAATACCACTTTTGCCCTTCCTCTTCTCACTAATACATCTGAAAAATGTCTTATCCCACCATTTTACTGCATTGGCTATTTCCTCCTCTTTTTGAATCTTTGCTTTCCTGACTACTTTGCTAGCTTCTCTAAGTTTTTCCAAATACAGATGCCTGTCTTCCTCTCTCTGTGATCTCTTGTATTTCATGAAGGCCTCCCTCCTTTTTCTTCACTTTTTCAACTGCTTCTTTCGAAAACCAAAGCGGTCTCCATTTCCTTTTACCTTTATTTACCATTTTAACAAAAAGGTTGGTTGCCCTTAAAATATCCGCTTTCAGTTTTGCCCACTGTTTTTCTACATCCCCCAGCTGTTCCCATCCCACTAACGACTCCCTGAGGTATTGGCTCATCTTGGCAAAGTTAGTCTTCCTAAAGTCTACGATCCTCACCTTTGAATGGATTCTAACAGCCCTAGTCCTAATACTGAACCACACCATCTGGTGATTACTGGATGCAAAATGATCTCCCACTACAACATCAGAAACACTTTCACCATTGGTAAGCACCAAGTCCAGTATGGCCCCTTCATGTGTGGGGTCTGTTACCAATTGCCTGAATAGTTCTCCCTGTAGAGAATTCAGAATCTCCTTACTTCTAGATGATACTGCAGCAGGAATGTGCCAATCAACATGTGGCATACTGAAATCTCCTATCAGTAGCACTTCCCCTTTCCTAGCAATGCTGCGTATGTCTTCAATTAACTTTCTGTCCACCTCTTCCTCTTGTGAGGGAGGTCTGTATATCACACCAATGCAAACAGATTTCTTTTTCCCTCTTTCTAGTTTAACCCACAATGCCTCTTCTCTCCCTTTTAAGCTCTGTAATTCCAAAGCTTTAATAGTAGTTTTTGCATATAGTGCCACTCCTCCTCCCCTTCTTCCTACCCTGTCCTTTCTGAATGAAGTATAGCCAGGTATAGTTACATCCCAATCATGGTTTTCTGTGAACCATGTTTCTGTAACTGCCACTAAATCTAAGTCAGTCACTCCCACCAAAGCTTCAACATCAGGGATCTTATTTCCCATGCTACGGGCATTTATACACACTGCTTTCCATATGTAACCCCTATTACCCATTTCCATAAAGGTATTTAATGTATCACCTACCTGGGGACTTTCTTCACCCATCCCCAACGAATCTAGTTTAAAGCCCTCTTCAGATTAGCCAGTCTACTACCGAAGACGCGTTGACCTTTCTTGGACAGATGGATGCCATCTCTGCTCTGCAACCCTTGGAACAGCATCCGATGGTCTAGGAAACCAAAACGCTCTCGATGACACCATCCACGCAGCCATGCATTTATCTCCAAGATGCGAGCCTCTCTGCCTTGGCCTTTACCCTCAACAGGGAGGATTGAAGAGAACACCACCTGTGCACCTAACTGCTTCACCCTCCGTCCCAGAGCCATGAAGTCACTTTTGATACGTTCCGAGGTATACCTGGCAGTATCATTTGTTCCAACATGGATTAGCAACATTGGGTAATAGTCAGTGGGCTTGATGAGTCTCGGCAAACTCTCCGTAACATCTTGAATTTTGGCACCAGGCAGACAGCATAGCTCTCTGGACATTAAATCTGGTCGGCAGATGGACGCCTCAGTACCCCTCAGAAGAGAGTCTCCAACCACCTCTACCCTTCATTTCCTTGTGGTCACTGATTTTGCAACTTTGGGGTACTTGAGCTCTGGTTCTTCCCTTCCCAGGGATGCTTTCACCTCCTCCACTTCCAGGGCTGTATAATGGTTCTTCAATTCAAGGGCTGGAGAAGTTGGATTGGTTCTTTTGCAGGCCCTGGTGATTTGTGTCCAACCATCGACATTCTGTTGGCACCCATCTTCTCCTCTGTTGGAGAGCTTGGTTGCTGCAAGAAGCATCTCATCAATTACTTCTCACTGTCTTGAATGCTCCTCAGCCTCGCCACCTCCTCTCTGAGTTCCTCTACTTGTTTCCTCAGAGCTTCAGCATGCAGGCACCCTGCACATGGAACCGGTCCTTCAAATGGCATTAGGACCTCTGTCTGGACCGAGGCAGAAGCTGTAATGGGGGCAACAGCTTTAGCGATACGATTTTTCCCAGCCATTGTTCTGTTCGTGGAGCTTAGGTATTGTTGGTTGATCTGTAGAGCCCCTGTTAGAAAAGCCTCAACATGGCAGGGCACTGGAGCCTTTTATGCAGGCCTCAGCTGCTCTGAGGTAATCAGGCCCACTAACTCCTGATTAGGTGTTAGCAGTTCCCAAAGCTGAGGAGGTACTAGAGTTCAACAACCTACTCTGCTCAAGGAAATTTCCACTAAAGCACCAAAAAGAAAGTAACCTTGCTTTAAAAATATACAAAAAACCTTTTAAGAGCTCTCAGTCAGAGAGCTAGCAATTTAATAAAATAAACCCTCAAATCCTTACTGTTGATTGATCTGTAGAGCCCCTGTTAGTAGCTCTTCTCTGTACCTTTTCTAATTCTGCTATATCCTTTTAAAAATATGGAGACCAGAATTGCACATAATATTCAAGGTGCGGTCAAACCATGGAATGATACAGAGGCATTATAAGATGCTTGTTTTCTTCATAATGATTCCTAGCATTCTATTTGCTTTCTTGGCTGCCGCTGCACACTGGGTGGAGGGTTTCAACATATTATCCATGATAACGCCTAAATCTTTTTCCTGGCTGGTGGTTTCTAAGGTGGTACCTTGCATCGTATAAGCAAAGTTTGGGTTGTTCTTTCCTAGGTGCATAACTTTGCACTTGTCTGCATTAAATGTCATCTGCCATTTGGACGCCCAGTATTCCTTTTATAAAGGTCCTCTTGTAATTTTTCACAATCCTCTTGGGTTTTAATAACTTGGAATAATTTGGTGTGATTTGCAAATTTGATCACCTCACTCGTTATTCCTGTTTCCAGGTCATTTATGAATATGTTAAATATGTCCCACACCACCCATTATACATGACACCAGCACAACATGTTAGCCCTACCAGAACCTGACTAGGACCATGGTATCTAAGAATGTTTGTAATAACCTAGAATGTAAATATCTAGCTTAAACCTGTATATAGTTTACCCAGTTCAACCCAAGTTTACCAACCCTGTTCTCTGTAAGTCCAGTACGGGCCTCTCGACTGGACAAAGTTAATGTTTATTGTAAACCGAGCTGAATTTGAAAAGCGCGGTATAGAAAAGACTTTCAATAAATAAATAAATGTTAAAAAGCAGTGAGCCAAACACAGATCCCTGCGTTACTCCACTATTTACTTTTTTCCATTGAGAAAATTGGCCATTTAGCCCTACTCTCTGCTTTCTATCTTTTAACCAGTTCCTGATCCACAATACTATACTGCCTGTGATCCCATGACTTTTTAATTTTGTCCAGAGCCTCTCATGAAGGACTTTGTCAATGGCTTTCTGAAAATCCAGATATACTATATCAACCGGCTCACCTTTATCTACCTATTTATTCACAGCTTCAAAAAAGCATAACAGATTAGTTGGACAAGACTTTCCTTGGCTAAATCCATGTTGGCTTTCTCCCACTGAACCATAACTATATACATGATCGGTAATTTTATTCTTTATAATGGTGTCTATCATTTTACCCGGTACTGACATCAGACTCACCTATTGGTAGTTTCCCAGATCACCCCTGGAGCCCTTTTTAAATATTGGTGTTACATTGGCCATTCTCCACTCTTCAGGTATTACAGATGATTTTAATGATAGTTCATAGATTACTAATAATCAGTCTGAAATCTCATATTTTAGTTCTTTCAATACCATCGGATGTATACCATCCGGTCCAGGTGATTTGTACTCTTCAATTTATCAAATAGATGTAATACATCTTCCCCGTTTATCGATATTTCTTTCAATTCTTCCGATACACCACTTTTATATACCATTTCAAGCACGGGTAAATTCCCTACATCTTCTTCAGTAAGACTGAATCAAAGAATTCATTCAGTCTCTCCACTACGGCCTTGTCCTCACTTAGTGCCCCTTTTACCCCTCTATCACAGGTTTTTTATGGCGTTGCCCTACCAGGACCCATAAACCACCAGCATGCTGCCTCAACCAACTTGGCAGCCCTCCATGGCCATTCACAAGAACATGCAAACCCATGCGAGGTTTAGGACATATCAGCAGAGAGGTTCCAATAAAGACAAAAGTAGACCAATGCACCTAGGAAAGAAATTCCAAACTATGATTACACGATGCAAGGTTCCACATTAAGAACCATCACCCAGGAAAAAGATTTAGGTGTCATCATGAATAACATGTTAAAACCCTCTGTCCTGTGTGCAGCGGCAGACAAGAGAGCAAATAGAATGCTATGGATCATAAGGAAAGGAATGGAAAATAAAACAAAGGATACTATAATGCCTCTGTATCGGTCCATGGTGTGACCACACCTTGAATATTGTGTGCAATTCTGCTCACCGTATCTTAAAAAAGATAGTGTTATTAGAAAAGGTACAGAGAAGAGCCACCAAAATGGTAAAGGGGATTGAAGGATAACCCTATGAAGAGGCTGAAAAGGTTAGGGCTCTTCAACCTGGAAAAGCAACGGCTGAGGGGAGATATGATAGAGGTCTATAAATTAATGAATGGAGTGGAACGGGTAAACATAGATCGACTGTTTATGTCATCAGAATATAGAAAGACTAGGGGACATGCAATGAAGCTACAAGGTAAACTATTTAAGACTAATAAGAGAAAATATTTTTTCCACTCAACGTATAATCAAACTCTGGAATTTGTTACCGGAGGATGTAGTAAAAGCTGTAAGTGTAGCTGGGTTTAAAAAAGGTTTGGACAAGTTCCTGGAGGAAAGGTCCATAAACCATTATTAAAAGGGACCCTGGATATCACTGCTTGACTTAATACAAGCATTGTGGAACCTGTGTCTTTTGGGGAAACTGCTAGGTACTTATGACCTAGATTGGCCACTGTTGGAAACAGGATACTGGGCTTGATGGACCTTGGTCTGACCCAGTATGTCATATCTTATGTTCACAGCTTACAGCCTGGACTAACCTGAACCATCTGGCCTCTCAAAGAGACACAACCCTGTTCAGTCAATGGACCACTACTCCCCCATGCCCTTTGTTGAACTCTTTAGATCCTAGGCTTTAGCCCTTGCCACATCCACTTGAACTGGGGACGTAAGAATTGGAGATGGTTCGCCTCAGCAGTGGACACAGCAGTGCTCATTCCCCGTCACTGAGAGAAGGGTGTTCAGGTATCAGGCACGCCTCAAGTCCAGGAAGCATAGTCACAGCAGATGCAGTCACCAGACCCTCCCACAAGATTAAGAGGCACCTCTCCAGCTTGTCCAGTAGGAGCAGAAGCAGCAGGTGATCCACAAGCACAGCAGGAAGTCTGCACTGTCACTCCCACAGAGCATCCCAGATATTGGTACTACTCACACTATCGACATCACAGGGGAACGAGGTTCCACTTCTTCATGCAGTTCTTGAAGTGAAGATTCCTCCAGCAGGTCACATCATCACGAGTGGTGCACATTTCCCTGGAGAAAGGATGATCACCACAGACTCAGTGATCACTCTGTCTTCGGATGTGTGTTGCAAGGATACTAGCACAACAGCATCCCCCCAACAAAGCTTCATATCAGATGGACATCGACCAACTTGGCAGCATGACGCATCACCACCACCACCATTGTGTTGCTATAGATAACCACATCAGGGCGACAGGCTCCCTCAAAACCACAGCATCAGGTGAGAATCATTCTCCAGTCTTCACTCCTGTTCCTTCTGGGGCAATGCAGGCTCACCTGGCATCCCCCCAGCTATGGCATCATCTGACCTCAAAAGGCTTAACGTGCGTAAAGGAAAGAGGAGCAGCAGGAGATCTAGCTCCTCCTCTTCCTCATCCATGTTCTCCTCGTCCTTCATCAAGGCCGAGCGAGCTATGGGAGCGAACCCACAATCCACCTTTACCTCTGGTGTGAGTTATTGGTCACTCAGGAAAAAGGTGATGGGGTGTGAATATTTTGACATTTTCAAGCAGCTGGAGGGCCGAATGCAGGCGTAATGCCAAGGCAGAAGCCAAAATAGATAATCTCTTGTACCCAACTGGACCACCACATTCCCCGTAACATAATCAACTGGACCTTCGCATATGCCCTGAGATCAGCATTACATGTCAGAAAGGCCCCACATAGCTCTGACACAATCGTCAATGTCTGGAAGGAATATGAGGGATATGCTTGATCATATGACGAGCACTTCCCAAATAAGATGGAGATGAGGCTGAACATGTCCTGCGGCACTGACATCAGAATATGCCTGCACAGGATGACTATGAAGTATGGCCAGAATTTCAAAAAGAAACTAGCATCCATCACCAGGAAGTTGGCATCTGGCAATGACACATGCAGATGATTTAACAGAGGTGTGTGTTCCTTTCTAGACTAAGTACCACCACATCTGCTTCAACTGCACCGTGCTGCACTTCATCCCACTTTGCAATTCTCTAAGAAGCTTCAGCCCATAATGGCACCACAACCAAAATCGTGACATAGCATTCCAAAGGGCTCCCACTCCAGTCTGCATCTACCATAAGAACATATGAAATGCCAAACTGGGTCAGACCAAGGTCCATCAAACCCAGTATCCTGTTTCTAACAGTGGCCAATCTAGGTCACAAGTACCTGGCAGGTTCCCAAAACAGTACAAAGGTTCCACAAGGCTTGTTCAGGGGTAAGCAGTGGATTTCTCAGGTCCTCTTTAATAATGCTTTATGGGCTTTTCCTCCAAGAACTTGTCCAAACCTTATTTAACAAGTTTTCTATATAGTTTTATCTTATATTCAAAGTGGTTTACAATAAAACAAATAGAACCTTACATTAACAGCTTTTATTACATTCTCCAGTAACTGATTCCAGATGCCAAAACGCTAGCCAACGATTTCTGATGAGTTTTTATCATACCATTTAATGGGCTACACCAGGTGCCAGCATATGCCCGTGCACTCCCCATAGCATCTGCAACACATTGTGCAATAGAAAATAGACTTTGAGATCAAGATACAGTGAATGGTGGGCCCCCTTGAGGACCCTCCATTCCTGCACTTCCATATATGCCCATTAATGGCAGCCCTTAAATGGAACCCAGGGTGCAAGCAAGGGTTCCTACTTCAGGAAAGTGGATGGAGTCAGCATTCTGAATACTCCTGATTCACCAGAGCTGTTTTCCTCTCCTGGGTTTCCAGTTCAGAGGCATGTATTATTTCGATAGATGCATGCTGATGGACTGTTTGGTGTTCTGCACTGCCTTTGAGACCTTCAGTACAATCCTTCACTGGATGGCCCAGCAGAAGACAAAACTGGACTCTGTGACCCATTACCTGGACAATTTCCTTTTCATTGGCCCTGAAAGCATAGTTACTCACCTGCAACAGGTGATCTCTGGGAACAGCAGGAATTTAGTCATCACATATGGGTATCATCGGTACCGACGGAGCTTGCGCGGGAACGCTCCTCAGCGTCCAATCAGAAAGCTTTTGGGAGCATCCCACAGCGCCTGCGTGCTGTCTTTCCGCCTTTCCCAACTGCCTCTCTCCAGCTGAGTTTTAAAGCTGAGACAAAGAGAGAGGGAAAGGAAAGAGAGATAGAGAGATACAACTCCTAGGAGAGGTGTGTGAGTTGTGAGGACTAAATTCCTGCTGTTCCCGGAGATCACCTGTTACAGGTGAGTAACTATGCTATCTCCAGGAACAAGCAGGAATCTAGTCTTCACATATGGGGACTCCCTAGTTTTGGGTGCCAGGGAGAAACCCCAGAAGTTGTGTCCCCCTGAGAAGGGCTCCACTTCCCCCCATGGATCTCTGGCATCCTATCATGGATGGTGGGTAGGAGTTGATTAAGTATGGAACAGGTGTTTGAGAACAGCCTGACCAAACAAGGCATCCCGGCGGGAGTCCTTGTCCAAGCAGTAATGGGCTGTGAAGGTATGAACCGAGGCCCAAGTGGCTGCTCGACAGATTTTATTTATTTATTTATTTACATTCTCTTATATACCGCGCTATTCTGCATCAGTGCGGTTTACATTGAACAAACCGAAATTACATTGAACAGGGCATTATAACTTGGAGATAACTATTTTACAGGGAACATGGGCTATGGAGGGTTAAGTGGCTTGCCCAAGACCACAAGGAGCACCTGTGGGACTAGAAACCCCAGTCCTTCCGGCCCAAGGTTGCTGTCCTCTAGTGGGATTTGAACCCCCGACCTTCCGGCCTGAAGTACCTTGCCCCAACCACTAGGCCACTCCTCCACTCCTGTCGTCAATAGACACAGAGTTCAGATGAGCCATTGAGGCTGCCATGGCTCTCACATTGTGAGCTGTGACATGGCCCTCCAGAGAAAGGTTCTTACTCTGATAGGCAAAAGAAATACACTGAGCAATCCAGTTGGATAGTGTTCTCTTGGAGACTGGCAGTCCCAAATGAGAAAGGTCAAAAGCAACAAAGAGCTGAGAAGACTTTCTATGTTGCTGTGTCCTCTGTAAATAAAAAGCCAGAGCTCTTTTACAGTCCAGGGTATGAAGATTCCTCTCTGCACTTGATGCATGAGGTCCTGGAAAAAAGACAGGTAAGTAGACCTCCTGGTTGAGGTGAAAAGGTGAGACCACCTTAGGCATAAAGTGTGGATGAGTCCTAAGGACTACCTTGTCATGATGAAACCTTGTATAAGGTGGATTAGCTACTAGTGCTTGCAATTCACTAATGCGGCATGCTGATGTGATTGCAATGAGAAAGATAACCTTCCAAGAAAGAAATTTAAAGGAGGTGGTAGCTAAGGGTTCGAAAGGTGGCTTCATGAGCTGCCCAAGAACCAGATTCAAGTCCCATGCCACCGGAGGTGGTCTAATGGGAGGCTTAGTTAGAAGGAGGCCTCTCATGAATCTTGCTATAAGAGGATGAGAGGAAATAGGTTGTCCATTTAGAGGTTTAAGAGAAGCTGCAATAGCACTCAAATGGACTCTTACTGAATTTGTCTTAAGGCCTGCATTAGACAAATGGAGGAGATACTCCAGTAAAGATTCTAGAGGTATAGCAAGGGGGTTAAGACCCTTTTCTGAACACCAAACAGTGAACTTTTCCACTTGAAAGCATAAGAACGTCTAGTGCAAGGTTTCCTAGATGCATAAAGAACATCTTTCACTTGCTGAGAAAGATGAAGATCCTGGAGATCTAGGCCTTCAGCAACCAAGCCCTGAGATGCAGGGACTGGGGATTGGGATGCCATAACATCCCATTCTCCTGAGATAGGAGATCGGGAGCAGACCCTAACTCCAGGGAGGGAGCTTGAGAGAGATGTAGAAGCAGAGGGTACCACACTTTGCCGTGGCCAATGTGGTGCTATGAGGATCATGTGGCCTCTGTCTCTCTGAAGCTTGAAGAGGGTTTTGGGAATTAGGGGAATGGATGGAAAGGCATTTATTTTATTTATTTAGAAAGTTTTGTATACCGCCTTATCCTTCAATCAAAGCGGTCACAACACAATTGGGGGATACATTTAACACACGGGGATATGAGACACATACACTAATACTTACAGGGAACATGGGCAATGGAGGGTTAAGTAGAAACCCCAGTCCTTCCGGCCCAAGGTTGCTGTCCTCTAGTGGGATTTGAACCCCCGACCTTCCGGCCTGAAATACCTTGCCCCAACCACTAGGCTACTCCTCCCTCCTGGCATACAGGAAGTCTTGACCCCAGTGAAGGAGGAAAGCATCCTTGGCCTGAGCTCCCTGAGCCGGAGTTCTGGAACAGAACCGGGGAAGTTTGGCATTCCACGGACTTGCAAAGAGGTCTATGTCCGGGGTTCCCCAAAGTTGAAAAATCTTGGCCACCTCGTCTGCATGGAGAGACCACGCGTGTAGAAGGAGAACTCAACTGAGTGTCTGCCCAAGAGTTTTGAACGCCTGGAAGATACACTGCCAGAAGATGGATGTGATGCTCTCTTGCGAGGGCCCATAGTCGCAGAGCTTCGTTGCAAAGCAACAGAGAGCCTGTTCCCCCCTGCTTGTTCACATAGAACATGGCTACATGATTGTCCGTATGGATAAGGACTGTCTTGTAGCTGAGCAGGGTGTGGAACACTTGCAGAGCAAGGAAAATTGCTCTGAGCTCCAAGAGATTGATATGTAAACAACTCTCTTGTGGAGTCAAAGTGCCCTGGGTGGAGAGGTCTTGTAGATGAGCTCCCCAACCCACTGGAGAAGCATCTGTTGTAAGAGTTGCTTGTGGCAGAGGTTGCTGAGAGGGGGATCACAGCAACAGGTTTTGAGTGGACTTCCACCATTAGAGAGACAAAATGAGACGACTTGTGTCTGCTATTCTGTCTGACAGGCAACATGATGCCTGGGTCCATTGGGTGGATAAAGTCCACTGAGCTGCCCTCATGTGAAGGCGAGCATATGGTACCACATGCACGGTGGATGCCTTGTGGCCTAGCAACTGCAACATTTCTCGAGCAGTTAAAAAGGGCTTTAGGGCTGCCTGAGAAGCTAACTGCACCAAGCGAAGGCAACGGGCTTGGGGAAGGTAGGCCCTTGTCTTTGTGGTATCCAGCAGGGCTCCTATGAACTCTAGAGATTGAGTAAGAGTTAGACTGGATTTTGGGATGTTTATGACCAGCCTTAAATACTGAAGGATACGCATTGTGCAGGATAGAGAAGTACTGGCCTCTGACTGTGTTGGAGCTCGAATGAGCCAGTCGTCCAAGTAAGGGAAGACGAATATTCCCAGAGTGCGTAGAAATGCTGCTACCACAGCCATGCATTTCGTGAACACCCTTGGTGCAGAGGCCAGACCAAAAGGAAGCACCCTGTATTAGTAGTGCTTTCCTTGAAACAGGAACCAAAGGAACCTTCTGTGGGTTGGATGGATGAGAACATGGGTGTACGCATCCTTGAGATCTAGAGAACAAAGCCAATCTTGACTGAAGGTATGGAAGCAGAGCTCCGAGAGAAATCATTTTGAATTTCTCCTTGACCAGGAATTTGTTCAATTCTCTGAGATCTAAGATAGGTCTGTATCCCCCTGTTTTCTTTGGGATAAGAAAATAAGGGGAATAGAACCCTGTGCCCTGTTGATGAAGAGGCACTTCTTCTACTGCCCCTTGGGCAAGAAGGATGGTAACCTCCTGACCTAACAGGTCGATGAGAGAGGTCGGAGAATTGAACTGCTTCACTATTGTGGGAGGGGGCATGCTTGAAAAATGAAGTTTGTACCCCTCTCTTATGATGGAGTGTGTCCAACGCTCTGCTGTTATTTGCCCCCATCTGGGAGCAAAATGGCATAACCTTCCTGGAATAGTGGACGGTTCTGGTCTTTCCAGAGCCAGAAAGGCTAAGTTCTCTAGCAGAAAGTCAAAGGCCCTGAGGAGGCTGAGACTGCTGAGCCGGTTGAGGCCTAGCAGTCTTTGCTTTTTTCTGTTTGGGTGGTTGCTGACGTTTGGTTGAAAACTGACCTGCAGAAGATGCCTGCTGAGCATAAGCAGGATAAAATCTCTTCTTCTTAGAAAAAGGTGTTTTCTTGAACAACTTTTTCCTAACAGGATCAGCAGTAGACTTGGATAGTCTATCCAAAGTGAAATTTTCAGCATCCATCTCATTGGCTTTTTCTTGCCAATCTTTACCAAACAGGTTCTCACCAGTACAAGGGATATTTCCCAATTTATCCTGTACCCAGAGCTCTAAATCAGATGCTTGGAGCCAAGCAATTCTACGTGCACCGATGGCAATAGCTGAGGCCCTGCTTATACATTCAAAGAGGTCGAAGGCTGCACGGTTGGAGAATTTAGAGACATCTTGGGCATGTTTGAGCCAAGTGAGAAACTCCTGCCTTTTATCCTCAAGAGATGAAAGGACTTAAAGTCTGTAGATGATCAGTAACTTCCTTTAGGAACATTCCCATGTAGAGACTATAGGAACTGATTCTTGCAGCAAGCATGGAAGCTTGAAAGACTTTACGTCCAAAAGCATCCAGGGTTCTGCATTCACGTCCTGGAGGAGTAGAGGCATGTCTTTTTGCACTTATAATCCTTCTCATAGCAGATTCCACCACAATGGAGTGGTGGGGAAGCTGAGTTTTATGGAAACCAGGACAAGGAGGGACACGATACATAGTATCTAACCTACGAGAATGAGGAGAGGTGGTAAGTGGTGTTTCCCACATCCTCAACATGAGATCATATAGAATCTCATGAATGGGTAGGGTAGCTGCCTCCTTAGGAGTTTTGGGATATTGTAAAATATCCAACTCCTTGGCCCTTGACTCTGTTTCAGGGCTCACAGTGATGGACAGGCCCCGAGCCACCTCTCGGATGAAGTCTTGAAAAGACATGTCCTCTGGAGGAGGCATCCTGCGTTTACGGGAGGACTCCTCCTGTGGAAGCATCATCGCTGCATCGACAGAACTTTCAGAATGCTCAGATTCTTCTGAGGAATCGAAGTATCGCCTGTCTGGATGCTCTTGCAGAGCCCGATACCCATACCGAGCAAAATCGGTATCGGGAATAACCGGTACCGGGGAGTCGGTACCAGCGGGCATCGAAGGACAGGGTACCGGCATAGCAGGCATTGATGTCGATGTTGATGCTATCGGTACCGGTGGAGTTGTCTGTCGCGGTACCAAGGGCATCGATGCCACAAGAAAAGCCGCTAGACTGCGTTCTATGGACAGAATTCTCTGGTCCATAGATGCTGCCAATGCCTGGAAATTGGTACCGGTGGAAACTGCCGGTACCCCAGAGCATGGCACCAGGAGATCTGTCGAGGCCGAGCTATCAAGAACATCCTGGAACCCCGATGATGGTGCTTTGGAAGCCGAAGCCTCCCGCCAGGGTAATTTTGCCAGTGCAGAATCCTCGAGGACAACGCCAGAGGCCTCTCAATGCTTAGAAGGAGATCTACCCTTTGAGGACCGGCTAGACTTATGTTTAGTTACCTGTGATCCACGGGAAGAAGCAGCAGCCCTGGAAGACGTTGATGCCACCGAAGCTGCATCAGAGGGAAATAGGGTACTGAGCTTAGCAGCTCGGTTCTGTCGACCCCTTTTAGACATCATAGCACAGGACACACAATCTGTGATGGAGTGGTCAGGACCTAAACATTTTAAACACCATTCATGGGTGTCGGTGACGGAAATGGTACCGCCACATTTTGTGCACTTTTTAAAACCTGAAGCAGGTTTTTCCATATTAAGGAAATTTTTGGGCCATAAGGCCCAAAAAGTCAGGTGCACCTGAAGAAAGTAAAAGAATGGAAAAATTAATTTTTTTAAAGAAGAGAAATACCGGCGGTACCGGTAGAGCGTCGGGGAAGGCAGACGCGACCACAAAAAGAAATAAAGAAATAAGGAAATTCTTCTGCGGTGACAGGAACACGACCTGCTGGCTCCGCGGAAAAAGAAGAACTGGAGAGAGGCAGTTGGGAAAGGCGGGAAGGCAGCACGCAGGCGCTGTGGGATGCTCCCAAAAGCTTTCTGATTGGACACTGGGGAGCGTTCCCGTGCAGGCTCCGTCGGTACCGACAATACCCATATGTGATGACTAGATTCCTGCTTGTTCCTGGAGATTGCTTGGTCACTTGCACAATACTCCTACATACCTTCAAAAACATCGCAGCCCAGTTCAGCATTCCCCTGGTAGAAGGAAAAACAGTGGATCCCACAAAGACTTTGTCCTTCCTGTGCATTGAGATAGACACCAAGGATGGCATTATCAGACTCCTGGTGGACAAGGTGGCAAACCACAGAGACAAGATCAGTACTTCAAGGGGGAAGTTGCTCATCGGTTCCTTAAATTTTGCCTGCTTGGTAATGCCAATGGGTCACCCTTTCCTGTGGTACCTTGGTTGTGTGACATCCAGGCTTAAGAAAGAGCATCACTATTTGTGCATCTCTCGGAGCCTAAAACAGGACCTAGGACCTTTGGGCTGCATTCCTTGCTACCTTCAATGGAGTATCTGGGAGCAGGACCCAAACTCCAGTCTCAACCTGGACCTCATCACCAACGCCGCTTGAACATTTTCTCTTAAATGTCGCAGTATAATCAAGCATTAATTGCAGCTGTTAATTGCTCCCCCAAATGCATAGTTGTTGCGGAGTTGCTGAGGAAATTTGTACTACAATGCTTGCAGCTCAATATTACAGCACAAGCACGGCATCGGTTTTAAGGCTGACCCAATGGGAGCTTCCCACATTTAGCTCGTTAGGAAGTCACCCTTAAGAGCAGTTATTCATGAGCTAAATCAAATTTTCCTCAACATTTCAGAGCTGCTCAGATGTGTCTACTCTCTGCTGGAGAAAGAGAAATATTGGGTAAGTATGCATTAGCTGCCTCAGGTATAGTTGCAGGATGAGGTCATAAGAAACCTAGATTTTTTTCTCTTAGTAGGGGGACACAACCCATTTATCTGGACTGGCCTAGCAGGACAATATGGACAGAGCGGGTGCAAGATTAGGCACCCTAGGCAAACCTCATACCTGGTGCCCCCTCCCCATGGTACCCCTTGCCACTGCCCCTCTCCGGGATCGACAGCAGTGGCATAGTCACCAACAGCCCCATGGAGCTTACCTTCAAGCTTCTGCGTATTAGGCTGTTTGGTTCCGATGCTCTGTGATGCCAGGTGCAGACTTCCCAAAACGGGAAGTCAGCATTGAGAGTCGGAGAGGGGCAGAAGCAAACAGTCCCATGGCGCTGAACTTGAAGGTAAGCTCTGTGGGGCTGTTTGCAACTACTACCATTGCTGTCAGTTCTGGAGTGGGGTGACAGCGGTGGCAATGGGCAGCCCCAGAGGGCCGGCACTCTAGGCAACTGCCTAGTTCGCTTAATGGTAGTGCCGGCCCTGAATATGGAACTGTAATTTTGAACAACGGAAATTCATGAGATATTTGCATACAACACAAGCAGTGCAAACAAGGTTCTCTTGCATCCATAACTGAATGGTGCTCTCAGATATACGCCGAAAACAGAGTAGCTAGAAGGTCCTCAAAGATTAGATTGAGAATTTTTTTTTAAATCTAGAATTTAGCTCATAACACTACTGATCATAAGTCAACTTTAAAAAAAAGTTTTATAAAGTCATGTGCAGGTACATTGAAGAGCTTTTCATATACCAAAAGCCTGAACTAGTTTTGCTAATTAAACGTTAAGACTTTTCTTACAGGTCCATGCATAAATGGGTTGAATTTGACCTAAAATTTAAGAAACACTACTATACAAAACTAAATATAATTCATTAAGGTTTCTCACATCCATACACAGTTGTGGTCAACATTATTGGCACCATTGCATTTTAGGTATGTTGTGTACAATATCTTGAGAAATAACTGGAAATATTCTAACTGCATGTTATCATAAAGAGTAGTTACTCACCTGTAACAGGTGTTCTCCAGGAGCAGCAGGAATCAGTCCTCACATATGGGTGATGTCGGCGCCGACGAAGCCCCCGTGCGGAGCATGTCAACAAACTTTCAAAGAAAGCCTTTGGGAATGCAGCGCGACTGCATGGTCCCCTTCCCGCCCAAGGGTGCCATTTTGCTCAGTCTGATGACATAGCTAAGACAGCAAAAAAAACAAAAATGAAATATAGGACTGCAACTCCAGGGGAGGAGGGAGGGTCGTGAGGCCCGATTCCTGCTGCTCCTAGAGAACACCTGTTACAGGTGAGTAACTACTCTTTCTCCAGGACCAAGCAGGAAGTCAGTCCTCACATATGGGACTCCCCAGGTCTAGGCTACCGGAAACCCAAAGCTGAAAAAATGACTCCCTCTCAAGAGCCTCCGCATCCGTGATAAGAATATCCTCTGAGAACGCCCCCGTACGGTAGCCCAACACAAGGGCCAGAGGGTAGGAGTTGCCTAAACCTCAAAGAGATTACAGAGTTCCGCCTGTCTGAAAGCACTGTCCCTTCGGGATTCTCTCGAGGCAGTAGTGGGCTACAAATGTCTGGCTTGAAGACCAAGTAGCGGCCCGGCAGATGTCTGCCAACGGAACAGAGCGGAGATGAGCTACTGACGCAACTTTCGCCCTGACACGATGGGCCATGACTCACCCCTGCAAGGGGAGGTCGGCTGCTTTATACGTCCAGGCGATACAATCTGCTACCTAAGTGAACAACGTACGCTTGGAGACAGGTAACCCCAAGTTTATTAGGGTCAAAGGAGACAAAGAGCTGAGTAGCCCTTCGATGCCCCCTCGTACGTTCTATGTAAAAAGACAACGCTCTCTTACAGTCCAGGGTATGCAAGACTGTTTCAACCCAGCTGGTATGCGGCCTGGGAAAGAATGTCGGAAGAACCACCTCCTGGTTGAGGTGGAAAGAGGAGACCACTTTTGGAAGGAACTTCGGATGGGTCCCGTAGGACCACCCTGTTCCTATAGAACCGTGTGTACGGTCTATCAGAAACCAGAGCTTGTAGTTCACTCACACGTCTGGCCGAGGTAAGAGCTACCAGGAAGAGCGCCTTCCAAGAAAGGAAGCGTAAAGGGCAAGTAGCCATCGGCTCAAACGGTGGGCGAGTAAGTTGTGAAGCCTCAGCATCAGGGAAAGAATTTTACTGAGAAGAGATCCCACCGGTAGCCCAAAAAGAGGGCTGGAGGGCAGGAGTTGCCTAAACCTCAAAGAGATTCCGGAGTACTGCCTGACCAAAAGCACTGTCCCTACGGGACTCCCTCTCCAGGCAGTAATGGGCTGCAAAAGTCTGGCTTGAGGACCAAGTTGCAGCCCTACAGATGTCTTCCAACGGTACAGAACGGAGATGAGCTACTGATGCAGCCATTGCCCGGACACGGTGGGCTGTGACTCGACCCTGCAAGGGAAGGTCCGCTGCCCTGTAAGCCCAGGTGATACAGTCCGCCACCCATATGGACAAGGTACGCTTGGAGACAGGCAACCCCAAGTTGTTTGGGTCAAAGGAGACAAAGAGCTGAGTAGCCCTTCTAGGACCCTTAGTACGCTCAATGTAGAAAGACAAGGCCCTTCTACAGTCCAGGGTATGCAGGACTTCCTCAGCCCGGCTGGCATGGGGCCTAGGGAAGAATGTTGGAAGAACCACCTCCTGATTGAGGTGGAAAGAGGAGACTACCTTAGGGAGGAACTTAGGATGAGTCCTAAGGACTACCCTGTTCTTATAGAAATGAGTGTATGGTCTGTCACAGACCAGGGCTTGAAGTTCACTCACTCGTTTGGCCGAGGTCGGTGCCACTAGGAAAAGAGCCTTCCAAGAAAGGAAGCGGAGAGGACACGTAGCCATCGGCTCAAATGGAGGACGAGTAAGCTGCTGCAAGACCACAGTCAACTCCCACTCAGGGGCTGGTGGACGGAGAGGAGGCTTTAGCAAGAGCAAGCCTCTGAGGAAGCGGGACACCAAGGGGTGAACCGATAAAGAGTGCCCTTCCACCAGTGAGCGGTGGGCTGCCAGAGCAGAAAGGTGTACCCGAACAGAATTGGACTTAAGACCCTGATTAGACAAGTGCAGCAGGTACTGAAGCACCACTGGTACAGGACAGGCGAAAGAGTTCTCCTGGTGTTGGTCACACCACAGGGAGAACCGTTTCCACTTCAGGGCATAGGTCTTTCTGGTGGATTGCTTCCTAGAGGCCAAGACCACCTCTTCAACTTCCTGAGGCAGGCCCCAGGGAGCCAGCACTATCCTTGCAGCCTCCAGACCATCAAATTGAGAGTTTTGAGACTGGGGTGCAGAAGGGAACCCTGATCCTGAGAAAGAAGATCGGGTTGCAACCCCAGAGGGAGTGGGGTGTCCACCGCCAGCTGTAACAGAAGCAGGAACCAGGGCTGCCTTGGCCATCTGGGGGCCACCAGGATGACCGAGGCCCTGTCCCTTAGAATCTTGAACAAGGTTTGAGCAACCAGGGGCGTGGGAGGAAACGCATACAGGAGGCCCCTGGACCATGAGATCAGGAAGGCATCCGCCGCCATCCTTTTGGGGTGGGGTTACCTGGAGCAGAACTGGGGCAGCTGCCGGTTCAGGGGACTGGCAAAGAGGTCGATAGATGGAAGTCCCCATTTCAGAAACATTTTCTGAACCACCAAAGGGTGCAGTTGCCACTTGTGAGGTTGTAGAACCCTGCTCAATCTGTCTGCCAGAAAGTTTTCCTGGCCAGGATGATAGACTGCCCTGAGCAACATATGGTGTCAAAGCGCAAAGGAGCAAAGGGCCTGCGTCTCCTGACACAGGAGCCTTGACCCTGTGCCTCACTGCTTGTTGACATAGAACATTTCCACCTGGTTGTCTGTCTGCACCAAGACAGACTGGTGGACCAGGGTGTGAGAGAAGGCCTTGAGGGCTAAGTGTATCGCCCTGAGCTCCAGCAGGTTGATCTGCTGTGTGGCCTCCCATGGAGACCACAGGCCCTGTGTGCACTTGTCCAGACAATATGCACCCCAGCCCTGCAAGGAGGCATCGGTTGTGAGTACCACAGTGGGAACAGGCACCTGAAAAGGAATCCCCTGTAGAAGGTTGGGGGAGTGTAGCCACCACTTTAGGGAGTTCAGGAAGGGTCTGGACACCCTTACTTTGTCTCTGAGGCTTCCTGTGGCCTGCCTCCACTGAGTTCTGAGACACCACTGTGCAGGCCACATATTCAGGCGAGCATTGGGAATCACATGTACTGTCGATGCCATATGGCCTAGAAGCCTTAGGCAAAGTCTGGCCAAGTTTATCAGCCTTCCCGCCCTGTCTTCTGGCAAGTAAGTCTTTGCTTTCAGGGAGTCCAACGTTGCCCCTATGAACTCTAGGTTCTGGGAGGGGAGCAAAGTGGACTTTGCAAAGTTTATGACAAAGCCTAGTTGCTGCAGGAGAGAGACAGTACGGAGGGTGGCATGCCTGGCCTCCTGGAGGTTCTGACCCCTGATAAGCCAGTCATCCAGATAGGGGAAGACAAAAATACCCTGGTTTCTCAAGTATGCAGCCACCACTGCCAGGCATTTTGTGAAGACCCGTGGGGCGGAGGTTAGGCCAAAGGGCAGTACCCTGTACTGAAAGTGGTTTCCTCCCACCACGAACCTTAGGTACTTCCTGTGGTCTGGATGAATGAGGATGTGAGTGTACGCATCCTTCAGATCCAAGGAGCATAGTGTCACAGGGTGGACATAGGGCAGCCTGAGAAAGTGCAGAGCAGTGTGAATGATCACGGTGAAAGTGACAGAATAAACAGGAGAATGTTTATTGGTTGCCAGCGACAACCTAAGCACACGTGCACAGAGCCCAGAAAGACACACCCAGAGAGCAAAGCAAGGGAGTCTGCTTTACCTAATAGAATGCACCTGAGGGAAGGTGGAGTCAGGAAATATACAGATAAAACAGACTACCAAACATTTGGAGATAGGGAATCCTGGAGAGAGGAGCCAAGGAGGGAATCCTGGAGAGAGAGGAGCCAAGGAGGGAATCCTGGAGAGAGGAGCCAAGGAGGGAATCCTGGAGAGAGGAGTCAAGGAGGGAATCCTGGAGAGATGAGCCGAGGAGAGAATCCCTGAGAGAGGAATTAAAGCAGCAGAGGTCACAAGCTGAAAGGCAGCAGGGGAGCCGGTGTGAATGTTGGAAAGAGTCCAGAGACCTGTGTGGTTCTGGGAGAAGGCAACACCCTGACAGCGTGAATGTGTTTGGAAAGCAAGAAGAATACAGGAAGACTGCAACAGCAGGTACAGGGGCAAAGAGTGGATACAAGGGCTATTTGCCATTTGAAAGGGAAGGGCCCTGGAGGCTTAGAAATAGCCATATAAAGCCCAGATATTCAGAGGCTAATAATAGCTTTTCTCCTGATTATAGAAGTGTTAAAAGAAGAGGGCTTCACTTACTTAGAAAAGCTGAAGAAATCCCTTCTCACGGTGAGTTCCCAGCTTCTAGGGAAACACTGTTACACCGGTTGCAATCAGGCACAGTTGGGCCTGGAAAGCTAGGGCAGACCCGGCAGGGACCCTATCAAAATTACCCAGCTAGCAGGTCAAACAAGGACCTGAGCTATGCATTGAGGCACCAGCAGGGGCAGGGCTCTGAAAGACATCACTCAGAGTTTGGTGATACTCCCCAGAGAGGCAGTGCTGCTCACAGGAAGAGAAACTTCTTGACTGACGAGGCAAGCCTTCCATATTTTTATTCCACGTTGGAAGTGGATAGTGGAGATACCAATGAGCAAGAAATAATGGAATATGAGAATTCTGAAGTATTAACAAATACAGAATTGATGGACTGTTCTTTCTCTGTGATAGAGCCAGAGATATCATTAAGGTAAATGTGATTTGTGTAACCTTAAATTCCAGTATACAAGTGGCAGAGCTGCAACTCTCTCCCTCTCTCCAAGCCAAGCAGTCAGTTAGGCTGTTTATTATTTACTTTTGGTTTAAAGTTATCAGCTGAAGGAAGCTACTTTTGTTACATAGTTATCTTTTGTTTGAAGCCAAGTGAGCTGTTAATTTCTGTTGTTTAAAAAGAAGAAACCTCAAGGGACGGGGAATAAAACCCTAAAAGAAAAGAAAGTTCTTCTGTGTGATTTATATATAGAAGCAAGGCACAACTACCACCCTCATAAAAGCCCAACAATACCAGTAGTCACGGCTGGGGGCGGATGAGGTGTGACAATAGCCAATCTCCCTGCTGGAGGTAGGGCAGCAGTGTTCCAAGAGTAAGCATCTTGAACTTTTCCTTTTCCAAGAACTTGTTGAGATTTCTCAAGTCCAGAATGTGCCGGAGACCTCCAGTTCTTTTTGGCACAAGAAGGTACCGAGAGAAGAAGCCCTGTCCCAAGAGATGGGGAGGTACAGGCTCTACCACCTTTTCTTGAAGCAGACCGTGGAGTTCCTGGAGAAGGAGTTCCTGATGCAGAGGCGGCCTTGGAGGCTCCCCTGGGAAGTAGGAGGGGGGCACCTGATTGAAATGGAACAAATAGCCCTTCTGGACTATGCTCAGGTACACTAGCATCCCTTGTGATGGGTGGCCACTGGTGGGCAAACAGGACCAACCGACCTCCCGTGCTGAGGTGGGCCAGCAGAGGTGGAGAGCCTATGCAGTGGGAGTCAAAAACCCCCTCTCTGCTGAGTAGGAGCTGGAGGCTTGGGGGCCTTGTGCCTACAGGGCCCATGTCCCTGCCCCTTGGCCTGCTGACCCTGCTGGGGAGGCCTGGTAATGAGGGAAAGGTTTGCAGGCAGGTGCCTTCCTCGGGTAAAAGGCCTTTTTCCCCAAGCCCCCCTTCTTGTGAGAAGGGGCAGAGGTTTTCCTGGACAACCTTGTCCTCGTCAGAGTCTCAGTCTCGAGCTCAGCGGCCTTTTCGGCCATGGGTTTGCCAAAGAGGTTTTCACCCCGACATGGGACATCGACCAACTTGTCCTGTACCCATGGCTCGAGGTCCGATGACTGTAGCCCTACCTGGCGTCGAGCACCGATGCGGCTGCCGCTACGCGGGCTGAAGCCTCAAAGCCATCGTAGGCCGCCCGGGAGATGAATTTGGAGCATTCCCGGATCCCCGAGGATAAGGATTGAAACCTCTGCAAAGGTTCCCCGGAGAGGCCAGCCGAGAACCCGGCTATCTCCTTAGCCAGGTCCCACAAGTACATGCCCATGTACAGCTGGTAGGCCTGGACACGGCAAGCAAGCATTGAGCCCTCGAAGCACTTTCTGCTGATGGCATCTAGGCTTCGGGCCTCCCTGCTGGGGGGCACCGCGGAGTGCATCTTCTGGCTCTTCAGACGATGCAGGGCCGATTCCACAACCATTGAATGGTGTGGCAGCTGCGCCTTCTGGAACCCAGGGCTCTTCCGGACTCGATACATGGAATCGATCCGCTTGCTCAAAACTGGCGCCGAGGCTGGTGCCTCCCACATTCGGAAGAGGAGCCGCTCCAGCATTGGAGGAACCGGCACAGTAAAGGCCTCCCTCGGGGGAGAGTCATACTGGAGGGCATCGAGCTCTTCGGCTCGAGGCTCCTCCTCGGGATCCGCAGGAACATTCAACGCCTTGGCCATGTCGTTAACGAACTCCGAGAACCGGGTATCCTCCGGAGGGGACCTACTCTGGGGCTCAGACTGCAGCAAGTCCGAAGGGACACACTGAGTTTGAAATGTATCAGGGGACTCCTCGTCCTCCGTCTCCCATGCAGACTCATCCGAAGAAGAGTCAAGGGGCTCCGACCGCGCGGGTTCTGGCAACACCCGCCCTGACGCCAGGGCCATCGGCGTCGATGCCCTTGGTCCCAAACGGGAGGTCGAGGGAGACCGTGACCGAGACCGGACTCGGGCCTTCATGGCTTCGAGAACCGGCTCTGTCTCCGGGGTCGACTTAGACGTTGACGTCACGGTGGTCGGGGCAGATGCACCAGTCAGGCTGGCCATCAGCACCCGCTGCTGATCCATGAAGGCAGACAATCTGCACTCCAAGGCTGTCAGCCTAAGTCCAAGCTCAGGAGACTCAGCAGCCACCGACTCGGGCCCCGGCAGCGCCGAGCCCGACGTCGGCTCCCTAGGAGGAGAGTCCTCGAGGACAACAGGACTTACGTGCTCGACAGACTCCGGCTCTACTCGGGATACCTTAGATGGCTTCTCCAGCTACAAGGGTCCGGGGGCAGCGGAAAGGGGTCCGACAACTGGCCTTCGAGGAACCAGAGGCTTCCTCTGATGCCACCCTCACAAGCTTCCTCTTCCTCATATGCTCCTGACTGGGGGGCCCCCTTTCAGAGGAACCCCGACGAAGCTCGGGGTCAGACTCCCGAGACGTCGAGGCCTCTGACGAGGTCTGGGCTCGTCCGGAGGCAGAGTCTGAGAAAATCCTCTCCTTCTGATGCTGCCGGCTTCTGAGTGCCTTGGTGGACGTTTTTCCACATGTGACACAGACCTTGGGATCATGGTCCGGCCCGAGGCAACAGTCATGTGTATCGGTAAGAGACATGAGTTTCTTACAGCGATCACACTTTTTAAACCCACTGGAGGCCATCGGGGAAAAAAGGGCCCCCGCGAGGTCAAAAGACCGGTCCTCCAGGGAAAAGAAAAAAAGAGCACGAACGCGTGCCACGAAGGGAAAAAAAACGAAAAATAGAAATCGGGTCGATACCGGCGTACCGAACCCAGGCGGGAAGGGGAACCGGCGTCGAACCGGACAAAAGAGTCGCGAAAGTCGCAGAAAAAATCCAACTTTTCTGGGTGACAGGGACAGACGTCCGTTGGGCTCCATGGAAAAAGAAAGACTGAGCAAGATGGCACCTTTGCGCGGGAAGGGGACCGCACATGCGTGAGTGTATTCCCAAAGGCTTTCTTAGAAAGCTGGGGAAATGCTCCGCATGGGGGCTCCATCGACGTCGATGTCACCCATATGTGAGGACTAACTTCCTGCTTGGTCCTGGAGAATAAAATATTTCTAAAGAGCAGCTTGACCTAACGTAATTCTTAAAAGCTTATACTGTGAATGTGACGAGCAGCACACTAGGGCTGTGAACACATACAGCAGTGTTACATATGTTTTCCATCTCCTACAAGGAAGAAACATCAGGGATAATGCTAGAGTGTTCCACGATGCTCTTAGTGGCTGCTCAAGGAAAGCAGATTCCAAGCAAGGTGGTTTCCTCAGATGCCAAGGCAGCCTTTGATTGTGTTGAATGGCCCTACTTAATGAAAGTTCTGAAATGGTTTGATTGAGGGGTGGGGTGGGATTCATAAACTGGGTGCGTGTAATGTATTCTAACCCTCTCTCGAGGATTTTAGTCAAATCAAGCTCTTTCGGAGCCAATACCCTTCAGCCAGGGCATAAGACAAGGAGGTCCGCTTTCCTTTCTTTTTAACTTTATGCTAGAGTCCCTTTTGATTGCCACAGGCGAGAGGTAGGGATTAAGAGAGTTAGGTTGCCCAAGATGGTATAAAAGTTGATGGCCTATGTCGATGATCTCATGACCTCACTGACTGTAGTTCAGAGTTTCCCCTACTCCTCAGGCTACAAAGTTAACTGGGGAAAGATGGAGATCACACTTATAAATGATGCCACAGTGCTGGAGGATATTGGAAATTTTAGGTTTAAGCTCAAGTATCTGGGGGCATGGTTTAATAAGATCCCAGGGCAAACTCTACAACTTAATATGAATGCCATACATACTTTACTAGCTGATAGTGTGCAGCACTGGTCCCCCATCATACTCTCCTGGCTGGGGGAACGTGAAATGGTTGTAGCCCTTGTATAACAAGGTGGAAAGGACTTGACCAAATTCATATGGAAATGCCCTTGTAAACCCATCAAGACCTTTAAAAAGCCACAAAATTCTGGAGGGATGGGTTTCCCAGATTTCTCTCTCTGCATTCTTGCTGTGGTATGATGCTTCCTGAATGTCCATAGATCCTACGTATTCCCAAACGCCTTTATGGTTGATAGTGAAATAAGAGCTTGACTTCCTTTTCCCTTAAATTTGTTGGCTAATACAATTCTGTCAGATGCAAAGGGGGAGAGAGCTATGGTTTATGTAACTATGGTGGCGCTTGTTGAGCTCAATAAAAACTCAAGAGGTGTCCCGAGGGGAATTTGTCAGTGCTGCTAATGTATATGGTGTAAGACTTCTAGATATGATTAGACGATTTGGAGAAATTGCTGGTTTCAGATTGAATATGACTAAATCAGAAGCATTGGATGTTAATGGGGGGTTACAGGAAAAATGGGGTGATGAGTTTCCATTAAGATGGGCTAATAATAAATTTAAATATTTAGGAATTTGGTTGCCTAAAAATCCAAACCATTTGTATAGGCAGAATGTTAGGCCGTTGATGCGAGATATACAAAATAAATTGCAGGTTTGGACTCCTTTGCCTCTTTCATTAGGTGGTAGGATAGCTGCATATAAGATGATGATTTTTCCAAAACTTTTGTAAATTTTACAAATAATTCCATTGCGACTATTAAAGCAAGATGTGCAGAAATTAGAGAGATTACTGCAGGGATTTTTTTGGAGAGGGAAACATCCCAGATTTAGAATTGATCGTTTATATGGTTCATGGCAACAAGGTGGTATGGGGATGCCTTGTTTAGAAATATATAATATGGGTTGTTTACTTCGTCATGTACGTGATTGGATAGGTGGTACTTCAGTTTACACTCCTTATGATCTTGAATCAGCATTAGTTGCTCCTTATTCCCTTCGGTCAGTGTTACATGTATCAAGAGCGAAGTTGCCTAAAGTATTTAAAAATAATATATTATTTCAGGGGGTTTGATGGAGTTGGCAGAAGCTTTGTGAAAAATTGGGTGTTCCAAGTGAAATTTCAGGTTATTTGCCACTGCAGGGAAATATAGACTTTCAACAAAGTATAAAGTCAATTTTATTTAAAGGTTGGGAGAAAAAAGGTCTTCAGTTGTTGTATCAAGTAATTAACGAAGAAGGTGTACTTAAATCATTTATTGATTTAAAAAGATGTTATGGATTGTCTCAGGGGCATTTTTATGCATATTTACATTTAAAATATTATTTGATTTCAATAGCAGATAGGAGAACTTGTTTGAGATCAGAAAATTTTAAGAAATTAGAAGAGTGGTTTGCGTTTAAGGACAAAGAGAGGATAACTGTAGCAGAATATAATAAGGCTTTATTTAATTTAGTTCATGTTAAGAATTTTGATCATTTGAGTTTGCAATGGGGGAAAGAATTAGAAATTAATCTTGAAAGGTTTGCCTGGGAAAAGGCTATTGGGCGTTGTGATAAGGAAGCTTATCATAGCTCAGGAAGGAGCTATAGAAAAGGTGAAGTGACTCTGAACAAGCAACCTTTCAGTTCTGGTAGAAATAAGAAAACAGAATTTTCCCATAAAAGACTACCAGTCCCAGAATGCACCAGGTTTCCAACAGTCATTAGAAGAGCTGAAGTGGGGAAACGTGTGTTCAATCAGGAGGGCTATGAGGTAATCCCTAAGCACTCATCTCAAAGGGCAGGGCCTGATTCAGCACAGCTGCGCTGTATTAGGGGGGAGCACTCATCTAGGCAGAATAAAGGTAGAGTTTATTCTACAGAGAATTATCCTCATTATCCTGAGAATCAGCTTGAGCTTGATCATCAGTTTCATCTGAAGGATCATCAGAAGCCAAACCGGACGGACAGAGAAGGAAAGAAACCCTTTGGAAGAAGGAAGAGAAAAGCCTTTGAGAGGTCTAGAAGAGTCCAGAGCAGTACGTATACTGGGAGGCATTTCAAGGGCCAGCATACACCATTGGACTGGGGAAAGCCAGAGGAATGGTGCTGCGGAGCTAGGAAACTCCAGACGCTACCTGTGAGGGAGACGGCTGCACGTGGAAGGGACCCTAAGACCTGTGCCAGAAGGTACGTGAAGAGAGATCCAGTGTCCAGGGATCTGGATTGGAAGGCTGGACATAAGAACTGGACTACATACTGGCCAGGCTATATAGAGAGGAACTCTAACAGCAATGGAAGCTCAGGTATGAACACTGATCTATGCCCTAGCTATAACCTTGAAAGACAGCAGGGAAACAAGTATTCTCCTGAAAGTGCTCCATTGAGAGATTCATCTGTGCCAATCCATGATATTGAACCCATGCTTGTTGAAGAAGGGGGAATGATTGCAGATGAAGAATGTGTTTATATGGACTGCTCTCTGTCCAAACTCCTTTGGTGATTTTCTGTTATAAAGTACAGCAACCATCACAAAGAAATACAAACTTGTTCTTTAATCTACTCAGAAAAGCTCCTGAAGCAGGATTTGACCCACACAGTAGAAAGCAAGCCAGCTAAGGGGTTTCAGCTGAATAACTGCTAGCAATTGAGCCTTACCTAATTGCTTGTGAGCTAGGAGAGAATCACTTCTGAATCTATATGGGACGTTATCAGAAGTTAACCTGAAAAGAACAGTTTTTTTCTTTCTTTGTGGCTTTTCGTTTGTTGCTTGATATATGCTAAGAAAACATTAGCTAATGCCTGACAAGTTTGAATGTTGTTTTCCTGATTTTGATTTTGTTTTTCCAAGTTAAACACTGGAAGCAAGTAACCTGATTTATGTGCTACCAAGCATATCTGTGTTGGGAGAAATAACCCCATAAATAAATATCTTATTGGCTTTACCCAAGAGCACAACTAAATTATTGTCAGCAGCTGTGTCTGGTGTGAATGAACTACACTGCCCACAATCCCTTGCAAATCATATAGATATATGCACTTGCCAAGACTGTGAAGATTCTCACCCAGGCAGCCGTCTGACAGCGTATCCCTAGACAAATAGTGGGGGCAAAATTACGTGAAATGCAATTTAAAATAATAGAACGTGCTTACATATCACCATATAGAGCATGGAAGGGGGGCTTTGCACAATGTAGTGAATGCCCAAGGTGTAGAATGGAAAAGGCACATTTGGGGCATATGTTCTGGACTTGTATATGTGTGAAGAAATTTTGGAATAAAATTCAAAAATTTTTAAGTGGTATATTGAGGCAAGCTTTAATTTTGACTCCAGGGTTTGCTATACTTGATGTTCCTGATTCTATGGGACTTTCCTTATCAGGGAATAGACTCTTGGTAAGAAAATGTTGTCTGCTTGCTAAACACTGTATACTTCGGAATTGGAGAGATCCTAAAGGTCCAGAATATTGGGAGTGGAGAAACGTATTGCACCAATTGATATTATGGGAAGGAATATCTACTAGGAAACATGTGCGTAGAAGAGCTTATTTTTTAAAAGTTTGGTCTCCTTATCTTGATGGGGTTTCAGCAAGGGCTAGGAATGATATTTTAACAATTTAAATTGGCTTAGTTAGGATAAAATAAGGGAGGGGTGAGAAATGAAAATAGATTAGTGGGGAGGATGTGGATTGAAAGGGGAAAGTACAAAAGGGTGAAGGTGAAAGGGAAAATTAAAATGTATTAATTATATCCTTTTGTGGATTATTACTGAGTGGGGGGAGGGGGATAAAGGTATGGACTGGGAGGGAGTATGGGATGGTGGTGATGGATAATGGGGGGGAGGGAGTGGGGAATTAAAAAGTAAAATATATATATATATTCCCCGTTGTGGGAATGAATATGGTTGTTTAACATTGTTTAATACGTATGTTGTTTAAATTGTTTCGATATGTATGCTACTTATATTGTTTCAAAATGTATGTTGTCTACAATATGTTAACTGCTTACAATGAATAAAAAGATTAAATACTAAAAAAAACAATGATATCCTGGCCTAAGTAGCAGGAGAGGGGCATTTAGATAATTGGTCAGCTGACAGTAGGGAAGGAATTAATGGTCTTTTCCAGAGTTTGTTGATAGATATGACCACTCCTCTATACTGCATCATGAATTGCTCAATCGATCATAAACAGTTACATGATTAGTACCATCTGGGGGTATGCTGTAGAGTCATTTTAGAAGGAGCTCATACCACATCTGCCTTTTATAAGCAGTTCAGAGAAACTACAATTATGTCTATACCAGGGGCATGTGTAGAATATGGTAAGCAGATGGGAAGCTTCTGGAGGCGAGTATAGACTGGTCCATCGTATTGGTGTTGGGTCAACAAAACCACTTTATCAACTAGTAAGCTCAATATATACACAATTGTGATCAATATTATTGGCACCCTTACATTTTAGGTATGATGTGTACAATATCTTGAGAATTTAGCTCCAGAGACTAAAACCTCTCCTCAATAAAGAACATTTCCGCACAGTATGCCAGGCGATCATTACACCTATACTGGACTACTGTAATCTCCTTTACCAAGGACTACCTAAACAATCCACTCATCCCCTTCAAATAGTACAGAACACTGCTGCCCGTATCATTGCTGGCGCCTCATTACAAGACCATATAACTCCCATTGTACATGACCTGCACTGGCTGCCAATCTCTTCACGGGTGAAATATAAATCAGCATTCACCATCTTCAAAATTAAAAACATATCAGCAGGAATACTACAAGAGCTCATCAGACCCAAAGAAAGCAAAAGACCAGACAGAGACAAAACCAAAAACACAATACCAACCCCCACTCTCTTCACAAGAACCAATAAATCAACATCCATGTGAGCCTTCTCTCTTGCTGCCCCTGCTATTTGGAATATCCTCCCAGAAAAACTAAGATCAACAACCAACTTAAAGGATTTCAGGAAGTTGCTCAAAACCACTCTATTCATTGAACAATTCAACGAAGACCCCCCAATAACACTAACCACTCCACAAGCCAATTTGCACTAGCAATGAGTAGATGCTACAAGAGACTATTTAAGTTATCAAAGTCACGATGATACTTTGAACTAAAATTGAACTAAAATTGCAAGTTCTCTGTTATTGTTTAAATTTGCAAGTTCTTTGTAAAAGTTATTGTAAATCACCTTGATTAAATGAAAAGGTAGTATATAAAAAATGTTAAATAAATAAAATAAAATAATTGGCAATATTCCAATTGTATGTCATCATATTTTAATAGCATGTTCAAAGGTATGCAACAAAAAAATGATGTCTGTGTAATGTAGATGTAGTAGTTTGAGAAAAAAACAAAATATGACCTAGACAGGACTAATGCACCCTTCACTAATATTTGGTCGTACAACCCTTAGCAGCGATGACCACCTCCAAACATTTCTTATAGCTATCTATAAGTTTCGTACATCTGTCTGCTGGTAGTTTCTCCCACTCTTCAATTGTGATTTGTTCCAGCTCATAAATGTTTTCAGGATTCCTTTTACCAATGGCAGATTTCAGCTCTTTCCAAAGGTTTTCAATTGATTGAGAACAGGACTTATTGCTGGCTAGTTTAAAACAGTCCGTTTGTTCCTTTTTAACCATTCTTTTATACTTTTCGATATATGTTTAGGGTCATTATCCTGCTGGAGGACCCATGAACTTCGACCCAGCCCTAGCTGTCTGAAACTAGGTAGCACATTTCATTCCAAAATATCTTGGTAGTCCTCTCACTTCTTGATTCCTTTAATATGTTCCAGGCCTCCAGTTCCTGAGGCAGCAAACAGCCCCACAACATTATGGAACCTCCACCAAATTTAACTATAGGAAGGGTATTTTTTTTCCTTATAAGTTTCATTTCTTTGCTTGTAAATGTATTGCTAGTCTGCATTGCTAAAGAGCTCAAGTTTGGTTTCATTTGTCCACAGAACATTTTCCTCGAACGACACTGGTTCCTCAAGGTGGGTTTGGGTAAAGATCAGGTATGCCTTTTAATGTCTGTCTTTGAGCAATGGAGTCCCTCCTTGGCATTTGCCCACAAAGTCCTTCTTTGTTTAGTGCACGACGTATGGTGCGGGTTGAAACCACCACGCCAGATTATTCCAGGTCAGTCTTAAGTTCTTTGGATGTTATACGTGGTGTTTTTTCAACTGTTCGCACTAACCTTCAAAGACTTCTTGGATTAATTTTCCTCCTCCCACCATGTCCTGGGAGGTTCTTGACCATTCCATGAGCAGAAAACCTCTTAACAACCTTGCGAACTGTAGAAACAGGAATCCCAAGGTCTTTGGAGATGGCCTTGTACCCCTTTGAAGTTTGACGATAATGACTTTTCTGATGGTCTCTCACAGCTCTCGTCTTCATCATTGTGAAAATGGAACGGGGAGTGAATGGTGGCCACTTTAAACATTAGAGCCATCATTCATTGGTTAATTCAAGTCATGTGAGTATTGACAGTTGATCACAGATTTGTCTAATTTTACTGAAATGGGAATGTGGTTTTTCTGTTCAAACTGATTTGAATTGCCAATAATGTCCCCGTTTTTATACTATTTCCTTTTTTAATTGGTCTTGTTTTATTTGATTCTTTTATGTGTCAAATGTGTGCATATATAGTCCAAATCCATTTCACTGATAACTTTTGTTTTTAAGGAGATATTGGACATTAAGGGGTTGAACTGCAAGGGTGCCAATAATGTTGACCAAAATCGTATTTGTTTGCTCATCGCGCCCTCTGGCTCCATGAAGGATGTGGAAAACAGTGCTACTGAAGTCTAACCAGTGCTGCATTGTTCTATTCATTCTGGCACCTAGGCTCATATATGAATGCCAATGTCTTCAGCCATTTTGGGAAGCAATATGCTTGTGCATATAAGAGATCCTGCAAGTAACAATGGCATTATACCTAGAACTAGTGGTTTTTCAGTCAGTGGGGCAAGGTGTGGCGTTAAATAAATAATTCCAAATACTGCTAGATATACTTATATTAATAGCTATATAAATTATACTTTTGAACTGGAAGGATATAATGATACTGAATGAATCTTTCTGGTGGAATATAGTCTGTATGGCATGCAAATATAAAATGAAGGCTACTGAAAAACCAAGAGGATTCTTTTGTATCAAAAATATGGCAATGTTTGGAGACATATCTTGATGGTTCTCTCCCTTGATATTCACATCTGGTGCCTTCAACTGTGGTAGAGCATAAAGTGTAGTTACTCACCTGTAACAGGTGTTCTCCAGGAACAGCAGGAATCAGTCCTCACATATGGGTGGCATTGGCGCTGATGGAGCCCTCGCGGAAGCATCTCCCCAGCTTTCAAAGAAAGCCTTTGGGGGATGCCACCACACATGCATGGTCCCATTCCAGTCCAAGGGTGCCATCTTGATCAGTCGGGTGCCATAGCTAGAGCCCAACCAAGATGATGGCCAAAAAACAGCAACTCTAAGGGGAGGAGGGAAGGTGGGGAGGCCAGATTCCTGCTGTCTCTGTAGAACACCTGTTACAAGTGAGTATCTACGCTTTCTCCAACAAGAAGCAGGAAGTCAGTCCTCACATATGGGACTCCCTAGCTCCAGGCTAATGAGGACTAGTAGAAAAAACACGGCCCAGCCGTGAGCAGCCGCATGCGAATCTGAAGACAGACTCTGAGGACTCCAGTGTCCAGGGAGAACCATGGCTTTGGTAGCCTGAACAAGGATCGGCAGGCAGAAGTTGCCTAAACCTCAAAGAAGTTATGGAGTACAGCCTGGCTGAAAGCGCTGTCCTGTCAGGACTCCCTCTCCAGGCAGTAATGGGCTGCAAAAGTGTGAGCGGAAGACCAGGTGGTGGCCCAACAGATACCAGCCATAGACACCGACCAGCGCCACCATCACCCTGACATTGTGTGCCGTGATTCGGTGCTCCAGGGGAACGTTGGCTTGGCTGTGTGTGAAGGTGATGCAATCTGCCACCCAGACAGATATGGTCTGCTTAGTGACAGCCTGCCCCAAGTGGCTGGGGTCAAAGGAGACGAAAAGCTGCAAGGCTTTGCAGTGGCCCTGGGTCCACTGTAGGTAGAAGGACAAGGCTCGTTTGCAGTCCAAGGTATGGAGAACGGCCAACGCTGTGTTGATGTGAGGCCGCAGGAAGAAGGCACAGAGAACCACCTCCTGATTAAGGTGAAAGTCAGAAATTACCTTCAGGAGAAATTTGGGATGAGTGCAGACCACCATCCTGTTCTTGTAGAACCTAGTATAGGGGGCTTGGCTACCAGCGCCTGAAGCTGACTCTGCGAGCAGAGGCGAGTGCCACGAGAAAGGCAACCTTCCAGGTCAGGTGGCGCAGGGAGCAGGTAGCCAAGGGCTCGAATGGCGGCTTGATGAGCTGCGCCAGAACCACATTGAAATCCCAATGGTCCAGGCACCACTTGTGTGGTTGAAGGACCCTACACAGCCAGTCCGCCAAGGCGTTGTCCTGGCCCAGGAGGTAGGCTGCTCTGAGGAGCATCTCCTGGCTGGTCGCGAAGGAGCAGAGGGTCACGGGCTCCTGGTCGAGAGAGTAGGAGCCCGTGCTGCCCTGCTTGTTCATGTAGAACATCGTGACCTGATTGGTGCTATAGGTGGTATCTGAAGGTCTTCAGGGTGATGGAAGACTGCTCTGAGCTCGAGCAGATTTATCTGCTGATGACTCTCCTCGAAGAACTAAGCCCCTTGGGTGCACAGATCCTTGCAATGGGTTTCCCAGCCCCATCAGGGAAGCATCTGTCGTGAACATTTTTGGGGTTTGGGAGCTGAAAGGGCATGCCAGCCCGCAGGTGCTGGGTCTCCTACCAACAGGTGAGGAACTCTGCAAGCTGGTGAGAGACTGTGATTTGGTCCTGAAGCCGGCCTGTGGCCTGGCCCACTGAGACCAGAGGCATCACTGAGCCGCTCGCATATGGAGGCAGGCGTTGGGGACCACATGGACCGTGGAGGCCATGTGGCCCAAGAGGTGAAGTAACGCTCGAGCTGACATGGTGCAGTGCTGCTAAACCTCGGCCGCAAGGGCCATGAGGCGGTCCGCTCTGTTGAGGGAAAGGAAAGCCCTGGCCCGGACAGTCCAGGCATGCCCTGATGAACTCCAGAGCCTGCATCGGAGCAAGGGTGGACTTTGGCCGATTTATCACAAAGCCCAGGTGTCGTAAGATCTGAATAGTGAGGCCTGTGGCCTGTCTGGATTCTGAGGCCATGTCCCCTTGATGAGCCAGTCGTCAAGGTAAGAGAAGACGAAGGCTCCATGGAGGCGGAGATAGTCCGCCACCAATGCAAGGCACTTGGTGAAGACTCTGGGGTGGAGGCGAGGCCGAATGAGAGTACCCTGTACTAGTAGTGGTCGCTTCAGACCATGAACCTGAGGTACTGTCTGTGACTTGGGTAGATAAGGATGTGGGTATAGGCATCCTTTAGATCCAAGGAGCATATCCAATCTCTCTGCTGGAGGTAGGGCAGTGTTTTAGGGGAGAGCATCTTGAACTTCTCCTGCACCAAAAACCTTTTGAGATTTCTCAGGACTAGGATGGGCCTTAGGCCCCCTTTTTGGAACCAGGAAGAACCTGGAGTAAAACCCTTTGCCTCTCTTGTGATGGGGCATGGGCTCCACAGCCCTGTCCTTGAAGGGCTATGAATTTTTGCCTCACCGAGGTTTGGTGCAGGGGAGACCGAGGGGGCTCCCCAGGAAAGAAGGGTGGACAGGCCTGTTTGAGATGGAGGAGGTAGCCCTCCTTGACTACCTGAGGAGCCCAGGAGTCTGGTGATTGAGGCCCATCAATGGGCGAAGTGAACCAGGGGCCCCCCTGTCAGAAGCTGGTCCTCCAGCAGAAGAGAGGTTATGCTGATGGCGTCAAAACCCCGACCCTGGTTTGGCTGGGGCAGGCAGCTGGAGTTTTGGACCTCTGGGTTTGCGCTGGGCAGGGCCTGGCTCGGCCCGTGCCCTTGCCCTGGGGACTCTGCTGAGGGGTCTGGGTGGCAGGATATGGGAGATAGCCTCGGTAGGACTAGCTCTTCCAGAGGAAAGGGAGCTTCTTGCCCTGAAGCTTCTTCCGAGGAAGAGTGGAAATTTTCTTCAAGAGCCGGGTACAGGTAACGTACTCTGTTTCGATTTACCGCCTTGTCCTCCATTGGTTTGCCGAAGAGCTGTTCTCTGAGGCATGGGACGTCAAGAAGGTTTTTTTTGTACCCACTGCTCCAGATCTGATGATTGGAGCCAGGCCTGGCGTCGAGCGCCAATGACTGCAGCCGCCACCCTCACGCTGGACTTGAAGCCGTCATACATGGCTCAGGACAAGTACTTGGAGCACTCTGAGACAGACTTTGAAAGAGTCTGGAAACGCTGGAGCTGGTCTCCATTCAGGCCGGCTGCAAAGCCCCCGGAGCTCTTTGGCCAGGTCCCGGAGGAATATGCTGATATAAAGTTGGTAAGTCTGGATGTAGCATGTCAGCATTCAGCCCTGGAAGCATTTCCGCCTAAGGGCATTGAGGGTGCGGGACTCCCTGCCCAGAGGCATCGAAGAGAGCAACTTCGGGCTGTTTTACCGGCGTATGGTCAACTCGATCACCATAGAGGTGTGGGGGGAATTGTGCTTTACCGAAACCCGGGCCATGCTAGATCTGGTACATCGTATCCAGCCAACGGCTGACTATGGGCACCGAGGCAAGTGTCTCCGAAATCCGGAGGAGGAACCAGGTCAGGATGGAGGGAATGGAGACCGTTAAGAGTCTCCTTTGGTGGTGCCTCACACTGGAGGATGTCAAGCTCCTCCGTATGAGGGTCCTCCTCTGACTCAGTTCTGAAGGAGAGCGCCCAAGCCATGTCCCTGATGAACTCTAGGAAGGAGGTGTCCTCAGGTGGGGATCGGCACCTGGCGGCGATGGGTCCAAGAGGTGGTCTCGGTGAGCTTGAATCTTCAGAGATATCGGACTCCCAGTCTGAGTAATCAGAGGAGGACTCGAGACCCACCAGCTGCAAGAGGGCTAGTAGCTCTGGTCTTGGGTGCTTCAAGGCCGGGGCATGGCCGGAGCCAGGAGCACACGCCTGCGAAAAGTGAGACCCTGACCATCTGTCTCTCAGCTATCGCTTTGGCAGCCCAGGGAGTCCTCGAGGTCAAAGTCCCTGTGGCCTCTGCGGGGCTGGGGGGCACCCGATGGGAGGCGATGAGCGCAGAAATGATGTGCTCCAGGGTCAACATGCAGGATTCCCACTCGGGCGTAGCAGCCATTGACTCCGACGCTGGGATGACTGTCAGGTGTTGAGGAGGAGAGGGGGTTCTTGACGGGACGGCTCTCGGGAGACTGAGGTCCGTTGCTGGAGGTCACAACATCCGCTCTGGGCAACTTCCGGGAACGCTCCCACCGACTCCTTGGGTTCTCGCCGGGAACTGAGGGACCGGGCGTGGGACTCCCATGCTTGTCCACTTCCCCAGAAGAGGCTCTTGAGGTCGTCTTCTTCGGACACTCTCACTCTGGGGAACCTTGTTTGAAGTGCCTGCTGAGGGCCGCAGGAGCCATGCAGGGCCTTTGGCGCAAGGCTACTGGGGATACCAGGGTAGAGTCTGCCTTGTGGAAGATGTCATCCTGCTTAAGCTGACGGCTCTGCGGACATTTTCTTGCACGAGGGGCATTCCACAGAATCATGGTCCGTGCCTAGACACCAGAGGCAACAATTAGTCTTGGCGAGGGACATGCTTTTTTGAGCACCGATCACATTTTTTTTAAAAACGGTGGCCATTGGGGCAAAAAGGACCCCCATGAGGTAAAAGATCCTCAACGTGGCCAGTGGTTGAAAAGGGTGCAAAAACACTGAAAATAAAATTTAGACAAAAGAAAAAATTTTGAGGCCCGATGCCTCAGCAGCGGGTCCCAAAGTGGGAAAAGAGCCTGCGCAAGCTGGAAAAGTACACAATCAACTTTTTTCCGGGGAAACAAGATGAACATATGTAGGGCTCCGCAGAAAAAGGGAGATGGACCAAGATGGCACCCTTGGGTGGGAAGGGGATCACGCATGCGTGATGGCATCTCCCAAAGGCTTTCTTTGAAAGCTGGGGAGATGCTTCTGTGAGGGCTCCGTCGGCACAGACATCACTCATATGTGAGAACTGACTTCCTACTTGTTCCTGAAGAACTTACTTCACTTTGCTTACTCACTGATTGCTATACAGTGCAGTTGAGCATAGAGCGACACCCTCTGTTCTCATTTGCTGGAGTGTTTTTCTCTTTTTTTTTCTCTGTATTGTTTCTGTGAGCATGTTGTCTCATGAAGTAAAATATAATAAAAAAAATACGAACTAGAACAAAGTTGATGATGAAACCCATGCTCTGAAAAAGGCATGTTATTTCATCTCAGAGGTTCAGAACTAGGTTCTCTGAGGAAGCCGACAGAAGTCAGAGGTATTGAAAATCTAGGGGACCCTGCCTGTGTAAGTAAATGGCCAACACTAAAGGGTATTTGGTTAAGACTTTGGGGGATGAAAGGAAGGACCTTGTACCAACAGTGGTCTGTGTTCAGAAGGAATTCAAAGTATTTTCTGCAACACAGATGGATCAGAATATGTACATAAGCATCTGAATTCCAATGAGGACAGCCAGTTTCCCTTAAGCAGAGTGGATGGAAGAGAGCTTTTACATTTTTAATGTTTTTAAAATAGTCACCAAGGAGAGAACAGCAACATCTTAAATACCCCAACATATATATATAGGAATACAATTCCCAGATACACTCACAATGCAATAAACAAACACCACATCCATACTATTTCCTAACAGCTTGAATGCTGCTGCACTTGCCTAGGTATTTTCTCCAGTCACAATCTCACTCTTCATCAATCACTCCAAAACCACCCCCATCCCTACACCCCTTACACTCCCCCCCCCCCACCACACACACACCAATGCCCTCTGGAAGCTCCTTCCTTACACCTACACCTTTGGGTATTGCATTTGAAATGGATATCAAAGGTATTTGCACTTTCTCCATTTTGGCTGGTTCATATTTTAGTAGGTTTGTAGCATCAAAGCAGCCATCTCACGGATTATATTCACCCAGTACTGGGACGAAAGTTCCAACTTACTATTTAGAATTACCTTCTTTACTAGTAAAATTGCTACCTGTACCAATTTGTTCTGTGCCCTTTGTAGCCTCCTCTGAGCACTGTATCACAACACCTGCAGGCTATCTACCCATTCAGATTCCCTCGCACAGTATTTGAAGTAGTCTTTAGTGCCAGCTTCCAAAGTTAGTCAGTCCATAGCATTCCTAAAAGGTATGCCTGAACATCCCTGTTTCACCTTGCATTTCATACTAACATCTTCTTGCCAGAGTTTTAATTTGGCTCCCCTTTCTCTAGTTATACATGTCCTATGCATAATGTTATACTCCATTTTTTGCAGCCCTGCATGAATCATTATTTTACTGATAACTATTAAAAGATTTTCTATATGCCTTTTTTCAAGGTCCTCTAACATTTAAGACTACATACTGTAGATGCTAGTTGCCCTATATATTTATCAAAACACGTTACCCTTGGGCAGGGGCGGCCCAAGGGGGGTGCGGGGCCATGAGCGGAGACTCGGTGCGGGGCCTCATTTGCATAAGTGACCTTATTTGCATAAATATTTGCATAATGCTAACATACACTAACTTTTAGTAAACATGTCTCTTAATGAGTGTATGGATAAAGACAGACTAAAAGATTTCTACATTACTATAATCCAGTGCCAACCGCCAGGCACATTAGGAACTACTACAAACACTGCCCATTTAGAACCAATAGCAAACCTGCCGTATCCTAACAGCACTACCAGGACTCACAAAGCACCATACCCTACCTATCAAAAGGCAACACTGCAAATATTAAACCAATACATTTCAGAGAACAACAATACATGACCTACTGGGGAAAGAGAACAAGTGGCAATGTCAAATAGGAATTACATAAACAGAATACCTCAGCTCAGTTACACATGCAGAACATAGACCATCACCAAACAAGGAATCACAATTTAGAAACAGGAAGGCAATAATTAAACTGGGAGCCCCAAAAGCCAAACTTGGAATGTACAACAACACTGTAGAAATAAAACTATAAATTAATTTCCTCTTGTACCAAACAAAGCGCAGACGTTAATGATGCACATTTCCCAGAGCTTTCATATTCCAGTTAATAAATTCAAATTAAAGAGATATCTTTCTACCTTTTGTGCATTTTTTTTTTCAGTTGCTATTGCTCCAGCCACTTTCTTCTGGTTTCTTCATGTTTTCTGCTAACTCTCCATCATCTGCTGTCCATTTGTCCTTTCTTCTCTCTTCTAGTTTTTTTTTCCATTCTCTCTCTCTACATCTGCTTTAACATACTAATCTTTCTCCTTTTGCTCTTTCCTCATTCCTATTTCATCCACTCAAATTTTACCCCTCCATCCTCAATCCCCACTTACTCTCCCAATACCCGGCCAATTGTAGATTTTTTATCCCTCCCACACAAAATATTTTTCCCCTCTCCATTTTACTCTCCCAGCCCCATTCCATTCTAATCCTCCCCCAACATCAGCTCCCTTCAAGTTCCAGCCTCACCCAGCATCCATTCCCTTCTAGTCCCTGCATCAGCCCATTTCCAGTCCTAGCCCCCCATCAGCCCATTTCCAGTCCTAGCAACCCCCAACCCAATACCAGTCCTAGCCCCCCCCCCATCAACCCACTTCCAGTCCTAACCCCATCAACCCATTTCCAGTCAGCCCCCCATAGCCCATTGCCAATCCTAACCCCCCCATCAGCCCACAGCCCATTACCAGTCCTAACCCCATCAGCCCACCTCAAGTCCTAAACCCTCCCCATCAGCCCATTTCCTGTCCTAGCCCCCCCATAGCCCATTATCAGTCCTAACCCCCCCATAGCCCATTACCAGACAGCCCCCATCAGCCAACAGCCCATTACCAGTCTTAACCCCCCCATAGCCCATTACCAGTTCTAACCCCCCCCCCAACAGCCCACAGCCCATTACCAGTCTTAACCCCATCAGCCCACCTCAAGTCATAACCCCTCCCCATCAGCCGATTTCCTGTGGTATCCCCAGTATAGCCGATTTCAAGACAGACCTCATCAGCCAACAGCCCATTACCAGTCTTAACCCCCCCATAGCCCATTACCAGTTCTAACCCCCCAACAGCCCAAAGCCCATTACCAGTCCTAACCCCATCAGCCCACCTCAAGTCCTAACCCCTCCCCATCAGCCCACCTCAAGTCCTAACCCCTCCCCATCAGCCCATTTCCTGTCCTAGCCCCCCCATAGCCCATTATCAGTCCTAACCCCCCCCATAGCCCATTACCAGTCCTAACCCCATCAGCCCACCTCCAGTGTTAACCCCCCCCATCAGCCCATTTCGTCCTAATCCCCATCACCCAATTTTCAGTTTAAGCCCCCCCATACCCCATTAGCAGTCCTAACCCCCCATCAACCCACTTCCAGTCCTAATCCCATCAGCCCATATAAAGACTTAGCTCCCCCATAGCCCATCACCACTCCTAACCCCCCCAGCCCCCCCATAGCCCATCACCACTCCTAACCCTCCCATAGCCCATCACCACTCCTAACCCCCCCCAGCCTCCCCATAGCCCATCACCACTCCTAACCCCCCCAGCCCCCCATAGCCATTCACCACTCCTAACCCCCCCAGCCCCCATAGCCCATCAGCACTCCTAACCCCCCATAGCCCATCAGCACTCCTAACCCCCCCCCAGCCCATCAGCACTCCTACCCCCCCCCAGCCCAGCCAAAATTTTTTTTAAAAAAAAGCTGTCTTCTCCCGCTGCCGGGGCCGCCGCGGCAGAATAGAGTGTGCCGCGGGGCCCCCCCCCCTGCCCAGCAGAGCCTGCCCTCCCCTGTATCCGCTCTCTCGTACAGCTGCCTGCAGTCTCACGCGCCGGCTTTCAGAGCGCGAAGGGACTAGTTTCCCTTTCGCGACTCTGTTAAGCCCGCGGGGGCTGATGGGAACTTCCCATCAGCCCCCGCGGGCTTAACAGAGCAGCGAGGGAGAAACTCTCCCCTCGCGCTCTGAAAGTCGGCGCGTGAGACTGCAGGCAGCTGTACGAGAGAGCGGATACAGGGGAGGGCAGGCTCTGCTGGGCAGGGGGGCCCCGCGGCACACTCGATTCTGCCGCGGCGGCCCCGACAGCGGGAGAAGACAGCTTTTTTTTTTTTTTAAATTTGACTTTAGGATCAGAATGTTTTTTGCGCGGGGCCCCCTGAAACGCGGGGCCCTGTGCAAAAAACATTCTCGCTCAATGGACGGGCCGGCCCTGCCCTTGGGGAGTGGAGAGTGATCCTACCAGGCGATTCCATCCTGCCTGTGTGCTCGGTGCTGATTATTGCACCTGATTGAGCCCTATTTCATTCTGGGCTACACCGCGGGGTCTGAGGAGTGGAGAGTGATCCTACCCGGCGATTCCATCCTGCCTGTGTGCTCGGCGCTGATTATTGCACCTGATTGAGCCCTATTTCATTCTGGGCTACACCGCGGGGTCTGAGGAGTGGAGAGTGATCCTACCCGGCGATTCCATCCTGCCTGTGTGCTCGGCACTGATTATTGCACCTGATTGAGCCCTATTTCATTCTGGGCTACACCGCGGGGTCTGAGGAGTGGAGAGTGATCCTACCCGGCGATTCCATCCTGCCTGTGTGCTCGGCGCTGATTATTGCACCTGACTGAGCCCTATTTCATTCTGGGCTACACTGCGGAACGCGGTCGCGTGCCCGAAGGGGCGTGACCAAAGGGGCAGGCCACGCCCCTTTGGAGCTTTTGAGCTGTTGCAGCGAGTGCTTACTTTGATATGGGGAAACGCCGGAAGAAAAGAGCATTGGCTGTTTCCACACTGAAAGCTTCCAAATCGGAAGGTCCGATGGATAAACATCTGATTCGTCAGTCGGTGGAAAACTGTAGCTTGGAGCTTTCAGCGTCAGTGAGTACTTTGTCTCCTCCAGCTTCCTCTCCGATTGGGGGTTTTACCTTACCCCTCCCTCCGTCCGAGCAAGTTGTGTCTCTCGACCAGGTCTTGGGAAATGTAGGCCTGGATTCGGGAGTCACCTTGGTTCCGACGGGCTCCTCGGAGCGGGTCTGCCCTGAACGTAAGGTTGTTCCTATGCCTAAAGTGTTTAAAATGCCATCGGTGCTAGGAGATGTTGTTGACATCTCCTCGCCCCCACAGGAGGTAATATTAAAAGATATATGGGCGGTTGTTACCCGCACCGAGGTTGCCCTTACCGGAACCTTGTCTCAAATAGAAGAATATTCTCGGGACTCGATAGCTAAGTTTTCTGATTATGATGACCAGTTTTTGGGTTTTGATGCTCGTTTGATACAGGTAGAGAGTAAAATTGATGGTACTCAGGTAAATTCGCTTCCCGTAGTTAAAGATAGTTTGTACTTACATAGGCAGTTGGAATTTTTAGAGAATGCATCTAGGTCTAAAAACCTGAGATGTCTAAATTTTCCACTTACACATTACATTTCTCCCTTGATTTTGTTTCATAAATATTTAAAGGAGGTTTTGAAATTTGATCAGCCTGAAGTCATCAAGGTTTCTAATTTGTATTATGTGTCGAGATTTAAAAAGAAAGTGGAAGGTAATGGGGGAGGTGATTATCAGGTTCAGTCACTCTCCCCTATTAGTTTGGATATATCAGAATTCTTGGAGTCCTCCTCTGATAATATTTTAAATCGTGCTACTTTAGTTGTTACTTTTTTGACAGAGATGGACAAGAATTCGGTATTGAAAGCATACTTTCCACAAAAGAATGTACTTTTTTGTGGTCAAAAGATAACTATTTTCCCCGATGTGTCCCGTGTTACACAGAATCTGTGTAAAGCCTTTCTGGAGTTGAGAGAGCGCACCTTAGCATTGGGAACTACTTTCTTTTTAAAGTTCCCATGCAAGTGCCTAGTGGAACATCGAGGGAAACGTTATGGGTTTGTAGATCCTGTTCATTTGCTTGTTTTCCTTAAGAATCATGAGTCTCATGCGGATGAAGGGATAGTAGTTAAAGGTATAAATTGAATTTTGGGGTTCCGGGTATGGGTTTTGTTTGTTTTTCTTGTTAAATATATTGATGTGATGGATTCTCCACTCCCCCTTATGATGTGGACTGTTATATAATGTATGTGTTTGGATTTGGATTTTTTTTCTTGTATTTAGTATTTTCCTGTATTTCTTCTACTTATTGTATAAATAAGTATAATATTCAATAAAATATAAAATTAAAAAACAAAACAAAACACGTTACCCTTAATTTATACCATGTTATCAACTTATTCAAGGTAGTCAATTTTCTAAACGCACAATCTAGTTCATTAGGCCTCAGGCAGCACTGCCCAGTAATGCCACACATATCAAAACTGCAGTAAATGGGTATCGGAAATGTCCCACTTCTTCTTAATTTGAGTCAATGATGGAAACTCTCCTTTGTTCCATGTCAGCAGTTGTCCTATATCAAATAGCCTACTATTCTTGAAACTTCTATTTCTCATTTCCTGGTGTAAAATCCAAATCACCTGCAAGAATGGCAATACCTCCAATTTAAGAACATAAGATATGCCATACTGGGTCAGACCAAGATCCATCAAGCCCAGTATCCTGTTTCCAACAGTGACCAATCTAGGTCATACGTACCTAGCAGTTTCCCCAAAAGACACAGGTTCCACAATGTTTGTATTGGGTCAAGCACTGATATCCTGGGTCCCTTCTTAATAATGGTTTATGGACCTTTCCTCCATGAACTTGTCCAAACCTTTTTTTAAACCCAGCTACACTAACAGCCTTTACTACATCCTCCGGTAACAAATTCCAGAGTTTGATTACACGTTGAGTGAAAAAATATTTTCTTTTATTAGTCTTAAATAGTTTACCCTGTAGCTTCATTGCATGTCCCCTAGTCTTTCTATATTCTGATAACAAACAATCAATCTACGTTTACCAGTTCCACTCCGTTCATTAATTTATAGACTTCTATCATATCTCCCCTCAGCCGTCTCTTTTCCAGGTTAAAGAGCCCTAACCTTTTTAGCCTTTCTTCATAGGGGTATCCTTCCATCCCCTTTACCATTTTGGTGGCTCTTCTCTGAACCTTTTCTAATAATGCTATATTTTTTTTAAGATATGGTGACCAGAATTGCACACAATATTCAAGGTGCGGTCTCACCATGGAACAATATAGAAGCATTATAATATCCTTTGTTTTATTTTCTATTCCTTTCCTTATGATACCTAGCATTCTATTTGCTCTCTTGGCCGCCGCTGCACACTGGGCAGAGGGTTTTTAACATGTTATCCACCATGACGCCTAAATCTTTTCCCTGGGTGGCGGTTCCTAATGTGGATCCGTACATCAGGTATCCATAGTATGGGTTGTTCTTCCCTAGGTGCATAACTTTGCACTTGTCCACATTAAATTTCATCTGCCATTTTGATGCCCAGTCTTCCAATTTATCAAGATCCTCTTGCAATTTTCCACAATCTTCTTGGGTTTTAACAACTTTAAATAGTTTTGTGTCATCTGCAAATTTGATAACCTCTCATTATTCCCTTTTCCAGGTCATTTATGAATATGTCAAAAAGCAGCGGACCCAGCACAGATCCCTGGGGTACACCACTATTCACCTTTCTCCATTGGGAAAATTGGCCATTTAGCCCTACCCTCTGCTTTCTATCTTTTAACCAGTTCCTGATCCACAATAGTACACTGCCTCCTATCCCATGTCTCTCTAGTTTTGCCAAAGGTCTCTGATGAGGAACCTTGTCAAAGGCTTTCTGAAAGTCCAAATACACTATACCAACCGACTCACCTTTGTCTACCTGTTTATTAACACCTTAAAAAAAACACAACAGATTAGTAAGACAAGATCTTCCTTGTCTAAAGCCATGTTGGCTGTCTCCCAATAAGCCATGACTATCTACATGTTCAGCAATTTTGTTCTTTATGATGGTTTTTACCATTTTTCCCAGTACTGACCTCAGGCTCTGTAGTCTGTAGTTTCCCGGATCACCCCTGGAACCCTTTTTAAAAATTGGCGTTACATTGACGATCCTCTAATCTTCAGGAATTACAGAAGATTTTAATGATAGCTCACAGATTACTAATAGCAGGTCTGCAATCTCATATTTCATTTCTTTCAAAACCCTTGGATGTATATTATCCGGCCCAGGTGATTTGCTACTCTAAAGTTTATCTAATAGTTGTAATACATCTTCCCGATGTATCGATATGTCCTTCAATTCTTCCGCACCTTTAAAAACCACTTCAGTCATGGGTAACATCCCTACATCTTCCTCAGTAAAGACCGAAGCAAAGAATTCATTCAGTCTCTCCACTATCACCTTGTCGCCACTTAGTGCCCCTTTAACCCCTCTATCATCTAATGGACCAACTGACTCTCTCACAGGTTTTTTTGCTTCGAATGTACTTGAAAAGGTCTTTACTTCGCGTTTTTGCTTCCGCAGCAAGCTTCTTCTCAAATTCTCCCTTTGCCTACTTTATCAATGCCTTGCATTTATTTAATTCTCTTATATACCACGCTATTCTGCATCAGTGCGGTTTACACTGAACAAACTGAAATTACATTGCACAGGGCATTATAACTTGGAGATAACTATTTTACAGGGAACATGGGCTATGGAGGGTTAAGTGGCTTGCCCAAGACCACAAGGAGCACCTGTGGGACTAGAAACCCCAGTCCTTCCGGCCCAAGGTTGCTATCCTCTAGTGGGATTTGAACCACTGACCTTCCGGCCTGAAGTACCTTGCCCCAACCACTAACCACTAACAATTTAACTTGCCAGTGCTTGTGCTGTTTCCAGGTTTCGTCGTTTGGCTTTTTTTCCCATTTCCTGAAAGATGCTTTTTTGGCAACAGCCTCTCTGACCTCACCTTTAAACCATGCTGGCAGTTTTTTGGATGTCCTTCCACTTTTCTTAAAGCGTGGAATACAGCTGGTCTGAGCTTCCAAGATAGTATTTTTCAACAACACGCAAGCTTGATGTAAGTCTAACCTTTGCAACTGCTCCTTTTAGTTTTTTCTTAACTATTTTCCTCATTTTATCATAGTCTCCCTTTCGAAAGTTAAAAGGTAGTACTGTGGATTTCCTTACCATCCCTCCTGTATTAATTAGATCAAACGCGATCATGCTATGATCACTATTGCCAAATGGCCCCAACAACCTCATCTCTTGCACCAGGATCTGGTGCCCCAGTAAGGACTAGGTCCAATATGGCTTCCCCTCTGGTTGATTCATAAACCAGCTGCTCCAAGAAGCAGTCATTTATTTCATCTAGGAACTTTATCTCCCTAGCATGTCCTGCCGTGACACTGACCCAGTCGATACCGGGGTAATTGAAATCACCCATTATTACTGTGCTGTAACTGTTAGCTTCCTTGATTTCTCTGAGCATTTCATCATCCATTTGTTCATTCTGGCCAGGCGGTCAATAGTACACCACGACTGCCATCGACTTCCCCTTTTTACATAGAATTTCAATCCATAGAGATTCTACAGCAAATTTTGTTTCCTGCAAAACTAATCCTTTTTGACTCAATGCCTTCTCTAACATAGAGCGCAACCCCTCCACCAATTTGATCAGCTCTATCATTATGATATCGTTTGTACCCAGGTATCAGTGTCCCACTGGTTGTCCTCCTTCCACCATGTCTCTGATATTCCAATCACATCTATCCTCTCATTTAGTGCTATATTTTCTAACTCTCTCATCTTAATTATTAGACTTCTAGCATTTGCATATAAGCATTTTAGAGACTGTATTTTATTCATATTAATTTGGCTATTGGTAGGCATGGGTAATTTGGGATCTTTAAGCTCTGTCTGCTCCATACTCGAGGGCATTTGGGCTACTTTACTCTTTTTTGGAACCTCTCTGCTTTTGGTAGTATTCTTTAAGGATACATTCTTCTGAACCATGCGCTCTTGTGCAACTGTCGCCTTTCCCATCTTATCCAGTTTAAAAGCTGCTCTATCTCCTTTTTAAAGGTTAATGCCAGCAGCCTGGTTCCATCCCGGTTAAGGTGAAGCCCATCCCTTCGGAAGAGCCCCTCCTTTCCCCAGAATGTTCCCCAGTTCGTAACAAATCCAAAACTCCCATCCTTGCACCATCGTCTCATCCACGCATTGAGACTCCAGAGCTCTGCCTGCCTTTTGGGTCCTGCACGTGGAACGGGAAGCATTTCGGAGAACGTTACCCTGGAAGTTCTGGATTTCAACTTCCTACCTAAAAGCCTAAATTTAGCCTCCAGAACCTCCCTACCACATTTTCCTATGTCATTGGTACCAACATGTACCAAGACAGCAGACTCCTCCCCAACACTATCTAAGACCTTATCTAGGTGGCATGTGAGGTCCGCTACCTTTGCACCAGGCAGGCATGTTACCAGGTGATCCTCATGTCCACCAGCCACCCAGCTATCTACATGCCTAATGAATCACCAACTATAACAGCTGTCCTAAACCTTCCCTCATGGGCACATGGCCCTGGAGAAACTTCCTCGGTGCGAGAGGGTTTTACATCACCTGGAGGATAGGTCCTAGTTACAAGATCACTTCCTGCCACACCAGGGTGATGCTCTCCTGTCATGTGACCTCTCTCCTCTGTGGCAACAGGAATGCTGCCAGACTGGAGGTGGGACTTCAGGACTATATCCCTGTAGGTCTCATCTATGTACCTCTCTGTCTTTCTTATGTCTTCCAAGTCTGCTACTCTAGCCTCTAGAGAACGGACTCGTTCCCTGAGAGAAAAGAGCTCCTTGCACCTAGTGCACACGTAAGACCTCTCACCAACTGGGAGAAAATCATACATGTGACACTCAATGCAAAAGACTGGAAAGCCCCCATCTTGCTGCTGGACTGTTGTCTGCATCTTAGTTTTAAGCTTGTGTTTAGATCTTTAAGTTCTTTACTTACTAAGGGTTGCTATGGATACTTATACTAATAAAATTGTACCTAATATGTTTAATATACCTTGTTCACCTGAAGCTTGATTAATCGCAGGTCCTTAGTGTATGATTGATTTGGATAACGAGCTGCACCTGAGAGCACCTCCTTTCCTTTAAGATGTATAAATACCTATAAAGCTACGATTATCCCAGGGATGGGTGGGTTTTGGGGAGGGAGGGAGGGAAATAACACTTATTAAAAGAGGGCTGCTACACAGTACCCTGTCATGTGCTTCTGAGGTAAGCTGTGACCAACTTCCTGGGTGATTAACAGTCCTTGCTTGGATAGAAGGAGTCTTTCAAAATGGCCTTTTGACCTGCCACCTGGCATTAACACCTATTGAAAACGTTTCACAGGTCTCTCTTGCCCCCTAGGTAGAAGGCCTCTCTGTAAAGGTCTCTAGTAGTTGCTGAAAGAATACTGACCCTGTTTTGCCACATCTATGTCTTTTTGAATGGCATTAAAAGCTACTGAATCCCCTCCTGCTGTAACTGTACCTTCCCTACATGAAGGATATTGAAGAATCTTTAAGGCTCATACCATCCCCTCAGGAGCCAATTTTGACTTCCCTGTGCAAGCTTCATGTAACCATCTCATTATAACAGCCACGCTGTATAACTTTAAATCTCCATCACCAAGCTGAAAGCGTAGTTACTCACCTGTAACAGGTGTTCTCCAGGAGCAGCAGGAATCAGTCCTCACATATGGGTGACGTCGGCGCCGACGGAGCCCTCGCGGAGCAATTTTCCCCAGCTTTCAAAGAAAGCCTTTGGGAATTGCAGCGCGCATGCGCGGTCCCCTTCCCGCCCAAGGGTGCCATCTTAGCCAGCCTTTCAGTTTCGTTTTCGGTTTTTCGCTGGCAGCCCGGTCCTTTGACCTTGCAGGGGCCCTTTTTCCCCCGATGGCTGCCAGTGGCTTCAAAAGGTGTGTTCAGTGTGACAGAAATATGTCTCTCAATGACACACACGATCATTGCCTCCGCTGCCTCGGCCCAGATCACGAGGAACTGATCTGTGGGGCCTGCAGCAAAATGTCCTCCAAAGCTTTACGGAGTCGGCGGCATCAGCGGGAAAGAATTTTCGCAGATCCCACCCGTACCCGGACGTCGTCGGAGGCCTCGGCGTCCAGAGGCTCCAGCTCTGAGCATCGCCGGAGTTCCTCCGACAGAGGTTCTCCCTCGGGGGATCATCATCGGAAGACGAAACCCGCGAGGGCGGCATCGGTGGACGCTCCTGGTTCCGCGAGGGCCAGGTCGCATAGCCCCGATAGCCGTCCCGGGTCTTTGGAGCAGGATCGTCTCACGAAGCGACCTCGTCTGGAATCGGAATCGCCTGCTCGGGTAAGTCCTGTAGTCCTCCTGGACTCGCCTCCGAGGGGTCCGACGTCGGGCCCGACGCCGTCGGGGCCCGAGTCGGGGGCTGCTGGGTCACCTGAGGTCGGACTCAGGTTGACGGCCTTGGAGAGCAGCCTGGCTGCCTTCATGGACCAGCAGCGGGCACTGATCGCTAGCCTCGCTGGCGCCTCTGCCCTGGCCGCCGGGATGTCGACGTCTAAGTCGACCCCGGAGACCGAGCCGATCCTCGAGTCCATGCGGGCTCGAGTCGATCCTCGGTCGAGGTCTCCCTCGGCCTCCCGTTCGGGACCGAGGTCGTCGACGCCGACTCCCTCGGCGTCGGGGCGGCCGACGCCTACGCCCGCCCGAACCGACCGATTCCTCCTCGGAGTCGGCCTGGGAATCTGAAGTGGAAGAGTCACCTGATTCCTTTCGGACTCGGTGTGTCCCCTCGGACTCCCCTGAGTCCGAACCTCGGAAGCAGTCCCCCCCGGAGGATGCCCGGTTCTCGGACTTCGTCAGGGATATGGCCAAGGCTTTGGCCTTCCCTGCGGATCCCGAGGAGGAGCCTCGAGCCGAGGAGCTCGACGCCCTCCAGTATGACTCTCCAGCGAAGGAGCACTTTACTGTACCGGTTTCCTCCCATGCTGGAACGACTACTCTTCTGCATGTGGGAGAGTCCGGCATCGTCGCCGGTATTAAGCAAGCGGGTCGATTCCATCTATCGAGTCCGCAAGAGCCCGGGCTTCCAGAAAGCACAGCTACCGCACCATTCCATGGTGGTGGAATCGGCCATGCATAGGCTCAAGAGCCAGAAGATGCACTCCTCGGTGCCTCCCGGCAGGGAGGGCCGCAACCTGGATGGCCTCGGTAAGAAGTGTTTCCAGGGCTCTATGCTTGCTTGTCGGGTCCACACCTACCAGCTCTACATGGGCATGTACCTTAGAGACCTGGCTAAGGAGATAGCCGGATTCTCTGCTGGACTTTCCGAGGAATCTTTGCGGAGGTTCCTAGCCTTGTCCACTGGAATTCGAGAATGCTCCAAATTCATTTCTCGAGCAGCCTATGATGGCTTTGAAGCATCGGCTCGAGTGGCCGCAGCCGGCATCGGTGCCCGCCGACAGGCTTGGCTTCAGTCGTCTGACCTTGAACCCTGGGTGCAGGACAAGTTGGTCGATGTCCCCTGCCGAGGTGAGAACCTATTTGGCAAGCCCATGGCTGAGAAGGCTGCGCAAATCGAGACGGAGACTCTCACCAGAACAAGGCTCTCTAGAAAGACCTCTGCCCCTTCCCAAAAGAAGAAGGGCTCGGGAAAAAAGTCCTTTTACCCGAGGAAGGCGGCTGCCTATAAACACTACCCTCAGTATCAGGCCTCCTCAGCTCCCCAACAGGGTCAGCAGGCCAAGGGACGGGGTAACGGGTCCCGTAGGCAGCAAGCCCCCAAGCCTGCACCACCGGCCCCTGCTCAACAGGGTGGGGGTTTTTGACTTCATCGACATAGCCTCTCCCCCTCAGCTGGTTTCTCCCAGCACAGGAGGTCCAACATCACATCAGATGCCTGGGTGCTTCATGTTGTGCGAGAAGGCTATCTTCTCCACTTCCACCAGGTCCCTCCCTCCTATTTTCCGGGAGAGCCTCCACGACTCCCTCTGCACAGGGACTTACTCCTTCAGGAGTTAGCAAGTCTTCTTCAGGAACAGGCTGTGGAACCGGTGCCCCACCACCTGAGAGGTCAAGGTTTTTATTCCAGGTATTTCCTAATACCAAAAAGAACAGGAGGCCTCAGACCCATCCTGGACTTGCGCAACCTCAACAAGTTCCTCGTGCGGGAGAAGTTCAAGATGCTTACCCTTGGAATCCTTCTGCCCTACCTCCAGCAGGGAGATTGGCTATGCTCCTTGGATCTAAAGGATGCCTACACGCACATCCTCATCCACCCAAGCCACCGCCAATACCTAAGGTTTGTGGTGGCAGGAAATCATTACCAGTACAGAGTACTGCCCTTTGGCATATCCTCCGCACCACGAGTCTTCACAAAATGTCTCGCGGTGGTGGCGGCTTATCTCCGGCTTCACGGCCTCTATGTCTTTCCTTACCTAGATGACTGGCTCATCAGAGCATCGTCCTCTCAAGAAGTCACACAAGCCACGCACCGCACTGTAACTCTTCTCCAGTACTTGGGCTTTGTCGTAAACTTCGCAAAGTCCACTTTGCTCCCCTCGCAAGATCTCGAGTTCATCGGCGCAAGATTGCACACTCTTCAGGCGCAAGCTTTCCTGCCTCTCGACAGAGCTCAGCGGCTCATAGACCTAGCCGGCCGTTTTCGCAGCCAGTCCCTGGTCTCGGTCAGGCGCTTTCTGAGAATACTCGGCCATATGGCTTCCACCGTCCACGTGACCCCCAACGCCCGCCTGAATATGCGGCCTGCTCAGTGGTGCCTTCGCAAGCAGTGGCAACAGGCCACGGACGGCCTCGCCGACTTAGTGCAGATCTCCGGCCCGCTGGCCTCTTCTCTGCAGTGGTGGCTTCATCAGCCGAACCTGGTACTCGGAATGCCTTTTCAATCTCCTCCGCCTGCTCAAGTACTGACGACCGATGCTTCTCTCCTGGGATGGGGAGCGCATTGCCAAGGGGCATGTACTCAAGGTCTCTGGACTTCGTGGGAGTCTGCGCAGCAGATCAACTTCCTGGAGCTCAGAGCAATCCGTCTGGCTCTCAAGGCTTTCTCCCACCAGACTTCTCGCCGGTCCATCCTTGTCCAGACGGACAATCAAGTTGCCATGTTCTACGTGAACAAACAGGGGGGCACGGGCTCCCTCCTTCTCTGTCAGGAAGCGCAGAGGCTCTGCTCTTGGGCCGTCAGCCGCGGCATTCTTCTCAAGGCAGTTTATCTCCCAGGCCAAGAAAATTGCCTGGCGGACAAACTCAGCAGAATCCTCCAGCCGCACGAGTGGCGACTGGATCCCTTGGTAGTTCAGAAACTTTTTCTGAAGTGGGGCCTCCCCACGCTGGATCTTTTTGCCAGTCCTCTCAACCGGCAACTTCCTCGTTTCTGCTCTCGGCAGCCGCATCCCCTCCGAGTAGCGGCGGATGCTTTTCTGCTCTCATGGTCGAAAAGCCTTCTGTATGCCTTTCCTCCCATACCGCTAATCTCTCTTACTCTTTTCAAGGTTCTCAGAGACAAAGCTTCCATGATCCTGATAGCTCCTCGGTGGCCCAGACAGCCGTGGTTTCCACTCCTGCTGCAACTGGCGGTGGAGGCTCCGTTCCCTCTGGGGTTTCAACCAGATCTCCTAACACAGGATCAGGGGTCCCTGCTACACCCCAACCTCAGATCTCTACATCTGATGGCCTGGCTGCTGAAAGGGTAGTCCTTGCTCCCCTTCTACTGCCGGCAGAGGTGGAAGAGGTCGTCCTAGCTTCCCGGCGACCTTCTACCCGCAAATGCTACGCCCTTAAATGGCGTCGTTGTTCCGTTTGGTGTACGCAGCAGTCTCTGGATCCCTTCTCCTGCTCGGTGTCGGTGGTCTTGCAGTACTTGCTCTACCTCTCTAATCTTGGACTTAAGTCCAACTCCGTCAAGGTTCACCTCAGTGCTCTTTCAGCACATCATGTGCCGGTGGACGGCAGACCTCTTTCCAACGACCCTCTCGCGGCAAGGTTTCTCCGAGGTCTCCTTCTCCTTAAACCACCTCTGCGCCCGCCAGCGCCTGACTGGGATCTGAATGTGGTTTTGCAGCGGATCACCTGTCCGCCTTTTCAACCTATGGCTACCTGTCCTCTCCGTTTTCTTTCTTGGAAAACCTTATTCTTGATAGCCCTCACTTCCGCTAGACGCGTAAGTGAACTACAGGCCCTCGTGTCTGATCCCCCTTACACTCGGTTCTACAAAAATAGGGTAGTCCTACGGACTCACCCTAAATTTCTTCCAAAAGTGGTCTCCCCTTTTCACATCAATCAGGAGGTGGTACTTCCGACCTTCTTTCCCAGGCCACACTCCAGCCGAGCTGAAATGGTCCTGCATACCCTGGACTGTAGAAGGGCGTTGAACTTCTACCTTGACCGTACGCGGGAGCACCGCAAAGCTGCTCAGCTCTTCGTGTCTTTTGATCCCAATAAATTGGGGCTCCCTGTCTCCAAGCGCACTCTGTCCATCTGGGTTGCTGACTGTATCGCTTGGGCTTATGGAGCAGCCGGACTCTCGTTAGAAAGTCAGGTCACGGCTCATTGTGTTCGGGCGAAGGCTACGTCAGTGGCTTACCTCCGCTCTGTTCCATTGGCAGACATCTGCCGGGCCGCTACTTGGTCTTCGAGCCAGACTTTTGCGGTCCATTACTGCCTCGAGAGGGAGTCCCGCAGGGACAGTGCTTTCGGACAGGCAGTACTCCGAAATCTCTTCGAGGTTTGAGCAACTCCTACCCTCCATCCCGGATGTTGGGCTACCGGTGGGTAATAATTCTGTGAAGATTCCTTCCTTCTGTGCTGCTGAGCTAGAGGGAGCTCATTTTTGTGCTTAGCGTCTCCGGTAGCCTTAAGCTTGGGAGTCCCATATGTGAGGACTGACTTCCTGCTTGGTCCTGGAGAAAGCGTAGTTACTCACCTGTAACAGGTGTTCTCCAGGAGGAGCAGGAATCAGTCCTCACAACCCTCCCTCCTCCCCTTGGAGTTGCAATCATCTGCTTTAGTTTTTTTGCAAATTTTTATGCTGTCTTTTAGCTATGTCATCTGACTGGCTAAGATGGCACCCTTGGGCGGGAAGGGGACCGCGCATGCGCGCTGCAATTCCCAAAGGCTTTCTTACAGAGCATCACCATCTTAACCAAGGCCACCATCCTATAAAGTGTGTGAGAGAGTTCTCTCCATTTCTCAACACTAACCTGGATCCAGCTTATTCCCTACATTTTTTGTGTACATAATGAGAAAGCTATCGCTGAGATATATCCCTAGGTATTTCAAACTCCCCCACACATGATAGTGGGAAGTCTCTCCAGCATTCTGCTAAAGCTTCATATTTTTTTATTAATTGATCTTTCAGTGAAATTCATTTTTATAAAAATGTTTGCATGAATCGCTCCCATCTGGATAAGCCCCCTTAGTAAACAAGGGTACGTTATGAAACACAAACAACCATTTGAGTAATACAATGAAGCGAAAAAAGCAAATTCTGCCATCTGACTGCAGAGCACATTCCCCCCCCCCCCATTAATATTTAAATCCTATAATGAACTCAAATTCTGAGGGAATCTTAAAACCAAGATATTTTCAAGAGTACCTCACCCATTTCAAGAGAAGCTCCCCCACCCAGTGGGCCTGAACGGTACCCAAGATATCCAAAACCACAGATTTTCCCCAATTTAGCTTTAAACTCGTATATTTGGGCAAATGCTTTCAGAATCTCCAACACCCATGGGAAGGTGACCTCTGGAGCACTCAACACTAAAAAATAATTTGCAAAGTTGTCCGGACTTCCTGGGTACCAACTACAATTTCTCATATTCTAGGGTCACACAATAAACAAAGCACCAAGGGTTCAATGCATAGTGCAAATAAAATGGCAGAGAGGGGTCAACTCTGAAGAGATCCTCCAAATAGTTCAAAGGAAGGAGATAAATAACTGCCAAAACGTCTGTGCTCTAGGACAATGATACAATGCCTCAATCCTATGAATGCCTCTCCATATCCAAAACTCTCCCCAAACCTATCAAAACTGGTGAGCCTAACGCCAGTACCTGGCAACATGGTAGAAACCACGAAGAACAAATTAACTGGGCAGTTGGACACATATGGTTTAATGGCACAAAGTTAATATGGATTTAGCCAAGGGAAATCTAGCCTCACCAATCTGCTCTATTTCTTTGGAGGCGTGAATAAATGTGCGGATAAAAGTGAGCCAGCTGATACAGAAAGCATTTAACAAAGTCCCACATCAAAGACTCCTTAGAGCATTAAAAAGGAATTGTGTAGAAGGCAATGTCCTATTGTGGACTGGAAAATGGTTGAGAGATAAAAAACAGAGTAGAGATAAATGGTGAATTTTCTTAATTTTATTTATTTAGTAGTATTTAGCTCATTGGAGGAAGCTGAATAGTGAAGGACCTCAGGTTTTTTTTTAAACATTTATAAATAATCTGAAATTAGGAACAAGTAGGGAGATGATTAAATTTGCAGATGACACCATATTATTCAGAGTTACTAAATCAAATGTGGATTCTGAGAAACTGCAGGAGGACCTTGCGAGACTGGGCATCCAAATGACATTAAATTTAATGTGGACAAGTGCAAAGTGTTGCACATACTACTATTATTAAGGTGACATTTTACTTACCAGAAAATGTCCTTTCCTTGAGTCCTGCTAGACCAGTCCAGACAAGTGAGTTGTGTTCCCCTACAAGCAGATGGTGGAGACAAAGAACCAGTGAAAAGCCCAGATTTCAATGACATCACTAACATGCCTCTATTTGCCTTAGCCACCAGAGGTCTCTTCAGTATTCGTCCCAAAGCATAAGGGAGAACATGGTAAACCTCACACAACCTCAATATGGGCAACAATGAGTAATCAAACAGTAGAGAACAGCATAAAACAGAAGGCTGTCCGCAGAAGATGGACCTGTGGAGCCAAGCATATAGATCATAGCGGACCTAAGGGTACCGTCACAGAAGAACGAACAGTTCCAGGGGGTAGGTCCTGGACTAGTCTAACAGGACTCAATAAAAGGACATTATCTGGTAAGTAAAATGCCACCTTCCAGATCGTCCTGCTAGATCAGTCCAGACAACTGGGACATACCAAATTTACACCTCCACTGGGCAGAAAGACGACACAGCAGCTCACAAAACCTTAGAGCCAAAGGCCGTGTCTATCTGAGCATGGACATCCAAGCGGAAATGCTTGGCAGTGGAAAGTGATGCCCATGTTGCTGTCCGACAAATGCCTGTAGGAGCTACTGAGCTCCGCTCTGCCCACGAGAATGCTTGCATTCTGGTAGAATGGGCACACAAACCCTTTGGAACCAGCCGGTTCCGAAACAAATCTGCCGAGGCAATATAGAAATTACACTTACCTGGTAATTGTAGTTCCTGGAGGGTCCAGTTTAGTCCTCCACATCAGGGTAGTGCACCTCCTCCTGCAGCAAGGAGACTGTACCAATCAAATCTTCTCCCTATGGGAATGTATACTACTGGAGCTCCCATCAGCCCCCCAGTGAACTGTTAACAAGCAAAAACCAAATGGAAAACAGCAAAAAGACCCCTCCCCCAAAAGCTGGACTTCCCCCCAAAGGAAGGAACCGAGACTGTGCAGATTGCGGCCACCTGGAGCACTGAGCGAAAGCAGACACTGTCATCCGGACAGAGAAAGAAATGACCGGACTCGAGGGAACCCAGGTAATGCCAAACGAGCGTTCTCTCACACTGTATCAGCGCGCCGAACGATAAGGCAAAGGCCACGGGAGGGAATGAGGACTAAACTGGACCCTCCAGGAACTACAATTACCAGGTAAGTGTAATTTCTATTTCCTGAGCGGTCCTCTAGTTTAGTCCTCCACATCAGGGATTAACAGAGCAGTACTCAACGGGAGGGACCCCCCCAACCAGCGCGCAGAACCGCCGCACCGAAGCTAGAATCGCGAGACGCCAGGACATCCAGCCGGTAATGCTTACTAAAGGCATGTAGCGTGGACCAGGTAACCGCCCTGCAAATGTCCAATGGGGGAACCAAACTGTGTTCCGCCCAAGAGGTTGCCTGCGCCCTGGTAGAATGGGCGCGCAGACCTACCGGGACTGCCCGGCCCTGCAAGATATACGCCGACGCAATAGCTTCCTTGATCCATCTAGCAATGGAGGACTTTGACGCCGCCTCCCCCTTGCGTCGACCACCAAACAAAACAAAGAGGCGGTCCGTCTTACGAACCGACTCAGTAGCTCGGAGGTATTGACGGAGCACCCGCCAAACATCCAAACGATGCAGACCTCCTGAACCGTCCTCCTCCGTAGAATCAAAAACCGGAAGAAAAACGGCTTGATTCAAATGAAAAGGAGACACCACCTTAGGAAGAAAGGAAGGGACAGGACGCAATACCACTCTGTCCCGAGAAAAAGAAAGGAAGGGTTCCCGACACGAAAGCGCCTGTAACTCCGAGATACGGCGAGCCGAACAGATGGCCACCAAGAACACAGCCTTCAACGTGAGATCCTTGAGAGATGCAAGACGAAGAGGCTCAAAAGGCTTCTGAACCAAAGAGTGCAACACCAAGTTCAAATCCCACAGAGGAACGGTGATCCTGCGCAGAGGACGCAGCTGAAACACGGCTCTCAGAAAATGTTGTATATCCGTGTGAGCCCCCAGGGGAACCCCCAAGACCTTACCCCTGTAACACGCCAGAGCCGCCAATTGCACCTTTAGAGAATTTGCAGCAAGACCTTTGTCAAAACCGTCCTGCAAGAAATTGAGAATGGCCGGAACGGAAGCCGTCATGGCCCGGAGATCACGCCTCGAACACCAGTCTTCAAAAAGTCGCCAGACGCGCACATAAGCGAGCGACGTAGAGGTTTTCCGCGCCCGAAGAGTCGCAATAACCGCTGAAGAATAACCTTTGCACTTCAACCTAGCCCTTTCAATGGCCAGACCGTAAGCGAGAATCGATCCACTTGTGGCATTTGTAGCGGCCCCTGAAGCAAGAGATCCCGCAGGAGCGGCAACCGCCACAGAACCCCGTCGAGCCGCCGAATTAGATCCGCAAACCACGGACGCCTGGGCCAATCTGGAGCCACCAGAAGTACCTTCCCCGGATGTGCTTCTATGCGCTGAATCACTCGACCGAACAACGGCCACGGAGGAAAGACGTAAAGAAGCCCGGGAATCGGCCATGGGCAAATGAGAGCGTCTATGCCTTCGGACATGGGTTCTCTCCGTCTGCTGAAGAACCGAGAAGTTTTGGCTGACTGAAAGGTCGCCATGAGATCCATGATCGGTGGCCCCCATCTGCGGACTATCTGAGCGTATACCTGTGGGTGAAGTTCCCACTCCCCGGCATCCACGTGCACTCTGCTGAGGAAATCCGCCATCACGTTTTCTTTTCCGGCGATGTGTCCTGCCGAAATGGCTAGCAGTCGGGGCTCCACCCACTGGAACAACACGTCGGCCTCCGCTTCCATCGCTCTTCTGCCCGTGCCGCCCTGACGGTTGAGGTATGCCACTGTTTCCGAGCTGTCGGAGAGTATCTTCACCGCCCGACCTGTCACCAGAGGTTCGAACGCCTGAAGAGCCCGCAGTACTGCTCGCAGTTCGAGATGGTTGATCGACCAGGAAGCCTCCAGGACGGACCACGCACCCTGCGCGAAGCGACTGTCGCAATGAGCTCCCCAGCCCGCCATGCTCGCATCCGTTGTCACCGGCAGCCATACCGGCTGCTCCAGGGGAACCCCCGCCTGCAACGTCCTCGAGCTTAGCCACCAGCGTAACGACTGCCGCACTCTCCGCGGACAAGGCAACCTCTGGCTCAGCGAATCCGTCTGATTCGACCAACGCCGTAAAAGGGCTCGTTGCAGCGGGCGCATATGAAACCTGGCCCAGGGAACCACATCTAAAGTCGCTGCCATCGTTCCAAGAACCCGAAGGTACCACCAAGCCGACGGAGCCGGGAACGCTAAAAATTTGCGAACCAAGTTGCGTAGGGCCCGTGCCCGACGATCCGGCAGAAACACTAACCCCTTCTACGTATCGAAGAGAACCCCGAGATATTCGAGGGACTGGGTCGGTACCAGCTGGCTCTTTTTCCCGGTTCACCACCCAGCCGAGACTCTGCAGAAGGGCTATCACTCGGCTCGTGGCCCGCAAGCTCTCTCCCTTGGTCTTCGCTCGAATCAACCAATCGTCGAGATAAGGATGAACTAACACCCCTTCCTTTCGCAAGGCCGCAGCGACTACCACCATGACCTTGGTGAAAACCCTTGGCGCCGTGGCGAGGCCGAATGGCAGCGCTTGAAACTGATAATGGCCCCATGGGAGAGTGAAGCGGAGAAACCTTTGATGAGCCTCCCTGATCGGAATATGTAGGTAGGCTTCTGAGAGATCGAGAGACGTCAAAAACTCTCCCTGACGCACCGCAACCAAGACGGACCGCAGAGTTTCCATCCGAAAATGAGGGACCCGAAGGCAGCGATTCACCCCCTTGAGATCCAGGATAGGACGGCGGGAGCCGTCCTTCTTTGGCACCACGAAATAAATAGAGTACCGACCCGAACCGAGATCGGCATCCGGAACTGGTACCACCGCCCCCAAGGCCAGCAGATGGTCCAATGTTGAGCGAACGGCCAACACCTTGTGAGGACCCTTGCAGGGGGACAGAACGAAGGCATCGTGGAGAGGACAGGCGAACTCGAGAGCGTACCCCTCCCGGACGATCTCGAGGACCCACTGGTCCGAAGTTACGTGGACCCAGGAAGAAAGAAAATGACGAAGCCGCCCTCCGATCACCGGACTTCCCTCCGGGGTCCGCCTCGCTTCATTGCGGCTTGCGACTAAAGGAAGAGGAGGGAGAAGAAGAGGCAGCCGAGAATCCTCTACCCGCTCCTCGAAATCCTCGAAACCCCGAGGATCTATTCGCCAGTCGTCCGCGCTGGGACCCCCCCAAACCTGGACGCCCGGAACCTGCGAAAGTCACGAAACGAGCCTCTAGTCGAGGAAACACCCTTATTTTGTCAGGGCTTATCCTCCTAATCTATTTATAATACATTTCACCCATATAATTCTGAACCATCCAATAAATTTTTCTCATTCGTTAATTTGTGGCTTCTTATGGTCTCAGATAAACGGCAAGTTTTTTTATATATACTTTTGCAAGCAACTTGCTGTCACACTTCTTATTGGGTCAATAACTTACACCCAAATTAGTGCACGTTTAACATCAATGACCTCAGCCACTTTTTTTCATTTAATAGCGTAATATTGCTTAATAAACTTTTTTTGTTTTTTTCTTTAGCGGGTTGACTCTTATCATACCCTTATATTCATAAAAACTGCGTTTGCCATTCTACTTAACTTATGTAGAATCGCATCAGCCTGTGTCCCATTCTTTTCTTTGCAACCACAAATGATTCTTACTAAACCCCCGACGCCTCACTCTCATGCGCGCTGTGGCGTTTCTCCAGGAGGGTTTATCAAGGGGGACAATATCATTGCTTCTGCGGGACGTAATCTTCTTAATAATGTATCCTTTTAATTTTCTATAAAGATACAAAGCAACATTATCCGGTTAACTTTATCAAAGTCAATCTCATCTGATTCACAACCTCCTTATATCTATAACATATATTTACTGACCCATTCGCTTCTTCAATCTGCTCTCTCTTTCAACTGAACCGATCTCAGATTTTTCAATGAGGACGCTGACGCATGCGTATTAAGCGTTGTTTAAATACCTATTATAGTATTGTTTGATTGGAGCTTTCTCAGACACAGGCTACCCAATCAATGTTGATGTTTAAACCTTCAGGTTGTACTGTATGAAGTTGGTGTATCCACCATTGTTCCCGATATGATAATCTCTGTTCGGCTGATTTTCCTTGAGACCCATACAGTATTAACTCTATGCTCCAACATTTTAAGGTTTCAAACTTATGGCCCATAGTCAAACAATGTTGCACTATTGGGGCTTCAAGCCGCTTATCCTCCGGCAGCCGCCCGCCTTTAGATTCACCGAGGTCCTTGACCAACTTATCCAGATCGTCCCCGAAGAACAGCCGGCCCTTAAAGGGGAGTTTGCTGAGGCGCGCTTTAGAGGAGCCGTCAGCGGCCCAATTGCGCAACCAAATAGAACGGCGCGCCGCCACGACAGACGCCATGCTATTGGCCAATGTTCGAATCAAGTCATAGTGAACATCCGCCAAATAAGCGGACCCCGATTCCAAGCGGGCAATGTCCAACAAACCCTGTTGGTCGAGATGGGAATCCTGTCGCAAATGCTGAGCCCAGCGCAAACACGCCCGAGAGACCCAGGCTCCAGAAATAGAGGCCTGCAAGGCCAAGGCATTAGTTTCAAAGGCCTGCTTCAACAAACCATCCACTCTTCTATCCTGGATATCCTTCAAGGCCGCGCTGCTCTCAACCGGAATCGTAGTTTTCTTGGTGACCGCCGAAACCGCAGCGTCAATTCGCGGAGAACGAAATCTCTCCTTATCCTTGTCTGCCAAAGGGTAAAGGCGATTCATCGTTCTGACACCCTTCAAGCCTGAATCAGGGTGATCCCACTCAGCTTGAATCATCTGATCCACCACTCTGTGGACTGGGAAGACCGTTTGAGAATCCCGAACCGCCTGAATGAGAGGATCTTCCAACACCTCTTCCTCTGCGGGTCGCCCGACTGACAAATTCAGGGCTTGGAGAGATTCCGTAATTAAGGGAATCAGTTCCTCCCTGCGAAAAACCCGGATGATCCGAGCCTGCTCCTCAGGTTCCGGAATCTCCCCTTCCTCCAAATCCTCGAGTCTATCCTCGGGATCTACATCAGACCAGTCCTGCTCTTGCCAGGCTAGTTCAGGGAGTTCCATGTCAGACACTCGAGCACGCTTAGCCGCCTTAGGGATATCCGCTCGCCCTCCCTCCAGCCGGAGAGACGGCGGAGCCGAAGCGGCCATGCCCGGCTCCGAACCTTTCCCCAAGTGGCCCCTTTGGAAAGCTTGGTGCATAAGAAGCACGAACTCAGGAGAAAAATCCCCCCAGGCCATCTCGGGAGACCCCAAGGTTTGGAGACCCGCCTGCGGAGTAGAAGTAGACGGAAGAGAAGGCAAGATAGGTCCTGCAGCCAGTTCCTCCCCACTGGAAACTGGAGGGACCACGGAATCCAAGATAACACTGGCCTCCATTGGTTGTTGCAGCTCTGGCGGATTGCAGGCCTTGCAAACTCCTGCATCCGAGATGGCCCCTTTGCGGGACCCACAAATCACGCACTGCGGCCGGCAGGACATGTGCAGAGAACCGCAATAGTTGGAAGGGATCTGCAACAGTGCAAAAACTGACAGGAGAGAAAAAAACAGTCCAAAGTGCCACAGGACTGCAAATCCCAACCCGTGCAACAAAGGCCCCCCTTTTTTTTTTTTTTTTTTGGTATGTGTTTTTACACACACCGACTTACTGCTAAAGAATCAGCTAGTAAGCAAAGCTGTCTGAATCCAGACGCCCCGAATCAAACGCGCCCCAGCACAGCCCCTGCAGAATAAAATGGCCACCGGCACTCCGGAGCGCCGAAAAAAAGGCGCGAAAAATAAAGAAAACTAAAGAAAAGGAAAAGAAATGAAAAACCGCGATCCAGCCAAGGAGAAAAAACGGGGCTACCCCAAAACCGACGAAAAATAAAAAGAGACTTACCCCGAAGGCAGGACAGAGCACGGCAACGGAGCTGAGCTCAAGAAGAAACACACTGCAATGGCCCCGCGGTGCGAGAGAACACCGACCGGCAAGGAAGGGACCTGGGGTCCGTCGAGCCTGAAAAGTACTCCCAAACTAGGAGGGGGCAATTGAGGCCGGACTCCTCCTCCGAACAGGCTTGGAGGGGAGATCAGCAGCTACAGGAGTGCAGCCGTCGTGCCGTTGCTCAACAGTAGGCAGACGGTCTGCACAATCTCGGCTCACCCCGATGCAGAAGCAAACTTTAAAGAGACAGACACCTACACTGCAAGAAAAACAAAATGTGCTACAAGGAGCAAGAAAGGAAAACAAGTAAAAATTATCTAGTCCTAACACAGAAGTGAGTCCACAAAAGGCTCACACCGCCTCCTGCTGCAAGGAGACTGGACACACTGGGGGGCTGATGGGAGCTCCAGTAGTATACATTCCCATAGGGAGAAGATTTGATTGGTCCAGTCTCCTTGCTGCAGGAGGAGGTGCACTATTCTGATGTGGAGGACTAAACTGGAGGACCGCTCAGGAACTCCTCCTTAACACAGCACATCAAGATTTAGCTGCTGTGTCACCTTGTGCAGGCCAGCAAACAGCACAAAAAGATGGTCTGAAATTTATTTTTAATTTATTTATTTAGACAGATTTGTATACCACCTTATCCTACAATCAAAGTGGTCACTTCACACTTGGAGGATTACATTTAACATGAGGGTACTTAACATTTAGACAGCACAATTGGAGGGTTACATTTAACAACATTATACAATGAACTCTTATGTCTAGTTGGGATGAGTGGGTATCGAGTTGGCGGAGGTAGTTGCATTACCGTTCTGGAGGAGACTTATCTGTCTGCTCATAGGTCTCTGTAAAGAGCAGGGTTTTAAGGGCCTTGCGGAAGTCTATGATGTCATTTAATGCCCTCAGGCTCGTTGGGAGGGAGTTCCAAAGTGTGGACGCCAGTAGTGAAGGAGCTCTTCTTGACATTGTTTGTTTAGTCTTGTGATATCCTGCAGATGTGCCAATCATGTTATTATTGGTCCTTCTTGGTCTATTGCTGATATCTCTTGTTATGATATCTTGGAGTGCATCTGCCAAGAGATGGTGAATGATTTTAAAGATGATCAGGACTGTTTTGAACTTTGCTCTGGCCATCACTGGGAGCCAGTGCAGTTGCTGTAAGATGGGGGTGATGTGCTCAGTTCTTGGAGTGTCTGTAATGATGCTTGCTGCAGTGTTTTGCACCATTTGGAGTGGGTGTAAGGTCTGCTGAGGGAGGCCTTGATATGAGTTTCCGTAATCAAGCAGAGGTGTGATGAGTGCTTGGCACATTGTGCGGAAGTGGTCCTGGCGGAGTATTGGCTTGATCTTTCTGATGGTCCTCAAACGTTGATAAGCCTTGTTTGCGGTTTTGGTGATGTGGGATTTCAGGAATGAAATGAAAAGAATTTGTTACCTCCAAGAACTGGAGAAGTACCCTGCCGGACATCCACAAGGCTAAGGATCCTTATCATTCCCCCGACCCTGCTCCTTAGAGAAAGAGAGCAGGCAAACCGCCTGGTTCACATGAAAGGGAGAAATCACTTCAGGGAAAAAGGAAGGCACAAACCGAATGGAAAAGACCTCCTCAGAAAAAGATAGGTAAGGATTTTGGCAAGACAGAGCTGGCAGCTCAGAATCCTCCTTATGGAACAAATTGCAACCAAGACGACAGTATTGAGCATCAAATCCTTCAGAGTAGCATGCTTCAATGGCTCAAAGGGCTCTTATATCAGGGTCTCGAGCACCAGACACAGATCTCAAGAAGGGACTACAGACCAGAGGGGAGGACACAAATGTCAAACCCCCTGAAGGAGGCGCAAAACATCTGAGTAAAAGACTAGAAACTTACCAGCCAACAGACCTCCGAAAAAGGCCAAAGCTGCCACCTGAACCTTCAGGGAGCTAAGAGAAAGTCCTTCTCCAGACTGTCCAGCAGAAAAGGCCAAAAGAGATGGCAACTTAGCCATCTCAGAAGGCAGCTGCAGTGTGCTGTACCAGCATGCAAAAGCACCAGACCTGCACTTATGCCAGGTTGGTAGACCTTCTCCAGGCTCTGAGCAGGGTGGAAAACACCACTGGAGAATAGCCCATATGTGCTACCTATGTCCGTAAGCCAGGTCTTCCAGGACAAGCTGCCCCCAACACAATAGACCCTGAGAGGGAGGCAAACGAAGAGGTGGCATCTGCAGAAGCTGCATTACATCTCTGAATCACGCTCTTCTCAGCCAAACTGGCACCACAAAGTAATCCTTCTTGGGTGGCACTCCATACGCTAAATTACATGCCCCACCAGGGGCCACAGAGGAAAAACATACAGCAGGTGTTGACTTGGTTAAGGTTGGGCCAGAGTGCTGATGCCCTCAGACCCCATCTCGGTGTGGCAACTGAAGCAGCGGCACACTTTGGCATTGGAGCAGATCACCATCAGGTCGTTCTCTGGCCGACCCCAGCGGCGCAGAATCAGAGTGTGCCGGCTGAGAAAATCCATCCCAGCAAAGGGCAGAGTCGACAAACTAAGAGGTTCTTTGCCGCCCAGGCAAACAGGAGAGCTATCTGCAGGAAGATCACAGCACCCTTCGTGTCGCCTTGCCAATTGATATAAGCCACCATCATGGTGTTGTTTGAAAGCACACAAACCACTCGGTCCTCAAATGAAGAACAGAAATGCGAGCGGGGCAATCTGATGGCCCTCGCCTCCAGGCAGTTGATGGCCCACACACCCTCCCTGTGGTTCCAATGGCTCTGGGCCATTCAGCCTTGGCAAAGGGATCCCCCGTCCAAGAGACTGGCATCTGTCATCAGAAGGATCCATGAGAAATTGTCCAGCGGCATGTCCTTCCTCAAAAGGCTGGGCTGCTGCCACCACTAAAGGCTGGCCATCACCATCATTGGGAGCCTCAGCTCAAACTGCTGAGAAATCGGGGACCATCGAGTCAGTAATAACTGTTGGAGCGGCCACATATGAGCATGCACCCACAGCACCATTGCGATTGTCACTGCCATCAATCCAAGGAGCTGAAGATTAACCCGGACTCTGGGAGCCTGCTGCAAACAGAACTGCACTAGGCAATACAAGAGTCTTTGACTTTCTCCTCTGGCAGAAGACTCTGCACACTCTAGTATCGAAATGTGCTCCAAGGAACTCCAGGGACTGGGAATGCAACAACTGACTCTTTTTCCAATTGATCACCCAGCCAAGGCTCATCAGAAAGGACACCACTCAGGGAGCTACCCAAGACATCTCTGAAAGAAAATGGGCTCTGATGAACCAGTAGTCCAGATATGGGCGCACACAAATTCCTTGGTGCAGTAGCACCAGAGCCACCACCACCATGACCTTGGAGAACGTCTTTGGGGCAGTGAAGAGTCCGAATGGGAGGATGGCAAACTGAAGGGGAGAGCCAAGCACGACAAAACAGATACGGTTGTTGATCCCCTGAAATTGGGATATAAAAATATGTTTTGGCCAATTCAGAGATGCCAGGAACTCCCCTTGACGCACCAACTGAATCACAGATCACAAAGTTTCCATCCAGAAACACATGATGTGCAAGTGCTTGTTCACACACTAGAGGTCCAGAATGGGCCGGAATGTTCCTTCTGTGTCAGCACCATGAAACAGATGGAATATGTGCACTTATCCCAATCGTCTACGGGAACAGGCACCACTGCCTTCAGGAGAGGCAACTTGTTCAAGGTGATCTGCACAGCGACTCTGCTATGTGCAGACCCCTTAAGGGAAGATGACGAAAGTGGCTGGGATTGGCTCTCTGCATTCCTGGACACAGCTGTACTGAATGGAAACTAGCCCCCAGCGATCCTTGGTGACATGGGCCCATTCTTGAAAGAAGAGGCAAAACCTGCCACCAACTGGAGGAACCAGGGAATGGGTCACTAAACATTCATTACATAACCCGGAAGGGTCCTTTTTCTGGATGAAACTGGGTCCCTGGGCCCAAGCGCTTCACAAAAGGACTGCGAATGAGCCCAAAGTCCATAAGCAGAGGGGAAGAAAGGTTTTCCAGACCAGTAGTACCAGAGGTTCCAAAACCACCGGGAGTCTGACAAGCACGCCTGCGAGGAGTGGACGGAGACTGATGGAAAAGGGGCTTCTGCCCACTTCACAGGCCTCTTGGACCTATCCTTCAGAAGATGGAAAGATTGTCTCACCCAGGTCCTTCACCAGCTTCTCCAAATCGGACATAACAGAAGCATCCCTCTAAGGCCAGATGAGCAACCGGGCTTTGGAAGATGAGTCTGCTGACCCATGTCAGAGCCAAGCCAATACCATGTCACCGTCGACAGGGCACAATCCCTGGCTGCTAGACCTACCAGGTTGTACATGGCATCAGAAAGAAAGGCCATAGCAGACTCTAACAGAGGGGGCAGAATCATCTAGCGGAAGAGACTAAACTCAAGACATCAGGCCAGCACATACTGCCAACTGAAGAATAGCAGCCACCGCAGCGAACTGGTTCTTCAACACGAATCCACCTTTCAGTGCACAGTATCTTTTAAGACCAATTTGCCTTCCACAGAAATGGTGGTCCTTCTGGTAACTGTCCTGACCTGTACATCCACCTTGGAAATATCAAGCCATACAATGCACTCCTTTCTCCAGGAGATCATGCATCTTCTTATACAGCATTTGCCCCTTAGGCAGAGAGTCGGGGGAAATCCCACTCCGAGTGGAACAGGCCCTTGAGCACTTCAGGTAACAGGAAAGCAGTAGTGGATTTCCGCACCCCTTGCAGGAATGGATGCACCTTCGGCTCCTGCTGCATGCTTGGAGCATTCACCAAGCTCAAGGTGGATAAGACCTTGGGAATCAAAGCCTCCAGGATCCTTCTCCCGGGAACAGGTGGATAGCATCGGCCTCCTCACAATCCTCTGAAAGTGAGAGTACTTCATCCATATCAGACATTTGAATCCAAGCCACAGTCCAAATCTTGGACAGATCCCAGCTGATCCTCATTTCCAGGGGAGCACTCTTTGCTGAGGACACTTAGCCATATTTTTTATTTAATTTCTTTTATACCGCACTCTTCGGCTTGAAACCGCACGAGAGGGGAATACTCTTCGCGGCTTGAAAAGCACGCCGCTGATGAGCAGATTCGGATCTCCGGGCACAGGGGAAGGGGCCGCAGGACAGGTGATATTGCTGCTTGAGCAGCAGCAGAAGTCTTTTTTTTTTTAATTTTACAATTTATTCTGCGGCTGCAACGGAGCCAACGGCATATGTAAGGGTTTTGGGGTTTTTTGTTTTTCTCTGTCGGGGGGGGGGGGGGGGGGTATGACTGGAAATGGGCAGATGGGGGTTAGGACTGGAAGTGGGCTATTGGCAGGGGGGGGTTATGACTGGTAATGGGCTATGGTGGGGGCTAGGACTGGAAATGGGCAGATGGGGGTTAGGACTGGAAGTGGGCTATTGGCAGGGGGGGGTTATGACTGGTAATGGGCTATGGTGGGGGCTAGGACTGAAAATGGGGTGATGGGGGTTAGGACTGGAGGTGGGCTGATTGGGGGGTTAGGACTGGTAATGGCCTATGAGGGGAGGTAAGACTGAAAATGGGGTGATGGGGGATACGACTGCAAGTGGGCTATGGGGGGGACTAGGACTGGTAATGGGCTATGGGGGGGGGTAAGACTGAAAATGGGGTGATGGGGGGGGTAAGACTGGAAGTGCGCTATGGGGAGGTTAGGACTGGTAATGGGCTATGGGGGGTCTAGGACTGGTAATGGGCTGGGGGGGTTGCTAGGACTGGAAATGGGCTGAGTGGAAGGGGGGCTTGAACTGCAAATGGCTGATGGGGAGGGGGGCTTGGAATGGAAATGGGCTGTGAGGGGAGGGAGCTAGGATTGGAAATGGGCTGATGGGGGGCTAGGATTGGAAATGGGCTGATGGTGAGGCTAGGATAGGACTGGAAATGGACTGATGCAGGGACTAGAAAGGAGCAGATGCTGGGTGGGGCTGGAACTAGAAGGGAGCTGATGTTGGGGGAGGATTAGAATGGGATGGAGCTGGGAAAGTGAAATGGAGAGGGGAAAAATATTTTGTCTGGAAGAGAAGACAAATCTACAATTGGCCAGGTATTGGGAGAGTAAGTGGGGATTGAGGATGGAGGGGTAAAATTTGAGTGGATGAAATAGGAATGAGGAAAGAGCAAAAGGAGAAAGATTAGTATGTTAAAGCAGATGTAGGGAGAGAGAATGGAAAAAAACTAGAAGAGAGAAGAAAGGACAAATGGACAGCAGACGATGGAGATAGCAGAAGACACGAAGAAACCAGAAGTGGCTGGGAGCAATTGCAACTGAAAAAAAATGCACAAAAGGTAGAAAAATCTCTCTTTATTTTGAATTTATTAACTGGAATATGTCAGCTCTGGGAAATGTGCATCATTAATGTTTGCGCTTTGTTTAGTACAAGAGGAAATTAATTTATAGTTTTATTTCTACAGTGTTGTTGTACATTCCAAGTTTGGCTTTTGGGGTTCCCAGTTTAATTATTGTCTTCCTATTTCTGAATCTTTTAGTCTTTCTTTATCCATACTCATTAAGAGGCATGTTTACTAAAAGTTAGTGTATGGTAACATTATGCAAATATTTATGCAAATGAGGCCCCTTATGCAAATGAGGCCCCACGTCTTATGCGGCCCCCGGGTTACTTTACAAGTCCTCATTTGGCCCTCAAAGCAATTTGAGTTTGAGACCCCTGCTCTAGAAGCTCTCCTCATGGAAAGGACTCTCCCTACACAGGGGACTTAGTCACTGTCGAGCCCCTAGAGGTCGGGCAGCAATGAGCAGAATGGTTGCCGGAACTTCCGGCCAGCTGGTTATCCTGACCCACAGCACCATCTGCCACCTCCTGCCTTAAGGCGGGCAAGGCTGGACTAACCTCATCCCCTAGCACAGAAAGGGGGAGCAATCCCTCCAGGAACAACTCAGAAGCTGCCATGCAAGACGACCAGAATCAAGAAGCCGGAGATGAAGCACCTTACTTGCTACAGGCCAAATGTTTCCTGGAAGAAGACAGAGTTAAGGCAAGTATCACAACAGTGCATGCTAAGGCCATGGCTGCCCAGAAGGTATGTGTTAACCACTCTTACACAACACCACGTGTTATGGGCGCTTGGATAGGAAAGCGTGTTGGAGCCATTTTAGTGGAACGCACGCAAGGACCACACCACCGCCAGGTGCACAATAGTAAAATTTCTACTAACATGTGCAAGAAAGGGCGAAAGCCACCCATAATGCGCAGTCACCAGCAGTCCACCCAAATTGCATCACAGATGGACGGAATCAGGAGCCCCCAACATGGACAATGATAAAGTCAAGTCTTGGTACTCCCCCCCTTCCCCCCAACAGAGCCCCAAGCAGAAACCCATACCGGGCTCAGCTCTACTTTCCTGAAACTTATTCTCTGGCCTTGCAGACATTAAGTTTAAGGCGAATGGCAGGCAGATTCCTGAGAGCCTTCTGCAAGCTTTGGAAGCGAGTAGGAGGGCAGAGGAGGAGGGAGGTGGCATTGAGGCTGTGCAAGGTTGCTTAATTCCTCCAAATCCTTCCAATTTTCTGGCTGCTCAATAGGCTGTTATTATAAGAGCGTGGAGCTGAATCAATTTTCCCTCTTCCTATAGCTACCGAAAAGACCTCAGTCTAGTAGAGCCTCCTACATCATACTCAAGTGAGAGAGAACATTTAAATCAATCTTATCCTCTCAATTATTCAGATTTTCTTCAGTGAAGAAAATCCATCCACCATGTGAGTGATGTCATTGAAACCTAGGCTTTTCAGTGGTTCTTTGTCTCCACCAATTTGCTGGTAGGGGAACACAACTCACTTGTCTGGACTGGTCTAGCAGGACTCAAGGAAAGTACATTATCTGATAAGTAAAATGTCACCTCTCTTGCAGCTACAGGAGCGAGTAGGTATGGAAGTCACATGCGCTTTATTTGTTAAAACCCCAACGCGTTTCGGCGATTGCCTTCATCAGGGGGTACTGGAGGACAACAAAACAATACAGGAAAATAAAACAGCAGCATTATATAAAATATGAATCATCAAAATAATGATACAAGATATTTAAAAATTAAAAATATATATAAAAATACCCATAAACAAACCATGCAGAATAAACAGACCATAAAAAATAATAAAATCATAATATACTTACACTTGCTGAGGTAATCGCTTTTTGAGTTTCAGTTTGGTTTACTCTGTAAGATGAATAGGTGCATTTTCATTGTTAAACATTTGTTGCATTCCCCTGGTTTGACGCAATTTGTAATGAGTCTACTGATGTGCCTTGGATCTTTTTTAATTGGTTTTGGTGATTATTTAGTTTATGCTCTTTTATGTTTGTTCCCTTATTTTTAAAGTGCACCTACACTGGCGTTCTTAAATGTAGCTGGTACGGTTGGCTAACGGCACTTAGTTAACCGTTTAAGCACAAGTAATGTTTTACTTTGTATGACGTACAGTTCGGGCTGAATCTGTGAGACGTATAGCTGTGTTTCGTTGTCATATTTTTATTTTATGTTTTTTGTTCCTCTCCTGGTTTCACGGGCTTTATGCATAACTGTGCGTCATTTTATTGATGTGCTCTGTTCTTATGTGAGGTTTTTATAGTATTTTACATTGAGTTTTAAGGAGCACTTTTAATGTTCAATTTGTACATAGATGCACTACATATTGGCTTATTGCACGGTTTTAAATTTTACCTTGGCTGCACGGTGGTTCATGCATATGTATTTTTGTGTTTCTCCAATCAGCCTTAAAAGCGCGCCAATTTTGGCGGTTGTAAGTATAGCTTGTCAGGCTGGCTGACGGTGCTTAGGTAACTGGTCTCTGAGCTTAAGTGAAGTTTTTGTAAGATGGCACTTTTTGTTTTTATGCACCGAATCCTTTTTGATTGTCCCCGGCCTCACTGTGCACTTATATACTGGCCTTTTCACTTTTTGTTTTCAAATCGCGTTATAATCGTTGCCGGGGTTCATTGCAATTCTTTAGGGTGAATTTTTAATGGTTATTTTGTATATTGATGCATTACATATTGGCTCATTGCACGGTTTTAAATTTTACCTTGGCTGTACGGTGGTTCATGCATATGTATTTTTGTGTCTCTCCCCTCAGCCTTAGAAGCGCGCCAATTTTGGTGTTCTTAAGTAAAGTTTGTTTGGCTGGCTGACGGTGCTTAGGTAACTGGTTTCTGAGCTTAAGTATAGATTTTGTAAGATACCACTTTTGGTTTTATGTACCTAATCTTTTTTGATTTTCTCCGGCCTCACTGTTTACTTATATACTGGCATTTTCACTTTTTTGTTTTTAAACGGCGTTACAATCGTTGCCGGGGTTTTTTGTTCTCTAAGTCAATGCAATTGTTTATTTCTTAAGATGCTCGGTTCTAGTTCCGTTGTAATAATTAGTGTTACATTGCATGGTTTTTGATTTCCCCTTGATTTTATGTCATTGTCTGATCCCCCTGGCACTTTTTATGCATATGCAATTTTCTGTCAGTTTTTAATTTATAGCACGCCAAGTTTGGCGCCTTTTAGACATTGCTTGCATTGTTTGTAATGGGTTCAGGTAATCATTATGTGTAGCCCAAGTACTGCCATTTCGGTTTTCCCCTCGTTGAGAAATTGACTCTATGCATATTCTCTGGAACGGGTTTTTAGGTTTTTTTATCCTGTAGATTAAATTTTAGCTATAAATTTCATGTACCATGCCGTTCTATGTTCATTCAACACTATAGCTGATAATATGGTGGTTCTAAGCATTTATGTTTTAAGCCGGCTCATGGGCCTTACAGAATTGCCTTTGTTTAAGCAATTGAAACATTTGATGATCTTAGTTGCACGTCCTCTACTTTTTGTTAGTGGGTTGCAACTGTGTTGCTGTACATAATTACTCCTACAACAATAGTATTGTTTGATGTTGTGGTCGCTCTAAGGACATTGTTATCCTGCATTTTCATTTTAGGTCTGGGTTTTCCATTCTCTGTTCTATTTCTTTCTGTTAATGATCGATTGTCTTTTTAACCATTGATTTTAAATGTTGGTTTATGTTACTAATGGCATTTTTTGTTCTTTTCTCATATATATTTTTTAGCATTGTCTACTACACGATTGGTTGTGCCATATCTGTATTACTATATGCGCTCCATTTAGTATATTGATAGAGATATCTTTGTAAGTATATTATGATTCTATTATTTTTTATGGTCTGTTTATTCTGCATGGTTTGTTTATGGGTATTTTTATATATTTTTTTTAATTTTTAAATATCTTGTATCATTATTTTGATGATTCATATTTTATATAATGCTGTTGTTTTATTTTCCTGTATTGTTTTGTTGTCCTCCAGTATCCCCTGAAGGCAGCAATCGCCGAAACGCGTTGGGGTTTTAACAAATAAAGCGCATGTGACTTCCATACCTACTCGCTCCTGTGGTTTCCTTGTTGATTTAGCGAGCAGTGCTCGTTTGTGTTTTTTTCTACCTCTCTTGCAGCTTACAGGCCTTGGTCTTCAGCAGTTTTTGTTCTTTAATACGGCTAAGTCAATATGCCACTCTTCACTGGCATTGGCTAGAATCAATGGCCTGTGAAGTCACCTGACAGTGCTGTGAGTGTGGCTGATATGTTTATCTGAATATATTAGGGCTATAGTAAGGTCTGCATATCAAAAGCTATATCTATGTTGATGCTCTTTCCTCAACTCACTTTCTAATCTTTTTAGTTGAATATTCTGGCCTGGCCCATGGCTATAAACAAAATTTCCTTTAGGTCTGATATTGATTAGTATGTCTGAGACGTTTGCCTCTTGATAGCAACCATTGTATTTTTAAATGGTCCATCAGATCCCCTTATCTTGATACTAACATTCCTTGTTTGGACATCCTTTAGTTTTCCATTTCTTGACTAGAATGAAAAATGGTGTTAAAATAAATACAAAGAATTTATAAAGGAATAAAAAGGAAAAAGTAAGTTCCCAATTTTTGCAGAGCTTGCTATATTAACACTTCGAAAGGTAAACCACCACCATAAATACCTGAGAAACAAAACAAGATATATAAATGGTGGCATGGCCAAGAAGAAATAAGTACAGAATAGGTTAAAAAAAGCTGTGCACTATTCATAATCACATTGCCCAAATTTATAAAATATTTAATAGAATTAACAAGCTAAATAGAGCACAAGATTGCACAGGTATACTGGAGTCCTGCTGATAAAGAGTAGCCACTCACCTGTAACAGGTGTTCTCCAGGAGCAGCAGGAATCAGTCCTCACATATGGGTGTCGACGACGCCAATGAAGCCCCAGCGGAGCATTTCCCCAGCTTTCTATGAAAGCCTTTGGGAATGCAGGCACGCATGCACGGTTCCCTTCCCGCCTAAAGGTGCCATCTTACCTCAAATGACATAGCTAAGAACAGCACACAAAAAATGTAACAACAAGCTATGTACAATTGCAACTCCCAGGGGAGGAGGGAGGTTGTGAGGACTGATTCCTGCTGCTCCTGGAGAACACCTGTTACAGGTGAGTAACTACTCTTTCTCCAGGACCAAGCAGGAAGTCAGTCCTCACATATGGGTGACTCCCCAGCTCTGGGCTACCGAGGAACCCAGGCTGAACAAGAGAACTTCCTCTAGTCTCAGCAGCAAAGAAAGGCTTTTCACTGACACAACCTCCACCGGTAGCCCAACAGAGGGCAGGAGCTGCCTAAACCTCAAAGAGACTCCGGAGTACTGCTTGGCCAAAAGCACTGTCCCTACGGGACTCCCTCTCCAGACAGTAATGGGCCGCAAAAGTCTGGCTTGAAGACCAAGTTGCAGCCCTGCAGATGTCTACCAAGGGCACAGAGCGGAGATGAGCCACTGAGGCAGCCATTGCCCTGACACGGTGGGCCGTAACCCGACCCTGCAAAGGAAGGTCAGCCGCCTTGTAAGCCCAGGTGATAAAGTCAGCCACCCAGATGGACAAGGTACGCTTGGACACAGCCAACCCCAACCTATTAGGGTCACAGGATACGAAGAGCTGAGTAGCCCTTCTATGCCCCTGCGTACGGTCAAGGTAGAAGGATAAGGCCCTCCTACAGTCCAGGGTATGCAGAACTGCTTCAGCCTGGCTTGCATGAGGTCTAGGGAAGAATGTTAGAAGAACCACCTCCTGGTTAAGGTGGAAGGAGACGACAACCTTTGGGAGGAACTTTGGATGAGTCCTAAGGACTACCCTGTTCCCACAAAAGCAAATGTAAGGCCTATCACAGACCAGGGCCTGAAGCTCACTCACTCGCCTGGCCGAGGTAAGGGCCACTAGGAAGAGTGTCTTCCAGGACAGGAAGCGTAGAGGGCAAGTAGCCATTGGCTCAAAGGGTGGGCAAGTCAGCTGCTGCAAGACCACATTCAACTCCCACTCAGGAGCAGGACGACGGATCGGAGGCTTGACCAAAAGCAAGCCCCTGAGAAAGCGGGACACCAAGGGGTGAACCGACAGAGAATGTCCTTCCACCAGTGAGTGGTGAGCTGCTAGAGTTGAGAGGTGGACCCGAACAGAATTGGACTTAAGTCCCTGATTGGATAAGTGCAGTAAGTACTGAAGCACTACTGGCACAGTACAGGAGAAAGGATCCTCTGTACGTAGGTGACACCACACAGAAAACCTCTTCCACTTGAGAGCATAGGTTTTCCTAGTGGACTGTTTCCTAGAGACTAGGACAACCTACTCAACTTCCTGAGGTAGGCCCCAGGGAGCCAAAACTACCTTTGCAGCCTCCAGGCCATCAAATTGAGAGCTTTGAGATTGGGGTGCAGAAGGGAACCCTGTTCCTGAGAGAGAAGGTTGGGTTGCAACCCCAGAGGCAGTTGCTTGTTCAGTGGACTGGCAAAGAGATTTATCAAAGGGAGACCCCATTTCAGGAAGATCTTCTGAACTACCAAGGGATGCAGCTGCCACTCGTGGGGCTGCAAAATTCTGCTCAACCTGTCGGCCAGGTAGTTTTCCTGGCCTGGAAGGTACACAGCCCCGAGGAGCATGTTGTGCTTGAGGGCAAATGAACAAAGGTCCTGAGCCTCCCGACAAAGGAGCCTGGACCCAGTCCCGCCCTGTTTGTTCACATAAAACATGGCTACCTGGTTGTCTGTCTGAACCAGGACAGATTGATGAGCCAGGGTAGGAGAGAAAGCTTTGAGAGCCAAGCGAATAGCCCTGAGTTCGAGGAGATTGATCTGCTGTGCAGCCTCCCAAGGAGACCACAGGTCCTGGGTGCACTTGTTCAGACAATGAGCTCCCCAGCCCTGCAGGGAGGCGTCTGTGGTCAGTACCTCTGTGTACCCAGGAATTTGAAAGGGCGCCCCTTTTAGTAGATTGGGTGGGTGCAGTCACCAGCTGAGGGAGTCCAGAAATGGTCTGGACACCCTTATTCTGTCTCTGAGGCTGCCTGTGGCTTGTGACCACTGACTCCGAAGGCACCACTGTGCAGGCCGCATATGGAGCCTGGCATTGGGGGTTACATGAACTGTCGAAGCCATGTGGCCAAGCAGCCTCAGGCAGAGTCTGGCGGAGACCAGTGACCTGCTGAGAAACTGGTTTGTCAAGTTTATCAGTCTTTGGGCTCTGTCCTCTGGCAAGAAAGCCTTTGCCAGCAGAGAGTCCAGCCTTGCTCCTATGAACTCCAAGTTCTGGGAGGGGAGCAAAATGGACTTTGCGAAGTTTATTACAAACCCCAGGCTTTGAAGAAGAGCAATAGTTCTGAGGGTAGCTTGTCTGGCCTCCTGGCACGTCTGACCCCTGATGAGCCAGTCGTCCAGATAGGGGAAGACAAAGATTCCCTGATTTCTCAGGTAGGCCGCCACCACTGCCAGGCATTTGGTAAAGACCCTGGGAGCGGAGGTGAGGCCAAAAGGCAGTACTCTGTACTGATAATGGTTTCCTCCCACAATGAACATGAGGTACTTTCTGTGGTCTGGATGAATGAGAATGTGAGTGTACATATCCTTTAGATCTAAGGAGCATAGCCAATCTCCCCGCTGGAGGTAGGGCAGAAGTGTTCCAAGAGTAAGCATCTCGAACTTTTCTTTCTCTAGGAACTTGTTGAGGTTCCTGAGGTCCAGAATAGGTCGAAGGCCACCGGTTCTTTTGGGTACCAGGAAATACCTGGAGTAGAACCCGTGACCTTGCAAGTGGGGAGGCACAGGCTCCATCGCCCTGTCCACCAACAGACCTTGAAGCTCTTGGAGGAGAAGATCTGTGTGCAGGGGAGGCCTTGGAGGCTCCCCTGGAAAGTATGGTGGAGGCAGTTGGCGAAAATGTAGTGCATAGCCCTTGTGGACTATGTTCAACACCCAACTGTCCCCAGTGATGTGGGGCCACTGGTGGGCAAAGAGGGCGAGGCGACCTCCTGTGCAGGGTTGGGAGAGCAGGGACTGAGGCTACGCTCAAGGAGTCAAAAACCCCCACCCTGCTGAGTGGGAGCAGGGGCCTGAGGCTTGGGGGTCCTCTGCCTACGGGGCCCATTACCCTGCCCCTTGGCTTGCTGACCCTGGGGTGCAGCTTGGGCAGCCTGATACTGAGGGTACTGTTTGTAGGCAGTGCCCTTCCTCGGGTAAAAGGGCTTCTTACCCAAGGCCGCTTGTGAGAAGGGGCAGAGGTCTTTCTAGACAGCCTTGTCCTTGTAAGGTGCTCAGTCTCGAGCTGTGCGGCCTTCTCGGCCATGGGCTTGCCAAAAACGTTCTCACCTCGGCAAGGGACATCGACCAACTTGTCCTGAACCCATGGCTCGAGGTCCGATGACTGCAGCCATGCCTGGCGTCGAGCCGCGATGCCGGCTGCCGCAACTCGGGCCGAAGCCTCGAAGCCATCGTAGGCGGCGCGGGACAAACTTCGAGCAGTCCCAAATCCCCGAGGACAAGGACTTGAATCTCTGCAAGGGCTCCCCGGAGAGACCAGTGGAGAACCCGGCCAACTCCTTGGCCAGGTCTCACAAGTACATGCCCATGTACAGCTGGTAAGACTGGACACGGCAAGCAAGCATCGAGCCCTGGAAGCACTTTCTACCGACACCATCGAGGTTCCGGGCCTCCCTGCCGGGGGGCACTGCAGTGTGCATCTTCTGACTTTTCAGGCGATGCATGGCCGATTCCACCACCATGGAATGGTGTGATAGCTGCGCCTTCTGAAAGCGAGGGCTCTTCCGGAGTCGGTAAATCGAATCTACCCGCTTGCTTAGAACCGGTGCCGAGGCCGGTGCCTCACACATCCGGAAGAGGAGCCGTTCCAGCATCGGAGGAACCGGGACAGTAAAGGCCTCCTTTAGAGGAGAGTCGTACTGCAGGGCCTCGAGCTCTTCGGCTCGAGGCTCTTCCTCGGGGTCCGCCGGGATAGCCAACGTGGGTGCCATATCCCGGACAAACTCCGAGAACCGGGTATCCTCCGGAGGGGATCTACTCCGGGGCTCAGACTGCGGTGAGTCCGACGGGACGCACCGAATCTTGAATGTGTCGGGGAACTCCTCATCCTCCGTCTCCCAGGCGGACACGTCCAACGAGGAGTCAGGATCCAACCCTGCGGGGCCCTGGAGCACTCGCCCCAACACCCGAGGCACCGTTGTCGACGCCCTCGGTCCCGAACGGGAGGTCGAGGGAGACCGCGACCGAGGTCAACCTCGAGCCATCATGGACTCTAGTATCGGCTCGGTCTCCGGGGTCAACTTCGATGTCGATGTCCTGGTGGTCGGGGCAGATGCGCCAGACAGGCTGGCCATCAGTGCCCGCAGCTGCTCCATGAAGGCAGACAGTCTGCACTCCAAGGCTGTCATCCTGAGACTCAGCTCAGGAGACGCAGCAGCCACCGACTCGGGCCCCGGCAGCGCTGGGCCCGACGTCGGCTCTCTTGGAGGAGAGTCCTCGAGGACCACAGGACTTACGTGTCCAGCAGACTCCGGCTCCACGCGAGGAACCTTAGCAGGCTTCTCTTGTTCCACGGGCCCGGGGCGACGGTCGGGGGTCTTAGACCTTGCCCTCGAGGAGCCAGGGACCTCCTCTGACGACGCCCTCAAGAGCCGCTTCTTCCTCTTGCGTTCCCGGTCGGGGGACCCCCTGTCTGAGGAGCCCCGACGGCGCTCGGGATCCGAATCCTGAGATGTCGAGGCCTCAGACGAGGTCCGGGCCCGGCCAGAGGCTGAGTCCGAGAAAAGCCTTTCTTTCTGCTGCTGGCGACTTCGCAGTGCCTTGGAAGACATCTTTCCACATGGTCCACACGTCTTAGGGTCGTGATCAGGACCGAGGCACCGAAGGCAGCAGTCGTGTGTGTCGGTGAGAGACATCAACTTCTTACACCGATCACACTTTTTAAAACCGCTGGAAGCCATCGGGGAAAAAAGAGTCCCCGCGAGGTCAAAGAACCAGCCTTCCAGGGAAAAAGCAAAAAAGGGCGCGAACACCAGCCACGAAGGGCAAAAACCGAAAAGAAGAATCGGGCTCGATACCGGTGTACCGAACCCAGCGGGAGGGGAACCGGCGTCGAACCGGGAAGAAAAAATAGCGAGAATCGCCGAAAAAATCTAACTTTTATCCGGGATGACAGGACACACGTCCGGTGGGCTTCTAGGAAAAAGAGAGACTGAGGTAAGATGGCACCTTTAGGTGGGAAGGGAACCACGCATGCGTGCCTGCATTCCTAAAGGCTTTCATAGAAAGCAGGGGAAATGCTCCACTGGGGCTTCATCGGCGTCGATGACACCCATATGTGAGGACTGACTTCCTGCTTGGTCCTGGAGAAATAATGTTAATACTGTCAAGGGGTTCTGACCTGCATTAAGTACTATAGAGTAACAGTACCAGTGCTAAAATTAAAACGCTGGAACACTTGAATAGGCAGCAATTTGTGTTAACCTTTGAGTCCATCTTAATGATCACCTACTGAAAGGTAACATGTAGTTAAAAAAAAACAACCCAGTCTGGAGATTCATCAACATCTTCAGTTTGGTTCTGAAGATTCTTTGAATGTCTCCACCAGGGATCTTTCAATTCAGATATTTTAAATATTCCCCTGATGTGGCCATTGATGCTGAACCAAGTTTTTCCGAACATCTCAAAAAGTCAGCCCTTCTGAATTAAATCAACTCTTTGGCTCAGTTACAGAGGCAAACTGAAGCAGCTGCTCAGCAGATGAAGAGTGCTAAATGACTGGCTCAGGTTATACTTCCAGTAATGTTGAAGGCAGTGTTCCAAGAAGTTGCTGGACCCTCCGTTCAGAACCCTCTCTTTCACAGGCAGAGGTAGGTCTCTAACTGAAAATATCTATTCATTTCCACATGCAGTTCAAACTTCTACTGACCTGTAAGTGCATTCATTTGACAGCTCCTCACTACCTTTCCTCTCTTCTCTGTTGCCCTTCTCTGCCACTGCCAAATCCAAACTTTGTTCATTCCATCTTGCTGCTCCATATGCATGGAACTATCAGAGTTCGTATACCAGGCTCCATCTCTGGCTCTATTCAAATCCAGGCTAAAACCCCACCTCTTTGAGGCTGCTTTTGAAACCTGCTTTGCTTATTCTCCTGCTCATCACCTATCTGTATCTCTGCCATTCCTCTAGATTTGCCCTAGTACCCAGTTTGTTCGGTCTGCCTTCATTAGATGGTAAGGTCTGATGTGCAGGGACTGTCTGTCTCTTACTTGTATATGTACAGAACTGCATACACCTTGTAGCATTATATAAACAGGACTGGCCTATCCACTAGGCAAACTAGGCGGTTGCCTAGGGCAGCAGACCCTGGTGGGCGAAATGCCAGCTGAACAAGCTATTCCTCCTCCCTCCAAGCATGTCATCAGTGCTGTGGGGGGACCTTAAAGTAGAAGCAGCACACATGCATGTAGGAGCAACACGTAGTGAGCACACATGTTACTGCCCGAAGGCTTGCTGCGGCAAAGAAGGGAGGAATCGCCATGCCGCCATCCTCTCCCAGGTGAGAATTTCAGTGGGCAGCATGGAGATTCCTCCCTTCCATGCCACGGCAAGCCTGAAGGCAACAGCATCGTGAGATGCTAGCTGGGGTTGGGGGAGGGAGGGGGACACAGAGCAGTATAGTGGCTTGGGGGTATGTGTCTGACTAGGCTACCTTTGGGCTAAGCCTTGTATACTAATGATAATTCCATCCTGTCCTGCAAGACCAGTTCCTAGGCTGTTCAGACTTGATGGCTCCATAACCCTCAAGACCAGCATCCATCGCCGGAAGAACCCACAAGTGACCATCCAGTGGCATGCCCCTCTTCAGATAATGTGGGCATAGCCACCACTTCAAGCTGGAGTGAAAGCATGAATGCGAACTCTTCAGGCAGGACAACTCTGCCCACATGAGCATCAAACAGTGCTCCCAGAAATACCAGGGATTGGGAAGATTCCAATGGACGTTTTCTCCGATTAACCAGCTGAGGCCTTCCAGAACACCACCAATCGGGTTGAAACCAGAGATGCCTCAGACAGAGAATGGGCTTAGAAGAGCTAGTCATCTGGCAATGGGTGTACACATGGTCCTTAGCGCCGTAGCGCAGCAGACACCACCACCATGACCACAGAGAATGTTCTAAGGGCAGTGGAGAGGCCAAAGGGAGGACGGCGAACTGAAGGTTTAAGCCATGCATAGCAAAACTCAGAACTCGGTATGGCGCATCGCCACAATCACGGATCTGAGAGTTTCCACTTAAAAGCGCAACACGTGCAAATAAGCATTGATCCATTTGAGGTCGAGCATTGAACGGAAGGAGCCATCTTTCTTTTGTGCCCCTAAATAAATGAAATTTCTGCCTTTGGGACATTCAGCCGGAGGCACGGGCACCACCGCCTTCAGGCGCAATAACTTATCCAATGTGAACTGTGTGGTGCCTCTCTTGTCCGCCAAACCATACATGGAGAGGATGAATGCCTCTGGTTATTGGCTGCTTGTCATCCAGAACACTTTGAATGGGGTCAAGCACCCAGCGATCCTTAGTGACATCCAGGAATGGCAGACCAAAACTTCATTGTGCAGAATGGAAGGGGCCTCCCCTTTGGAGGGGATAGAGACCCTGGGCCCACAAGCTCCCCCTCCCCCCAGAAGGCCAAGCAGACTAGAACATACATGGCCTCAGAAGGAAGGTAGTAACTGAATCCAAAAGAGGGGTATCATCATCCAGCAGGAGTTGAATCCACAGAAGCAGGGCTGGAGATGTTAGGCCTGTGCACACTGCCAACTGGAGAATAGCAGCTGCTGCTGCAGACTGGCTGTTCAGCAGAAAGTCCACCTTTCTATCTATAGTATCCTTTAAGGCGAATCCAAAATCCAAGGGAATAGATGACCACTTCGCGAGTGCCGTGACCTGCGCCTCCACCTTGAATGGGCCAGATCATGCGATGCACTCCTCTCCAGGAGAGTATACATTCTTTTATACACCTTTATCCCCCTTAGGCAGGAAATCGGAAAGGACGCATCCCAACCAGAACATGTTCTGGATTATTTCTGGAAATGGGAAGACTGCCATGAATATCCACACTGCCTATAGAAGCGGGGAACCTGTGTCCCCTGTTCAGTCACTGGAGCAGCAGCCAATACCAGATGGATGAAACTCGAGCAATCAATGCCACCAGATCTCCATTCTAGGAAGGCAAACCACATCTCCAGAATCCAAAATCCATCCGGGTCGCTTAGGAGGTGGCACTCAAGCTGGGCGTCTACAGTTTGTCCCTAACATGACTGAGCCTGAGGAAATCCAAAGGCTGCAGGGCCTGAGTTTCCATGCCAAAAGACTAGGATTGTATCAGAAGGAAAGGAATTCCAGGGAAGACAACACGGATTCAGGGAGAACTCTTTTCTGAGAATGATCCTCAATCACAGGGGACACAACTGTAGCCGAATCCTCCAAGAAGGGGAACAGCCAAAGCGTGGGCTCTGAACTTGAGGCCAGGTTATTATTCTTACCCACAGCGCCATCAGTCACTTTCAACCTTGAGGTGGAAAATGCTAGACCAACAGAATCCCGCAGGATCTAGTGCAAGAGGTAATGGTGTTGGGGCCGCTCAGCAATACCGATCATAACACGATCACATTTGATTTAATAAATGGAGAGCTTAAAGAAATCCACTGCACTATCATTTAACTTTCAAAGAGGAGACTGATAAAATGAGGAAAATGCTTAAGAAAAAACTCAAAGGAGCAACCGCAAAGGTTAAGAGTTTACATCAGTCCTGGAAGTTATTTAAATATACTGCATTGGAAGCCCATCTTTATTAGAGATATAGTGGAAGGGCTGTCAGGTAAGCTTTGCATCTTGGTGGATGATACCAAAATCTGCAATAGAGTAGACATTCAGGAAAGTGTAGATAAGATGAGGAAGGATCTAGCTAAGCTTGAAAAATGGTCTAGAATTTGGCAGCTGAGATTTAATGTTAAAAAATGCAAGGTCATGCATTTGGGCTGCAGCAATCCAAGCGAGCAATATAGTATAGGAGGTGAAGTACTTTTGTCCACTAAAGAAGAGAGGGACCTAGGCATGATTGTGTCTGATGATCTTAAAGTAGCTAAACAGGTAGAAAAGGCAACGGCAAAAGCTAGAAGGATGCTTGGGTACGTAGGGAGAGGAATGGCCAGCAGAACAAAGGAGGTGGATAGTGCCTCCGTATAAGTCTTTGGTGCGACATCATTTGGAGTAGTGTGTGCAATTCTGGAGACCGCACCTGCAAAAGGATATAAACAGGCTGGAGTCGGTACAGAGGGTGGCTATTAAAATGGTTAGTGGTTTTAATTATAAAGCATATGAGGACAGACTTAAGAATCTTAATATGTACATCTTAGAAGAAAGGCGGGATAGAGGTGATATGACTGAGACATTTAAATACCTCTGTGGCATAAATGCACAGGAGAACCTCTTTCAATTGAAAGCAAGCTCTGCCATGAGGGGACATGGGATGAGGGTGAAAGGGGATAGATTCAGGAATGATATGCAGAAATATTTCTATATGGAAAGAGTGGTGGATCCGTGGAATAGTCTCCCAGTGGAGGTGGTAGAGATGAGGACAGTATCTGAATTCAAAGAAGCATGGGACAAACAGAGGATATCCAAAGAAAAAAAGGGGACTGTTGTAGTGGCTGATATGGAAGGACAGACTAGATAGACCATGTGGTCTTCCTGTCATCATGTTTCTATGTTTCTATTACACGCTTTAAGAAAAGTGGAAGCAAGGCCAAACGACAGCCAGCACAGCTTATTCACTTTTTGTCACCTCCCGTCTAGACAATGGCAACCTTCTTGCTCGTCTCCCTCTGAGTCATCCCTCTCCCCTTCAATCTGTTCAAAACTCAGCTGCACAGCTAATCTTCCGCCAGCCTAGATATGCTCATATACCCGCCCCCCCCTTCTCAAGTTGCTTCATTGGCTCCTTATTTGTTTTCGTATCCAGTTCAAACTTTTCTTACTGACCTATAAGTACACTCATTCTGCTGCTCCTTACTACATTTGCCCTCTTGTTTCTCCCTGCACACCTCCTCGAAAACCTCACTCTTCTTGCAGTTTCCTTCTATCTGTGCCCTTCTCTTCAACTGCCAACTCAAGACTTCGATCCTTCCACCATGCTGCTCCATATGCCTGGAACTACCCGAGTCTGTGTGTCAGGCTTCATCTCTGGCCCTTTTCATATCCAAGCTGAAAACACACCTCTTCAAAGCCACTTTTGGATCCTGATACACTTAGTCTCCAACATATTTCTTATCATTCCCCTAGATATATCCTTGTCCTCAGCTATTGTGTTGTCTGTCTTGACTAGACTGTAAGCTCTGATGAGCAGGGACAGCGTAGTTACTCACCTGTAACAGGTGCTCTCCAGGCACAGCAGGAATCAGTCCTCCTATATGGGTGATGTCGGTGCCGACGGAGCCCTCATGCGGAGCAATTTCCCCAGCTTTCAAAGAAAGCCTATGGGAAATGCCTCACGCATGCGCGGTCCCCTTCCCGCCCAAGGGTGCCATCTTGCTCAGTCAGATGACATAGCTAAAAAGACGGTAAAATATAATAAAAAGCAATAATAGGACTGCAACTCCAGGGGAGGAGGGAGGGTTGTGAGGACTGATTCCTGCTATCCCTGGAGAACACCTGTTACAGGTGAGTAACTACGCTTTCTCCAGGAACAAGCAGGAAGTCAGTCCTCACATATGGGACTCCCTAGCTACAGGCTACTGAGAACCTATAGCTGAAAAAAGGCTCCCTCTAGGCGAGCCGCAACAGCAGTGAGAACTTTCTCTGAGAATGCATCCCCCACGGTAGCCTCACACCAGAGGGCCGGAGGATAGGAGTTGCCTAAATCTCGAATAGATTCCGGAGTACCGCCTGACCGAAAACGCTGTCCCATCGAGACTCTTTCTCCAGGCAGTAATGGGCTGCAAAGGTCTGGCTTGAAGACCAAGTTGCGGCCCGGCAGATGTCTGCCAACGGAACAGAGTGGTGATTAGCTACTGATGCGGCCTTAACCCTGACACAGTGGGCCGTGATACGACCCTGCAGCTGAAGGTCAACTGCCCTGTATGCCCAGGCGATGCACTCTGCCACCCAGGTGGATAACGTGCACTTGGAGACCAGCAAAAACAGTTTACTAGGGTCATAAGAGACGAAGAGCAGAGAAGCCCTCAGATCTCCCTGCGTGCGCTCCAGGTAGAAGGCGAGCGCCCTCTTACAGTCCAGGGTACGCAGAACTGCTTCTGCCCTGTTGGTATGTGGCCTGGGAAAGAAGGTTGGAAGAACCACCTCTTGGTTGAGGTGAAACGAGGAAACCACTTTTGGGAGGAACTTGGGGTGTGTGCGGAGCACTACCCTGTTCTTGTAGAACCGTGTGTACGGCCTGACACTAGAGCCTGCAGCTCACTCAAACGCCTAGCCGACGTGAGCGCTACCAGGAAAAGCACCTTCCAGGAGAGGAAGTGCAGATGGCAAGTGGACATCGGCTCAAAAGGAGGGCGAGTAAGTTGCTGCAAGACCACGTTGAGATCCCACTTTGTCGCCGGAGGGCGGATTGGAGGTTTCAACAGAAGCAGGCCCCTGAGAAGCCTGGCTACCAAGGGGTGAGCCGAGAGAGGCTGACCATCTATCGGTGCATGGTTAGCCGACAAGGCACTCAGGTGGACCCTGAGTTAGACTTGAGGCCTAGTTCCGAGAGATGAACTAGGTATTGCAACACCTTGGGAACCTGAGATGAGAAGGGTTCTACAGTATGTTGGTGACACCACACTTGGAACATGTGCCATTTACATGCGTAGGATTTTCTGGTGGATGGCCTCCTGGAGGCTAACACTTCTTCTACCTCTTCGGGTAAGAGAAAAGGTGCAAGGCCTACCCTCTCAGCAGTCAGGCCATCAAATTGAGGGATCTGGGATTGGGGTGCACTACTGCTACTGGGTGAGGAGGTCGGGCTGTACTCCCAAGGGGAGAGGAGTTTCCACCGCCAGTTGAAGTGGAAACCTAGGCTGTCTGGGCCAACTGGGTGCTACCAGGAGCACCCAGGCCTTGTCCCTGCGAATCTTGAAGAGAGTTTGTGCTACCAGAGGCGCAGGCAGAAAAGCGTACAGGAGGCTTCCCAACCAAGGGAGAAGAAACGCATAGGCTGCTACCCTGAGGGGGTGCGGCTGTCTGGAGCAAAAGCGGGGCAACTGACGATTCTGTGGACTGGCAAAGTGATCCATGGACGGGAGGCTCCAGTGGTTGAAAATCTGCTGGGCAATCTCCCTGTTCAGTTGCCATTCGTGGGATTGAAGAACCCTGCTCGGTCTGTCTGCTAGGCAGTTCTCCTGGCTCGGTAGGTAAATTGCATGGAGAGACATGTGTCGAACTGTGAAGGAACAGAGATCCAGAGACTCCTGGCAAAGGGTCTGTGAACCTGTGCCGCCCTGTTTGTTCACATAGAACATAGCCACCTGGTTGCCCATCTGTACTCGGACAGACTGGTTGGAGAGAACAGGAGCAAAGGCTTTTAGAGCTAAGCGAATGGCCTGGAGTTCCAACAGGTTGATCTGGAGTGTGGCCTCCTGAGGAGTCCACTGACCTTGAGTACAAGAGCCCTGACAATGGGCTCCCCAACCCATCAAGGAGGCATCCATAGTCAGCACCCTGGTATGCACGGGAAGCTGGAACGGTACCCCCCCACAGGAGGTTCCCTGATTGCGACCACCACTGCAGGGACTGCACTAGGAGTTTGGATACTGCCACTCTGTCGGACAGGCATCCCGTGGCCTGTGACCACTGATCCCGCAGGGTCCACTGAGCTCTCCGCATGTGCATGCGTACGAAAGGATTAACGAACCGTGGAGGTCATGTGGCCGAGCAGACGTAAGAACCTCTGTGCTGACACCTGGGGTACTTGACTCACTATGTCCACCTGAGACAGTAGGCGTTCTGCCCTGTCCAGTGGCAAGTAGGCCCTGGCCTGCAGGGTGTCTAGCCATACCCCTATGAATTCCAAGTTCTGGGTGGGGAGCAAAGAGGACTTTGCATGATTGATGACAAACCCCGGATGCTGAAGCAGAGCTATTGTGCGAGCTGTGGCATGGTGGGAGAGGAGCTATGCAGAGGGAGTCAAAACCCCCCTCCCTGCTGGGCAGGAGCAGGAGCTGGATCTGGAGGCTTGGGGGTTTGAGGCTTACGAAGGCCATTCCCCTGTCCCCTGGCCTGCTGCCGCTGTTGGGGAGCTGGGGAGGCCTGGTATGTGAGGTAGTTTCTCGTAAGCCTGTCCCTTCCTCAGGTAAAAGGGCTTTTTCCCCGAGGTCGTCTTCTTGTGAGGAGGAGCAGATGTCTTCTTTGACAGCCATGTCCGGGTCAAGTACTCGGACTCGAGTTCAGCAGCCTTCTCAGTCATGGGTTGGTCGAAAAGGTTATCTCCTCGGCAGGGGACATCGACCAACTTGTCCTGTACCCATGGCTCGAGGTCAGATGACATGAGCCAAGCCTGGCGCCTTGCACCGATGCCGGTTGCGGCTACCTGGGCCGAAGCCTGGAAGCCGTTGTAGGCTGCTCGAGACAAACTTCAAGCACTCTCTGATCCCGGTGGACAGGGCCTTAAAGCGCTGCAAGGGTTCCTCGGAAAGGTCAGCAGAGAACCCGGCAATCTCCTTTGCCAAGTCTCTTAAGGGCATGCCCATGTACAGCTGGTAGGTCTGGACACGGCATGACAGCATCAAGCCCTGGAAGCATTTTCTACCGAGGGCGTCCAGGTTCCAGGCCTCCTGGCCAGGAGGCACCAAGGAGTGCATCTTTTGGCTCTTGAGCCTTTGTATGGCCGATTCCACAACCATGGAGTTGTGCGGCAGCTGCGCTTTTTGGAACCCGGGGCTCTTACGGACTCGATAAATGGAATCGACCTGTTTGCTGAGGACCGGCGCCGAGGCCGGGGACTCCCACATGCAGAGCATCAACCGTTCCAGCATCGGAGGCACCAGTACAGTAAGGGCCTCCTTCGGAGGAGAGGCATACTGGGGGGCTTCGAGCTCCTCGGCTCGAGGCTCCTCCTCGGCATCTGCAGAGAAAGCCAAAGCCTTGGCCATATCCCTCACAAAGTCCAAGAACCTGGTGTCCTCTGGGGGCGACAGTCTCCAAGGTTCCGAACCCAGGGAGTCCGATGGGATGTACCGGGTCCGGTGGGTATAGGGCAAGTCTTCCTCCTCCATCTCCCAAGCTGAGCCCTCCGAGGAGGACTCGATGGGCTCCGGCCTCGAGTGTGTCCGTCCCGACGCCGATGTCCCTGGCGACGACGACGACAACCTCGGTCCTGAATGGGAGGTCGAGGGAGACCTTGGCCGAGGATCGACTCGAGGATCGGCTCTGCCTCCAGGGTCGACTTAGACATCGAGGTCCCGGTAGTCAGGGCGGATGCAAGGGTGAGACCGGCTATCAGCGCCCGCTGCTGGTCCATGAAGGCAGACACGCTGCTCTCCAAGGCCGCCAACCTGAGACCCAGCTCAGAATGCTCCGCAGCCCCTGGCTTGGTGACCGACGCCGGTTCTCCTGGAGGAGAGTCCACGAGGACAACAGGCATTACCTTGTCCAATGCCTCCGGCTCTGTACGTGGTATTTTAGCAGGCCTCTCCGACTCGGCGAACCCGGGGCGGCGTTCGGCACTCCGTGACCTGGAACCCAAGGGCCCCAGACAATCAGAGTCCTCCAGAGACGCAGCCCTTGTGGGTTTCTTCTTCTTATGGTGCTCCCGGGTGGGAGACCCCTCCTTTCGGAAGAGCCCCGATGGTGCTCGGGTTCAGAGTCCCGAGATGTCGAGGCTTCTGACAAGGTCCTGGCCCAGACGGATCCAGACTCAGAGAAAATAGTCTCGCGCTGTGGCTGCCTGCTCCTCAGCGCTTTGGAGGACATCTTGCCACACGGACTGCAGACCACCGGGTCATGGTCGGGTCCGAGGCAGCAGTCATGGGTGTCCGTGAGGGACATAGGTTTTTTACACCGATCACACTTCTTGAACCCGCTGGCAGCAATTGGGGGAAAAAGGGCCCCTGTGAGGCTGAAAGACCAGGCTGCCAGTTAAAAGAAAAAGAGCGTGAACGCTAGTCACTAAGGACAAAACCGAAAAAGTTAGTCGGACTCGATACCGGTGTACTGAGCCGAAGCGGGAAGGGGAACTGGCATCGAACCGGTATAAAAAATGATAGAAATAGTCAAAAAACAATCAACTTTTTCCCGAGGAAAATGGGATGACATCTGTCGGGCTACGTGGAAAAAAGAAGACTGAGCAAGATGGCACCCTTGGGCGGGAAGGGGATTGCACATGCGCAAGGCATTCCCAAAGGCTTTCTTTGAAAGCTGGGGAAATTGCTCCACATAAGGGCTCTGTTGGCGCCGACATCACCCATATGTGAGGACTGACTTCCTGCTTGTTCCTGGAGAAAATCTTTTACATGTGGCTGTACAGCGCTGTGTATGCCTTGTAATGCTATAGAAATTAGTAGTACTAGTAGGTCAAAGAGGCTGTTATAGCCAAGAGAAAAGCCTTCAGAAAATGGAACACACAGAACCAAATGATGAAAACAGGAAACATAAGTACTGGCAAGTTAAACGAAAGGCACTGATAAGGCAGGCAAAGAGAATTTGAAAAGGAGCCTACCGCGGAAGCAAAAGCGCATATTAATTTTTTTTTCAATTACATTCGTAGCAAAACATTTATGAGGGCACTAGTTGGACCATTAGATGATAGAGGAGTAAAAGGGGCGCTAAGAGAGGACAAGGCCATAGTGGAGAGACTGAATGAATTCTTTACTTCAGTCTTTACCAAAGATGAAGTAGGAAACTTACCCATGCCAGAAATGAGATTCAAAGATGATGTATCAGAGAATTGAAACAAATTCTGATCAATCCGAAAGATGTAATACAGCTATTTGATAAACTAAAGAGCAGCAAATCACTTGGACCAGATGGCATACATCTCAGGGTGCTGGAAGAACTGACATACAAAATTGCAGATCTACTTTTACTAATCTGTGAACTATCCTTAAAATCATTTGTAGTAGCTGAGGATTGGCGAGTGGCCAATGTAATGCAAATTTTTAAAAAGGGTTCCAGGGGTGATCCGGGAAACTACAGACCAGTGAGCTTGACGTCTTTACCAGACAAAATGGTAGAAACCAATATAAAGAAGAAAATTACTGAACATGTGGATAGTCACGGCTTAATGGCAGGAATCCAACATGGATTTAGCCAAGTAAAGTCTTCTCTCATTAATCTGTTATATTTTTCAAAGGTGTAAATAAAAAGATAAAGGTGAGCCAGTTGATATAGTGTATCTGGATTTTCATAAAGCCGTTGACAAGGTCCCTCATGCGAGACTCTTGAAGAAATTAAAAAGTCATGGGATAAGAGGCAATGTAATATTGTGTATTAGGAACTGGCTAAAAGACGGAAAACAGAGAGTAGGGCTAAATGGACAATTTTCTCAATAGAGAAAGGTGAATAGTGGAGTACCCCAGGGATCTGTGCTGGGCCCGCTTTTTAACAACATATTTATAAATGACCTGGAAATGGGATTAATGAGTGAGGTGATCAAATTTGCAGATGACGCAAAATTATTCAAAGTTGTTAAAACAAGAGAGGATTATAAAAAATTGCAAGATTGTAAATAAAATGGCAGATGGAATTTAATGTGGACAACTGCAAACTTATGCACTTAGGGAAGAACAACCCAAACTACAGCTACACAATGCAAGGTTCCACATTAGGAATCACCATTCAAGAAAAGGATATGGGCTTCATCATGGATGGTATGTTGAAACCCTCTGCCCAGTATGCAGCTGCAGTTAAAGCAAATAGAATGCTAGAATTATAAGGAATGATAAGAAAAGGAATAGAAAATAAAATCATGGTTATTATAACGCCTCTGTATTGCTGCATGGTGCAACCGTATCTTGAATATAGCGTACAATTCTGGTCACCATATCTTAAAACAGATATAGCAGAAGTAGAAAATGTACAGAGAAGAGTGATCAAAATGGTAAAGGGGATGAAGACAAGCCCTATCAGGAAAGGCTTAAAAGGTTAGGGCTCTTCAACTTGAAAAAGAGCTGGCTGAAGGGAGATACAGTAACATAGTATATGACGACAGATAAAGACCAGTATGGTCCATCTAGTTTGCCCAGCAAGGCGGCAACATTAGGTGCACTTGATGCTCTGTGCAGGTCACCCCTCCCCATGCCATTGTTTAGGGGTGTACCCATCGCTCCGTGTAGGTCACCCCCATTTGTTCAGATATTAGAGATATGTTTATTTTGATTTTATCCTGTTACTATAAAGGGATCCACTGTGTCTGTCCCATGACATTTTTACTTCCATCACTGTGAACATAAGATATGCCATAAAGGGCCAGACCAAGGTTCATCAAGTCCAGTATCCTGTTTCCAACAGTGGCCAATCTAGGTCATAAGTACCTAGCAGTTTCCCCAAAAGACAGGTTCCACAATGCTTGTATTGGGTCAAGCTGTGGATTTTCTGGGTCCCCTTTAATAATGGTTTATGGACCATTCCTCCAGGAACTTGTCCAAACCTTTTTTAAACCCGGCTACACTAACAGCTTTTACAACATCCTCCGGTAGCAAATTCCAGAGTTTGATTACATGTTGAGTGAAAAAATATTCTCTTATTAGTCTTAACTAGGTTACCTTGTAGCTTCATTGCATGCCATCTCGTCTTTATATATTTTGATGGTGTAAACAATTGATCTACGTTTACCATTCCACTCCATTCATTAATTTATAGACCTCTATCATATCTCCCCTCAGCAGTCTCTCTTCCAGGTTGAAGAGCCCTAACCTTTCTAGCCTCTTTTCACAGGGATATCCTTCCATCCCCTTTACCATTTTGGTGGCTCTTCTCTGTACCTTTTCTAATAACGCTACATCCTTTTTAAGATATGGCAACCAGAATTGCACACAATATTCAAGGTGTGGTTGCACCATGGAACGATACAGAGGTATAATATCCTTTGTTTTATTCTCCATTCCTTTCCTTATGATACCTAGCATTCTATTTGCTCTCTTGGCCGCTGCTGTACATTGGGCTGAGGGTTTTAATATGTTATCCACAATGATGCCTAAATATTTTTCCTGGGTGGTGGTTCCTAATGTGGAAGCTTGCATCGTGTAACCATAATTTGGGTTTTACTTTCCTAGATGCATAACTTTGCACTTGTCCACATTAAATTTCATCTGCCATTTGGATGCCTAGTCTTCCAATTTATCAAGATCCTCTTGCAATTTTCCACAATCCTCATGTGTTTTAACAACTTTGAATAGTTTTGTCTCATCTACAAATTTGATAACCTCACTTGTTATTCCCATTTCCAGGTCATTTATGAATATTTTAAAAAGCAGCGGACCCAGCACAGATCCCTGGGGTACTCCACTATTCACCTTTCCCCATTAGGGAAATTGGCCATTTAGCCTTACCCTCTTTTTCTATATTTTAACCAGTTCCTGATCCACAATAGTAAGCTGCCTCCCATCCCATGACTTTTTAATTTTGCCAAAAGTCGCTCATGAGGGACCCTGTCAAAGGCAATGTTCCCTCTAATTTTCTGTAGGCTGTGCGCGCATAAAATATCAGCTGTGCAGCTTTTGAAGGAAGGTTAATTTTTGTGCGCCACATAACGACACTCGGAATTATATACTTTAAAATTTGACTACACGTCAGAATACAGTATGTAAACCACATTGATTGCACTAGAAAATATTGTAGAACTTGTGAAAACCGTAAATACAACAACTTTTAAATTTTAAGACATCTGTGGTGTTTTCTATCAGAATCAGAACCGTAATTTTGGTGCGCTCTGTTATAAAGTATGTGCGCTCGCTCGGCGAGGTGTGTGCGTGCGCATACGCGCACAGCTTAGAGGGAACAGTGGTCAAAGGCTTTCTGAAAGTCCAGATAGATTATATCAACCGACTCACCTTTGTCTACCTATTTATTCACACCTTCAAAAAAATGTAACAGATTAGCAAGACAAGACCTTCCTTGGCTAAAGCCATGTTGGCTGTCTCCCATTAAGCCATGACTATCTACATGTTCAGTAATTTTGTTCTTTGTTTCTACCATTTTTCCGGTACCTACATCAGGCTCACCAGTGTGTAGTTTCCCGGATCACTCCTGGAACCCTTTTTAAAAATTAGCAATACATTGGCCATCCTCCAGTCTTCAAGTATTACAGATAATTTTAATGATAGTTCACAGATTACTAATAGGAGGTCTGCAATCTCATATTTAGTGTAGTTACTCACCTGTAACAGGTGTTCTCTCACCGGGGACAGCAGGAATCAGTCCTCACATATGGGTGATGTCGACGCCGATGGAGTCCGCACGGAGCAAATCCCCAGCTTTCAAAGAAAGCCTTTAGGAGTTGCTACCACGCATGTGTGGTCCCCTTCCCACCCAAGGGTGCCATCTTGCTCAGCCAAATGACACAGCAAAAAGATGGCAAACAAATGAAAAAAAAAATAATTGGACTGCAATTCCACGAAGAGGAGGGAGGGTGGTGAGGACTGATTCCTGCTGTCCCCAGAGAACACCTGTTACAGGTGAGTAACTACGCTTTCTCTGGGAACAAGTAGGAAGTCAGTCCTCACATATGGGACTCCCCAGCTACAGGCTACCTTGAACCTATAGCTGAAAACAAAAAGGCTCCCTCAGCGAGAGCCGCAAGCAGCCGCAATGAAACCTTAACCAGGGAAGTAGCACTCCAGTAGCTTGAACACAGAAGGGTCAGAGGGCTGGAGTTGCCTAGACCTCAAACAGGTTACGGAGCACAGCCTGGCCAAAGGCACTGTCCCATCAGGACTCCTCATCCAGGCAGTAATGAGCCGCAAAGGTCTGACCCGAAGACTAGATGGCAGCCCGACAGATGTCCGCCAAAGGAACAGAGCGCAGGTGAGCTACTGATGCCGCCATGGCTCTGACTCTATGAGCCGTAACATGGCCCTCCAGTGGAAGCCCCGCTGCCTCATAAGTCCAGGCAATACAATCCGCCACCCAAGTGGACAACATATGCTTTGTTACAGTCTTCCCCAGCTTACTGGGGTTGTAGGAAACAAAAAGCTGAGAGGCTTTCCGATGAATTTGCGTATGCTGGATGTAGGAGGACAGGGCCCTCGTACAGTCCAGGGTGTGGAGGACCGCCTCTGCCCGACTGGCATGCGGTGTGGGAAAGAAGGTAGGAAGAACCACCTCCTGGTTGAGGTGAAATGAGGAGACCACCTTCGGGAGGAACTTGGGGTGTGTGCGAAGCACTATCCTGTTCTTGTAGAACCTGGTATAAGGCCTCTCCACCACGAGAGCCTGGAGCTCACTCACTCTCCGGGCAGAAGTGAGCACAACCAAGAATACTACTTTCCAGGAGAGATACCGGAGGTGGCAAGTGGCCATCGGCTCAAAGGGCAGCCGGTTAAGCTGCCCCAAAATGACATTAAGGTCCCATTCGGTCGCTGGAGGATGGACCGGGGGTTTCAACAGGAGCAGACCCTTTAGAAACCGGGATACCACTGGGTGAGCAGAGAGAGGCTTCTCGCCCACGGGAAAGCGGTTTGCCGCTAGGGCACTGAAGTGCACTCTGATGGAATTGGACTTAAGTCCCATCTTGAAAAGGTAGAGAAGGTATTGCAACACCACAACCACCGGGCAAAAAAAGGATCCACCTTTTGCCCAGCACACCAGAAAGCAAATCTGTGCCACTTAAAGGCATACGTCCGTCTAGTAGATGGTCTACATGAAGCCAGCAAGACCTCAACATCCTCCGGAAGGAGGAATGGGGAGAGAGTCACCCTCTCAGCAGCCACGTTGTCAACGAAAGGGAGCTGAGGTTGGGATGCAAGAGAGACCCCTCCTGGAAGAGGAGTCGTGAAGACGAACCCAGGGGAATGGGGGTCTCCACCACTAGCTGCAGGAGAAGCAGGAACTATGGCTATGAGGATGACAAAAGCTGTGTCCTGAAAGATCTTGAACAGAGTCTTGGCGACCAGAGGTGTCGGGGGAAAAGCATACAGAGGACCCAATGACCATGAGACTAGGAAGGCACTGGCGGCCACCCTGGCCGGATGCGGCTGTCTTGAGCAAAAGTGGGGAAGCTGGAGATTGTCCGGGCTCGCAAACAAGTCTATCACTGGTTCCCCCCAGGTCTGGAAAAGCCTGTTGGCCACCGCCCGGTCCAGCTGCCATTCGTGCGGCTAGAGGATCCTGTGAGTCTGATGGTCAGCCAGTTGTCCTGGCCCGGCAGGTATACTGCTTTGAGGAGAATCCCCTGCCAGGTTGCAAAAGAGCATAGGTCCAGGGCCTCCTGACAGAGGTTGCGTGGTCCCGTACCCCCGTTTGTTCATGTAGAACATAGCCACTTGGTTGTCCGTTTGGGACCAGGACTGACCTTTGGTCCAGGTACTGCCTAAAAACCTTCAGGGTGAGACGGATGGCCCGGAGCTTCAGCAAGTTGATCTGTTGGGCACTCTCCTCTGGGGATCATACCACCTGCATGCGTAACCCCTGGCAATGGGCCCCCCACCCTAGCAAGGAGGCATCTGTGGTGAGAACCCTTGAGTGTGAAAAGGCATACCTGCCTTCAACTGCTGGGGTGAGAGCCACCAGGCCAGGGACTGTACAAGGCGCCTGGTCACCTTGATCCTGTCCTGGAGGTGTCCAGTGGCCTGGGACCATTGGTCTCTGAGGCACCACTGCGCAGTTTGCATGTGGAGGCGGGCATCTGGAGTGACATGGACTGTGGAGGCCATGTGCCTGAGGAGGCGCAGCAGTTGCCTCGCTGGCATTGAGGAGCTGTGGCTCACTTTCCCTGCAAGGGCTATAAGCCTGCCTGCCCTGTCTGCAGGCAGGAAAGCCTTCGACTGCAGGGTATTAGGCTTCATTGGGGCAAGGCTTAACACTTCAGATGGACAGAGGATGGATTTGGGGTAGTTGATTACAAACCCCAAGTGCTGCAGGACCTGGATGGTGCGAGCCGTAGCCTGCTGCACCTCTGTGGCCGAAGTGCCCCTGATGAGCCAGTCGTCGAGATAGGGGAAGACAATTATCCCTTGAAGCCTGAGGAGGGCAGTGATCACTGCCAGGCACTTTGTGAACACCCTGGGGGATGAAGCAAGGCCAAAGGGGAGCACTCTGCACTGATAGTGGTTATCCCCCACCACAAAGCATAAGTATTGCCTGTGGCTTCGGTGGATTAGGATGCGTGTATAGGCATCCTTTAGGTCTAAGGAGCATAGCCAGTCTCCCTGGCGGAGGTAGGGGAGTAATATTCCAAAGGAGAGCATCTTGAACTTCTCCCTCACCAGGAATTTGTTGAGGTTGCGCAGGTCGAGGATGGGCCTTAGGCCCCCTGTCCTCTTTGGGACAAGGAAGTACCTGGAGTAGAACCCCTTGTGCTCGAGGTGGTGGGGAACAGTTTCCAATGCACGGTTCTCGAGAAGACCTGCCAACTCCTTCAGAAGAAGGTCCCGGTGAAGAAGAGACCTTGGAGGCTTTCCTGGGAAGTAGTGTGGAGCAATGTTCCCTCTAATTTTTTGTAGGCTGTGTGCGCATAAAATATCAGCTGTGTGCAGCTTTTGAAGGAAGGTTAAATTTTGTGTGCCACATAACGACACGCGGAGTTATATACTTTAAAAATTGACTACACGTCAGAATACAGTATGTACACCACATTGATTTTAATCAAATTAAATGAAAATAGACGATTACTAAATGAAGCGGGAAATTTCTAGTAATTACAATCATAACTTTTAAATTTTAAGATGTCTGTGGTGTTTTCTATCAGAATCAGAGCAGTAATTTTTGTGCGCTCTGTTGTAAAGTATGTGCGCTTGCTCGGTGAGGTGTGTGCGCGCGCACATGCGCACAGCTTAGAGGGAACAGTGGTGTGAACATAAGAACATAAGATATGCCATACTGGGTTAGACCAAGGTCCATCAAGCCCAGTATTCTGTTTCCAACAGTGGCCAATCTAGGTCATATGTACCTAGCAGTTTCCCCAAGAGACACAAGTTCCACAATGCTTGTACTGGGTCAAGCATTGATATCTTTGGTCACTTCTTAATAATGGTTTATGGACCTTTCCTCCAGGAACTTGTCCAAACCTTTTTTAAACCCAGCTACACTAACAGCCTTTACTACATCCTCCGGTAACAAATTCCAGAGTTTGATTACACGTTGAGTGAAAAAATATTTTATTTTATTAGTCTTAAATAGTTTACCCTGTAGCTTCATTGCATGTCCCCTAGTCTTTCTATATTCTGATAAGGTAAACAATCGATCTACGTTTACCCGTTCCACTCCGTTCATTAATTTATAGACTTCTATCATATCTCCCCTCAGCCGTCTCTTTTCCAGGTTAAAGAGCCCTAACCTTTTTAGCCTTTCTTCATAGGAGTATCCTTCCATCCCCTTTACCATTTTGGTGGCTCTTCTCTGTACCTTTTCTAAAATCGCTATATCCTTTTTAAGATACGGCGACCAGAATTGCACACAGTATTCAAGGTGCGGTCTCACCATGGAACGATATAGAGGCATTATAATATCTTTTGTTTTATTTTCCATTCCTTTCCTTATCATACCTAGCATTCTATTTGCTCTCTTGGCTGCCGCTGCACACTGGGCCGAGGGTTTTAACATGGTATCCACAATGACGCCTAAATCTTTTTTCTGGGTGGTGGTTCCTAATGTGGAACCTTGCATCGTGTAACCATAGTTTGGGTTGTTCTTCCCTAGGTGCATAACCTTGCACTTGTCCACATTAAATTTCATCTGCCATTTTGATGCCCAGTCTTCCAATTTATCAAGATCCTCTTGCAATTTTTCACAATCCTCGGGTTTTAACAACTTTAAATAGTTTTGTGTCATCTGCAAATTTGATAACCTCACTTGTGTGGAGGCACTTGGGTTAGATGGAGGAGGTATTCCTCCCTGACCACTTGCAATGCCCAGAAATCGGTGGTGATGGCCCGCCACCTGTTGGCATACAAGGCCAACTGACCACCTGTGGGCTGCCCAGTTCCAGCTGGGAGAGGGGCCATGCTGCTGGAGTCAAAACCCCCCACCAGGCTGGGTCGGAGCCTGGGGTTTGGGGGGCCTTCTGCTTATGCGGGCCATGCCCATCCCTTGGCTTGCTGCTCCTGTGGGGGAGCCGGGGGGGGGGGGGGGCCGGGTCAGAGGGGTAGTTTTGGTTAACAGTGGACTTCCTTGGGTAAAAGGGCTTTTTACCCGAGCCCTTCTTACGAGAAGGGGCAGAAGTCTTCTTAGTGAGCCGTGTCCTCGTCATTAACTTGGTCTCCAGCTTTGCAGCTTTGTCGGTCATGGGTTTGCTGAAGAGATTCTCCCCTTGGAATGGGACATTGACCAAATTGTCCTGAACCCATTGCTCGAGGTTGGACGATTGCAACCATGCCTGGCGGCGTGCACCAATGCCTGCCATAGCTACTCGGGCTGCCGACGCGAACCAGTCAGAGGCCGCCTGGGACAAACTTGGAGCATTCACGGACAGCTTTGGACAGGCCCTTGAAGTGCTACAAAGGTTCCTCAGAGAGACCAGCCGAGAACCCGGCAAGTTCCTTCACCAGGCACTTCAGGTACATGCCCATGTATAACTGGTACGCCTGGATTCGACAATTCAGCATCGAGCCCTGGAAACACTTTCTGCCGACGGCATCCAAGTTGCGGGCCTCCCTGCCGGGGGGCACCAAGGAATGCGTCTTCTGGCTCTTAAGCCGATGCATGGCTGATTCCACAACCATGGAATTGTGTGGCAGTTGCGATTTCTGGAATCCATGGCTCCAGCTGACTCGATAAATCGAGTCGAGCCGTTTGCTGATCACCAGCGCCAACGCCAGTATCTCCCACATGCAGAGCATGAGTCGTTCCAGGATCAGAGGAACGGGTACCGTGAGGGTCTCCCGAGGAGGAGCCTCATATATTGGAGGATCTCGAACTCGTCGGCTTGAGGCTCCTCCTCGGACTCCGTGGGGAAAGCCAGTCCAGGAAACTCATATCCTCTGGTGGGGACTTTCTCCAAGGTTCAGACATTGAGAAATATGAGGGGACGTCCCTATACTTCCGGGTATCCAGGGACTCCTCATCCTCCATCTCCCAGGCCGAGGCCTCCGAGGAGGACTCAAGGGGCTCCTCGGGCATCAAGGGTCCCCGGTGCCGTCCATCCCGACGCTGGTAGACTCGGCGGAGACGACCTCGGTCCCAAACCGGAGGCCGAGTGTGATCTCAGCCGAGGATTGACTTGAGTCCGAAAGGTCTCAAGGATCGGCTCGGCCTCTGGGGTCGACTTTGACCTTCAAGGGCCCGGTGGTTGGGGTGGAGGAACCGGACATGCCGGACATCAGTGCCCACTGCTGTTCAATGAAGGCAGTAAAACTGCGCTCCAAAGCCGCCATCCTGGACACGAGTTCCAGAGGTTCCGCAGCCACCGGCTTGGGCGCTGACGACATGGTTGGCCCCGATGCCAGCGCCCCAGGAGGGCAGTCTTCGACCAGAAGTCGGTACTTGCCTTGGCTGGTCAAGTTTTTGGTGAGGAACTTTGGCCAGGTGCTCCTTTTCCGATGATCCCATCAGGTGCTTGGAGCTCAGTGAACGGTTCTGCGAGGAGGCCAGTCGCTCGGAGCCGCCCAGAGACACCGTCTTCGAGGATTTCTTCTTCCTCTTGTGCTCCCTTGTGGAAGACCCCCCTCTCTGAGGAACCCCGATGACGCTCAGGCTCGGCGTGTTCCCCCTGAGATGTCGAGACCTCAGACGAGGTCCAGGCTCTCGGAGGCATGGGGGATTTGGGAAAAATCTTGTGCTGCTGCTAGCGGCTCTGCAGGACCTTGGATGACATTTTCTTACATGGAGGGCAGACCGATGGGTCGTGATACGGCCCGAGGCACCGGAGATAGCAGTCGTGCTTATCGGTGAGGGACAATTTTCCCGCACTGATTGCATTACTTAAAACCGGGGGAAAAAGGACCTCGGCTAGGTCGAAGAACCTATGGGTTGCCAGCAAAGGAAAGGAGATAAAAAAAGGCACGAAGATGCCTCAAAGGTAAAATTAGAACAAAGACAATAACAGGACCGACCCGACACCAGAGTACCGAGGCCGGAGACGGGAAGGACACTGGTGTCAGACCGGTTGGGCCAAAAAGGCGCAGAAAAAAAAAAATCAACTTTTTCTGGGACACGAGGGACAGCGTCCGATGGGCTCCACAGAAAAATGGAGACTGAGCAAGATGGCACCCTTGGGCGGGAAGGGGACCACACATGAGTGGTAGCAACTCCCAAAGGCTTTCTTTGAAAGCTGGGGATTTGCTCCGTGCGGGCTCCATCGGCGTCAACATCATCCATACATGAGGACTGACTTCCTGCTTGTTCCCGTAGAACAGTCCTTTCAATACCCTCGGATGAATACCATCCAGTCCAGGTGATTTGCTACTCTTCTGTTTATCAAATAGTTGTAATGCATCTTCCCGGTGTATCGATATTTCTTTTAATTCTTCCGCAGCATCACCTTTAAATACCATTTCAGTCATGGGTAACATTCCTACATATTCCTCAGTAAAGATTGAAGCAAAGAATTCATTCAGACTCTCAGCTATGGCCTTGTCCCCTCTTAGTGCCCCTTTTACCCCTCTATCATCTAATGGTCCAACTGACTCTCGCAAAGGTTTTTTTTGCTATGAATGTACTTGAAAAAGTCTTTATTATGCGTTTTTGCTTCCGCCGCAAGCTTCTTATCAAATTCTCTGTTTGCCTGCCTTATCAATGCCTTGCGTCAACTTGCCAGTGCTTAATTGTTTCCAGTTTTTGTCATTTGGCTCCTTTTTCCATTTCCTGAAAGATGTTGTTTTTGGCAACAACCTCTCTAACCTCACCTTTAAACCATGCTGGCAGTTTTTTGGACTTCCTTCCACTTTTCTTAAAGCGTGGAATACAGCTGGTCTGCGCTTCCAAGATAGTATTTTTAAACACCCAAGCTTGATGTAAATCTTTAACCTTTGCAACTGCTCCTTTTAGTTTTTTCTTAACTATTTTCCTCATTTTATCACAGGCTCTCTTTTGAAAGCTAAAAGATAGAACTGTGGATTTCCTTACCTCTCTCCTCCATTTATTAAATAATATCCGATCATGCTATGTTCACTATTGCCAAGTGGCCCCAACACCTTTATCTCTTGCACCAGATCTTGTGTCCACTAAGGACTAGATCCAAAATGGCTTTCCCTCTGGACGGTTTATTAACCAGCTGCTCGAAGAAACTCATTTATTTCATCTACAAACTTTATCTCCCTAGCATGTCCTGCCGTGACACTGACCCAGTCGATACCGGGGTAATTGAAAGCACCCTATTATTACTGTGCTGTAATATTTGTTAGCTTCCTTGATTTCTTTGAGTATTTCATCATCCATTTGTTCATTCTGGCCATGCGGTCGATAGTACACCCCCACTGCCATCGCCTTCCCCTTTTTACATGGAATTTCAATCCATAGAGATTCCACAGTGAATTTTGTTTCCTGCAAAACTTCAAGCCTTTGTGACTCAATGCCCTCTCTAACAGAGCGCAACCCCTGTGTTTGCCACACCACTTCCATTGGGAGGGCATTCCATGCATCCACCACAACCTTTCAGTGAAAAAGTATTTCCTGAGATTGCCTTTCAGTTTACCCCCTTGTAGCTTCATGCTATTCCCTCTAGTTTTACAGCTTCCCCGTCTTTAGAAGAGGTTTGTTTGTCAATTAATACTCTATTTAAATGTCTGAATCATAAGGCGGAGGGGACTGCAGGTGACTGTTGGCTAGTCATCAGGGCTTCCTGCCATTTTCCAAGAGAGGTCTATAAAATAATGAATGGAGTAGAATGGGCAAATGCAGATTGGTTATTTCAAAAAGCAGAAAGACTAGGGGACATGCATGAGGCTACAATGTGGCATATTTAAGACGAATTGTAGAAAATATTTTTCATTCAGCGCGTAATCAAACTTTGGAATTCATTACCGGAGGATGTAATAAAAGCTGTTAGTGTAGCTGGGTTCAAAACAGGTTGGGGGAAGTTCCAGGAGGAAACCTCCATAAATCATTATTATAGAGGACCAGGGAAATCCACTACTTACCCCTGGGACACCACAAAATTAATGGTCTGATTCAGGACGCTTAAACTGCCAAAAAAATGTAATCGTTCATTGTTAACCAAGAGAGAAGCAAAAGGGTCAAAACTTATCCAAAAATATTATTCTTCAAAGGAGCAACTAGTTTCAAAGAAGGTCTCAGTACCCCATCTGACGACGAACTGCCCTGAGGAAGCTACCATCCCTCAATTTGCCCCATACATGAGCCTATGTATATCCTAGCTAACCCTTTCCACAACATAACAATTTCTAATCACTACCCAATAGACCCTCACTGGGCGTGTTGACAAACATAGCCATCATAAACACGCCGCCCAATCAATAGCCACATTTAAACCCCTTGGTTCAAGAGTATTAAGACGAAAAATCCACCTCTGTTCAACAAAAATCAATGTCTCATATACTGATTTTCCATCACGCCCCCTACTCACTCTATCAATACATAAACATCGGAGTTGTTCAAAAATGTGCCCCTTCAATAAACAATGCCGCACCATAGGGGCCTCTTTCACCTTACAATGTAGCCGACTCCGATGCTCCCTCATACGAGTTCTAAAAGGGTGCACTGTCTTTCCGATGTAACACAGCCCACAAGGGCACACAATAGCATACACATTATCAGAAGAACAATCAGTGGCTTGTCTCAATGTAACCGTAACTCTGGTATAACTAAACAATCGGGTTGTTATCGTTATATCACAGATGTCACACATCCCACAACTCTTGTGCCCTGTGCCTTGCGAATCACGCCCCTCATTTGCTACCGATTTCAAGACCGCGGGACTCAGTAGCTCCTTCAAATTTTGCCCCCTCTGCCAGATACACCGAATCTTCTTATCTGCTAAACCAGGAACAGTTTTCACCACAGCACTGTATTTTCTTATAATACGCTGTATTCCCATACTCAGGGGAGAGTATTTTGTAATCAAATTAACCGTAGTGGAATCAGTAGTTCCTCTATCTCGGGGCAATAACAGCAACTCCCTATGATTGTAAAGTGCCCTCGAGTAGGCGTTTTTCACTACAGTCCTAGGATAACCCCTCTCCAGAAAGCTATCATATAGACGTTTAGACTGACACTTATAATCCACCACATCAGAACAATTCCGTCTGAAACGTAAAAACTGGGAAAACGGAAGACTTTCTTTTAACCCCCCTAGGGTGTAAACTTTGAAAATGGAGAAAGGTGTTCTTGTCTGCAGCTTTCTGATACACCTTAGTTATCCATTCACCCTGCCCTCTTATAACCAAAGATTCATAAAAATTTGCTTAAGCCCCCAGGACGGCCCATAGTGTCCACCAAGGGCGGTATGTTGGAGCCGTTGTCCACTTTTGTGGACTCCTTCATCCGTCCCCTTCTAGAAACTATTCCCTCTTTTTTGAAAGATACTACACATTTTTTGAAAGTATTACAACAGGAAGGGCGCTAGGCGGGGAGTGCGGTTGTCATTCTTGTGACACTAGACGTGACGTCCCTTTACACTAATATCCCGCAAGCGGCGGCTATTGATGTTATACAAAGAGTGTTGTACAAACGGGGGGATTTGTCATTGTCCAAGATAGAGTTTATTCTTAATTTGGCACGTTTAGCAATCCACCAAAATTATTTTAGTTTTCAAGGAGTCCTTTATCAACAAAAATCAGGGGTTGCTATGGGTGCCACGTGCGCCCCGTCTATAGCCAATTTTTACATGGGTTATTTTGAAGAACAGTGGGTGCTCCCATCTAGTTACATTTCTCACATTATAATGTGGAAAAGATTTATAGATGATATCTTTTTGTTATGGCGGGGCACCCCGGACGAACTAGAGGTTTTTTTGGGTTGGCTTAACAGCCTTGACAGCAATATTAGGTTTACCCATGCTTATCATCTGAATACGCTTCCTTATTTAGATGTGCAGGTTATACGAGGGCAGGGTGAATGGATAACTAAGGTGTATCAGAAAGCTACAGACAAGAACACCTTTCTCCATTTTCAAAGTTTACACCCTAGGGGGTTAAAAGAAAGTCTTCCGTTTTCCCAGTTTTTACGTTTCAGACGGAATTGTTCTGATGTGGTGGATTATAAAGGTCAGTCTAAACGTCTATACGATAGCTTTCTGGAGAGGGGTTATCCTAGGACTGTAGTGAAAAAAGCCTACTCGAGGGCACTTTACAATCATAGGGAGTTGCTGTTATTGCCCCGAGATAGAGGAACTACTGATTCCACTACGGTTAATTTGATTACAAAATACTCTCCCCTGAGTATGGGAATACAGCGTATTATAAGAAAATACAGTGCTGTGGTGAAAACTGTTCCTGGTTTAGCAGATAAGAAGATTCGGTGTGTCTAGCAGAGGAGGCAAAATTTGAAGGAGCTACTGAGTCCCGCGGTCTTGAAATCGGTAGCAAATGAGGGGCGTGATTCGCAAGGCACAGGGCACAAGAGTTGTGGGATGTGTGACATCTGTGATATAACGATAACAACCCGATTGTTTAGTTATACCGGAGTTACGGTTTCGTTGAGACAAGCCACTGATTGTTCTTCTGATAATGTGGTGTATGCTATTGTGTGCCCTTGTGGGTTGTGTTACATCGGAAAGACAGTGCGCCCTTTTAGAACTCGTATGAGGGAGCATCGGAGTCGGCTACATTGTAAGATGAAAGAGGCCCCTATGGTGTGGCATTGTTTATTGAAGGGTCACATTTTTGAACAACTCCGATGTTTATGTATTGATAGAGTGAGTAGGGGGCGTGATGGAAAATCAGTAGATGAGACATTGATTTTTGTTGAACAGAGGTGGATTTTTCGTCTTAATACTCTTGGACGAAGGGGTTTAAATGTGGCTATTGATTGGGTGGCGTGTTTATGATGGCTATGTTTGTCAACACGCCCAGTGAGGGTCTATTGGGTAGTGATTAGAAATTGTTATGTTGTGGAAAGGGTTAGCTAGGATATACACAGGCTCATGTATGGGGCAAACTGAGGGATGGTAGCTCCCTCAGGGCAGTTCGTCGTCAGGTGAGTAGCTTCTAATGGAAGGAATACAAGAGTGGGCGGTTTAGATTTGGCTTCTGAGTTGATTGGTTCCCGCTTTAGGTTCGGGACCCTTTAAAGATGGAGTCAGGGGTACGTAAACGCATGCGTGGCATTTTCTGGCTCGAATGAGGAGAGTGTTGTGTTTGGCCCACAGGTTTTGAATTTAGAGCCATGATAAGCGTGGGCAGCTGTTTCGGTAAGATCGACTTTTTAAATTTTTGTGCACAATTATTATTGAACAGCTTTACTTGTAGAGAGGATGGTAATGGTTAGTATAGTGGGAGTGATGATTTCTCTGTTATGTTTATCTTTAGCACTACGCACTTTGTAATGACCGATCCCCTTAAGAAACCAGCATAGTGAAACGCAAGATCGGTACCGGGGAATGGCATCGGGATTAGAAGCATAACATAGCTGTGAGCTGAGAACGGTGGAGCTAAGTAACACTCTTCTTATGTTTATGGGAGATGTGTTTGAGAAATAACCATGACAACAACAATAAATCGAAAATAGAAATTGCCCTCTTAGTTAGGTTACACTAGTTTCTAACAGAAGGTCATTGATGTTACTAGGCGTATTTTTTGTGCATTGGCAAGAGTCTGCACAATAACGCCGATGGGGTACTGAGACCTTCTTTGAAACTAGTTGCTCCTTTGAAGAATAATATTTTTGGATAAGTTTTGACCCTTTTGCTTCTCTCTTGGTTATCCCTGGGACAAGCAGCATGGAATGTGTATACCTTTGGGAACCTGACAAGTACTTGAGATCTGGAATGGTCACTGTTGGAAACAGGATACTGGGCTTGATGAACTTCTGGTTTGACCTAGTATGGCATATCTTATGTTCTTTGTTAGAAGGGAGTCATGGCTCTCCAGTGAGAAGTCAGAGGTTGCCATGCAAAATGAATCCAGTGATGAGGCTATTTGCTTACCACAGGTCAAACAACACTTCCTGGAAGATGAGAAAGTTAAGGCAAGGGAAACATTTGGTTTCACTAAGGCCACGTAGGTACAAAAACATGCGCTAACGGAGCGCATATGTGAGTGTGTTACGGATGCTTGGGCAATGTGCGTTGGAGCTGCTCAGGCAGAAAGTGTGCAGGGACCACTTGGGTGCAAGGTGCATAAAGACAGAAAACGTTAGCTTGCGTTTGAAAATGGCAGGAAGCCCTGGTGACTAGCCAGCAATTGCCTGTGGTCCATTCCGCCTTACGTCCCAAAACAGACCAGTTTGGAAGCCCCAACAAGGACAATGACTGGGTCAAGACTGGGTACTTACCCCTCTGGAAGCACTAGGCAGGATAAACTGCCAGCCTCACTGCTACTCTCCAAATGCTCTTTTTCTTTTCTTTCTTTTACAAACAGGTGTGCAGCCACATACCTTTAATCTATCTTCAGTCTTTGGGGGCGAGCAGGGGGGACAGAGGAGGAGGAGGGAGGAGGTTGTGTGAGGTAGATGAATTCCATCCAAATCCTTCCAATATTCTGGCTGCTGAATAGGCCCTTACGGTGCTAAGAGCACGGAGCTAAACCAATTTTCCCTCTTCCTATGGCTACCAAAAAGACCGCATTCTAGTGGGGCCTCCCACGTCGCGCTTAAGTGAGAGAGTCACCCTCCAGGTGGTCGTTCATGAGTGAAATCAATCTTTTCCTCTCAATCAAATCTTCATTTATACAGATTTTATCAGAGCTGAGAAAATCCAACCACCATATGCTGGAGACAGAAAAATACTACTGAGTTGCCCTCTAGTGGTTTACGCTGATAGAAGCATGGGAGTGATATCACTGAAACCTGGCATTTTATTGGTTCTCTGTCTCCACAGATCTGCTGGCAGGGGAGCACAACCATTTGTCTGGACCTGTCTAGCAGGATGATAGGAAAAAAAACATTAAACTCAGTCAAATGCATTCTCAACACTGAAGGCTGGAAGAACTAAAGGAATGCAGGAGGATCCTGCAACTTACCAGTAGAAGGTGTGCTAGCAGCCACAGGCATAGCTGATATCTTAAGTTTTTCACTGTGTTCAGTTTCCAGTTTCTTACACTCAGAGGCACTGTGCTTTGGTAATACATAGTAATATGATGGAACATACTTTGAAGAGAAGCAACCTTGAAAATGAAGGCATTGATTGGTATTTATAACAAACCCTAAAAAATAATGTTTTACAATTTACATGTACAATGAATCCATGTCCCAGACAGCTTACAACATAAGTTGCTAAATAATTACTTGCCAATGTCACAAGTGCCAGTAGCAGAAGCAAGATCTAAGCCCAGGTCTACTGTATCTCAATCCATTATTCTAGGCCACCTATTCTTTCTGGCAAATGTTTTGCCACTTTCAAATACATATAATCAACCCCAGTACATACCTCTTTTCTTCCGGGATGTCTGAATTTCTTCACAGTTTTTTTCAAAGTCTTCATCTAACTCTGCCTTAATAATTGCATATGCACTATCTCTAAGAGTACATGCTCTGTGCCGGATTAAACGATCTGAGAATAAAGACAAATTTACTGGTTGGTAACTATCCATAGGGATGCCAGGAATCAACATAGATTCTACGGCACTAAAATAGCAGTCTTAATTTACAGTACATAAATACAGTATATTCATAAAATTTGTATAAAAAAGGTAACTATGCACTGACAGAACGGAAAAAGTTTTAATGAACAATCATAAAAGTAGTTAATTTGTTACATCTTATTCAACAGTATTTTTTCAGATTACTAAAATAAGTTTTTATTTCTCAACTTTTGTTAAGACAGTAGTAAAGCCAGTTTTACTTTGAGGACCAAATTTTATCAATATTATTTGCTGTCAAACTCCTAAAAGTGTCAATTAAATATTAAATTCAACATCAAGCAGCAATCAATACCAAATGATATGTTTATGTGGAAAGGGTAAACATCAACAAGAACTTTTTGAACAATCCTTATAAAGTTATATTAGCTACTTATGTAGCCCAACTTTACAATTTCAAATGGCATCATAAACATCTCACCTGCAGGATCTCTGTCTGGGTTGTATTCTAAAGCGTTACTGCAGATCAAATCAATATCTTTCAGGTAATCTTTTACTGTCTGATACTTGTGCAGATCAATTTTACTGATAACAGTAGAGAGGTCCATTGGCTGTGCAATAACTGTGATGTAATCCGGAACCTGGAAGTTCAATGACACTGCATTGCTGTACATCAAACTTAAAAATTATTATCTCAACTTGTAAAAGATATATCATTAATTGAAAAAATTCAGAAAGGTAGTTGCACTTTTTTCTTCCAGTTTTAACCAGAAGTATTATGTTAATCCAAACACAGAAAATATTAAAATTATTTATGTATTAGCTCAGTTAATTACTACTTTGATTTATCTGTCCATTCCACTAGCCTCAAAGTGACTTATAATAAAACATTCACAAACAAATAGAATCAAAATTAGTTTCTTAATACTTGGAGACACTGTGCCCAACACATTAATTTTCAGCCCAATATGCTACAGCTACCAAAAAAAGCAAATAGAACGATAGGGAATATCTCAAAAAGGGATGGAGAGCAAAACTAAGAATATATCATTATACCCTTGTATAGAGCCATGGTGTGACAATACCTTGAGTAATGTGTGCAGTTCTGGTTGCCCTATCTCAAAATAGTTATAGCATAACTAAAAGAAAGTTCACAGAAGGGTGACAAAAATGATAAGAGGGATGGCACACCTCTCTTATGAGAGACTAAGCAGGTTAGGGCTCTTCAACTCAGAAAAGAGAGGACAGAGGGGATATAATAAAAGTTCATAAAAACATGGGGAGTGGAATGATTAATAGGGACTGTTTAACCTTTCAAAGCACTAACAAGAGGATACAGCGTAGTTACTCACCTGTAACAGGTGTTCTCCAGGGACAGCAAGAATCAGTCCTCACATATGGGTGACGTCAGCGCCAACGGAGCCTTCGTGCGGAGCAATTTCCCCAGCTTTCAAAGAAAGTCTTTGGGAATGCCTCGCGCATGCACGGTCCCCTTCCCGCCCAAGGGTGCCATCTTGCTCAGTCAGATGACATAGCTAAAAAGACGGCAAAAAGCATAAAAAGCAATAATGGGACTGCAACACCAGGGGAGGAGGGAGGGTCGTGAGGATTGATTCCTGCTGTCCCTGGAGAACACCTGTTGCAGGTGAGTAGCTACGCTTTCTCCAAGAACAATCAGGAAGTCAGTCCTCACAAATGGGACTCCCTAGCTACAGGTTACCGGGAACCTATAGCTGAAAAAAGGCTTCCTCTAGGCGAGCCGTAACAGCAGCGAAAGAACCTTCTCCAAGAATGCATCCCCCACGGTAGCCTCACACCAGAGGGCCGGAGTTGCCTAAATCTCGAATAGATTCCGGAGTACCGCCTGACCGAAAACGCTGTCCCTTCGGGACTCCCTCTCCAGGCAGTAATGGGCTGCAAAGGTCTGGCTTGAAGACCAAGTTGCAGCCCGGCAGATGTCTGCCAATGGAACAGAGCGGTGATTAGCAACTGATGCGGCCTTAGCCCTGACACAGTGGGCCGTAATACGACCCTGCAGCTGAAGGTCAGCTGCCCTGTACGCCCAGGCAATGCAGTCTGCCACCCAGGTGGATAACGTGCGCTTGGAGACCGGTAGACCCAGTTTACTAGGGACATAAGAGACGAAGAGCTGAGAAGCCCTCTGATGTCCCCGCGTACGCTCCAGGTAGAAGGCGAGCGCCCTCTTACAGTCCCGAGTATGCAGAACTGCTTCTGCCTTGTTAGTATGTAGCCTGGGAAAGAAGGTGGGAAGAACCACCTCTTGGTTGAGGTGAAACGAGGAAACCACTTTTGGGAGGAATTTGGGGTGCGTGCAGAGCACTACCCTGTTCTTGTAAAACCGTGTGTACAGCCTATCTGACACTAGAGCCTGCAGCTCACTCACACGCGTAGCCAACGTGAGTGCTACCAGGAAGAGCACCTTCCAGGAGAGGAAGCGCAGATGGCAAGTTGACATCGGCTCGAAAGGAGGGCGAGTAAGTTGCTGCAAGACCACGTTGAGATCCCACTCCGTCGCCGGAGGGTGGATTGGAGGTTTCATCAAGAGCAGGCCCCTGAGAAACCTGGCTACCAAGGGGTGAACCGAGAGAGGCTGACCATCTATCGGTGCATGGTTAGCCGACATGGCACTCAGGTGGACCCTGACTGAGTTAGACTTGAGGCCCAGCTCAGAGAGATGAAGCAGGTACTGTAACACCTTGGGAACCTGAGATGAGAAGGGTTCCACAGTATGTTGGTGACACCACACTTGGAACCTGCGCCATTTACAAGCATAGGATTTTCTGGTGAATGGCCTCCTGGAGGCTAACACTTCTTCCACCCCTTCGGGTAAGAGAAGAGGTGCAAGGCCTACCCTCTCAGCAGCCAGGCAATCAAATCGAGGGATCTGGGATTGGGGTGCACGAGGGAACCCTGCTCCTGGGTGAGGAGGTCAGGCTGCACCCCCAAGGGGAGAGGGGTTTCCACCGCCAGTTGAAGAAGAAGTGGGAACCAAGGCTGTCTGGGCCACCTGGGCGCTACCAGGATCACCCAGGCCTTCTCCCTGCGAATCTTGAAGAGAGTTCGTGCTACCCAGAGGGGCAGGCGGAAAAGCATACAGGAGGCTCACCGATCAAGGGAGAAGAAACGCATCGGCTGCTACCCTGAGGGGGTTTGGCTGTCTGGAGTAAAACCGGGGTAACTGACGATTCTGTGGACTGGCAAAGAGATCCATGGATGGGAGGCCCCAGTGGTTGAAAATCTTATGGGCAACCTCCCTGTTCAGCTGCCATTCGTGGGGTTGAAGAACTCTGCTCAGTCTGTCTGCTAGGCAGTTCTCCTGGCTCGGTAGGTAAACTGCATGGAGAGACATGTGTTGAACTGCATAGGAACAGAGATCCAGAGACTCCTGGCAAAGGATACGTGATCCTGTGCTGCCCAGTATGTTCACATAGAACATAGCCACCTGGCTGTCCGTCTGTACCCAGACTGGTTGGAGAGGACAGGAGCAAAGGCTTTTAGAGCTAAGCGAATGGCCTGGAGTTCCAACAGGTTGATCTGGAGTGTGGCCTCCTGAGGAGTCCACTGACCTTGAGTGCAAGAGCCCTGACAATGGGCTCCCCAGCCCATCAAGGAGGCATCCATGATCAGCACCCTGGTATGCAAGGGAAGCTGGAACGGTACCCCCCCCCCCCCCCCCCGCAGGAGCTTCCCTGATTATGGCCATCACTGCAGGGACTGCACCAGGGTTTTGGATACTGACACTGTCAGACAGGCGTCCTGTGGCCTGTGACCACTGGTCCCGTAGGGCTCACTGAGCTGTCTGCATGTGCATGCGTGCAAAAGGAGTAACATGAGGCCATGTGGCCGAGCAGGCGTAAGACCTTCCGTGAAGATACCTGGGGTATGAGACTCACCATGCACACCTGAGACAGCAGACGGTCTGCCCTGTCCAGTGGCAAGTAGGCCCTGGCCTGCAGGGTGTCTAGCCTTGCCCCTATGAATTCCAAGTTCTGGGTGGGGAGCAAAGAGAACTTTGCATGATTGATGACAAACCCCAGATGCTGAAGCAGACCGATTGTGTGAGCTGTGGCGTGGTGCGCCTCCTGAGCTGACTGGCCCCTTATGAGCCAGTCGTCTAAGTAAGGGAACACAAAGATCCCCTGGTTCCTGAGGAAGGCTGCTACCACAGCTAGGGACTTGGTGAAAACCTTTGGAGCAGAAGCTAGACCAAAGGGAAGCACTTTGTATTGGAAGTGGTTTCCTCTGACCACAAACCAGAGGTACTGTCTGTGGTCTGGATGTATGAGGATGTATGTGTAAGCATCCTTTAGGTCCAAGGAGCCTAGCCAGTCTCCCTGCTGGAGGTAAGGCAGAAGTATCCCAAGAGAAAGCATCTTGAACTTTTCCCTCACCAAGAACTTGTTGAGATTTCACAGGTCCAGGATGGGGCGAAGGCCTCTGTCTTTTCAGTATCAGGAAATACCTGGAGTAAAAGCCTTTCCCCTGCAGGTGGTGGGGCACCGGTTCCACCGCCTGATCCTTGAAAAGACCAGCCAACTCCTGTAAGAAAAGGTTCCTGTGCAAGATGGGTCCGAGATGCTCTCCTGGGAAATAGGAGGTAGGTACTTGGCTGAAATGGAGAAGATAGCCGTCTTGGACTATCCTTAAAACCCAAGTATCGGATGTAATGGCTGGCCACCTGTGGGCATACAGGAACAGCTGACCTCCTGTGCAGGGCCAAACCACTGGTGGGAGAGGAGCTATGCAGTGGGAGTCAAAAACTCCCTCCCTGCTGGGCAGGAGCCGGAGCTGGAGGCTTGGGGGTTTGAGGCTTACAAAGGCCATTCCCCATCCCCTGGCCTGCTGCCCCTGTTGGGGAGCTGGGGAGGCCTGGTAAGTGGGGTAGTTTCTGTAAGCCTGTCCCTTCCTCGGGTAGAAGGGCTTTTCCCCCGAGGCCTTCTTTCTGTGAGAAGGAGCAGATGTCTTCTTCGACAGCCTTGTCCGGGTCAAGTACTCGGACTCTAGTTCAGCAGCCTTTTCAGTCATGAGTATGCCTTAGAGGTTATTGCCTCGGCAGGTGACATCAACCAACTTGTCCTGTACCCATGGCTCGAGGTCAGATGACATGAGCCAAGCCTGGCGCCTTGCACCGATGCCGGCTGCGCGAGACAAACTTCGAGCACTCTCTGATCCCGGTGGACAGGGCCTTGAAGCACTGCAAGGGTTCCTCGGAGAGGCCAGCAGAGAACCAGGCAATCTCCTTTGCCAGGTCTCTTAAGAACATGCCCATGTACAGCTAGTATGTATGGACACAGCATGACAGCATCAAGCCCTGGAAGCACTTTCTGCAGAAGGCGTACAGGTTCCGGGCCTCCCGGCAGGGAGGCACCAAGGAGTGTTTCTTTTGGCTCCTGAGCCTTTGCATTGCCGATTCCACAACCATGGAGTTGTGTGGCAGCTGCGCCTTTTGGAACCTGGGGCTCTTACGGACTCGATAAATGGAATTGACACGTTTGCTGAGGACCAGCTCCGAGGCCGGGGACTCCCACATGTGGAGCATCAACCGTTCCAGCATCGGAGGCACCGGTACAGTAAGGGCCTCCTTCGGAGGAGAGTCATACTGGAGGGAGTCGAGCTCCTTAGCTCGAGGCTCCTCCTCGCCATCTGCAGGGAAAGCCAAAGCTTTGGCCATACCCCTAACAAAGTCAGAGAACCTGGTGTCCTCCGGGGGCGACCGTCTCCGAGGTTCCGAACCCGGGGAATCCAATGGGATGTACCGGGTCCGGTGAGTATCTGGCGAGTCTTCCTCCTCCGTTTCCCAAGCCGAACACTCCAAGGAGGACTCGATTGGCTCTGGCCTCGAGGGCTTCGAGTGCGTCTGTCCCGATGCCGATGGCCCTGGCGACGATGATGTCGGTCCCAAACAGAAGGTCGAGGGAGACCTTGGCCGAGGATTGACTCGAGTCCACATTGACTCGAGGATCAGTTCTGCCTCTGGGGTTGACTTAGATGTCGAGATCCCGGTGGTCGGGGCGGATGCGCGGGTGAGGCGGCTATCAGCGCCTGCTGCTGGTCCATGAAAGCAGACACGCTGCTCTCCAAGGCCGTCAACCTGAGACCCAGCTCAGAAGGCTCTACAGCCCCCGGCTCGGTACGAGATATTTTGGCAGGCCTCTCTGACTCGGCGAACCCGGGGCGGCGTTCGACACTCCGCGACCTGGAACCTGAGGGCCCCGGCTGATTGGAGTCTTCCAGAAATGCAGCCCTCACGGGTTTCTTCTTCTTACGGTGCTCCCAGGTGGGAGACCACTGCTCAGAGTCCGAGACGTCGAAGCTTCTGACGAGGTCCTAGCCCGGATGGATCCAGACTCGGAGAAAATAGTCTCGCGCTAGTGCTGCCTGCTCCTCAACGCCTTGGAGGACATCTTGCCACACGGACCGCAGACCACCGGGTCATGGTCGGGTCCGAGGCAGTGGAGGCAGCAGTCATGGGTGTCGGTGAGGGACAAGTTTTTCACACCGATCACACTTTTTAAACCCGCTGGCAGCCATCGGGGGAAAAAGGGCCCCTGCGAGGTCAAAAGACCGGACTGCCAGTTAAAAGAAAAAGAGCGCGAACGCTAGTCACTAAGGACAAAAACAAAAAAGTTAGTCGGACACGATACTGGTGTACCGAGCCGAGGCAGGAAGGGGAATCAGCGACAAACCGGTACCAAAAACGTTAGAAATATTCAAAAAACAATCAACTTTTTCCAAGGAAAATGGTACGACGTCTGCTGGGCTCCGCGGAAAAAAAAAGACGACTGAGCAAGATGGCACCCTTGAGCGGGAAGGGGACCGCGAATGCGCGAGGCATTCCCAAAGGCTTTCTTTGAAAGCTGGGGAAATTGCTCCGCACAAGGGCTCTGTTGGCGCCGACGTCACCCGAATGTGAGGACTGACTTCCTGCTTGTTCCTGGAGAATCCATGAAACTAACCACTAGTAAATTGTATAAAATACTTTCCACATTTTAATTATACGCTGTGTGAATCTGTTACCAGAAAATGAGGTCAAGGCAACTAAACTAGGGTTCAAATCTCATTTCTCCCATTGACACTGTGTGACCTGGGGCAAGTCATTTTACCTTCCATTGCTTCAAGAAGAGCAAAATTGCAAGCCAGATTGGACAAGAAAATAGTTATAAGCACCCAAATATGTAATTTCCCTTTAACTTGGAATTTGGAAAAGGCGAGTAATAAAGAAACCTCTAAAAAAGCAAAGCAGAATTCAAGAGAGATTTAGACAAGCTCCTAGAAGAAAAATCCATAAAAAATTATTGGCTGGTAGACAAAGTCATTGCTTACTCTTGGGGGAACTTCATGCAGCTGCAGAATGAACAATTTGCAAAGAATATCCCTTTCACACAGGATTTTAAGTTTTGGCGCAGAAAATGCATGCACAAACCACCCAACAAAGGAGGGAAACTGCTGTGTCAACCCAAAGGAGCAAGAAGAGCAGCACAGCGACAAACCACACAGGATATGGAGGGAGCACAGAATTTAACCTTTAATTTAAAACAAGAGAAGGATTGAATCTGGGCTGAAAGGAGAAAGAATGAGCTGAAGAGGAAGAGAACATGCGAATGTAGTGTTGTGGAGCATGGGTTGAGATCCAGAGTGAGTGGTGGATCAATGGAGTTGAAACTAACCCCTAACCCCCCAAAAACACTACTTTGCATTTTCCTCTCTCTCTTCTTCCTGCAAGAGAGAACTTTATTTTTTTGAAAATTTCTACCGCTCTATAGCCTTGTTCTACTATCTAGTGGAAAACAGTTTAAATTTTGGTTATAAGCTTTGGAAAATCTAGCTTGTTTATATTCCTTGCCTAGCCTTTCTAAAACATAATTTTGAGTGTGCCCTCAACTCATAAGATCTACTGGTCGGGGATACTGAACTCTAAATATTTACCTTAAAATTTGCACAGGCTTTCTTTAATGCTTGAAACTGCAGTAAAAGTATAGTTTTAAGTTTTCAGAGTCCTTTCTATAGTGGACTAATTCATAAATACAAGTAGGAAAAAAAAGTTTACATTGTTCTGTTGCAAGCCTGCTTCTCCCTAGGCATGTGGTTAATTCACTCAGCAATGGCTACCAGAGCAGGCAGGAAGCAGTTTGATCAAATATTTTCTGGCAAACCTCTGGAACTCATCCTCATTGTTTCAGGAAAAACTGCACAGCTAAGCCTTTCTAACGTCTCTCTATTTTTTTATTTTTTTACTGTTTGGATGGCTTTTGATATAGATTTTCCATTGCCTATTTATTACCTGTTTTGACCTCTCATGATACAATGACTTATTCATTGTGGTGTGTTAGGATAACTCCTTAAAAAAAATACACCCTCCCCCCTACTTTGCATTTAATACAGTTAAATGCAACACCAGGTGCTCTCTGTGAACAGCAAGAATACATCCTCACATATGGGCTGTGTCCCCAACAAAGCCCATGCGGGAATGCTCCCCAGCTTCCATAGGAAGCCTTTGGGAGCTCCATAGTGCATGTTCGCCTGCCTTCCCGCCCGCTGGAGCCATCAATGATCATTCAATCCCTGACACAAGGCCATATGCTTAGAGAACTCAAGAAAGCTATCATCCACCCCATTCTAAAAAATAAATCACTCAACAAAATGTGCCCAACTTCCTACAGACCTACATCTAGCCTACCATTTTGGCCAAAATAATCAAGAAAAATGTCCACATCCAACTCCAAGACAACATTGACCAACATGCACCTCTAGATGACAATCAACATGGATTTAGGCCTTTCGACAGTGTAGAAAGCACACTCACCTGTAACAGGTGATCTCCAGGAAACAGCAGGAATTTAGTCTTCACATATGGGTATCGTCGGTACCGACAAAGCCTGTGCGGGAACGCTCCCCAGCATCCAATAAGAAAGCCTTTCGGAGCATCCCACAGCGCCTGCATGCTGCCTTCCCGCCTTTCCCAACTGCCTCTCTCCAGTTGAGTTTAAAGCTGAGACAAAGAGAGAGAGAGAGAGAGGGAAAGAGAAAGATATACAACTCCTAGGGGAGGTGGATGGGTTGTGAAGACTAAATTCCTGCTGTTCCTGGAGATCACCTGTTACAGGTGAGTAACTATGCTATCTCCAGGAACAAGCAGGAATGTAGTCATCACATATGGGGACTCCCTAGCTTTAGATGCCAGGGAGAGACCACAGAAGCTGTGTGTCCCTGAGAAAGGGCTCCACTTCCCCCCATGGATCTCTGGCATCCAACCAGGGATGGAGGGCAGGAGTTGATTGGGTATGGAACAGGTGTTGAAGAACAGCCTGACCAAACAAGGCATCCCGGCGGGAGTCCTTGTCCAAGCAGTAATGGGCTGTGAAGGTATGAACAGAGGCCCAAGTGGCTGCTCGACAGATGTCATCGATAGACATCGAGTGTAGATGAGCCATTGAAGCTGCCATGGCTCTCACACTGTGAACTGTGACATGGCCCTCCAGAGGAAGATTCTCACTCTGATAGGCAAAGGAAATACACTGAGCAATCCAGCTGGACAGTGTTCTCTTGGAGACTGGAAGTCCCAAATGAGAAGGATCAAAAGCAACAAAGAGTTGAAAGGACTTCCTATGTTGCTGTGTTCTTTGCAAGTAAAAGGATAAAGCTCTTTTTCAGTCCAAAGTATGAAGATTCCTTTTTGCATTAGATGCATGAGGCCTTGGAAAAAACACAGGCAGGTAGACTGCTTGGTTTAAATGAAAAGGCGAGACCACCTTTGGCATAAAGCGTGGATGAGTCCTAAGGACTACCTTGTCATGATGAAACCTTGTATAAGGTGGATCAGCCACTAGTGCTTGCAATTCACTGATGCGACGTGCTGATGTGATTGCAATGAGAAAGATAACTTTCCAAGAAAGGAATTTCAAGGAGGTAGTAGCTAAGGATTTGAAAGGTGGCTTCATGAGCTGGCCAAGAACCAGGTTTAAGTCCCATGCCACCGGTGGTGGCTTAATGGGAGGCTTAGTTAGAAAAAGGCCTCTCATAAATCTTGCTATAAGAGGATGGGAGGAAATAGGTTGTCCATTTAGAGGCTTGAAAGAAGCTGCAATAGAACTCAAATGGACTCTTACTGAGTTAGTTTTAAGTCCTGCATTGGATAAATGAAGGAGATATTCCAGTAATGATTCCAGAGGTATCGCAAGGGGGTTAAGACCCTTCTGTGAACACCATATGGTAAACCTTTTCCACTTGAAAGCATAAGAGCGTCTTGTGGAAGGCTTCCTGGAAGCATAAAGGATATCCTTTACTTGCTGAGGGAAGTTAAGATCATGAAGATCTAGGCCTTCAGCAACCAAGCCCTGAGATGCAGAGACTGGGGATTGGGATGCCATAACATTCTGTTCTCCTGAGACAGGAGATCTGGAGCAGATCCTAACTCCAGGGAGGGAGCTTGAGAGAGATGTAGAAGCAGAGGGTACCACACTTGCCGTGGCCAATGTGGAGCTATGAGAATCATACGGCCTCTGTCTCTCTGAAGCTTGAGAAGGGTTTTGGGAATTAGGGGAATGGGTGGAAAGGCATACAGGAAGTCTTGACCCCAGTGAAGGAGGAAAGCATCCCTGGCCTGAGAGCCCTGAGCTGGAATTCTGGAACAGAACCGGGGAAGTTTGGCATTCAACGGGACTTGCAAAGAGGTCTATGTCCGGGGTTCCCCAAATTTGAAAAATCTTGGCCACCTGGTCTGCATGTAGAGACCATTCGTGTGGAAGCAGAACTTGACTGAGTCTGTCTGCCCAAGAGTTTTGTATGCCTGGAAGATACACTGCCAGGAGATGAATCTGATGCTCTCTGGCGAGGGCCCATAGTCGCAAAGCTTCGTTGCAAAGCGACAGAAAGCCTGTTCCCCCCTGCTTGTTCACGTAGAACATGGCTACTTGATTGTCCGTCTGAATGAGGACTGTTTTGTAGCTGAGCAGGGTGTGGAACACTCGAAGAGCAAGGAAGATTGCTCTGAGCTCTAAGAGATTGATATGTAGATGAGTCTCCTGTGGAGTCCAAGTGCCTTGGGTGGAGAGGTCTTGCAGATGAGCTCCCCAACCCATTGGTGAAGCATCTGTTGTGAGAGTTGCCTGGGGTAAAGGTTGTTGAAATGGGGACCCCAGCAACAGGTTTAGAGTGGACTGCCACCATTGGAGAGACAAAATAAGGCGATCTGTGTTTACTATTTTGTCTGACAGGCACCCTGATGCCTGGGTCCATTGAGTGGATAAAGTCCACTGGGCTGCTCTCATATGGAGGCGAGCATAAGGAACCACATGCACTGTAGATATCATGTGGCCTAGTAGTTGTAACATTTCTCAGGCAGTGAGATGAGGCTTTAGCACTGCTTGAGAAGCTAACTGCACCATGCGAAGGCAACGGGTCTGGGGAAGATAGGCCCTTGCTTTTCTGGTATCTAGAAAAGCTCCTATGAACTCTAGAGACTGAGTGGGAGTTAGACTGGATTTTGGGATGTTTATGACCAGACCCAAATACTGAAGGATACGCATTGTGCAAGATAGGGAAGTCCTGGCCTCTGACGGGGCTCGAATGAGCCAGTCGTCTAAGTAGGGGAAGACGAATATCCCTAGAGTGCGAAGAAATGCTGATACCACAGCCATGCATTTTGTGAACACTCTTGGTGCTGAGGCGAGGCCAAAAGGAAATGTGATAGGCGATGGCCTACTTCATCTTGTAAATGTCAGAATGTGGCAGAGGCCTGTCTCTGCCTGTCAGCTCTGCGAGAGTCCTCCCCCCTCCTCCTCAGAGTATTATAACTGACTCTGGAATATTACAGAAATTATCAGTTGCTGTTAGAAACACTTCTCAGCTTTGCTTTGCCTTGAAGAATGTCTTCTGATAAGAACGTAAAACTCTTCCACTGTTTTGTTATGTTTTCAGCACAGATGTCTGTCCCAGTATTATTGCTTACACACTGAATCCTTGCTAATACACTGACCTTGTAGAGAGAAGCAGATTGAAATTCAGCAGAATATGTTATGTCTAAAAGTTTTGAGCCATGGCAAGAGAGATGTGCACGGGGGGGAACAAGGGGGTAAGCCCAGTCACAGATGGCTATTGGATGAAAGTAGCTGGGCCACCAAGACCAATGAGGAGTCTTGCCTGTATTAGACTGGAGAAGAAAGGTATATAAACGGTCATTTTTCTGAGCTCTGTGCTCAGCCATTTTGTATGTATCATTGTCTGAGTCTGTGCACATTAAACTGGCTTGAATTCTAGTCAATAGACTCCGGGTTTTATTGGTTGCGGACACTTCGCTATTACATATTCTTGGTGCATTGGCCGGGAAGCCGTAATACGCAAATGGTCCGCAAGTGATACTACCACGTATTACCGCCTCCAGGTTTGGTCCGGCTGGGACCACAGCCGACCGACGTGGAGAGGATCCCAGGCGCCGACCGGTCCCTTGCATTGGAGGGTTCCGCCCTGCCTCGGCGGCCTGCTGGGTCCAGCTGGCCAACACCTCGAACCCAGGGGAGTCCAGGATTCAACCCAAGGTGGAACTGGTTGCGCAGCGCATTAGCTACCAGATCCGGTGAGTATTGATTTTTCTGGTTCTTAGTCAGATAGCTTTGGGAAAGTCTCGAGACAAATTTGGTACAGTAACAGGTAAAGGAAGCCTGATCAACTTCCAGGGCGGCATTAGTACCCCTGCATGAGTATGCGCGGGGCGAAGCTGCTGACCCTTTTGGTTTGGTAATTTTGGTTTAGTCAGTTAGCCCGGGAGTTTTGGAATTTGGGAAATGCTAGCATGTTTGGTTGTGTGAAGTGTGCTTGAGAGGCCTTGCAATACAGGCCAAGCGAGAGCGGACTCCTAAGTAGCGCAGTTTCTGGCAGGGTGACCTCGTCCAGGTCGCGAACAGGAGGAAGCGTTTGTTGTTTGTCCCCCTCATTGTTTTGTGGGCTACGCGGAGCCCTTACCCGTAGCCATCCTACCTACCCTTTCTGTTTGCTGTCTTGTACGTTATAATGGGAGGGGCGGAGTCCGTACAAACTCCGCTGAACTGTATGATCACGAATTTTAAGAAAGGTTTTAGTGGTGATTATGGGATAAAAATGACAGCGACCCGCTTAGAAATATTGTGTAGTAGGGTGTGGCTGGCGTTGAACGCCGGGTGGCCACCAGAAGGTGCTTTTGATATCCAAATTGTGTCCCGTGTGCACAAGGTAGTGCGCAGCTATAGTCCCGAACAGTTTCCCTATATAGATTCCTGGTTAGGTATATGTGAGAAGCAGCCCTCTTGGATGAAGCATTGCTGTGAGGGACACAGTAAAACTATGTTAGCAACTGCCACGAGAGTCCCTGCCAAGAAAGAGAAACCCCCTATTTATGTAGCCCAAGAGTCTCCAGAGATCCCAAAGTATCCACCCGCCTTCCTGTATACTCCAGTCCCGTCAGCGCCACCCCAAGTACCCCCATTAGTACCCCGAGTAGAGCCTGAGGTAGCGAGCGTACCTCCAGCCGAGGTGCCTCCACCGGAGCAAGTGAGCATACCTCCAGCCGAGGTGCCTCCACCCGAGCAACCACCTCCAAAACTTGAAGAGCAGACCCCTCCCCGCAGAAGTCGGAACCCTAGTCCTGAGCAGCGCTCTGATGAGGAACAGTCATTCCCCGAAGAATCCGCTAGTGGAGGGTCAGATGCCAGTCCAGTGCCATCCACTAGTTCAGACACCGGTTGTAGAGCCACCCCCAGGTCCGCTAATCTGCGTTACGTCCTTAGAAGCAGAAAAGCGGGCCTGAAAGAAGTTCGCCAACTGCCACTGCGGCAGGTCCCAGGATTACCCATTCAAAATGGAAGGAGGAGTGGCCTAGTGGTTGGGGCAAGGTACTATAGACCGGAAGGTCGGTGGTTCAAATCCCACTAGAGGACAGCAACCTTGGGCCGGAAGGACTGGGGTTTCTAGTCCCACAGGTGCTCCTTGTGGTCTTGGGCAAGCCACTTAACCCTCCATTGCCCATGTTCCCTGTAAGTATTAGTGTATGTGTCTCATATCCCCTCGTGTTAAATGTATCCCCCAACCGCTTTGACCCGGTGAAAAGCGGGATATAAATGCAGATAAATAAATAAAATAAATAAACAAAATGAAGAGGGACAGGTTGTGCCCGGACCTACCAGTCTAGTCTATGTGCCTTTCTCCACAACAGATTTATTGAATTGGAAAATGCATTATGCCTCCTATACTGATAAGCCCCAAGATTTGACAGAGTTAATGACTAGTATTATGCAAACTCATCAGCCCACCTGGTCTGACTGTCGCCAGCTCTTGGCTACCCTCTTTACTACTGAAGAGCGGGCACGGATAGTGCGAGCAGCCATTAAATGGTTGGAAGAGAACCCTGAAGTTGGGAGAAACCTAAATCTAGATCCCCGACAGACAGCAGCCGCAGATTTCCCCAATGAAGATCCCGGATGGGACCCGAATAGTGATGTAGGAGAAAAAGCCCTCACCTGGTTTCACCAGGCTCTGCTGCAGGGCCTAAAGAAGGGAGGCCAGAAAGCTATGAATATTGGAAAAGTAGCGGACGTTCTTCAGCGCCCAGATGAGAGTCCAGCTGCTTTCTATGAACGATTAACTGAAGCCTATAGACTTTACACCCCCTATGATCCAGCAGCCCAGGAGAATTTACACCTCCCAACCCATAAAAGTGCTTCAAGGGTCAGCCCTTTCATCATTTCTGTTTAACATATACATCCAACCAATATGCGACATTCTGAAAGCAAACAGCATTCAGTACACAATCTACGCAGACGATATTTTGATATATGCATCTATCTCTATGGATAACCCAGACTATTCTAAAATAACAGTCTGCTTAACACATATGACAAGATGGTGTAAAGACAACAACTTTTCAATCAACTACAACAAAACGGAGGCACTAATAATCACTCGCAACCAGGACTTCATACACCCTCCGGACATCAGAGTAGCAGATAAAACCATACCAATGAAAGCGGAAGTAAAATACCTTGGAGTAACACTGGACAGTGAACTGAATCTCAAGGCACACATACAAAACAGTCAAGAATGCATATCACAGGATGAGAATTATCAGAAGACTTAAAGCTCTCCTCGCCACAGAACACTTCCGTACTGTATGTCAAGCGCTTATCACTCCACTACTGGATTTCTGCAACCCCATCCTTCTTGGGCTAGCAAAGCAAACAATCAAACCTCTTCAACTAGCTCAAAATACTGCAGCCCGCATTATTTCTGGCTCAACAAGACATGACCATATTACTCCAGTTTTGAAAGATCTACACTGGCTCCCAATCCGCTCGCGCATTAAATATAAAACGATAATAAATATATTCAAAATTAAACACCACATTTCAGCCAACAGTCTGCACACCCTCATTCATCCAGACATCAGCACTCACCCAAGAAGAAGGGGAACTTCTAACAGAGTCAGCACCTCGAGCGACTTCAGAAAAACACGAAAAGACACCACAGACAGAGCACTCTCTATGGCTGCTCCAATAATTTGGAACTCCCTCCCAGACGAACTGAGATCGACAATGGACCTCAAAGATTTCCGTAAACAGCTGAAAACAATGTTGTTTATCGAAGAATATGGTCCTATCTTATAATCAACAAGAACCACGTACTTACCCCTTCCAACACTGCTATTATTTGTACAATGACTCACGATATATCTTAAGCCCTAATTGTGTGTATATATATATATATATCATGCTGTACCATAGCGCTCATTGTACATAGTTCACCCTAATTTAACACACTATCCACTCACACGCAAATCATAAAACCTCTTTCACTGCTTGGATTACACCCCCACTTATTTTGATTCTATTGTTATGACACCGCCTTGATTGTATGATAAAGCGGTATAGAAATACTGTTAAATAAATAAATAAATAAACAACGAAAACTGCAGAAATTAGAAGGATTTGCGGGCATGAACGCAACACAGCTAATGGAAGTCGCACAAAAGGTATATGTGAATCGTGATCAAGAAAGCAAACGGGAAAGTGAAAGAAGGATGAGGAAGAAAGTGGATTTGCTCGCTGCAGCACTAGTGGAAGGACGCGGAGGAGGATATCCTAACCGAAGAGCCAGAGGACGGGGAAGGGGCCGAGGGAGCTCTCGGCCCTCCTTAGGTGCAAATCAGTGCGCTTATTGTAAAGAGGAAGGACATTGGAAGGACACATGCCCGAACACCCCTGGAGGGGACGCGGAAGCGCCAGGAGAGCGGGGGGGGGGGGGGGGCGATTCCAGCAGCAAGGGGGGATGCAGCGCGCACAGTTTCAACAGTTCCAGCAAAATGAGACTGCCATGCAGGGAGTGGCAGTCACCGAAGCAGATTTCATGGATGATGAGGAATAGGCCAGACCGGGCTCCAAATTCTTCTTAGGTCTCCAGGAGCCTATGGTCAATGTAAAAATTGGAGACCAGCATATGGACTTTATGGTAGACACAGGGGCTGAGCATTCAGTAGTAGCCAAGCCTGTGGCCCCTGTGTCCTCTCGATCAAAGTTACAATCGTGGGAGCTACAGGAACAAGAACCACGAGACCTTTCCTGCAGAACCGCGCCTGTGAACTAGGGGGGCAGCAAATAACACACCAGTTCCTGTACATGCCTGAATGCCCAGTTCCCCTTTTGGGCCGAGACATGCTTGCAAAGCTTCAAGCGCAGATATCCTTTGTTGAAGGGGGAAAAATGGAAATGACTATAAACTCAAAAGCCGCTGGCTTGATGGTGTTAACTGTCCCCCGAGAAGAAGAATGGCGGTTCTATTCACCTACAGCCAAAGCAGCAAGTTCCTGTGTACTTACCAGCATTACAGCCCCACCTGGAGTATGGGCAGAGAATAATCCACCTGGCCTAGCAAAGAATATAGCTCCTGTACTTGTTACCCTTAAGCCCGGAGCAGAACCAGTGCATGTGCGTCAGTATCCCCTCCCACGACCAGCAATTGAAGGTATTCATCGCCACCTGAAGAAATTACTGCAGTATGGACTTCTTAGAGAATGCCAATCACCCTGGAACACCCCCCTTCTCCCAATCAAGAAGCCTGGGACAGGTGACTACCGCCCAGTGCAGGATCTACGTCGAGTAAACAGTGCAGTTGAAACTATACATCCAGTAGTACCAAATCCTTACACCCTCCTGGGACTGATTCCAGCAGAAGCCACTCATTTCACTGTTTTGGACTTGAAAGATGCTTTTTTCTGTATACGCCTGGCAGAGGCCAGTCAGCTTTTGTTTGCATTTGAATGGGAAAACCCTACCACAGAAAGACGAGGACAACTCACTTGGACTCGATTACCACAAGGATTCAAGAACTCGCCCACTATCTTCAGTGCAGCCCTCAGTCAAGATTTGTCAAGTTACTCTGTAACTCTGGGAAAAAGAATTCTACTCCAATACGTAGATGATTTGCTCATAGCCACCAACAACGAAACTGATTGTGTGCAAGCTACAAGTGATCTATTGCACCTTTTGAATAAAGCTGGATACAAGGTCTCAAGAGCCAAGGCGCAGCTGTGTCAGACAGAAGTGAAATACTTAGGGTTCCACCTCTCCAAAGGAACCCGGAAATTAGGACTTGAGCGAAAGGAAGCAGTATGCCGCATCCCAACCCCCACAACCAGAAAACAGGTGCGAGCTTTCTTGGGAGCGGCAGGCTATTGCCGAATATGGATACCAAATTTTGCGCTCATGGCAAAACCCTTGTACCAAGCCACCCAGGGAGTTGAACGATCCCCCCTGGAATGGGGCCCAGAACAAGATAAAGCATTCAAATCATTGAAAACAGCATTGATGTCATCCCCAGCCTTGGGCTTACCAGATGTGCAGAAACACTTTCGTTTATATGTCCATGAGTCAAGCGGAAACGCATTGGGAGTCTTGACCCAGCCTCTTGGGTCCTGGCAGCGACCTGTGGCCTACCTGTCAAAACAATTGGATCCTGTTGCCAAAGGTTGGCCACCTTGCCTGAGAGCTGTAGCAGCCACAGCCCTCTTAGTGAGCGAAGCTGACAAGCTCACCTTAGGACAAAATCTTCGAGTCACTGTACCACACTCTGTCCTAACCCTGATGGAACACAAAGGAAACCATTGGCTCACTAATGCCCGAATGTTGAAGTATCAAAGTATGCTATGTGAGAATCCGCGATTGCAATTGAGTGTCAGCCAAACTCTGAACCCAGCTACCCTACTGCCAACCGGTCCAGGCCCTCCTGACCATGATTGCTTGGAAGTAATGGACACTGTATATTCAAGTCGCCCAGACTTAACTGATGTTCCCCTGAGCCATCCAGACAAAACATTCTTCGTGAATGGGAGTAGCCTCATAATTGAAGGACAGCGATGTGCTGGTTATGCAATGGTGACTCTGGACATGGTAGTAGAATCGTCAGCCCTAGCCCCAGGAACCTCAGCACAGAAGGCTGAATTGATAGCTCTTACACGTGCACTCAGAATCGGAGCAGCAATTAGCCTGAATGTATATATAGACTTTAAATATGCTTTTACAACACTACATGCCCATGGGGCCCTGTACAAAGAACGTGGATTGATCACCTCAGGAGGCAAGTCTGTCAAGTATGGCCCAGAAATATTGACTTTGTTGGAAGCAGTATGGGCCCCCAAACACGTTGTTGTAATGCATTGCCGAGGCCATCAAACTGGAGATGGAGAAGTGTCCCGAGGAAACAGATTTGCTGATGCCTCAGCCCGAGAAGCAGCTATTGCAGGACAAATTATTACCCCAAATGTCACAATACAAGCAGCCATATTTCCAGTACCTCTTAGTGCGTGGACACCCAGATATACCAAAATGGAGATGGACCATTACTGTCAAAAGGAGGGTGGGCAATTATCAGAAACTGGATGGATAGTGTTGCCACCGCCTGAAGGAAGCTCCACCCCTGGTATGACCGTGATTCCTGAAGCCCTAGGCCCTGCCTTTGTTCAAGCCTTTCATCAAGCCACACACTATGGAAAATCAAAGATGGCAGATGCTCTGAAGCCATATTTCTATATCTCCTTGCTAGGACCTTTGACCACCTCAGTAGCCCGACGATGTGTGACTTGTGCCAAGAACAATGCCCGGCAAGGTCCTGTACCACCCCCAAGAGTTCAGTCAGTAGGAGTTACCCCCATGGGAAATATCCAAATAGACTTTGCAGAAATGCCACGAGCAAATGGATATCGTTACTTGCTAGTCCTAGTTTGTACTTTTTCTAGATGGGTGGAAGCTTTTCCCACCAGAATTGAGAAGGCCAGAGAAGTCACTAAGGCCTTGCTCCATGAGATCATTCCCCGATTTGGAATACCATTGACTATGGGGTCTGACAATGGGCCCTCTTTTATATCACAAGTAACCCAGCAGCTAGCCCATGCCCTGCAAATACAATGGAATTACACACAGCCTATAGGCCCCAGAGTTCAGGGAAAGTAGAGAGAATGAATCGTACCCTGAAGTCTCGGATATCCAAACTTTGTCAGGAAGCCCACCTGAAGTGGCCCCAAGCTCTCCCCATTGCCCTTCTCCGAATACGTTCAGCCCCCACCACGCCATTAGGAGTATCCCCATTTGAGATTTTGTATGGGAGGCCCCTGCCAATAATACAGGGGATAAGAGGGGATATGAATCAAATTGGATCAGAAATCACTAGGCAAGAATTGTTGGCTCTAAGTTCTGTTTTGCAGAGCCTTCATACCTGGGTGCAGGACCAGTTGCCTATCAATCTAACAGAGCCATTGCATCCTTTCAAGCCTGGAGCCTCGGTGTGGGTAAAAGAGTGGAAGAAGACACCGTTGGCGCCTCATTGGAAGGGACCATACATCGTTTTGCTATCCACCCCAACAGCAGTTAAAGTGGCCGAGATCGACTCCTGGATTAATCACAGTCGAGTGAAACCAGCAACAGTTCCTGAGAGTCGTCTCTGGACTTCGATCGCCAATCCTGCAGCACCATTGCGACTCACGCTACGAAGAAAAGATCCGTCATCGTAAAGGCTTTGCCAGCCTGTTCCTGAAAGAGACATCCTTCAGTTTTGTATTACCCTATCTATCTACCTCAAAGAGTGGTTACTCACCTGTAACAGGTGTTCTCCAGGAGCAGCAGGAATCAGTCCTCACTTATGGGTGACGTCGGCGCTGACGGAGCCCTCGCGGAGCAATTTCCCCAGCTTTCGAAGAAAGCCTTTGGGATTGCAGCGCGCATGCACGGTCCTCTTCCCGCCCAAGGATGCCATCTTGCTCAGTCGAATGACATAGCGGAAGACAGCAACCATAAGAATGACTGCAACTCCAGGGGAGGAGGGAGGGTAGTGAGGACCGATTCCTGCTGCTCCTGGAGAACACCTGGTTACAGGTGAGTAACCACTCTTTCTCCAGGACCAAGCAGGAAGTCAGTCCTCACTTATGGGACTCCCTAGCTTAAGGCTACCGGAGACCTCAAGCTGGAAAAAGAGAGCTCCCTCCAGCTCAACCGCACAGAAAGAAGGAATCTTCTCTGAATACGAATCCGGCCGGTAGCCAACATCAGGGCCGGCGGGTAGGAGTTGCCTAAACCTCAAAGAGATTGTGGAGGACTGCCTGTCCGAAAGCACTATCCCTACGGGACTCCCTCTCCAGGCAGTAATGAGCCGCAAAAGTCTGGCTAGAAGACCAAGTAGCGGCCCGGCAGATGTCTGCCAACGGAACAGAGCGGAGGTGTGCGAGACGCCGCCTTCACCCTGACACGGTGCGCCGTGACTCGACTCTCCAAAGAGAGGCCGGCTGCCCCATACGCCCAGGCGATGCAGTCAGCTACCCAGATGGACAGAGTACGCTTCGATACAGATAACCCCAACCGATTGGGGTCAAAGGAAACGAAAAGCTGGGCAGCTTTCCTATGCTCACGCGTACGGTCAAGGTAGAAGGACAAGGCTCTTCGACAGTCCAGGGTATGCAGAACAGTCTCAGCTCTGCTGGTATGTGGCCTAGGAAAGAAGGTCGGAAGAACCACCTCTTGATTGATGTGGAAAGAGGAAACCACCTTAGGAAGAAACTTAGGGTGAGTCCGTAAGACAACCCTATTCCTGTAGAACCTAGTGTAAGGGGGCTCCGACACTAGGGCCTGTAGTTCATTAATGCGCCTAGCGGAGGTGAGGGCTACCAAGAAGAGAGCTTTCCATGAGAGGAAGCGGAGGGGGCAGGTAGCCATGGGTTCGAAAGGCGGGCAAGTAAGCCTTTGTAAAACCACATTGAGGTCCCAGTCAGGAGCCGGAGGGCGCAACGGGGGCTTAAGCAGAAGCAGGCCCCTGAGGAAATGTGCCACCAAGGGATGCGAGGAAAGGGGCTGGCCCTCCACCGGCGAATGATGTGCAGAGAGAGCACTTAGGTGGACTCTGACAGAGTTGGACTTGAGGTCTTGATCGGAGAGGTGCAGCAAGTATTGCAGTACCACCGACACTAGGCAGGCGAATGGGTCCTCAGAACGCTGAGAACACCAGACGGAGAAGCGACGCCATTTGAGTGCGTAAGACTTCCGGGTAGAAGGTCGCCGAGACGCCAGGACGACAGCTTCCACCTCCGGGGGGAGCGAGAGTGGGGCCAGGACTACCCTCTCAGCAGCCAGGCCATCAGGTGAAGGGCCCGGAGGTTGGGGTGCAGAAGAGTACCCTGATCTTGGGTCAGAAGATCGGGCTGAAACCCCAGAGGGAAAGGGGTGTCCACCGCTAACTGCAGGAGCAGAGGAAACCAGGGTTGCCTCGGCCATCGGGGCGCTATCAGGATCACGTAGGCCCCGTCCCGGGCAACCTTGAAGAGCGTCCGGGACACCAGCGGCGTGAGAGGAAAGGCATACAGTAGGCCTGTGGACCACGAAATGAGGAAAGCATCCGGGGCCACTCTGAGGGGATGCGGATGCCGAGAGCAGAACCGGGGGAGCTGCCGGTTCAGGGGACTGGCAAAGAGGTCCACGGTGGGGAAGCCCCACCGGCGGAAGATTTGCTGGGCAACGCCGGGGTTCAACCTCCACTCGTGGGGCTGCAAGACCCGGCTCAGCCTGTCGGCCAGGCAATTCTCCTGTCCTGGCAGGTAAACAGCCTTGAGGAGGATGTTGTGGTCGACTGCCCAGGAGCACAGTCGCCGGGCCTCCTGACAGAGCAGGAGGGAGCCCGTGCCCCCCTGTTTGTTCACGTAGAACATGGCCACCTGATTGTCCGTCTGCACCAGTACGGACTGGCGAGAGATGAGGTGAGAGAAGGTCCGCAGAGCTAGGCGGATCGCCCGCAGCTCCAGGAAGTTGATTTGCTGAGCCGCCTCCCAAGGAGTCCAAAGGACTTGAGTGAGCGCTCCCTGGCAATGCGCTCCCCATCCCAAGAGAGAGGCATCGGTCGTCAGCACCTGGGAAGGTGCGGGAGACTGAAAGGGCATACCCCGTACCAGGTTGGGCAGGTGGAGCCACCACTGCAGAGAGGAGACCAGGCGGTCGGAGATCTGTAGAAGGTCCGCCAGACCTCCTGTGGCCTGATGCCATTGAGTGCAGAGACAGCACTGGACAGGCCTCATATGCAGTCGGGCGTTTGGCGTGACATGGACCGTGGAGGCCATATGACCGAGCAGCTGCAGGAACCTCCGGGCCGGAACCGGAGACGCACTGTGGAACCTGCCGGCCAAAGCCATGAGCCTGTCGGCCCGCTCTCGAGGCAAGAAGGCACGAGCTCGCAGAGTGTCGAGCCGAGCTCCTATGAACTCGAGATCCTGAGAGGGGCGCAACGTGGACTTCCCGACGTTTATGACGAAGCCCTAGTGCTGAAGCAGAGCCACCGTACGCTGCGTGGCCTGAGCGACCTCTGGGGCCGACTGCGCCCGGACGAGCCAGTCATCTAGGTAAGGAAAAACGAATAGGCCCTGAAGCCTCAGGAAGGCCGCGACCACCGCCAGGCATTTTGTGAACACCCTGGGGGCGGAGCACAAGCCGAAGGGCAGCACGCGGTACTGATAGTGTTTCCCGGCCACTACAAATCTGAGATATTGTCGGTGGTCCGGATGAATCAGGATGTGAGTATAGGCATCCTTTAGATCCAAGGAGCATAGCCAATCTCCCTGCTGGAGGTAGGGCAGCAAGATTCCAAGGGTAAGCATCCTGAACTTTTCCCGCTGCAGGAACATGTTGAGGTTGCGCAAGTCCAGAATGGGTCTGAGGCCTCCCGTCCTCTTTGGGACCAGGAAGTATCTGGAGTAGAACCCCTGACCCCACTGAGGTTGGGGCACTGGTTCCACAGCCTGCTCCTCCAGTAGACCCTGCAGCTCCTGAAGGAGTAAGTCGCTGTGCAGAGGGGGCCTCGGAGGCTCCCACGGGAAGCAGGGGGGAGGCACCTGGTGAAAATGCAAGAGGTAGCCCCTTTGAACCACCTGCAGCACCCAGGAATCGGATGTTATGGCTGACCACCTGTGAGCAAAGTGGATCAGCCTGCCCCCCGTGGTGAGCGACGGGCGCGGAGGGGGAGAGGCTATGCTGGCATAGTCAAAAAACCCCACCCTGCGTGGCAGGGGGCTGTGTAGCGAGCTTGGGGGCCTGCGGTCTACGGGGGCCATTCCCCTGACCCTTAGTCTGTGGGCCCTGAGTGGAAGCCGCCGGTACTTGGTATTGAAGGTGGGATTGCTTATAGGCAAGCACCTTCCTCGGGTAAAAAGGCTTCTTCCCAGGACCCTTCCTCTTCTGCGGGGGAGCGGAGGTCTTTCGGGACAGTCGAGTCCGAGTGAGAGTCTCGGACTCGAGTTCCGCAGCCTTATCGGACATGGGCTTGCCGAAAAGGTTGTCACCTCGGCAGGGGACATCGACTAGCTTGTCCTGTACCCATGGCTCGAGGTCGGATGACTGGAGCCAGGCCTGTCGGCGGGCACCGATGCCGGCTCCGGCTACTCGGGCCGACGCCTCAAAGCCGTCGTAGGCCGTCCGAGAAAGGAACTTCGAGCACTCTCGAATACTATCGGACAAGGCCAGGAACCTCTGCAAAGGTTCGTCAGAGAGACCAGCCGAGAACCCGGCGAGCTCTTTCGCCAGGTCTCGGAGGAACATGCCCATATACAGCTGGTATGTCTGGACTCTGCAGGCAAGCATGGAACCCTGGAAGCACTTCCTACCGAGGGCATCCAGGTTACGGGCCTCCTTACCCGGGGGCACCGAGGAGTGCATCTTTTGACTCTTAAGCCGACCATGGAGTGGTGTGGCAGTTGCGCCTTCTGGAACCCGGGGCTCTTGCAGACTCGATAAATCGAATCGATCCGCTTGCTTAACAACGGCGTCGAGGCCGGGCTTTCCCACATGCGGAAGAGCAGCCGCTCCAGCATCGGAGGGACCGGCACAGTAAAGGCCTCCTTCGGGGGAGAGTCGTACTGAAGTGCCTCGAGCTCTTCTGCGCGAGGCTCCTCCTCGGGATCCGCGGGGAAAGCCAAAGCCCTGACCATATCCCGCACAAAATCAGAGAAGCGCGTATCCTCCGGAGGGGATCGCCTTCGAGGCTCCGACTCGGGTGAGTCGGAGGGGACGCACCGGGTCTGAAAAGAGCCGGACTCGTCCCCTTCCGTGTCCCAGTCCGACGCCTCCGTGGAGGAATCTAGGGGCTCCGTGCGGGCGAGGGTTCGTCCCGACGCTGACGCCAGCGTCGACGACCTCGGTCCCAAACGGGAGGCCGAGGGAGACCTCGACCGAGGATCGACTCGAGCATGCATCGACTCGAGGATCGACTCGGCCGCCAGGGTCGACTTGGGCGTCGACGTCCCGGTGGTCTGGGCAGATGCACTGGCGATGCCGGTCATCCAAACCCGCTGCTGGTCCAAGAAGGCAGAGATACTGCGCTCCAAGGATGTCAATCTGAGGTCAAGCCCAGAAGACCCGGCAGCCACCGACTCGGGCCCCGACGGCGTCGGGCCCGACGACAGTTCCGTAGGGGAGTCCAACAGGACAATAGTACTCACGTGCGGCTCCACCTCGAGTCGAGGAAGTTTAGAAGGTCTCTCCGCCTCCGAGGACTCGGGGCGGCTGGTGGGGCTATGCGACCCGGCCCGCGAGGGACCAGGTGCGTCCTCCGACGCCGCCCGCGCGAGTTTCCTCTGCCGACAATGCTCCCGGCCAGGGGACCCCCGCTCAGAGGAACTCCGACGGAGCTTGTGGCCGGAGTCACGAGACATCGAAGCCTCCGACGAGGTCCGGGCCGGACTCGGGGTCAGAGAAGATTCGGTCCTTTTGCGATTGCCGACTCCTCAGCGACTTGGAGGACATCTTGCCACACGGACCACAGCTCCCAGAGTCATGGTTGGGTCCGAGGCAACGGAGGCAGAAATTATGCGTGTCTGTAAGAGACATTAATTTAGAACAATGAACACATTTTTTGAACCCGCTGGCAGCCATCGGGAGAAAAAGGGCCCCCGCGAGGTCGAAAGACCGAGCCGCCAGGGGTGGAAAATAAGTAGCGGGAACGCCAGTTAAAAATTGAAAACAAAAGAAAAAGAAATGTGAACGGACTCGATAAGGAAAAATCGAGGCCGGGCAGGAAAAGGACATGCGAACCGAGAAAACAACAAAGAATTAATCAACTTTTTCAGCGGTGGTAACAAACTACGTCTGCAGGGCTCCGCGGAAAAAAGAAGACTGAGCAAGATGGCATCCTTGGGCGGGAAGAGGACCGCGCATGCGCGCTGCAATCCCAAAGGCTTTCTTCAAAAGCTGGGGAAATTGCTCCGCGAGGGCTCCGTCGGCGCCAACGTCACCCATAAGTGAGGACTGACTTCCTGCTTGGTCCTGGAGAATCAACCATTATCTACCTCAGTAATCATCAGAGACTATAACCATGATGATTACGAATTGCTGCTATTTCCTTCTTGCGGTAGCCCTGGGACTCTTGAGAACCACTCTTGCCTTGCCCCCTTGTGCAGCCTGTATAACCACCACACGAACTGGAATGCAAGTCACTCAGACTCTACTCTATCACTCTTACTACACTTGTACCGGTGTAGTCAGCCGATGTATCTATAATGGTACAGAACTGAATGTCTGCACAAAGGGAAAGACTCGTACTTGTTTCAGACCTCGCCAGAATCCATCTTACTATGTCCTGGAACTGAGATGGAATGATGAAGATGGAGCCCTTATCAATGCTACAAGTCAACTCTCTGATCCCAGCCAACCTGCTTACCTGTATTTTGATGCTTGTGACTTGATTAATAGAAATAATTATTACAGGTGTGGATCATGGGAGCAAGCTTACTATTATGATGAGAAGTATATGTGTCCTGAAAGTGCGAACAACTGGGGAATATGCACTGGGATACATTCCACAACAACATATAGCAAATCATCAGAAGCAGATTACTTCTGTCCAAAATGGGATTGTGTGTACTATGCTACCTGGTCTGGTAGCCCTACAGGACAGACCGGAGATTATCGCAAGGCGCTGCTGGAAAGATTACCCTTACTGAAACCTGAACAGTGCAAGAAAAGCGCCTGCAATCCCCTACGACTTCAGATCTTCGACCCCAGCCAGTGGAAGCAAGGATTTCGATTCGGCCTGCGCATAGCAGGAGGTGGAACTGATCCTGGAACCATTATATTCATCCAGCTGAATGTAAAGACTCATGTTTCTTCACCTTATCGCATACATCATACCTTCTACGAGGCCATGAAGGCAGAATTTGTAGTCCCCCATGCTTCACAGAATTTGTTCATCGAACTAGCTGGAGCTGTGGCATCCAGCCTCCAGATCTTGGACTGTCTCTTTTGTGGAGGAACTCAAATGGGAGACCAGTGGCCTTGGGAAGCACAAGAACTGAACTATTCCGTACCATATAACCAAACTGATGTGCATAACACTACCAATGAATGGGTCCTAGCCCACTCCATAGTGGGTAGACTGTGTTTTGTACGAGCAGGACCACAATTAACTGCATTGGTAGGACAACTGGTCTGTTTGAACCAAAAATATTACAATGCCACAACTGGAAAGACTTCTTGGTGGTCAGGTGCCAATACTCCAGAACCTTCTAATCCTCTGATCACCTTTCCTTATTTGGCCAGGATATGGACAGATCTGGCTACACACAGCACTTGGCAAGCTCCACCTGGACTATATTGGATTTGTGGCACCAGAGCATATGCTAAACTCCCTGCCAAATGGGGAGGAGCATGTGTTCTCGGAACAATACGACCTTCTTTCTTTCTTTTGCCCCTTTCCCACGGAGAACAATTGGGGTTCCCTGTATATAAAAGTCGACAGAAACGAGAAACTCTGAGAATTGGCCAGTGGGACAAGTGGGATGCAACCTCTGAAGAATGGCCACCAGAGAGAATTGTTTCTTACTATGGACCTGCTACCTGGGCGCAAGATGGTTCTTGGGGCTACCGCACCCCTATATATATGTTAGATCGTATTATACGTTTGCAAGCTGTTGTTGAAATTATAACCAATGAAACTAGTAGAGCACTAACCTTGTTAGCTAAACAAGCCACTCAGATGCGTACAGCTATTTACCAGAACTGCTTAGCTCTAGATTATCTGCTTGCAGCTGAAGGAGGAGTATGTGGCAAGCTGAATTTAACTAACTGCTGCTTGCAAATAGATAATGAAGGACAGGTTGTAGAAGACACAGCCAATCACATGAGAAAACAAACTTATGTCCCAGTCCAAACATGGCATGGCTTGCAACTAGATGGCTGGTTTGGTTCTTGGTTTTCAGGCCTAGGCGGCCTGAAGACACTTGTCATACTTTTATTCCTGATTGTAACTGTTTGCTTCTGTATCCCATGTTTCCTTCCCCTATTTTTGGGTATGCTACGCTCCATTATTGATAATAGTCTTGACCGCAGGGAAGCAGCACAAATATTAGCAACATGGGATTACTACCCTATACCCCGAAGTGCTCCTTCTACTATAGTTTAAAGTACTGCCATATATATGTGTGATTAGATTCTTACCCTTTCTCATGTGCGGGTGTGAATAATCAAAAGGAGGGAATGTGATAGGCGATGGCCTACTTCATCTTGTAAATGTCAGAATGTGGCAGAGGCCTGTCTGCCTGTCAGCTCTGCGAGAGTCCTCCCCCCTCCTCCTCAGAGTATTATAACTGACTCTGGAATACTACAGAAATTATCAGTAGCTGTTAGAAACACTTCTCAGCTTTGCTTTGCCTTGAAGAATGTCTCCTGATAAGAACGTAAAACTCTTCCACTGTTTTGTTATGTTTTCAGCACAGATGTCTGTCCCAGTATTATTGCTTACACACTGAATCCTTGCTAATACACTGACCTTGTAGAGAGAAGCAGATTGAAATTCAGCAGAATATGTTAGGTCTAAAAGTTTTGAGCCATGACGAGAGAGATGTGCACGGGGGGGGGGGGGGGGGGGGGGGGGGGGGGGAAAACAAGGGGGTAAGCCCAGTCACAGATGGCTATTGGATGAAAGTAGCTGGGCCACCAAGACCAATGAAGAGTTTTGCCTGTATTAGACTGGAGAAGAAAGGTATATAAACGGTCATTTTTCTGAGCTCTGTGCTCAGCCATTTTGTATGTATCATTGTCTGAGTCTGTGCACATTAAACTGGCTTGAATTCTAGTCAATAGACTCCGGGTTTTATTGGTTGCGGACACTTCGCTATTACAGAAGCACCCTGTATTGGTAGATCTTTCCTTGAAAAAGGAACCGAAGGAACTTTCTGTGAGTTGGATGGATGAGAACATGAGTGTACGCATCCTTGAGATCTAGAGAACAAAGCCAATCCTGACTGAAGGTATGGCAGCAGAGTTCCCAGAAAAATCATCTTGAATTTCTCTTTGAACAGGAATTTGTTCAATTCTCTGAAATAGGTCTGTGTCCCCCTGCTTTCTTTGGGATAAGGAAATAGGGGGAGTAAAACCCTGTACCCTGTTGATGCATGGGTACTTCTTCTATTGCCCCTTGGGCAAGAAGCATAGTGACCTCTTGATCTAACAAGTTGATGAGAGAGGTCTGAGAAATGAACTGTCTTACCATTGTGGGAGGGGGCATGCACAGAAAGTGAAGCTTGTACCCCTCTTTTATAATGGAGAGTGTCCAATGCTCTGCTGTTATCTGCCCCCATCTGGGGGCAAAGTGACACAACCTTCGTGGAATGGTGGAAGGCTCTGGTCCATTGAGGGCCAGGAAGGCTAAGTTCTCTAGATGAATGTCAAAGGCCTTGTGGAGGTTGAGACGGTTGAGGCTTAGCAGTCTTTAATTTCCTTTGTTAAGGTGGTTGCTGACTCTTTCGGGGAGGCTGACCTGCAGAACGTCCCTGCTGGGAATAAGAGGGATAAAACCTCTTCTTTTTTGATTAGAATGGTTTCTTGAAAGATTTCTTTCTTGCAGGATCAGCTGTGGCTTTGTATAACCTATCCAAAGTGGAATTGTCAGCATCCAACTCAATGGCTTTCTCTTGCCAATTTTTACAGAATAAATTCTCACCTGTATAAGGGATATTGCCCAGTTTGTCCTGCACCCAGAGCTCCAAATTGGATGCCTGGAGCCAGGCAATTCTACGTGCACCTATGGCAATGGCAGAGGTTCTGCTTATGCAAGCAAAACAATCAAAAGCTGCACGATTGACAAATTTAGAAACATCCTGGGCATGTTTAACCAGAGTGAGAAAATCCTGCCTTTTATCTTCAGGAAGAAGAGGGCTTAGAACCTCTAAATCTCCTGTGACTTCTTTAAGGAACATTACCATATATAAAATATAGGAACTGATCCTGGCAGAAAGCATGGAAGCCTGGAAAGTACAACATCCAAAGGCATCCAAGGTTCTACACTCACGTCCTGGAGGATTAGAGGCATGCCTCTTTGCACTCCTGATCCTTCTCATAGCTGATTCCACTACAATAGAGTGGTGAGGAAGGTGAGTCTTCTGGAAACCAAGACAAGAGGGACTCGATACATGGTATCCAGGCTACGAGAGTGAGGAGAGGTGGTAAGAGGTGTTTCTCACATTCTTAGCATGAGATCATGTAAGATCTCATGGATAGGCAAAGTAGCTGCCTCCTTAGGAGCTTTGGGATATTGAAGAATCTCCAACTCCTTTGCCCTGGGCTCTGTTTCAGGAGCTACAGTAATGGAAAGACCTCGAGCCACCTCCCTGATAAAATCCTGAAAGGAAATATCTTCTGGAGGAGACATCCTGCGTTTAGGAGAGAAAGGCTCCTCCGGGAGAAGTATTCTGGTACCGACAGAGCTGTCAGAATCCTCGGACTCCTCCGAGGATTCGAAGTACCTTCTGTCCGGATGCTCTTGAAGAGCCCGATACCCGTATCGACCGAAGTCGGTACCGGGGGGAATCGGTACCGGAAGGCATCGCATAACTGGGTGCTGGCAAAGCGGACACCGATGTCGATGCTGTCAGTACCGATGCCGATACCGGTTGAACTGTTTGACGCAGTTACGAGGGTGTCGATGCCGCAAGGAGAGCCGACAGACTGCGTTCAATAGCCAGGAACCTCTGGTCTATCGACGCTGCCGATGCCTGGGTATCGGTACCGGAAGAAGCCGGTACCCCAGAGCATGGCACCAGTAGTTCTGCCGAGGTCGAGGCCTCGAGAACATCCTGGAGCCCCGATAATGCTTTGGAAGCCGAAGCCTCTCGACGGGGCAATTTTGCTGGTACAGAACCCTCATGGGCAACACCAGAGGCATCTCGATGCTTGGAAGGAGATCTACCCTTTGAGGACCGGCTAGACTTATGTTTAGTTACCTGAGATCCATGGGAAGAAGACGAAGCCCTGGAAGACGTCGATGCCACAGAAGCTGCATCAGAGGGAAAAAAAGGGCACTGAGCTTAGTAGCTTGGTTTTGTCAACCCCTCTTGGACATCATGGCACTCGGAGATGGAGTGGTCAGGACCTGAACATTTAAGACACCACTCATGGGTGTCGGTGACGGAGATGGTACCGCCACATTTGCTGCACTTTTTGAAACCCGAGGCGGATTTTTCCATAGTGAAGGAACAGCAGGAATTAGTCCTCACATATGGGTACGTCGGAACCGACGGAGCCTGCGCGGGAAAGCTCCCCAGCTTCCCAAAAAGGAAGCTTTTGGGGCCTCCCACAGCGCATGCGCGCTGCCTTCCCGCCTTCCTAACCAACTCTCTTCAGTTCGAGTTTAAAGCTGAGACAATAGAGAGAGGAAAGGAAAGAGAGAGAGAGAGAGAGATACAACTCCTAGGGGAGGTGGGTGGGTTGTGAGGACTAATTCCTGCTGTTCCCAGAGATCACCTGTTACAGGTAAGTAACTGTGCTATCTCCAGGAACAAGCAGGAATGAGTCCTCACATATGGGGACTCCCTAGCTAAGATGCCTGGGAGATCCCCAAGGGTATGAGACCCTGAAAGGTTCCTCGTCTTCCTATGGATCTCAGCCATCCATTAAGGGACGGAGGGCAGGAGTTGTTTAAGAATGGAACAGGTGTCTGAGGACAGCCTGACCAAACAAGGCATCCCGGCGGGAGTCCTTGTCCAAGCAGTAATGGGCTGTGAAGGTATGAACCGAGGCCCAGGTGGCTGCTCGACAGATCTGATCAATGGATACAGAATGAAGATGAGCCATAGATGTGGCCATGGCTCTCACATTGTGAGCTGTGACATGGCCTTCCAGAGAAAGGTTCTTACTCTGATAAGCAAAAGAAATACACTGAGCAATCCAATTGGACAGTGTTCTTTTTGAGACTGGAAGTCCTAAATGAGAAGGATCAAAGGCAACAAAAAGTTGAGAAGACTTTCGATGTTGCTGTGTCCTGTGGAGGTAAAAGGCAAGAGCTCTTTTACAGTCTAGAGTATGAAGGTTCCTCTCTGCATTTGATGCATGAGGAGCTGGAAAAAAGACAGGTAGATATACCTCTTGATTAAGATGAAAAGGTGAGACCACTTTAGGCATAAAGTGGGGATTTGTCCTAAGGACTACCTTATCATGATGGAACCTTGTATAAGGTGGATTAGCCACTAAAGCCTGCAGTTCACTGATGCGGCGAGCAGAAGTGATTGCAATAAGGAAAATGACTTTCCAGGAAAGGAATTTTAAGGAGGTAGTGGTTAAGGGTTCAAAGGGCGGCTTCATAAGCTGACCAAGAACTACGTTTAAGTCCCATGCCACCGGAGGAGGCCGAATGGGAGGTTTAGTTAAAGTTAGACCTCTCATGAATCTTGCAATAAGAGGATGAGAGGAAACAGATTGTCCATTGATAGGCTGAAGAGATGCTGCAATAGCACTCAAATGGACCCTTACAGAATTGGTTTTAAGTCCTGCATTGGAAAGATGCAGGAGATATTCGAGTAAAGAAGTCAAAGGTAGTGCTAGAGGGTTAAGACCTTTGTCAGCACACCAAATTGAAAATCTTTTCCATTTAAAAGCATAAGAACGCCTGGTGGAAGGTTTCCTCGATGCATGGAGGACATCCTTCACCTGTTGAGAAAGATTCAAGTCTTCAAGGTCTAGGCCTTCAGTAACCAAGCTCTGAGGTGAAGGGACTTGGGGTTTGGGTGCCACAAAGTCCCCTCCTCTTGAGACAGAAGGTCTGGAGCAGCTCCCAGATCCAGGGAGGGTGTCTGGGAGAGATGCAGAAGTAGAGGGTACCACACTTGGCGTGGCCAGCGTGGAGCTATGAGGATCATGGATCCTTGATCCCTCTGAAGTTTGAATAGAGTCTTGGGAATCAAGGGAATGGGTGGAAAGGCATATAGGAACGCCTGACCCCAATGAAGGAGGAAGGCATCCTTGGCCTGAGCTCCCTGACACGGAATCCTGGAAAAGAACCGGGGAAGTTTGGCATTGTACGGACTTGCAAAGAGGTCTATGTCCGGGGTCCCCCATTCCTGAAAGATTCTGAGTACCTGATCCATGTGCAGGGACCATTCGTGTGGCAGCAGAACTCGACTGAGTCTGTCTGCCCAAGAGTTTTGGATTCCTGGGAGGTACACTGCCAGGAGATGGATCCGATGCTCTCTGGCGAAGGCCCACAGTTTTAGAGCTTCGTTGCAAAGCGACAGAGAGCCAGTCCCTCCTTGTTTGTTTATGTAGAACATGGCTACTTGATTGTCAGTATGAACAAGGACTGTCATGTTGATGAGGAGGGTATGAAAGACCTTGAGAGCAAGGAAAATTGCTCGCAGCTCCAAAAGGTTGATATGAAGGGTGGTCTCCTGTGGAGACCAAATGCCCTGAGTGGAGAGGTCTTGGAGATGAGCTCCCCAACCTGTTTGGGAGGCATCTGTAGTGAGAGTTGCTTGGGGTAACACAGGTTGGAAGGGGAACCCCAACAACAGATTTTGAGTGGATATCCACCATTGGAGAGACCAAAAAAGACGGTGTGAGGTTGCTATTTGGTCTGAGAGAGCTCCTGATGCTTGGGTCCACTGGGTGGACAAGGTCCATTGAGCTGCTCTCATATGTAGGCGAGCATAAGGCACCACATGAACTGTGGATGCCATGTGGCCTAGCAGTTGTAGCATCTCTCTGGCAATCAAGTGGCTTCTGGACTGAATTTGAGAGGCCAAGTGCACTAGACGGTGGCAACGGGCCTGAGGAAGATAGGCCCTTGCAGTGGTACTATCTAGCCAAGCCGCGATGAACTCTAGGGATTGAGTAGGGGTGAGTTGAGACTTTGGCAGATTGATGACAAGTCCCAGATACTGCAGTATGCATCTGGTGTGGTCCAGGGAAGTCTGAGCCTCGGACTGAGATGGAGCTCGGATGAGCCAGTCGTCCAGGTAGGGGAAGACAAAGATCCCCAGAGTGCGTAGAAATGCAGCTACTATTGCCATACATTTGGTAAATACCCTTGGAGCAGAGGCTAGACCGAAGGGGAGTACTCTGTATTGGAAATGTTTTCCCTGGAACAGAAACCGTAGGAATTTTCTGTGGGATGGATGGATGAGTATATGTGTGTACGCATCCTTGAGATCTAGAGAACAAAGCCAGTCCTGACTCTGTAGGTATGGAAGGAGAGTACCTAGAGAAAGCATTTTGAATTTCTCTTTGTATAGGAATTTGTTCAATTCTCTGAGATCCAGAATGGGTCTGTACCCCCTTGTTTTCTTGGGAATGAGAAAATAAGGGGAGTAGAAACCTGACCCTTGTTGAGGAAGAGGAACCTCTTCTATTGCCCTTTGGGCGAGAAGAGTGGTCACCTCTTGGCCCAACAGGTACAGGAGAGATGGGGGAGAATTGAATTGTCTCACCATGGTATGGGGAGGAAGGCTGGAGAAATGTAGTTTGTAGCCTTCTCTGATGATAGAGAGGGTCCACGGTTCTGATGTGATTTGTTCCCATCTGGGAGCAAAATGAGCCAACCTTCCTGGAATGGTGAGAGGTTCTGGCTGTTGCAGAGCCAGAAAGGGTAAGTTCTCTAGAATCAAGTCAAAAACCCTGAGGAGGTTGGGACTGCTGGATTGTAGCAGCCCCTGTAGCCTTTGTTCTGGCCTGCTTAGTTTGCTGACGCTTAGGAGCAAAGCGAACTTGGGAAGATTGCTGGCCAGTATTTGTGGAAAATCTGGTCTTTTTATAGAAAGTTTTCTTAAAAGGTTTTTTCTTGGCAGGGGTAGAGGTAGACTTAGAAAGTCTATCTAAAGCAGCATTCTCTGCATCCATTTGAGTGGCTTTGATTTGCCACTCTTTGCCAAACAGATTTTCACCTGTACAGGGCAGATTGCCCAAGCCTTCTTGTACCCAGGGTTCCAAATCAGAGGCCTGGAGCCAAGCCAGTCTGCGAGCAGCTATGGCTATGCCAGAGGCTCTGCTTGCCCCCTCAAAAGAGTCAAAGGCTGCTCTGTTGGAGAACTTTGAAACATCTTGAGTGTGCTTTAGCAAAAGAAGGAATTCCTCCTGTTTATCCTCTGGGATAAAGGGAAGAAACTGACGTATCTTTATGCAATCTCTTTCAAAAACATGCCCATATAAAGGCTGTATGAATTGATTCTGGCAATAAGCATACTAGCTTGGAAGATTTTTCTCCCAAAAGCATCCAGAGTCCTACATTCTCTTCCTGGAGGGGTAGAAGAGTGTCTTTTGGTACTCTTTATCTTTTTCATAGCAGACTTCACCACAATAGAGTGGTGAGGAAGCTGAGTTTTTTGAAAACCAGGAGAAGGAGGAACCCGATACATGGTGTCCAAACGTCGAGAATGTGGAGATAGGGTAAGAGGAGCCTCCCACAAATCCATCATGTGTTCTTGAAGAATTTCATGTATGGGTAAGGTGGCTGCCTCTTTGGGAACCTTAGAGTATCCTAAGATATCTAATTTTTTGCTCTAGGTTCCTTTTCTGAGGATACAGATATGGAGAGTCCTTTAGCTACTTCAATAATGAAGTCTTGAAAGGACAAATCCTCTGGAGGAGACATTCTCCTTTTTGGAGAAGAGGGCTCCTCAGGAAGAGTAAAAGACGTCAGCAGAATCATCTGATGTATCAGAATCTTCAGAGGATTCAAAGTATCGTCTATTTGCTTCCAGAGATCGATACGCGTACCGATCGGTACCGACATCGGGCGTACCGGGTATCGGAGCGGTATCGAAGAAAGCTCCGGAACCGGAGACCGGAACCGGCATGCTACTGGAAGTAGATGCTCTGTGTACCGGTATCGGTTGCGGTACCGGAATCGGAGCATTAATGAAAGTCAGTAAGGCCTGCTGCATGGATTGTACCGTAGTACCCATAGCCGCCACAACAGCCTGGAAGTCGGTACCGGTGTTAGCCGGTACCCCAGAGCAGTCTAACAGGAGATCGGTCGAGGCCGTGCCATCGATGTCTACCTGTAACCCCATAGGAGGAGCTTTGGAAGCCGGAGCTTCCCGCCGGGGTTGTTTGGCTGGGGCAGAGTCCTCAGGGTCAATTGCAAGGGCCTCTCGCTGCTTAGAGGGAGATTTGCCTTTTGAGGACTTGCCCGAAGAATGTTTGGTTACCTGAGATCCATCAGGAGAAGAAGACCTGGAGGATGTTGATGCTGGAGTATCGGTAGAAAACAGCATATGAAATTTAGCTGCTCTGTTCTGTAAGCCCCTTTTGGACATCAGAGAGCAGGATGGACAATCCGGAATGGAATGGTCAGGCCCCAAACATTTAAGACACCACTCATGGGTGTCTGTAACTGAAATAGTACCGGTACACTTAGTGCATTTTTTAAAACCAGAAGCTGGTTTTTCCATGAGGGAGACCTGAGAAGGCCTAGAGGCTTCACAGAAAAAATACACCAAGTGTAGAAAGTAATGATATATATATATATATATATTTTTTTTTTTTAAATAAACGAGAAAAGGACCGGCGGTACCGGTCTGGAATCGGGGAAGGCAGACATGCGGTCAAAGAAACAAATTAAAATAACAATTTCTTCAGCGGTGACAGGAACACGACCTGCTGGCTCCACGGAAAAAGAAGAACTGAAGAGAGTTGGTTAGGAAGGCGGGAAAGCAGCGCGCATGCGCTGTGGGAGGCCCCAAAAGCTTCCTTTCTGGGAAGCTGGGGAGCTTTCCCGCGCAGGCTCCGTCGGTTCCGACGTACCCATATGTGAGGACTCATTCCTGCTTGTTCCTGGAGATCTACTCTTTCTCCAGGACCAAGCAGGAAGTCAGTCCTCACATATGGGACTCCCCAGCTTCAGGTTACCGGGGACCCAGAGCTGAAAAATGAGCTCCCTCTAGCCGCAGCATCAGAGAAAGGATTTCACTGAAACATACCCCCACCGGTAGCCCAACCAGAGGGCTGGAGGGTAGGAGTTGCCTAAACCTCTAAGAGATTCCGGAGCACTGCCTGACCGAAAGCACTGTCCCTACGGGACTTCCTCTCCAGGCAGTAATGGGCCGCAAAAATCTGGCTTGAGGACCAAGTTGCAGCCCTACAGATGTCTGTCAACAGTACAGAGCGGAGATGAGCTACTGAGGCAGCCATTGCCCTGACACGGTGGGCCGTGACCCGACCCTGCAAGGGAAGGTCAGCTGCCCTGTAAGCCCAGGTGATACAGTCAGCCACCCAGATGGACAAGGTAAACTTGGAGACAGGTAACCCCAAGTTATTAGGGTCAAAAGATACGAAGAGCTGAGTAGCCCTCCTATGCCCCTGCATACGTTCAATGTAGAAGGATAAGACCCTTCTACAGTCCAGGGTATGCAGGACTGTCTCAGCCCGGTTGACATGGAGCCTAGGGAAGAATGTTGGAAGAACCACCTCCTGGTTAAGATGGAAAGAGGAGACAACCTTTGGGAGGAACTTAGGATGAGTCCTAAGGACTACCCTGTTCCTATAGAAGCGAGTGTATGGCCAGTCACAGACCAGGGCTTGAAGCTCACTCACTCGCCTGGCTGAGGTCAGGGCCACTAGGAATAGTGTCTTCCAAGAAAGGAAGCAGAGAGGACATGTAGCCATCGGCTCAAAAGGTGGGCGAGTCAGTTGCTGCAAGACCACATTCAACTCCCACTAAGGGGCCAGTGGACAGAGAGGAAGGCTTGAGCAAGAGCAAGCCTCTGAGAAACCTGGACACCAAGGGGTGAACCGACAAAGAGTGTCCCTCCACCAGTGAGCGGTGAGCTGCCAGAGCAGAGAGGTGGACCCGAACAGAATTGGACTTAAGGCCCTGATTGGACAAGTGCAGCAGGTACAGCAGCACTACTGGCACAGTGCAGGAGAAAGGATCTTCCTTGCATTGCTGACACCACAAGGAGAACCTTCTCCACTTCAGGGCATAGGTTTTCCTGGTGGATTGCTTTCTAGAGGCCAAGACCACCTCTTCCACTTCCTGAGGCAGGCCCCAGGGAGCCAACACTACCCTAGCAGCCTCCAGGCCATCAAATTGAGAGATTTGAGATTGGGGTGCAGAAGGGAACTCTGATCCTGAGAGAGAAGATCGGGTTGCAACCCCAGAGGTAGTGGGGTTTCCACTGCTAATTGAAGCAGAAGTGGGAACCAGGGATGCCTCGGCCACCTGGGGGCTACCAGAAGCACCGAAGCCTTGTCCCTTAGAATCTTGAACAAGGTTCGGGCCACCAGAGGTGTGGGAGGAAACGCATACAGAAGGCCCTGGGACCAAGAAATCAGGAAGGCATCCACTGCTAACCTCAGGGGATGCGGTTGCCTGGAACAGAACCTGGGTAGCTGTCGGTTCAGGGGACTGGCAAAGAGATCTATGGATGAAAGTCCCCATTTCAGAAAAATTGTTTGAACTACTAATGGGTGCAGTTGCCACTCGTGGGGCTGCAGAACCCTGCTCAACCTGTCTGCCAGGAAGTTCTCCTGGCCAGGGAGATAAACAACCTTGAGAAACATGTTGTGCCTGAGCGCAAAAGAGCAAAGGGCCTGTGTCTCCTGACACAGGAGCCTGAACACAGTGCCTCCCTGTTTGTTCACGTAGAACATGGCCACTTGATTGTCCGTCTGTACCAGAACAGACTGGTGAGCCAAGGTGTGAGAGAAGGTTTTGAGGGCTAAGCGAATAGCCCGGAGTTCCAGCAGGTTGATCTGTTGCGTGGCCTCCCATGGAGACCACAGGCCCTGGGTGCACCTGTCTAAACATGTGCACCCCAGCCCTGCAAGGAGGCATCAGTCGTCAACACCACTGTGGAAACAGGTACCTGAAAAGGCACCCGCTGTAGTAAGTTGGGGGGGGGGCGGTGTAGCCACCACTGTAGGGAGTTCAGAAATAGTTTGGACACCCGTACTTTGTCTGTGAGGCTGCCTGTGGCTTGCTTCCACTGAGTTCTGAGGCACCACTGTGCATGTCTCATGTGGAGGCGGGCATTGGGTGTCACATGCACTGTCGATGCCATGTGGCCTAGGAGCTTTAGACAGAGTCTGGCAGAAACCCGTGGCACGCTTAGAAGCTGGTTTGCCAAGTCTATGAGCCTTTGTGCCCTGTATTCTGGCAAGTAAGCCTTTGCTTGCAGGAGTCCAGCCGCGCCCCTATGAACTCCAGGTTCTGGGAGGGGAGCAAAGTGGACTTTGTGAAGTTTATGACAAAGCCTAGGTGTTGGAGGGAAACAGTTCGGAGGGTGGCTTGCCTGGCCTCCTGGTAAGTCTGACCCCTGATGAGCCAGTCGTCCAGGTAGGGGAAGACAAAAACACCTTGATTCCTCAAGTAGGCCGCCAGCACTGTCAGGCACTTTGTAAAGACCCTTGGGGCGAGGTTAGGCCAAAGGGCAGTACTCTGTACTGGTAATGGTTTCCTCCCACAATGAACCTGAGGTACTTTCTGTGGTCTGGATGAATGAGGATGTGAGTGTACGCATCCTTTAGATCTAAGGAGCATAGCCAATCTCCCTGCTGGAGGTAGGGCAGAAGTGTTCCAAGAGTAAGCATCTTGAACTTTGCTTTCTCCAAGAACTTGTTGAGATTCCTGAGGTCGAGAATAGGCCTGAGGCCACCGGTTCTCTTTGGTACGAGGAAGTACCTGGAATAGAAAATGTGACCTTGCAGGCGGGAAGGTACAGGCTCCACCGCCTTGTCTAGAAGCAGACCTTGAAGTTCTTGAAGGAGGAGGTCTGTGTGCAGAGGAGGTCTTGGAGGCTCTCCTGGGAAGTAGGGAGGAGGCAACTGCCGGAAATTGAGCATATAGCCCTTGTGGACTATGCTCAACACCCAAGCATCTCCTGAAATGGGTGGCCACCTGTGGGCAAACAGGGCTAGACAACCTTCTGTGCAGGGATGGGACAGCAGAGGTGGAAAGGCTATGATGTGGGAGTCAAAAACCCCCTCCCTGCTGAGTGGGAGCAGGAGCTGGAGGCTTGAGGGTCTTCTGCCTACGGGGCCCATGTCCCTGCCCCTTGGCCTGCTGACCCTGCTGGGGAGGCCTGGTACTGAGGGAAAGGTTTGTAGGCAGCTGCCTTCCTCGGGTAAAAGGACTTCTTACCCGAGCCCTTCTTATGAGAAGGGGAAGAAGTTTTTCTGGACAGACTTGTCCTAATCAGGTGCTCGGTTTCGAGCTCAGCAGCCTTCTCGGACATGGGCTTGCCAAAAAGGTTTTCATCTCGGCAAGGGACATCGACCAACTTGTCCTGCACCCAGGGCTCGAGGTCCGATGACTGCAACCATGCCTGGCATCGGGCCCCGATGCTGGCCGCCGCTACATGGGCCGAGGCCTCAAAGCCATCGTAGGCTGCTCGGGACATGAACTTTGAGCATTCCCGGATTCCCGAGGACAAGGTCTTGAACCTCTGCAAAGGTTCCCTGGAGAAGCCAGCAGAAAACCCGGCAATATCCTTTGCCAGGTCTCGTAAGTACATGCCCATGTACAGCTGGTAGGACAGGACGTAGCAAGCAAGCATCGAGCCCTGGAAGCACTTTCTACCAAACACATCCAGGTTCTGGGCCTCCCTGCCGGGAGGCACCACAGAGTGCATCTTCTGGCTCTTCAGACGATGCATGGCCGATTCCACCACCCTGGAATGGTGCGGCAGCTGTGCCTTCTGGAATCCAGGGCTCTTACGGAGTCAATAGATGGAATCGACCCGCTTGCTCAAAACCGGTGCCGAGGCCAGTGCCTCCCACATTCAGAAGAGGAGCTGTTCCAGCATCGGAGGAACAGGCACAGTAAAGGCCTCCTTCGGAGGAGAGTCATAATGGAGGGCCTCGAGCTCTTCCGCTCGAGGCTCCTCCTCTGGGTCTGCGGGAATCGCCAAAGCCTTGGCCATGTCCCTGATGAACTCTGAGAACCTGGTGTCCTCCGGCGGGGACCTACTCCGGGGCTCGGACTGTGGTGAGTCCGAAGGGACGCACCGAGTCCGAAAAGTATTGGGGGACTCCTCGTCCTCCGTCTCCCACGCGGACTCATCCGAAGAGGAGTCGGGGGCTCCGACCGCGCGGGTCTCTGTGGCACCAGCCCTGACGCCGAAGGCACCGGCGTCGATGCCCTCGGTCCCGAGCGGGAGGTCGAGGGTGACCGTGACCGAGGACGACCTCGAACCTTCATGGTCTCGAGTATCGGCTCGGTCTCCGGGGTCAACTTAGACGTCGATGTCCTGGTGGTCGGGGCAGATGCACCAGCGAGGCTGGCCATCAGCACCCGCTGCTGATCCATGAAGGCAGACAATGTGCACTCCAAGGCTGTCAGCCTGAGTCCAAGCTCAGGAGACTCAGCAGCTACCGACTTGGGCCCCGGCGATGCCGGGCCCGATGTCGGCTCCCTCAGAGGAGAGTCCTCGAGGACAACAGGACTTACGTGCCCCGTGGACTCCGGCTCCATGCGAGGTATCTTGGATGGCTTCTCCTCCTCCAAGGGCCCGGGGAGGCGGTCGGGGGTCCGAGACCTGGCCCTCGAGGAACCAGGGATCTCCTCCGACGCCGCCCTCATGAGCCGCTTCTTCCTCTTACGTTCCCGATCGGGGGAGCCCCTGTCCGAGGAACCCCGGCGATGCTCGGGGTCAGACTCCCAAGACGTCGAGGCCTCAGATGAGGTCCGGGCCTGGCCGGAGGCAGAGTCAGAAAAAATCTGTTCTTTCTGATGCTGGCAGCTTCAGAGTGCCTTGGTGGACATTTTGCCACACGGGACACAGATCTTAGGATCATGATGCGGTCCGAGGCATCGAAGGCAGCAGTCGTGTGTGTCGGTGAGAGACATCAGTTTCTTGCACCGATCACACTTTTTGAAACCACTGGAAGCCATCGGGGAAAAAAGAACCCCCGGCGAGGTCAAAGGACCGGCCTTCCAGGGAAAAACAAAAAAGGGCGCGAACGCCAGCCACGAAGGGCAAAAACCGAAAAAATAGAAGACGGGCTCGATACCGGTGTACCGAACCCGGTGGGAAGGGGAACCGGCGTCGAACCGGAGAAGAACAATGAAGAAATCGCAAGAAAAAAGTCAACTTTTCCGGGTGACACGGATAGATGTCCGTTGGGCTCCACGGAAAAAGAAAGACTGAGCAAGATGGCACCTTTAGGCGGGAAGGGGACCGCACATGCGTGCAGTATTCCCAAAGGCTTTCTTAGAAAGCTGGGGAAATGCTCCACACGGGGGCTCCATCGACGTCGATGTCACCCATATGTGAGGACTGACTTCCTGCTTGGTCCTGGAGAATGGAGGGTTGCCTCTGCCCTAGTGGAATGAGGTCTAGGGAAGAAGACAGGCAAGTAGACAGATTGATTCAAATAGAAAGGAGAAACCACCTTGGGCATGAAATGAGGATGAGTCATAAGGACTACCTTATCGTGGTTGAAGCAGGTGTAAGGCGGGTCAGCCACCAAAGCTTGCGCTCACTGATGCATCTGGCTGAAGTGAGTGCAACAAGGAAGATGACATTCCAAGAGAGAAACTTTAGCAAGGTGGTGGCTAAAGGTTCAAAGGGAGGCTTAAGGAGCTGTCCTAAAACCACACTAAGATCTCATACGACCAGTGGTGGCCTGATGGGGGGCTTGGTTAATAAGAGCCCTCTCATAAAACATGTCACAAGCAGTTGTTAAGAAAAAGGCTGTCCATCCAAGGGGTGGTGACTAGCAGCAATTGCACTAAGGTGAACCCTCACCGAGTTTGTCTTGAGACCAGAGGACGAAAGATGGAGAAAATACTGAAGGAGAGCCTCCAACAGAGCTGAAAAGGGGTTAAGATCCCTTTGGGTACACCAAGTGAAGTACCTACGCCACTTAAAGTCATAGGAACGTCTGGTAAACGGTTTCCTGGAGGCTAGTAGTTTGTCCTTTACTTCCTGAGGAAGGTTGAGACCTTGCAAGACTACGCTTTCAGCAGCCAAGCCATGAAATGGAGAGACTGCAGGTTGGGATGGAGTAACATCCCCTCTTCCTGTGAGAGAAGGTAGGGAGCTGATCCGAGACTGAGAGGGCAAGTCTGACAGACGTAACAGGAGAGGAAACTATGGTTGATGTGGCCAGTGTGGGGCTATGAGGATCATGTGGCCCCTGTCCGCTTGAAACTTGAAAAGCGTTTTGGTAATCAGGGGTATGGGAGGCAAGGCATATAGGAAATCCTCACCCTAGTTAAGGTGGAAAGCATCGACCTGCTGACGACTGGGCATTGGGGTTCTGGTGCAAAAACGAAGAAGTTTGGCATTCTGCGGAGTGGCAAAAATGTACATCTCTGGAGTTCCCCAGGTATCAAAGATGTAGGAGATTGTCTCCTGATGGACAGACCGCTAGTGCGGAAGGAGCATCCGACTCAATCTATCTGCTAAGACATTTTGGTGTCCTGGCAGATATACTGCCTGAAGATGCATCTGATGAGCAATGACAAAGGACCAAAGATGGAGAGTCTCCTTGCAGAGGGCCCAAGAGCCCGTTCCCCCCCTGCTTGTTCACGGAGAACATACAGGTAGTCGTCGACTTACAACCGCGTCTGGTTCCGACAGACCAGTCGTAAGTCGATCTGGTCATAAGTCGGCCTATGTTAAATTACTGTACTGTACTTACGCCAAACGCCAGACCAAGTGAACCAAACGCCAAATGCAGCCTCCGTCCAGATAAGACAAGTAACTGGTTTAAAAAGCTAAACTAAAAAGGTGAAGGGCCTGTGCTGCGCTGCTTTTTCTTTTTCGGAGCCGTGACCTACCGCAGCTGGAGGGAGGGGGAGGTTATAGAAGGACAGGAGGGAGGGCGAGTGGGGCTCCACTGAGCAGATGGTTTGCTTGGCGGCGCGCTCGTCGTCTGCGTGGAAGAGCTGAAGGGCTGCGGGTGTGGGGAAAGTTCTTGCTGCAGAGGATTCAGGCACAGGCAGCTTTGAAATTGAGAACCTGCTGCCGGGGTGCTGCGTTGTGAATCCGGCAAGACTTACGACCTATGCGACTTAAGACAATTTCCTCGGTTGTAAAGTCGATCAGTTGTAAGTCGCATAGGTCGTAAGTCGACGACTACCTGTAGTTATCTGATTGTCCATCTGGACCAGAACTCTGCAGCCCTGTAGTTGTTGTGGAAACAGTTTGAGGGCATTGAAAATTGCACGAAGCTACAGCAAATTTATTTGGAATTGTGACTCCTGCTCTGTCCAGAGGCCCTGAGTGGAGAGTGTGTCCAAGTGGGCTCTCCAACCCAGTTTGGAGGTAACTTGTCAGGATGCATTGATGTGGAGGCATCTGAAAAGGTGACCCTACGAGGAGATTCCCCGGGGTAGACCACCAGAACAGGGAGTTCATGAGAATGTCTGTGACTTTGATTTTGTCTGTGAGGGTCCCAGAGGCCTGTTTCCACTGGGAGGCAAGAGTCCATTGAGTTGTCCACATGTACAGACGAGCATATGGCACTACATGAACCGTAGAGGCCATATGGCCTAACAGTTGTAGCATCTCTCTAGCTGAGAGATTTTTTTGAGCCTTACTTGAGATGCTATCTGTACTAGGCGGGTCCTGGGGTAGAAATGTACTTGACTGTAAGGTGTCTAGAATAGCCCCTATGAACACTAGCGTTTGAGTAGGAACTAGATGGGATTTTGGAAGATTTATCACAAATCCTAGATCCTGTAGTACTGAAATTATATGAAGGAGGGATAGCTGAACTTTCTGAGAAGCGGCTGCCCTAATTAACCAATCGTCTAAGGGAAGACTAATATTCAGAGAGTCCTTAGATATGCGGCTACGACTGCCGTACACTTTGTGAAGACTCTTGGAGAAGAGGCAAGTCCAGACTCTGTATTGATAGTAATTTCCTTGGAAGATGAAATGTAGATAACTCCTGTATTCTGGATGAATGAGGATATGGGTATACACTTCTTTGAGATCTAGAGAACAGAGCCAATCCTGACTCTGGAGATAAGGCAGAAGGGTTCCTATTGAAATCTTGAATTTCTTTCGAACTAGAAATTTTTTTTGGTTTCTGAGATCTAAGATGGGTCTGTACCCTCTGTTCTTTTCTGGAATGCGAAAGTATGGAGAACAGAACCCCATCCCCTTCTGGGATGTTGGAACCTCTTCTATGCACATTCTGACAGAAGAGGTGATCTCTTGCTGGAGGAGAGCAGTGAGTGGGAGTTGGGAATGATATTCCCCCACTAGAGTGGTGGCAGGTATGCTTCGTAGATGAAGCTTGTACCCCTCTTGCACTATAGTTAGTGTCCACTGTTCTGAGGTTATGAGATGCCATCTGTGGAAATAATAGCAAAGCCTGCCTGCTATGTAGAAAGGGTGGGGTTCTCAAGAGACAGGGTGGCAATGTTCTCTAGGAAGAAGTCAAAAAACCTGGCTTAGATTGAGTCTGTGTTCCTGGTTGCTGTTTAGGAGCCTGTGGCTTCTTCTGCTGCTTAGGTGGCTGTTGCTTCCACTGGGTACCCTGAGGCTGGTACTGAGAAGTTGAGGGGTAAAAAGAGTAGAATTTCTTCTTCTTGCCATAGAAAAGCTTCTTAGCAGCTGCTTTCTTCTTGGTAGGGTAGGCAGTAGCCTTTGAAAGGCTATTGAGAGTAGTATTCTCAGATTCTGAGAAGCCTTATCTTGCAAATCCTTTCCAAACAGGTTTTCATCTGTACAGGGAACATTTCCCAATTTATCTTGAACCCACTCTTCAATATCTGATGGCTGAAGTCAGGCAATTCTACGGGCATCTATGCAGATAGACGTTGTTCTGCTAATGCATTCAAAACAGTCAAAGGTTGCCCTATTGACAAACTTGGAAACATTTTGGGCATGTTTGACTAAAGTGTAGTTACTCATCTGTAACAGGTGATCTCCGGGAACAGCAGGAATTAAGTCTCCACACATGGGTATCGTCGGCACCGACGGAGCCCGTGCGGGAACACTCCCCAGCGTCCAATAGGAAAGCTTTAGGGAGCATCCGACTGCGCTTGCGCTGCTGCCTTCCTGCCTTTCCCAACTCTTCCTCCTCAGTTGGGGCTGTAGCTGAGACAAAAGGAGAGAAGGAAAGAAAAAAGAGAGAGAGATACAACTCCAAGGGGAGGTGGGTGGGTTGTGAAGACTTAATTCCTGCTGTTCCTGGAGATCACCTGTTACAGGTGAGTAACTACGCTATCTCCAGGAACAAGCAGGAATGTAGTCTTCACACATGGGGACTCCAAAGCTTACAGATGCCAGGGAGATGACCCCAGAAACTGCGAAATCCAAGCTGAGGCTGGTCATGCTTCCTTCCAAGAATCTTAGGCATCAAAACCCAGGACGGCGGGCAGGAGTTGTGCTAAGTCTGAAAGAGAAGCTGGAGAACAGCCTGGCCAAACGAGGCATCCCAACGGGAGTCCTTGACCAAGCAGTAATGGCCTTCGGTCCACACCCTTGCAGCCCAAGTGGCTGCTTTGTGGATGTCGTCAATGGACACAGAGCGAAAGTTGGCCATAGAGGCAGCCACTGCTCTCACACTGTGAGCTGTGACATGACCTTCGAGAGAAAGTCCAGTATTCTCATAGGTAAAGGCTATGCAGTCTACAATCCACTTTGAGAGAGTTCTCTTGGAAACTGGTAAGCCCAGGTGACTGGAGTCAAAGGCAACAAAGAGCCGTGAAGCCTTTCGGTGTTGCTTAGTCCTCTGAAGGTAAAAAGCTAAAGCTCTTTTACAATCCAGAGGATGAAGAGTCCTTTCCGCACTAGAGGCGTGAGGCCTAGGAAAGAAGACGAAGGTAAACCGACTGGTTCAAATGAAAAGGCAAAACCACCTTTGGCATAAAGTGAGGATGAGTCCTAAGGACTACTTTGTCATGGTGGAACCTTGTATAAGGAGGATCAGCCACTAACGCTTGTAGCTCACTAATTCGTCTGGCAGAAGTGAGGGCAATGAGGAAGATTACCTTCCAAGAAAGAAACCTGAGAGATGTAGTCGCTAAGGGCTCGAAGGGCGGCTTCATAAGTTGCCCAAGGACAAGATTTAAATCCCATGCCAAGGGTGGTGGCTTAATGGGAGGGTTAGTTAAGAGTAGGCCTCTCATAAACCGCGCTACAAGCGGTTGAGAGGAGACAGGTTGTCCATCAAAGGGCTTGTGAAAAGCCGCAATGGCACTAAGGTGGACCCTTACTGAATTGGTCTTAAGACCAGAGGATGATAGCTGGAGGAGATACTCTACAACACCTCCAATGGAACTGAAAAAGGATTAAGTTCTTTCTTTGAACACCAGATAGAGAACCTTCTCCACTTAAAGGCATAGGCACGCCTTGTGGAAGGTTTCCTAGAGGTCAAAAGGATATCTTTAACCTGTTGAGTGAGGTTAATATCCTGGAACTCTAAGCTCTCAGCAGCCAACGCCATCAGGTGTAAGGACTGAGGATTTGGGTGCAAAAGTGTCCCGTCCTCCTGGGAAAGAAGATCTGGAGCACATCCCAACTCCAGAGGTCTGGCTTGAGAGAGACGTAGAAGCAGTGGATACCACATCTGTCGTGGCCAGCGTGGAGCTATGAGGATCATATGTCCTTTGTCTGTCTGAAGCTTGAACAGAGTCTTGGGAATGAGGGGGATGGGTGGGTAGGCATAAAGGAAGTCCTGACCCTAGAGGAGGTGGAAAGCATCTGAGAACTTACAAAGAGGTCTATTTCTGGAGTTCCCCAGATCCAAAAGTTTCGAGCAACTTGCTCCGGATGAAGAGACCAATCGTGTGGCAGCAGTACTCGACTGAGTTTGTCTGCAAGAAGATTGTGTGTGCCCTGGAAGATACACCACCAGCAGATGTATCTAAAGACTTCTAGTGAAAGACCAGAGGCGTAGAGCTTCATTGCACAAGGCCTGAGAGCCTGTTCCACCCTGCTTGTTCACCTAGAACATAGCTACCTGATTGTCCGTCTAGACAAGAACCGTCTTGTAGCTCGGGTGGTCCTGAAATACTCAAACAGCATAGAAGATGGCTCTGAGTTCCAGTAGATTTATGTGAAGACAAGCCTCCTGTTCGGTCCAGAGACCCTGAGTGGAGAGATTGTCCATATGAGCCCCCCAATCTGACTTGGACGCATCTGTCGTCAAGATAGCTTGGTATAGTGGCTGCTGAAAAGGAGACCCTATGAGAAGGTTTTCCAGTGATTTCCACCACTGAAAGGATGAAACGAGGCATGCAGAGTTTCTGATTCTGTCCTTCAGGCGACCTGACGCCTGTGACCACTGAGAGGCTAGGGTCCACTGGGCTGCTCGCATGTGTAGGCGAGCAGTAGGGGACCATGTGATCAGTGGACGTCATATGCCCTAGCAACTGAAGCATTTCTCGAGCAGTTAGTTAGGTTTTCATAGCTGCTGGAGAGGCCAGTTGGAGTATCCGAGCAGAACTGAGTTGAGGCAGGAAAGCCCTTGACTGTCATGTGTCTAGGAGAGCCCCTATGAATTCTAGCGATTGAGATGGGGCAAGCTGGGATTTTGGGAGGTTTAGGACCAATCCCAAGTACTGCGGGATTTGCATTGTGCAGGATAGAGCCGAGCTGGCTTCTGATGCTGTTGATGCTCGGATGAGCCAGTCGTCTAAGTAGGGGAAGACAAATATCCCTAGAGTCTTTAGAAATGCTGCTACTACTGCCATGCATTTTATGAAGACTCTTAGGCGGAAGCCAGGCCAAAGGGTAGAACTCTGTACTGGTAATGTCTTCCCTGAAAGAGGAATCGAAGAAACCTTCTGTGTTCTGCATGAATAAAGATATGTGTATATGCGTCCTTTAGGTCTAGAGAACATAGCCAATCCTAACTCTGAATGTGAGGGAGAAGTGTTCCGAGAGAAATCATTTTGAATTTTTCTCGGAACAGATACTTGTTCAACTCCCTGAGGTCCAGGATGGGCCTGTACCCTCCCATCTTCTTTGGTATGAGGAAGTAGGGGGAGTAAAAGCCCAGGCCCTGCTGAGAAAGAGGTATCTCCTCTACTGCACCCTGCGCAAGGAGAGAGGCGACCTCTTGACACAAGAGAGTGGTGAGGGGGGCCGAGAACTGAACTCTCTTGGAGTTGAGGGAGGGGGCATACTGTGGAAGTGGAGTGTGTACCCCTCTGTCAATATGGAGAGAGTCCACTGCTCTGATGTTATCTGCTGCCACCTCTTGGCAAAATAACAGAGTCTACCTGGAATGTGGAGAGGCTCTGGACGTTTTAGAGGTAGGATGACTAGGTTCCCTAGGAAGGACTCAAAGACCTTGTGGAGGCTGGGCATGCTGAGCTGATTGAGCTCTGGGGGCTTCAGCCTTTCTCTGTTTAGGATGCTTCTGCCCCTTTTGGGGAACATGGACTGGGCAGTGGACAGTCTGGGTGTAAGAGGGGTAGAATTTCTTTTTTTTGTTGAAAAAAAGGGTTTCTTAACTGGGTTGGCAGTGGTCCTTGATAGTCTATTCAAGGTAGTGTTTTCGGACTCAAGTTGAGAAGCCTTGTCTTGCCAATCCTTGCCAAAGACGTTTTCTCCTGTGCAAGGAATATTCCCCAGCTTATCTTGCACCCACTGTTCCAAATCAGATGCTTGTAGCCAAGCAATCCGACGTGCGCCGATAGAGATAGCAGAGGTTCTGCTAATGCATTCAAAACAATCAAAGGTTGCCTGGTTCATAAACTTAGAAACATTTTGGGCATGCTTGACCAAAATGAGGAAATCGGCCCTCTTGTCATCAGGAAGAAGAGGGGCCATGAGTTCCAAATCTTTTGCCACCTCCCGAAAAAACATACACATGTAAAGAATGTAAGAACTTATTCTGGCCAATAATAGAGGCCTGAAAACATCGACAACCAAAGGCATCGAGAGTCCTTGCCTCACGGCCTGGAGGATTAAAAGAATTTGTCTTAGCACTCTTGATTTGGCGCACTGACGATTCCACAACCGTGGAATGGTGTGGTAATTCTGTTTTTTGGAACCCGGGACATTGCGGTAGCTGGTACATTGTATCGAGTCTCCGAGAATGTGGAGACACCGTTAAAGGTGTCTTCCACATCCCAAGCATGAGGTCATGCAAAATCCGGTGTATGGGAAGGGTTGCAGCTTCCTTAGGAGCTGCAGGATACTGAAGAATTTCTAGTTCTTCAGCTCTCGGTTCCTTCTCAAGGGTCATGGTGATCGAGAGGCCCCGGGCTATATTACGTATAAAGTCTTGAAAGGACATATCCTCCGGAGGAGACATCCGACATTGTGGTGAAGGAGAGGGATCCTCCAGGAGAACCACTCCGGTACCGACAGAGTCCTCGGAATCATTGGAATCGGAGGACTCGAAGTATCTACGGGCCAGATGCTCTCATATTGCTTGTTGCTGGTACCGATCGAAGTCGGCATCAGAATGCCTCAATATCGGAACCTCGATGCCGGAGACCGATTCTAGGGCCGGCATGGGAGGAAGCATGGAGAGGGGTACACCGGTCAATGTAGATACATTCGATACCAATATCGGTACCGATGGCTGCGGAACCGACTGTAGCAGCTTTAGCGGTACCAAGGCTGCTAACAAGGCCGCAAGACTGCACTTAATGGCCAGGTTACGTTGCTCCATGGAGCCTGTCAATGTCTGGGTATCGGTACCGGCGGAGCAGGCCACGACCCCAGAACATGGCACCAAGAGTTCTCCGGAGGTAGAAGCCTTGGGAACATCCTAGGACCCCGTTAATGCTTTGGAGGCATGGACCTCCCGCCGTGGTTGTTTGGCCGGTGTGTTTTCCTTGAGGGCAATACTAATAGCATCTCGATGCTTAGAAGGAGATCTACTCTTTGAGGACTGGCCGGTCTTGGAAGACCTGGGTTTGGTTACCTGAGATCCATGGGAGGAAGATAAAGCCCTGGACGACGTCGATGCAACGGACATTGCATCCGAGGCAAAGAGGGTGCCGAGTTTCACAGCTCTATTCTACAGGCCCCTCTTAGTCATCTTTCTGCAAGAGACACTCCGAAGGCAAATGGTCAGGACCCAAACATTTAAGACACCAATCATGGGTGTTAGTAGCAGAAATGGTACTGCCCCATTTTGAACATTTTTTGAAACCACTAGTTGGTTTCTCCATCTTAGAGCAAAAGAGGGCCTAGTGCCCAAAATAGCGCCGAAGCACCAAGAGGGGACAGACCCTCGGGTAAGAGCTTTTTTTTTTTTTTTTTTTTAAAGAAAGAAGAAAGAAAATAAAGACGACACCAACATACCGGTGTAGGCATCAACGGGAAGGCAGACGTGACCACAAAAGAACACTTTTCTGCAGTGATAGGGTTTGCTGGCTGTCAGCTCCGCGGAAAATGAAGAACTGAGGAGGAAGAGTTGGGAAAGGCAGGAAGGCAGCAGTGCAGGCGCAGTGGAATGCTCCCAAAAGCTTTCCTATTGGACGCTGGGGAGCATTCCCACGCGGGCTCGTTCGGTGCCGACGATATCCATGTGTGAAGACTACATTCCTGCTTATTCCTGGAGATTGTAAGATAGTCTGCCCTCTTGTCAACCGGGAGAAGAGGAGACATCGATTCCAGATCCATAATCACCTCCCTAAGGAACATACCCATGTAGAGTATGTATGAACTTATGCAGGCTGAAAGCATGGAAGCTTGAAAGCACTGGAGGCCAAAAGCATCAAGGGTTCTCAATTCTCTGCCTGGGGAACTGGAGGAGTGCATTTTTATTACTCTTAATTCGATGCATAGCCGATTCCACTACCATTGAGCAGTGCGAAAGTTGCGTCTTCTGGAACCCAGAGCTTTCCGGTACCCGATACATGGTATCAAGTCACCGGGTATGGGGAGAAATGGTGAGGGGTGTCTCCCACATCTGGAACATAAGTCCTGGAGTATGTGGTGTATAGGGAGAATAGTCGCCTCTTTAGGAGCTGTAGGATATTGCAGAATTTCCAACTCCTCTGCTCTGGGTTCTTTCTCCTATGCAGGAGTAATGGATAGACCCCTTGCCATGTCCTTGAAAAACTCCTGGAAAGACATTTCTTCAGAAGGGGGACAAGCATCGATGTGGAGACAGAGAGGGATCCTCGGGGAGGCTCCTCATTTCTTTGGTATCGACTGATTCATCATAAGAAGAACCGGAATTGGAAGATTCAAAGTATTGAAGAGAGTGATGCTCTTGTTCCTGTAGAGGCTGGAACTGATCGAGATCAATATTGGCGCGAGAGACCTGCCGTGTCAGTACCTCTGAAATGGGCACAGACTCGAAGCCCAGCATGGGCGGGAGTGTGCAGAGGAGCACGAAGCCCGGTTGTATCGGTACAGACGATACTGGCGGCAATGTCTTGACCGGTACCAACGCCAAAATGGTGTGAGCACACGAGGCACATTTTTTAAATCCACTGGCCAGCTTTGACAGGGCCGGGAAGACAGCCGCCGCTAAATCAAATGGCTCAATGTCTCAGCCAGCCAGGAAAAAGTCCTCACATGGAGAAAATTAAAGAAATGGAAAATAAAAATGACTCGGCATAGACAGGAATTGACACCCTCTACAGGCAGGAAGGCAAAAGAAAAGAATTACCTGAATTAAATGGAACAATCCACAATGGGGCACAACGTAGTAGACCTTTTCCGAAGGCAACAGGACATGTCCACTGGGCTCAGCGGAAAAGAAAGACTGAGGTAAAGATGGTTCCAGTGGGTGGGAAAGCAGGTGTGCGTGTGCATGTGTGATGGAGGAGAGAGACTTAAAAAGTTAGGGCTTTTCAACATGGAAAAGACGGTTGAGGAGAGATGTGACAGAGGTCTATAAATTAATAAATGGAGTGGAATGGGTAAACGTAGATCTATTGTTTACGTCATCAAAAAAAGTAGAAAGACTAGGAGGCATGCATTGAAGCTATAGTGTATCCCCTTTAAGACTAATAACAGAAAATATTTTTTAACTCAACCCATAATCAAACTCTGGAACTCATTATCGGAAGATGTAGTAAAAGCTGTTAGTGTATCTGGGTTTTAAAAAGATTCGTCAAATTCCTGGAGGAAAGGTCAATAAACTATTATTAAAGAGGACCCAGGAAATCAACTACTTGCCCCAATACAAGCATTGTGGAACCTGTGTGTCTTTTTGGGAAACTGCCAGGTACTTGTGACCTGGATTGGCCACTGTCGGAAACAGGATACTGGGCTTGATCTGACCCAGTATGGCATTTATGTTCTTATGTTATTTTTATGTAGGGATGCATCTAACATAACCCTATTTTTTTTTCTTGCCATGGAGTCAGCGACTCCTGGCAACCCAGTTTTCTTGGTGTTGTATCACCGGAAGTAAATTGCCATGTCTTTTTCTTCTGGGGGGTGAACTGACTTGCCTAAGGTCACAAGGAGTGCCAGTGGGAATTGAACCCTTGATCTTCTGGGTACTAGGCAGTTGCTCTAACCACTAGACTACTTCTCCACTGTAACTCTATAGCAGCTGTATTTTTCTATAAAAAATTTTGAATTTAGACTGCAATTTGTTGCTGATATCTTCTTACATCCCACTTTACTCTCCCCAACTGAGAGGACATTTTTTTCAAATAAATTTGCTAATCATAGAAAAATTCCAAGATTTACCTCTTCTGGATCCACTGGTTTTGTAAATGCTCTGAAACGTTTATCAACTGCTAGCCGGTGAGTAACATCTCTTAGGAAGAGTCTCAACTCTCTAAGTGTGTCTTCTTCTTGCTCCTCCAGTCGTTTCAGTTCTTCTGTTGTCAGCTGTCGTGGCTCAGGTGGAGGCACTACAGGTAAAACCTCTAGTGCCTGTAAAACTAAGAAAGTTACATATTTATGAATAAATCTACTAAAAGCTTTAAGAAGCATAATACTAGCAAGAGTTCAAACAAGTACAAAAATTAAACCAGGCATCAGTCTAGTATGAAAGCTTTGCTAAAACATAAGCAAACACTGACCTGCTTTCTTTTTTGATGCAGGTGGTTTAGAAGCTTGATTAAGAATCAGATCCTCAAAAAACATTCTTCTTTCTTCATGGCTAGGTGGATGAACATGAAAAACTTCTTCATAATCTGACACAAAAAGTTCTTGCACCTGCAAATTTAAACATTTTTATTTTGTATTAAGGTGAAGAGTCACTGTTTCCTTCTGAATCATAAGCACAGTTGTGTTAAAACAGTCACCATTCTGGAAACGGCTACATAAGGAAGAACACACCTCTTCTGGTAGATCTTCATGGCGTACATCACAGGTTGCCAGCAGCAATATTGGTGTGAAAGATGGAATGTTCTTCATCAATGTGATGAATGTGGCCTTCAACGTGCATCCAACTGTCTCCCACCACAAGTGGATATGAGGAATGTAAAGAATACTCGGTGCTGTTCTTTTTGCCTCATGGAAAAGCTGAAAATGAAGTGTCACTTCAGAACAAACAAATTGTACACATAATCATCCAGTTATATGGTCAAGGACGAAATTTTTCATCCTTTAACCAAGAAAATACTTTGGAAGCAAGTTTCAAAATTCTATAAGCAGGTGCAAAAGTCAGAGTATTTTCATCCACAGATTTTCCACCAGTTCTCAAAGGGAAAACTCAGAAGCAAAAACACCAAAAGATTTGCAGCTATTCTTTCCATCTAAAACTAGGCATGTTGCTTTCCCCAGCCTAACCTTGCCTCTAAAAAAGCCTCCACCAAAATGCAGATAAAAGTACATGCACTGTGGAACATAATGTGTGCTTTTACCCTCAGACAAGATGGGTAATTTCAAATAGTCTTTATGTAGTTGAATGGCTTTTAATTGCTCTCCCTATTAAGATATAGATTTGTTAATTGATCCAAGCTATGTTTCTGTAAATTATGTTTTTTTTAATCATTCAATTTTATTACCTGTAAAGAAAGAAAATTTGTCTAATTGTAACATGGTTTCTCTATAGACAGCAGTATAAATCAGACACTAAAGGGTGATGCCATCTTCCTGTGTATTACTTCATAAGTCCCTGTGAAGTGGCATTTTAGAAAGGACATCTAAGTCAAATATGGGACATCTAGAGTAGAATGTGTCGAGAAACACCAGAGACATCTATATTTCTGCCTGATTTTAGTAACATAGATGCCCCTGAGGTGGATGTCTGTACCAGTAGCCACATAGCCCCGTTAGGAAAGGGTGGGATGGTGACATCAGTTTCATGCAAGCTAGCATAAGCAGACGTTCAATGGCATAGCAAAAAACACACAAGCCCTCGTTCCCAATCAATGCTTATTGTTGGCTTGGAAAATAAAAGGGACATGAGTGGACTATCTCCTCACTCTTCAGATATTTGTCCGACAGAATGAGCACTTTTCCGATGCCTATTCGTGCCTTCAGCAGGTATAAGCTTGGACACGGCTAGGGATGCCCAGGACATTTCAGACATCAGGCAAAGATGCCAAGTTCTGGGAACATCCCAGACATGCCTAATCCATGCCTCCGTTCAGACTTGGATAGCCTCAACTCTGGGACATCCACAGAGCCAGCTTCTTAAAATAGCTCTGGGGACATCTTCATGCTTTGGACATTTCCATGCCCATTTTCAGACACCCAAAACATGAATAAGCCTTCTAAAATAACCCCTTTGTCTATTACAGTGTCAATTCTTTAGGATGATGGAAGGGTTTGTGCGCCTGATTTGTCAATGGAAAACTCCAGTTACAGATAGGCAATATCACTTTCTCTGTTGACAAATAGAATGAAATCAGCCATGGTAGTCGGAAAATCCTAGCTCAGGGTTGCAACCTTTTTGTTTAGTGTTGTGTTCAGATTTTCAGGGCAACCTGGATTTTAATATATTGTCCAAACAGGAGTGGGTTGAGAAGGTGTCAATGGGACCATATTGCACTTCTATATATTTGTTCAGTGGAAAGTAAATAGAGAGGTTTGGCCAATGTTGACATGGCTCTGATCTAATGAGCTTTTACTGTATCAATTTGTGCTATCTCACAAAGCTGTAACAGTGGAATATGCAGTTCACTAGCCAGCTAGCTAAGTTCCTAGCAACTATGAGTCCTAATATTTTTGGATCAAAAGATATGGAAAGTTGAGTGGACTAGCAATGTGGCTGCATTCCTTTTATGCAGTCAGCCAGTGCTTTAACAATCCAGTGTGTGTGGGGCCTTATAACCTTTGCGAGTATGTAGCCTTTGGAAAAATGGGAAGCACAATAGAGTGAAAGGCTTCGGTAGGAATTAGCATTTGAAGGACAACCATATCATAGAAAAGCTGGAGACAGAGAATACTTCAGGGCAAAGTAATCATTATTAAAAACAACTTTCCAGATCTGGTACTTCAGCCTTGCTGATTCCAAGGATTCATAGGGAAATTTCGTGAGCCGAGTCATTAAGCTGAGGTCCCAAGAACATATGGCTTCCTAACTGGTGGTTTTGTGCGACCTAACCTTCATGAACCTAGACACTAAGGAGCATGTTTACTAAAGGTTAATGTGCATTAAGTAAAGTTAACGTGCATTAAGTAAAGTTAACGTGCATTAAGTGTCAGCACTGCCCATTCATTTCTATGGGCCATTGTGGCACTTAACACGCATTAACCTTTAGTAAACATGACCCTAAGGGATGGAATTCTATAGAATTTATTAATGTATCTATAAAGAATAGTTACTCACCTGTAAAAGGTGTTCTCCAGGAGCAGCACGAATCAGTCCTCACATATGGGTGACGTCGGAGCCGACGGAGCCCCCATGCGGAGCATTTCCCCAGCTTTCAAAGAAAGCCTTTGGGACTGCAGCACGCATGCGCGGTCCCCTTCCCGCCCAAGAGTGCCATCTTGCTCAGTCAGATGACATAGCTAAAAGACAGCAAAGAACCAAAAGAAATCATATGACTGCAACTCCAAGGGGAGGAGGGAGGGTTGGGAGGACTGATTCCTGCTGCTCCTGGAGAACACCTGTTACAGGTGAGTAACTACTCTTTCTCCAGGACCAAGCAGGAAGTCAGTCCTCACATATGGGACTCCCCAGCTTAAGGCTACCGGGGACCCAACGCTGAAAAATTGAGCTCCCTCTAGAGCCTCAGCATGTACGAAAAGAATATTCTCTGAGAACGTCCCCGAACGGTAGCCCAACACCAGGGCCAGAGGGTAGGAGTTGCCTATACCTCAAAGAGATTACGGAGTACCGCCTGCCCGAAAGCACTGTCCCAGCAGGACTCCCTCTCGAGGTAGTAGTGGGCCGCAAAAGTCTGGCTTGAAGACCAAGTAGCGGCCCGGCAGATGTCTGCCAACGGAACAGAGCGGAGATGAGCAACTGACGCAGCCTTCGCCCTGACACGGTGAGCCATGACTCGACCCTGCAGGGAGAGGCCGGCTGCCCTGTACGCCAAGACGATACAGTCTGCTACCCAGATGGACAGGGTACTCTTGGAGACAGGCAACCCCAGTTTATTAGGGTCAAAAGATACGAAGAGCTGGACAGCCCTTCGATGCTCCTGCGTACGGTCAAGGTAGAAGGACAACACCCTCCTACAGTCCAGGGTATGTAAGATCATCTCAGCCCGGCTGGCATGCGGCCTGGGAAAGAAAGTCGGAAGAACCACCTCCTGATTGAGGTGGAAGGAGGAGACAACCTTGGGAAGGAACTTAGGGTGAGTCCGTAAGACTTCCCTGTTCCTCTAGAACCTAGTGTATGGTGCCTCTGACACTAGAGCTTGAAGTTCGCTCACTCACCTTGCTGAGGTTACAGCTACCAAAAACAACGCTTTCCAGGAGAGAAAGCGCAAAGTAGCCATAGGCTTTAATGGTGGGCAAGTAAGCCACTACAAGACCACATTCAAATCCCACTCAGGGGCAGGTGGACGAAGTGGAGGCTTAAGCATAAGTAGGCCTCTGAGGAAGCGAGCCACCAAAGGGTGGCTTGAGAGAGATTGACCCTCCACCTGTGAATGGTGCGCAGAGAGAGCATGGAGGTGGACCTTAACCGAGTTGGATTTCAGGCCTAGGTTGGACAGGTGAAGCAAATATTGCAGCACCACTGGTACCAGGCATGAGAAAGAATCCTGCTTGTGTTGAGCACACCAAGTGGAGAACCTACGCCACTTGAGGGCATAAGACGTCCGGGTGGACTGCCTCCTAGAGGCCAAGACCACATCCTCCACTTCCCTAGGCAGCAGTAAGGGTGCTAGAACTACCCTTTCAGCAGCCAGGCCATCAGATTGAGGGACTAGAGGTTGGGGTATAAGAGAGATCCCTGCTCCTGAGACAGAAGATCGGGTTGCATCCCCAGAGGAAGAGGAGTGTCCACCGCCAGTTGCAAAAGAAGTGGAAACCAGGGTTGCCTTGGCAACCTGGGGGCCACCAGGATCAGCGAGGCCTTGTCCCGGATCACTCTGAACAGTGTCTTGGGCACTAGAGGCGTGGGAGGAAACACATACAGGAGGCCTGTAGACCCATGGAATGAGAAACGCATCTGCTGCTACTCTGAGAGGATGTGGTTGTCTGGAGCAGAACCTGGGCAGTTGACGATTCAGTGGACTGGCAAATAGATCTATGGTGGGAAGAACCCATCTGAGGAAGATCTGTTGAACCACAAGAGGATTCAACTGCCATTCGTGTGGCTGTAGAAGCCTGCTCAATCTGTCTACCAGGCAATTCTCTTGTCCAGGGAGATAGACCGTCCTGAGGAGAATGCCATGATTGACTGCCCAGGAGCACAGGTCCTATGCTTCCTGACAGAGAGGTCAGGACCCTGTGCCCCCCCTGCTTGTTCACAAAGAACATAGCAACTTGATTGTCCGTCGGAGCCAAGTGCATCCACTGACGCAGCCCTCGTGGGTTTCTTCTTCCTGCGATGCTCCCGTGAGGGAGACCCCCTCTCAGAGGAACCTCGGCGATGCTCGGGATCGGAATCCCGAGACATTGAGGCCTCTGATGAAGTCCGGGCCCGGCATCAGAGAAGATTCTTTCCTTCTGGTGCTGCCGACTCCTCAACGCCTTTGAGGACATTTTCCCACACGGGCCACAGATCATCGGGTCATGATCGGGCCCTAGGCAGCAGTCATGTATGTTGGTGAGACACATAAGTTTCTTACTCCGATCACACTTTTTGAACCCGCTGGCAGACATTGGGGGAAAAAGGGCCCCTGCGAGGTCAAGACACGACTGCCAGTGAAAAATAGAAAAATGGCGCGAACGCTAGTCATGAAAGAAAAACCGAAAAAAGAAGTCCAGGCTCGATACCGGTGTACCGGGCCCAGGCGGGAAAGGGAAACCGGTGTCGAACCGAAGAAAAAACAGTTCCACTACCAAACACAACTTTTTTCTCAGGTGAACACGAAACACGTCCGTCGGGCTCCGCGGAAAAAAGAAGACTGAGCAAGATGGCATCCTTGGACGGGAAGGGGACCGCGTATGCGTGCTGCAGTCCCAAAGGCTTTCTTTGAAAGTTGGGGAAATGCTCCGCATGGGGGCTCCGTCGGTGCTGACGTCACCCATATGTGAGGACTGACTTCCTGCTTGGTCCTGGAGAATATGCAGCTATTGCAAAGACGTACCTTTACTGATTAGGTGCTCAAATTCTATTTATTCATTCATTCATTTTATAGCCTGCCCATCTTCAAAGGCTTCAAAGTTGTTAATGTTAAAAATATTTACAATATCACATCACAAAATTTAAATGCAACCCCCCCCCCCCCCACACAAACTGGCATGTTTGTCTTCTAAAACTCAGATTTTATAGCATATGCCAAATCAATCATAAGCAATAGAAAACAGCCAAGATTGGCAGTTTTTGAAAAGCTAACAGATAGAGTAGTTACTCACCTGTAAAAGGTGTTCTCCAAGAGCAGCAGGAATCAGTCCTCACATAGAGCTAACTGTCATCAGCTTCTGCTCCCTGATTGGGGTTACACAGCCCAGCAGAAATCCATCTGTCCTGCTTATTGAACTCCAGCCTAATTGGGGCTGTCTGAGAGGGGGAGGAGTCAGCTCCATTTCAAAAGCAGCTGCCTTCAGGCAAGTAAAGAGCTAACTGTCATCAGCTTCTGCTCCCTGATTGGGGTTACACAGCCCAGCAGAAATCCATCTGTCCTGCTTATTGAACTCCAGCCTAATTGGGGTTGTCTGAGAGGGGGAGGAGTCAGCTCCATTTCAAAAGCAGCTGCCTTCAGGCAAGTAAAGAGCTAACTGTCATCAGCTTCTGCTCCCTGATTGGGGTTACACAGCCCAGCAGAAATCCATCTGTCCTGCTTATTGAACTCCAGCCTAATTGGGGCTGTCTGAGAGGGGGAGGAGTCAGCTCCATTTCAAAAGCAGCTGCCTTCAGGCAAGTAAAGAGCTAACTGTCATCAGCTTCTGCTCCCTGATTGGGGTTACACAGCCCAGCAGAAATCCATCTGTCCTGCTTATTGAACTCCAGCCTAATTGGGGCTGTCTGAGAGGGGGAGGAGTCAGCTCCATTTCAAAAGCAGCTGCCTTCAGGCAAGTAAAGAGCTAACTGTCATCAGCTTCTGCTCCCTGATTGGGGTTACACAGCCCAGCAGAAATCCATCTGTCCTGCTTATTGAACTCCAGCCTAATTGGGGCTGTCTGAGAGGGGGAGGAGTCAGCTCCATTTCAAAAGCAGCTGCCTTCAGGCAAGTAAAGAGCTAACTGTCATCAGCTTCTGCTCCCTGATTGGGGTTACACAGCCCAGCAGAAATCCATCTGTCCTGCTTATTGAACTCCAGTCTAATTGGGGCTGTCTGAGAGGGGGAGGAGTCAGCTCCATTTCAAAAGCAGCTGCCTTCAGGCAAGTAAAGAGCTAACTGTCATCAGCTTCTGCTCCCTGATTGGGGTTACACAGCCCAGCAGAAATCCATCTGTCCTGCTTATTGAACTCCAGCCTAATTGGGGCTGTCTGAGAGGGGGAGGAGTCAGCTCCATTTCAAAAGCAGCTGCCTTCAGGCAAGTAAAGAGCTAACTGTCATCAGCTTCTGCTCCCTGATTGGGGTTACACAGCCCAGCAGAAATCCATCTGTCCTGCTTATTGAACTCCAGCCTAATTGGGGCTGTCTGAGAGGGGGAGGAGTCAGCTCCATTTGAAAAGCAGCTGCCTTCAGGCAAGAGCTAACTGTCATCAGCCTCTGCTCCCTGATTGGGGTTACACAGCCCAGCAGAAATCCATCTGTCCTGCTTATTGAACTCCAGCCTAATTGGGGCTGTCTGAGTGGGGGAGGAGTCAGCTCCATTTCAAAAGCAGCCGCCTTCAGGCAAGTAAAGAGCTAACTGTCATCAGCTTCTGCTCCCTGATTGGGGTTACACAGCCCAGCAGAAATCCATCTGTCCTGCTTGTTGAACTCCAGCCTAGTTGGGGCTGTCTGAGAGGGGGAGGAGTCAGCTCCATTTGAAACAACTACAGTTATCCTGCTATCACTGAATGACCTCTCATTCACCATATAAGCTGTAGTTATACTGCTATCACTGAAACACTGGTATTATCACTAGCATCATTATCAAGTATTATCACTAGTATTAATCACTGATGTTAATGTTATAGCTTCTTTGTCACTCTATAATCTGCAACTATCCAGCTATCACTGAAATACTGGTATTAATGTTATATCTTCTCATTCATCAAGTAAGCTGCAGTTACCCTGCTATCATTGAATTACTTGTATTAATGTTATAATCTCTTATTCACCCTGTAAGCTACTATTATACTGCTATCACTGGGACACTGGTATTAATATTATAGTTTCTCATTCTCCCTGTAAGCTACAGTTATCCTGCTATCTCTAAATAGCTTCTCATTCACAATATCATCTGCAGTTATACTGCTATCATTGTGACACTAGTATTAATGTTATAGTTACTCATTCTTCACGTAAGCCTCAATTATCCTACTATCACTGAAACACTAGTATTATCAGTAGTATCTCTACCACAGGTAATTATCACTGATATTAATCACTAGCACTATTCTATTTATTGAACCTATTACTAGTTAAAACATAAAAGTAAATCTAAATACAAACCAAAAATGCATAAACAATTCCTTTCTCCCATCAATGCTATACTTATAAGTATCACAATCCTTACACTGATTAACCTAATAAAATCCATAGATAATAAGAATAATAGACCAATTCCCATAATACAAAGAATATCAAAACATGATAACTTAATACACCCATTCATAATAGGAACCAACCTTAGATCTAGACAATCTAGACTTTTATATATAACAACAACAAAAATAGGCAACACACCACACTCACCTCAGACACAGAAATACACAATTCTCACCTGCCAACTCATTAATGCAAGATCTATGAAAAACAAACTACCAATTTTTGTAGACATTATCAATGATGATAAACCTGATATCCTTTGTATAACAGAGACCTGGCTCAAAGATACTGACTCAGTATTCTTAAACCAATTAAAGACACCTGAATATGAGATCTTCCATACTCACAGAACACTAAAAAAAGGAGGAGGAGTACTTATAATAATAAAGAAAAACCTCAATGCAAAATTAATATCATCTAATAATATAGATAATGTTGACATACTCACCATAAAAATTAAAAACACAACTATATCATTAATATATCGACCGCCAGAATACAACATAGATAATATTTACAATTTAATTGAATTACTAGCATCATCCACAGATACAAATCCTGTAATACTTATGGGAGACTTTAATCTTCCTTCAATACCCAACAATCACTCTAATCAATTCTTAGAAATGATAAATAATTTGGACTTTCACCAAATAATAACTGAACAAACACACAATAAAGGAAAAACTCTTGACATGGTCTTCCTACCAAACTCTCTACACAACCTATATAACTCTGAATCCCTCTCAAACATTCCAGTCCCCTGGTCTGACCACTATCTTCTAAAATTCAATATAACCATCACCTACAACAATCAAACTAAAAGACCACAACGTCCTCAAACTAATAGATTCAGAAAATTCAATGAAGAAGAATTTCTAGATCAAATAATACCACAACTAACACAACCACCACAAATCTTGAAGAATCTATCAAAAACTGGAACAATATAATCTCTAAAGCAGCTGAAAGTAATCCAAAACAATCACACCAAAATATAAACAATAAAATTGAAAAAAGACATGCTCCATGGTTTAATATATCTATCAAAACATTAAAAAGACAACTAAGAAAAGAGGAAAGGAAATGGAGACAATCAAAATCATTAATAAATCATGAGAACTACACTAATACACTACAAATTTATAAACAAACAATAAACAACTCCAAACAAAATTATTATTCTAATATAATCTCAAGAGCCACTAATCGCCCAAGAGAACTATTCTGTATAGTACAAAAACTAGCAAAACACTAAATTCTGATGAAATATCAATTGATATCTCCCCACAAGAATTAGCTCAATACTATATCAATAAAACAAAGCTACAAATAACACCTCTACATATTACTCAACCACAAATTCAAACACAAACAAAGCAAGCTACATTTGATAACTGGACCAACTTCAACTTAATATCAAAATCTACTCTCAAAACTACAATAACTAACATTAATACAACAACCTCATACCTTGATCCATGCCCAGTTGATTGGATAAAGAAGACTTTCTCAATACTCTCTTCTTTCATTCTACCCTTAGTGAACCTATCCTTACAAAAAGGCTACTTACCACCATCTCTCAAACACGTTCAAATACGACCTATACTTAAAAATAACACATTAGATAAATTATCCCCAAAATCATACAGACCCATATCAAGTATTCCTTTTATGGCCAAACTTATTGAAAAAATTGTACAAATTCAACTACAAGACTTTATTGACACATTAAACCTCCTTGATGAACATCAATATGGCTTTAGACCCTTCCATGGAGTAGAAACCTTGCTAACGATCCTTTATGACACAATATTAAGAGGTATTGATAATCCTAAACAAGCCTTTATTCTTGTTTTCCTTGACATATCAGCTGCATTTGACAGTGTTAATCACTTAACAATGTTAAACAGACTTCAACAAATTGGAATTACATCTACTGTTTATAATTGGTTCAAATCATATCTATCAAACAGAACTCAAACAGTAAGAATCCACACCCAAATTTCTAACACCTTCAAACAAACTCAGGGTCTCCCGCAGGGTTCTGCATTATCTGCGCTATTATTTAATATTTACTTACAACCAGTTTGTAACATCTTTAAACGTCACAATGTTTATTATCATATCTACGCTGATGATATAATGTTCTACCTCCCATTTGAAATCCCACACCCACCTCTTCAAAAAATAACAGAATGTTTCAATGAACTAACTGAATGGCTCAAAGAACAAAATCTACTTATCAACTTTACTAAAACTGATATATTATTCATCACTAAAAATCAAACATACATACCCCCAAACACGATCACACTAGATACTCATGAAATAAATACAAAAAAAGAAATAAAATATTTAGGTGTAATACTTGACAATAATCTAAATATGGATTCACATATAAAATATCTAACTAAAAAAATACATTACAAACTCAAAACACTAAAACAATTAAGACCATTGATTCATCTACAAGACTTTATTAATATAATTCATGCTATCATCACCCCACATTTTGATTATGCAAACACAATACTTAATGGCATTTCAAAACAAAATATTAAAAAGATACAAATAATTCAGAACATAGCTGCCAGGATGATTATGAATATAAGCCCACTTGAACATGTTACACCAATTTTGGCTGAACTTCATTGGCTACCTATTTACTCCCGAATCAAATATAAAATTCTTGTCACTACATTTAAACTTATAAATAATCTTGCACCATCGGCACTCAATACACTGATTAATATAGACATCGATAAACGATCCCAAAGAAGCAGAAACTTAAATACCTTAACAATACCAAAAGATTTCACAAAAGCCAGAAAACAAACAAATAAGAGAGCTTTCTCACACTCTGCTCCAATTCTTTGGAACAATCTACCTGACAACATTCGCCTGCTATCTGATATAAAGGAATTTAGAAAAAAATTAAAAACTCACTTATTCATATTACACTACAATACACCCTCAGAACAGAATACTCAAATAGATACAGGCTAACATTTATACATTATTATTACATACTCTATTTTCAAAATAAATATCACTAATACACTATTAACCATACCACACTCTCATTCACATGATGATTATAGATTTAAACTAACAATGTATATATGTTCTAATATGTTATACCTTTAATGTTACAACATTCCTTGTAAATTATAATTATCTGTTCTATGTAAACTGACTTGGTATATTACATACCAATTAACCTACTGTTCCATGTAAACCGCACTTGATACTAGGGAAAGAGCGGTATATAAATAACTGTTAAATAAAATAAATAAAAAATATGGGTGACGTCGGTGCCGACGGAGCCCCCATGCGGAGCATTTCCCCAGCTTTCACAGAAAGCCTTTGGGACTGCCAGCACGCATGCGCGGTCCCCTTTCCACCCAAGGGTGCCATCTTGCTCAGTCTGATGACATAGCTAAGAGACAGGAAAAAACAAAATAAACCATATGACTGCAACTCCAAGGGGAGGAGGGAGGGTTGTGAGGACTGATTCCTGCTGCTCCTGGAGAACACCTGTTAAAGGTGAGTAACTACTCTTTCTCCAGGACCAAGCAGGAAGTCAGTACTCACATATGGGACTCCCCAGCTTAAGGCTACCGGGGACCCAAAGCTGAAAAAAATAGGCTCCCTCTAGAGCCTCAGCATATACGAAAAGAATCTTCTCTGAGAACGCCCCCGAACGGTAGCCCAACACCAGGGCCGGAGGGTAGGGGTTGCCTATTGTCACCACGCCCCCTGCTGGTAGCTTGTTGAAGGGACCTGGTGGACATTTTAATTATTTTGTAGTAGGAAACCTTTTTGGACCAGAGGGATCATGGTCCTTGTAGTCCTTCTTAAAGAAATGAGTTGTGTACGCCTTGTGTAGGGTCAAACAAAAGGCTTTTTATTCCCCTTTAGCACTAAGGTTCACTAAGAAACCAAAAAGTAGAATTTACCTTATTTTCAGGTTTATGCCAAAGTAATTACATAGCAAGAAAACCGTTATGAGAGCTTCACAGTTCCTTGTAAAAATACACAGGGTTTTCAACACTGTAGTAAAACAAATAAACAAGCTCTTCTTTAGCTCAACACAGACAAAAGATATTGTTAAAGCATGTTCTGGTAATTACAGCTCTGGGAGAGACTCTAGGCTTTCAGCAATACACATACAACAGTCCATTTGTTCTTCAGGCATCAACGGCTCTGGTTCCCCAAGCTCAATCTGCATGGGTTCCAGTTCAGCCATGCTTTCCTTTACACCTGAGCTTTCCCTGGCTGAAATAGTTTGCAGTTCAGAAATTCTCTTCCCTAGTTTCCAGCCTGGCAGTTCTGGGTTTTGCAAACAAGTGGTATGTCTTGTTCCTATGCCTCTTTGTAGTGGTTTCCAAAACTTCTGCCAGCTTTCCTTCCTCTCAGTATTGCTATCTGAGTTGTAAGTCTTTCTAGGACCTGGCTTCTTTGTGAGAAATAAAGTATCACTGTAGCTTGGCTCCTTGAAGTCTGTGCCACTGGTATTCCCCCTACCAGGCACCCTCCTTCTGATACCGTCTTCTCTGAAGACTGTTTCTTGGAGTTCTCTGGGCTGGGCTAGTCTTCCCTGGAGCTTAGCTCTGCCACGTAAGGATTCCAAACTCCTCTGCCTTGCAGTAAAGGAGATTCAGGTCCTTTCTTCCCAGTATCCTTGGGTTCCTTTCCAGATCCTTTCTCAGAGCTTCTCTCTAGGCGTAGGCCTCTCTCTTGCCGTGGCTCTCTCCCTTGCCGTGGCCCTCTCTGCTTACTTCCTGCAGAGCTCTGCTTATAAAGCCCTTTTTCCCTTGAGTTTTCTGACCCTCTCCTCAGGTGCACCTGATTAGCTTCTGCTTCATCAGTACCTGGGTGTGTCAGCTCAGCATCTGCAGGCTCATGCCTGCCCCCTCTAGCTGTCCTGCTAGGTAATTGCACCCTCTGCAAGTCAGTTGCTTTATGAAAAACAGCGTTTTTTTCTAAGTTCATAGCTTCACTAGCTTCAGCTCTATCACACTATACCTCAAAGAGATTACGGGGTACTGCCTGTCCGAAAGCACTGTCCCTGCGGGACTCTCTCTCGAGGCAGTAGTGGGCCGCAAAGGTCTGGCTTGAAGACCAAGTAGCGGCCCTGCAGATGTATACCAACGAAACAAAGCGGAGATGAGCCACTGACGCAGCCTTCGCCCTAACACGGTGAGCCGTGACTCGACCCTGCAACGAGAGGCCGGCTGCCCTGTACGCCCAGACGATACAGTCTGCTACCCAAATGGACAGGGTACGCTTGGAGACAGGTAACCCCAACTTATTAGTTTCAAAAGAGACGAAGAGCTGAACAGCCCTTCGGTGTCCCTGCATACGGTCAAGGTAGAAGGACAACGCCCTCCTACAGTCCAGGGTATGCAAGACCATCTCAGCCCGGCTGGAATGCGGCCTGGGAAAGAAAGTTGGAAGAACCACCTCCTGGTTGAGGTGGAAGGAGGAGACAACCTTAGGAAGGAACTTAGGGTGAGTCTGTAAGACTACTCTGTTCCTATAGAACCTAGTGTATGGTGCATCTGACATCAAGGCTTGAAGCTCGCTGAGCTAAGAGCTACCAAAAACAACGCTTTCCAGGAGAGAAAACGCAAAGGACAAGTAGCCATAGGCTGAAATGGTGGGCAAGTAAGCAGTTGCAAGACCACATTCAAATCCCACTCAGGGGCAGGTGGACAAACTGGAGGCTTAAGCAAAAGGAGGCCTCTGAGGAAGCAAGCCACTAAAGTGTGGCTTGAGAGAGACTGACCCTCCACCGGTGAATGGTGCGCTAAGAGAGCACTGAGATGGACCCTAACAGAGTTGGATTTGAGGCCTAGGTTGGACAGGTGAAGCAAATATTGCAGCACCACTGGTACCAGGCATGAGAAAGGATCCTCCTTGTGTTGAGCACACCAAGTGGAAAACCTACGCCACTTAAGGGCATAAGACTTCCGAGTGGACTGCCTCCTAGAGGCCAAGACCACTTCCTCCATTTCCCTAGGCAGCAGTAAAAGTGCTAGAACTACCCTTTCAGCAGTCAAGCCATCAGATTGAGCGACTGGAGGTTGGGGTGTAAGAGATCCCTGCTCTTGAGATAGGGTTGCATCCCCAGAGGAAGAGGAGTGTCCACCGCGAGGTGCAAAAGAAGTGGGAACCTGGGTTGCCTTGGCCACCTGGGGGCCACCAGGATCACCGAGGCCTTGTCTCGGATCACTTTGAACAGTGCCTTGGACACCAGAGGCATGGGAGGAAACGCATATAGGAGGCCTGTAGACCATGGAATGAGAAAGGCATCTGCTGCTACTCTGAGAGGATGCGGTTGCCTGGAGCAGGAACTGGGCAGTTGACGTTTCAGTGGACTGGCAAAGAGATCTATGGTGGGAAGACCCCATCTTAGGAAGATCTGTTGAACCACCAGAGGATTCAACTGCCATTCGTGTGGCTGCAGAATCCTACTCAATCTGTCTGCCAGGTAATTCTCTTGTCCAGGGAGATAGACCGCCTTGAGAAGTATGCCATGATTGACTGCCAAGGAGCATAGGTCCTGTGCCTCCTGACAGAGAGGTCGGGACCCTGTGCCCCCCTGCTTGTTCACATAGAACATGGCAACTTGATTGTCCGTCTGCACTAAGACGGACTGGCGAGAGAGGACATGAGAGAAAGTCCGGAGGGCTAGGCGGATTGCTCTGAGCTCTAGGAAACTGATCTGCTGTGCGGACTCCCAAGGGGACCAGAGGCCCTGGGTGCATGATCCTTGACAATATGCACCCCAACCTTGGAGAGAAGCATCGGTTGTCAGCACTTGAGAATGTTGAGGTGCTTGAAAAGGCACCCCTTTGAGCAGATTCGGAAGATGAAGCCACCACTGTAGAGAAGAAGCTAGTAGCTTGGACACCCTCACTTTGTCAGTCAGGTTTCCAGTGGCCTGCAGCCACTGAGTTCTGAGGCCCCACTGAGCTGGCCTCATATGTAGACAGGAATTTGGAGTTACATGGACTGTGGATGCCATGTGGCCTAAGAGCCTCAGGAATTGTCTGGCGGAGACCAGAGAATTGCTGTGGAATTGGCTGGCCAAGTCCATAAGTCGGTGGGCCCTGTCCACTGGCAAAAAAGCCTTTTCTTGAAGGGTGTCCAGTCTTGCTCCTATGAACTCCATGTTCTGTGAGGGGTGCAAAGCGGACTTTGCGAAGTTTATGACAAACCCCAGAAGAGCCCCAGAAGGTCTTTTTCCCCGAGCCCTTCTTCTTCTGAGAAGGGGCAGAGGTTTTCCTGAACAGCCTTGTCCGGGTGAGAGTCTCAGACTCGAGCTCCACAGCCTTTTCAGCCATGGGCTTGCCAAAGAGGTTTTCACCTCGGCAGGGGACATCAACCAACTTGTCCTGCACCCATGGCTCGAGGTCCGATAACTGTAGCCAAGCCTGATGGCGTGCACCGATGCCGGCCGCAGCTACATGGGCCGAAGCCTCGAAGCCATCATAGGCTGCTCAAGAGAAACTTCGAGCACTCTCGGATCCCTGATGACAGGGCCTTGAACCTCTGCAAAGGTTCCTCGGGGAGACCAGCATTGAACCCGGCAATCTCCTTTGTCAGGTCTCGAAGGTACATGTCCATGTAGAGCTGGTATGTCTGGAGACGGCAAGCAAGCATAGAGCCCTGGAAGCACTTTCTACCAAGGGCATCCAAGTTCCTGTGCTTCCTGACAAAGAGGTCGGGACACGGAATCAGAGAAGATTCTTTCCTTCTGGTGCTGCCGACTCAACGCCTTTGAGGACATTTTCCCACACGGGCCACAGATCATCGGGTCATGATCGGGCCCGAGGCAGCGGAGGCAGCAGTCATGTGTGTCGGTGAGAGACATAAGTTTCTTACACCGATTACACTTTTTAAACCCGCTGGCAGCCATCGGGGGAAAAAGGGCCCCTGCGAGGTCAAAAGACAGGGCTGCCAGTGAAAAATAGAAAAATGGTGCGAACGCTAGTCACGAAGGAAAAAAACGAAAAAAGAAGTCCAGGCTCAATACCGGTGTACCGGTCCGAGGCGGGAAGGGGAAACCGGCGTCGAACCAAGAAAAAACACGAAAAATCAACTTTTTTCATGGGTGAACATGAACCACGTCCGTCGGGCTCTGTCGAAAAAAGACGACTGAGCAAGATGGCACCCTTCGGCGGGAAGGGGACCGCGCATGCGTGCCGGCAGTCCCAAAGGCTTTCTGTGAAAGCTGGGGAAATGCTCCGCATGGGGGCTCCATCGGCGCCGACGTCACCCATATGTGAGGACTGACTTCCTATATGTGAGGACTGACTTCCTGCTTGGTCCTGGAGAATGAAAGATACTGCAGCACACTTTTCAGAGTAAAGTAAATGGATTGAGCTTTGCCTTAATGCATCATATTGAGAATCTTTTTCATTTCAAGTTGTAGATGTCCTAGTGGATTCCTTTCTTGCAACTACTATGATATCATCCATGTGAGAAAGTTGGAGAGGGGCTAATTTTGAGTCATCAATATCCATATGTTCAGTGCAAAGCTTTGAATGTTTGGGTGGAGAATCCTCCCCTGATCTTGAGTTATCAGGAAAAGCAATTTCCCTAGATGAATGGCCATCTTGATTGATAAATAGATACTGATAAGGAAACCAACCTGACACGATCAAGACAAGGTTATCAAGATCATGAAAGGCCTTTATCCTGCTTTATCATTTGCAAAATTCTAGTTAATAATGAACGTAGGATAGGTATAAAGTAGATCAACTCTCCAGTGGATGCCAAAAGCGTCTTACATTAGACAATGCTGATTAGGCCTTCTGGAGTTAACCAATTTGCACTGGAAAACAAAATGCTTACAATCTATTTCTGGGACTGCTAGAAAGTATCCTGCACTATTTTATTTTTTTAAAAAAACTCTTATATGCCACATTTCTCATATAAAATTGTTCTATGGGGTTTATTATAGAGCCATCCTCGAGTCCAAGTGCCCTATGCGAAGTTCCAGGCAATAAGAGTATCCATAATCACTTTCTGCACTGTTGAAAGGTACAGTATGTTGATGAGAAATGAAGCCTGTCCAAAGAACTGCCCCATTCCAGATATTCAGTTATTATTTGCAGAAGATGTAGGATAAAGTTCTTCCTTGTTCAGGTAAATCACCAGCACCTGGTGGTCCATCTGGATTAAGATTCTTTCCCAACACACAATGCTGAAACTTCCAAGACCACCAAATATTACTCTCAAGCTCTGTCAGGTTGAAATGGTGAGATTTCTCCCATCTCCAAGCTCCTTGGGTGCTGAGAGAATTTATGAGCTCCTTATCCTATTGGATACATTTGTGGTCAATACCACTTAGTGCTGAGGCTGATTTAATGGTGGACCAAATAAGGTTAGTAGATGTCTTTTACCACTATAAAGCGAGACGGGCCCAGTTGTCTATTCTTACTACTGAAAACAGTTGAGTTAACTGGTCCCATAAGTTTCTAGGTCCACTAAAGCCAAACATACATAAGTATGCCTCTGGAGCTGTATGAACGGTTACTACCATACAGTTGGGCAATACCATGAGGAAGTGAGCTGAAGAACATGTTCTGGCTATGAGATTGTTGGTTATTCATATCAGAGCATTTGTCTTCTGATTCAAAAGAAAAAAAACAGGGACTACAGTAGTTGGCATGGAAGTGCAGACTGAATAGGTCAAATGGTCTTTATCTGCCGTCGTGTTTCTGTTTCCAATTTAAATGTCTAGCAGGGCTTCAATGTATTGGAGTTGTGATGGCTACAACATTGATGCAGCTACTCTAGCAGGTGAATCACTATTTGGAGGGGCTCTGGCTTTTCTAGGGGGAAAAAGTCTGTCATCGACCAATTCTACAGGTAAGGAAAAATGAAGCTCTCCCTTCTCCAAAGGTGAGCAGTCAACTACTGCTAAGCATCTGATGAACACTCCTGTGGCTGCTCAATCTGGAAAGCAGACCTGAAATTGATAATGAACTATGAAGAACTTTTGTTAAGAGGATCAGTCATTACGCAAATAAATGCACCTTAGAGATCTAGGAAGTACATCGACTCTTCTGAATCAAGGAGAGGAAAGATGATGTCCAGAAAATTCATTCTGAACTATTCTCAAAGGAATTTGTTTAAATCTCTGAAGTCCAAAATGAGCCTCAAACCTTTCAAACTGTAGGAATATCTAATTGTAGAAGATTAGTTATATTTTTGGAACTTGCTCCACAGCTGTCTCCTGCAAAATACTTCCCTTTGGAGCTGAACATAATGTTCTTTATGAAGGGAAGATGTTATAATGGAACGGTCTCAGAGAAATGAAGACAATATCCACTGGCTAGAAAAGTTCAATACCACAGACCAGGATTAATGAAAATTTCAAGTCTTTTTGGGAAAGGTGGCTTAGAAGTCCTAGGACGACTCATTATGCAATATTTCCTCAAGAGGATGCCACATTTGGTTATATGCCCCATGCCCAACTATTAGGGGACATTAAAAGAGCACAGGTACCTACAGCAGTACTGGGAAACAAAGGAGTCGGTACATATGCTGGCAGTCAAACAAGTTTTTATTATACCCCAATGTGTTTCGGCCACTAGGGCCTTCTTCAGGGGGAAATAAACCTCAAAAACATAAGAGACAAATACATAAGCAAATAAAAAAACACAAAAACGCACATGCATAAAAGTGAATTAGCACAAATATAAAAAAATTATATATATATATGAAAGATTTTGGCATATATAATATAAACGATATTAAAACCATAAATAAAAACAAATTAATATGATCAAAGGCTATGACACGTAAGTGTAGGAAGGACTAGATCCTCAGAGAGCTAACAGCAAATAGTAATTACACTAACCTGGTAATTGTAGTTCCTTTAGTGACGGCAGCTTAGTCCTCCACCTCTGGGTTGTGTACCTCCTCCTGCAGCTGGAGACTGGGCATGACAAACTCATGACATCACCGGATATAGCATGCTGGAATCTCCCATCAGCCCCAGTGTGTCCAGTCTCCTTGCAGCAGGAGGACGTAGTGAGCCTAGGTGCTGGGCTCACTAGAGAAACGGATAAGGAGCAGCTTAGTCAGGGCGGAACAGGAAGTGTAGCAATGGAAGAGGAGGCAGACCGCCTGTTCTCGTGGGTAGAGCGTCGGTTGCCAGCGATCTCGGCGGCACACATTGCGGGAAAGGACAATGTGCAGACAGATTTCCTCAGCAGGGTTCAAGCAGGAGGAGGAGGTACACAACCCAGAGGTGGAGGACTAAGCTGGAGGAACGCTAAGGAATACAGTATGAAACAACGTTTCTTTGTATATTACCAACACATTAAACACCATATTGAAACAGGTGCTAGCAGTGTAATAACATCACTCGAAAGGAGACGAGGACGACCAAGACAGGAAGTAAGCTGTAATAATTGTATATTAATTTGATAAGGTGAGGGGAGTAAAACTGTTTAGCTTTAAGGGGAGGGAGAACAGACATGAGATATCTCTATCTGGCAACCATTTGCAAATCAGGAGGAGGAAAATTGCACCAAGTAAACCACTTAAATATCCTGCAAACTAAGAAAGAAATTGTAAGAAACATGGAGAAATTTTACTTACCGTTAATTTCCTTTCCTGTATCCTTGCTAGAACAATCTAGACAAATGAGATAACGTGTAGTTACTCACCTGTAACAGGTATTCTCCAGGGACAGCAGGAATCGATCCTCACTTATGGGTGACGTCGGCGGCGACGGAGCCCCATGCGGAGCAAATCCCCAGCTTTCAAAAAAAAAGCCTTTGAAATTACTACCACGCATGCGCGGTCCCCTACCCGCCCAAGGGTGCTATCTTGCTCAGTCAGATGACCTAGCTAAAAAGACGGCAAAACACAATGAAATGAAGGACTGCAATTCCAAGGGGAGGAGGGAGGGTAGTGAGGACTGATTCCTACTGTCCCTGGAGAACACCTGTTACAGGTGAGTAACTACGCTTTCTCCAGGAACAAGCAGGAAGTCAGTCTTCACTTATGGGACTCCCCAGCTACAGGCTACCTGGAACCCATAGCCAAAAAAGGCTCCCTCAGGAGAGCCGCAAGCAGCCGCAAGGACAACCCTAACAAGGGAGTGACACTCCAGTAGCCTGAACACAGAGAGGGTCGAAGGGCAAGAGTTGCCTAGATCTCAAATAAATTCCGGAGTACTGCCTGGCCAAAGGCACTGTCCCGTCGGGACTCCCTCTCCAGACAGTAATGAGCTGCGAAGTTCTGCCCCGAAGACCAGATGGCGGCCCAGCAGATGTCCACCAATGGAACAGAGTGGAAGTGAGCCACTGAAGCCGCCATGGCCCAGACCCTATGAGCCGTAACGCGGCCCTCCAGCAGGAGACCCGCTGCCTCATAAGCCCGGGAAATGCAGTCCACCACCCAGGTGGACAGCATACACTTCGCCACAGCTGCCCCCAGCTTACTGGGGTCGGAGGAAACAAACAGCTAAGCATCTTTCCTGTGACCTTGTGTACGCTGAATGTAGAAAGACAGGGCCCTCTTACTATCCAGGGTATGGAGGACCGCCTCCGCCCAACTGGCATGCGGTCTTGGGAAGAAGGTGGGAAACACCACCTCTTGATTGAGGTGAAACGGAGAAACCACCTTCGGAAGGAACTTGGGATGCGTCTGAAGCACCACCCTATTTTGGTAAAATCTGGTATAGGGCCTCTCGACTACGAGGGCCTGGAGCTCACTGACCATGCAAGCAGAGGTGAGCACCACCAAGAACACCACTTTCCAGGAGAGCCTGTATTCTGTGGGGGGAAAATAAACATGTTTCCCGATGTCTCTAGGGCGACTCAACTTCGCCGCAGGGCTTTTTTAGCTTTAAAGCCCCGTGTCTTAGCTACTGGTGCCACATTTTTCCTTAAATTTCCTTGTAAATGTTTGGTCATGTTGAAAGGCACCAAGTATGTTTTCCTAGAGGCATCTGCTTTAGAAACTTTTATTTTGTCTTTTTCTCCACAGGTGTAACAATTTATTAGTTCTAGTTAAAATTCTTTGTCATCAGATGGAAAAAAAAAAAGAGTTTATGAAATGGGTCAGCACTACCTCTCCTGCATATTTTTTTTGTGTATTTCTCCATGATGTAAGTTTATTTCTTACTATTTTTCCATTTTCTGCTCCCCCTAATGTGGACTGTATTGATTTACTTTTATAGAATTTCATGTCTTATTATGGAATGTGTATCATTTTCTTGAATTTACTGAATAAAGTAAAGTTTAAATTTGAAAAAAATAAATAAATAAATAAAAAATAAAAAAAAGATACCACTTGGCCGCCGAAGGACATATGGGAGGCTTTAGCAGAAGCAAGCCTTTCAAGAACTGGACACCACTGGGTGAGCAGAGAGAAGCCCGTCATCGACGAGAAAGTAGTTTTCCGCCAGGGCACTGAGATGCACCTGATGGAGTTAGACAAGGCCCTGCTCAGAGAGATGGAGCAGGTATTACAGGACCATAGCAACTGGACAGGAAAAGGGATCCAACCTCCGCGCCCAGTACACCAAATAGCAAATTTGCGCCACTTGAAGGAGTACGTCCATCTAGTAGACTGTTTACGGGAAGCCAGTAAGACCTCCTCGAGTGGGGCAAGAGTCATCCTCTCAGCAGCTACACGGTTAGCGACAGAGAACGAAAGTTGAGATGTAGGAGAGCGCCCCCTCATGGGATAGGAGCCAGGGTGGGCGAGCCCAAGGGAATGTGGGCCTTCACCGACAGCTGCAGGAGAAGCGGGAACCATGGTTGCCTGGGCCACCGTGGCGCTATGAGGATGACAAGAGCTCTGTCGCGAAGTATCTTGAACAGAGTCCAGACGACCAGAGGGGTCGGCGGAAATGCATACAGAAGGCCCGCTGACCATGAGACTAGGAAGGCATCGGCGGCCACTCTGGCTGGGTGCAGTTGCCTTGAGCAAAACCAGGACAAATGGTGGTTGTCTGGACTGGCCTCCCCCAGGTCTGAAAGAGCTGGTGGGCTACCTCCCGATCGAGTTGCCACTCGTGCGGTCGGAAGATCCTGCTGAGTCTGTCGGCCAGGCAGTTGTCCTGGCCGGGCAGGTACACCGCTTTCAGAAGAATCCCCTGTTGGAATGCAAAGAAGCACAAACTTAGTGCTTCCTGACATAGGATGGGGGACCCCGTGCCCCCTTGTTTGTTCACGTAGAACATAGCCACCTGGTTGTCCGTTTGGACTAGGACAGCTCTGTGGCTCAGGTAGGGTTTGAAGACAGCGAGGCCGAGGCAAATGGCACGCAGCTCCAACAAGTTGATCTGCTGTGTGCTCTCCTCTCGGGACCATGTTCCCTGAGTACAGCACCCCTGACAATGAGCTCCCAAACCCAGAAAGGAGGCATCTGTGGCAATGGTCCTTGAGTGGGGAGGAGCCTGAAAGGGCATGCCCAGATGATGGGGGGGAGAGCCACCATGTCAGGGATTGCACCAGGGCCCTGGTGATCCTGATCCTGTCCCTGAGGTGTCCCAAGGCCTGGGACCACTGGTCTCTGAGGCAGCACTGCGCAGTTCGCACGTGGAGGCGGGCATTTGGGGTTACATGAACCGTGGAGGCCATGTGGCCCAGAAGACGCAGCAATTGTCTTGCTGGCACTGAGAAACTGCGCCTTACCTGGCCTGCCAGGGCCATGAGTCGCTCTGCCCTGTCTGCAGGCAAAAAGGCCTTTGACTGGATGGTGTCGAGCCTTGCCCCAATGAATATGAGCTCCTGGGTCGGTTCCAGATGAGACTTGGGGTAGTTGATTACAAACCAAGTGCTGCAGGATCTGGATGGTACAGGCTGTGGCCTGTTGCACTTCGTTAGCTGAAGTGCCCCCGATGAGCCAATCATTGATATAGGGGAAGACGAAAACTCCTTGAAGTCTGATGAAGACAGCGACCACTGCCAGACACTTTGTGAATACCCTGGGAGCCGAGGCAAGACCAAAGGGAAGTACCCTGTACTGATAGCGATTTCCTCCCACCACAAAGCGGAGGTATTGCCTGTGGCTGGGGTGGATCATAATATGCGTGTAGGCATCCTTCAGATCTAAGGAGCATAGCCAGTCTCCCTGGCAGAGGTAAGGCAGCAAGATTCCAAGGAACAGCATCTTGAACTTCTCCCGTACCAGGAATTTGTTGAGATTGCGCAGGTCTAGGATGGGTCTGAGGCCTCCTATTCTCTTTGGTACCAGAAAGTATGTGGAATAGTAGCCTCTGCCCTGAAGATGGTGGGGCACCGGTTCCACTGTCTGATCCTTGAGAAGACCTATCAATTCCTGATGAAGGGGAGATCTGAGACGCTCTCCTGGAAAGTACTGTGGAGGCACCTGGGCTAGACATAGAAGGTAGCCTCCTTGACCACCTGTAGTGCCCAAGAGTCGGTGGAGATTACTGTCCACCTGTGGGCAAACAAGGTGAGCCGGCCTCCTGTGGATTACCTGGCTCCGGCTGGAAGAGGGGCCATGCTGTGGGAGTCAAAAACCCCCACCAGGCTGAGCTGGAGCCGAGGACTGGGGTTTGGGGGCCTTCTGCTAATGCGGGCCATGCCCCTGTCCCTTGGCCTGCTGCCCCTGTGGGGGAGCCGGGGAGGCCTGATAAGAGGGGTAATTTCAGTAAGCAGCTCCCTTCAATTGGGTAAAAGGGCTTTTTACCTGAGCCCTTCTTACGAGAAGGGGCAGAGGTCTTTTTGGAGAGCTGTGTCCTCGTCATGTACTTGGTCTCCAGCTCTGCGCCCTTGTCGGTCATGGGTTTGCCGAAGAGATTCTCCCCTTGACATGGGACATTGACCAGCTTGTTCTGAACCCATTGCTCGAGGTCGGACGACTGCAGCCAGGTTTGGTGGCATGCACCGATGCCTGCCGCAGCTACTCGAGCCGCCGACTCAAAACCATCATAGGCTGTCCGAGACAAACTTGAAGCATTCAAGGACTGCTTTTGACAGGCCCTTAAAGCGCTGCACAGGCTCCTCGGAGAGACCAGCAGAGAACCCGGCGAGCTCCTTCGCCAGGTCCCTCAGGTACATGCCCATGTACAGCTGGTAGGCCTGGATTCAACAATTCAGCATTGCACCCTGGAAACATTTTCTGCTAAGGGCATCCAAGTTACGGGCCTCCCTACTGGGGGGGGGGGGGGGGGACCGAGGCATGCATCTTCTGACTCTTCAGCCGACACAAGGCCGATTCCACAACTATGGAGTTGTGTGGCAGCTGTGATTTCTGGAATCCAGGGCTTCGATGGACCCGATACATAGAGTAGAGCCATTTGCTGATCACCAGCATAGACACCGGTGTCACCCACATGCGGAGCATCAGTCGTTCCAGGATTGGAGGAAAGGGTACTGTGAGGGTCTCCCGAGGAGGAGCCTCATACTGGAGGATCTCGAGTTCGTCGGCTCGAGGCGCCTCCTCGGACTCCGTGGGTAAGACCAAAGCCTTGGACATATCTCGCACAAAGTCCAGGAACCGCATATCCTCCGGGGGAGACATTCTTCGAGGATCGGATACAGGGGAATCAGACGAGATGTCTTGCCTGTGGGTTTCCAGGGACTCCTCGTCCTCTGTCTCCCGAGCCGAGGCCTCCGCAGGCATCGAGGCCGGCAGGCTCTGCAGTGACGACCTTGGTCCCGAACAGGAGGGTGAGGGTGACCTCGGCCGAGGATCGACTCGAGCCCAAAAGGCCTCGAGGATCGGCTCAGCCTCCGGGGTTGACTTGGTCAGGGGCTCAGTGGTCTGGGAGGAGGAACCAGATATGCTGGACATCAGCGCCTGCTGCTCTGCAATGGAAGTAGTGAAACTGTGCTCCAAAGTCGCCATCCTGGACATGAGTTCGGGAGGCTCCGCAGCCTCAGGTGTCAATCGGCCCCGATGCCGGTCCCCCCGGAGGCGAGACCTCAACAAGAATGGTCTGTACTTGCCTAGATGGGTCCGGGTCTCGCCGAGGAACCTTAGCAGGCCGCTCCTTCTCCGACGACCCGGACAGGCATTCGGGGCTCCACGACTGGCCCCGAGAAGGCCCGACGGCAGAGTCATACAGAGACACCGCCTTCGAGGACTTCTCCTTCCTCTTGTGCTCCTGCAAAGGGGACCCCCTTTCCGAGGAACCTCGACGATGCTCGGGCTTGGAATGTTCCCCCAAGACGTCGTGGCCTCGGACGAGGTCCTGGCTCTCAGAGGCATGGAGGACTCGGTGAAAGGAAAAAAGGGACAAAAAGGGCACGGAAGTGCCTCAGGGACAAAAAGTTAAAGTGGAAAAAAAGAACCCAGCTTGATACCAGAGTACCGAAGCCAGAGGCGGGAAGAGTATCGGTGTCGAACGGATGAAGAAAAACAGAGAAAAGAATCACTTTTTCTGGGACATGGAGTAACTAGGCATCAAAATGGCAGATGAAATTTAATGTGGACAAGTGCAAAGTTATGCACCTAGGGAAGAACCCCCCAAACTATGGTTACACGATGCAAGGTTCCACATTAGGAACCACAACCCAGGAAATAGACTTAGATGTCATTGTGGATAACATGTTAAAACCCTCGGCCCAGTGTGCAGCGGCAGCCAAGAAAGCAAATAGAATGCTAGGTATCATAAGGAAAGGAATGGAAAATAAAACAAAAGATATTATAATGCCTCTATATCGTTCATGGTAAGACCGCACCTTGAATATTGTGTGCAATTCTGGTCGCCGTATCTTAAAAAGGATATAGCGTTATTAGAAAAGGTTCAGAGAAGAGCAACCAAAACGGTAAAGGGGATGAAGGATACCCCTATGAAGAAAGGCTGAAAAGGTTAGGGCTCTTTAACCTGGAAGAGAGACAGCTGAGGGGAGATATGATAGAAGTCTATAAATTAATGAACGGAGTGGAATGGGTAAACGTAGATCGATTGTTTACGTTATCAAAATATAGAAAGACTAGGGGACATGCAATGAAGCGACAGGGTAAACTATTTAAGACTAACAAAAGAAAACATTGTTTTCACTCAACGTGTAATCAAACACTGGAATTTGTTACCAGAGGATGTAGTAAAGGCTGTTAGTGTAGCTGGGTTTAAAAAAAGGTTTGAACAAGTTCCTGGAAGAAAGGTCCATAAACCATTATTAAGAAGGGACCCAGGATATCAATGCTTGACCCAATACAAGCATTGTGGAACCTGTGTCTTTTGGGGAAACTGCTAGGTACGTATGACCTAGATTGGCCACTGTTGGAAACAGGATACTGGGATTGATGGACCTTGGTCTGACCCAGTATGGCATATCTTATGTTCTTATAACTATGTGCAAAGGGCTCCACAGAAAAAAAGAGACTAAGCAAGATGGCACCCTTGGGCGGGAAGGGGACCGCGCATGCGTGGTAGCAATTCCTAAAGGCTTTCTTTGAAAGCTGGGGATTTGCTCCACATGGGGCTCCATCGGCGCCAACATCAACCATAAGTGAGGGCCGACTTCCTGCTTGTTCCTGGAGAAAGAAAATTCCAGAAGCTTATTGACATCACCCCTGCTAGATAAACCTGTACACGTAGGGGTGAGCTTCAGTATACCGCAAAAAGCAGAGTGGCCTGGATTTGTGAACTGAGAAAACAACAGCAAACAACTATCTACACGGTGGAATGCCAAAGTATGTATCAAGAAGAGACCCGCCAGACTGCCGGCTAAGCCGATGGACACAAGCACCGACACGGCCAGGTCAAACAAAAACAGCATAGCAAGGAGGGTTCTGGACTGGTCTAGCAGGGATACAGGAAAGAAAATTAATGGCAAGTAAAATTTCTCCTTCCAGTGCAGCCTGCTAGACCAGTCCAGACAAATGGGGATTACCAGAGCTATATCCCCTACAGGTGAGAATCAACGGCGGCAGCCAAAACAATGGTCCCAAAACAAGCCACCTCCTGAGTGCGGAGGTCCATGCGATAGTGTCCTAGCAGCAGCCCCCGAAAAGCACAAAGAGGTGATCAGAGAGCTGAAAGCTATTAGTGGCCTTGAGGTAGCAGTGCAACATCCTGCCAACATCTAGCAAATGCTGGTTGTGAGAGTTCCCTGACGCCCTTCCCATGAACGAGGGAAGGATGACCGACTGATTGACATGGAAGATGGACAAGACTTTAGGCAAAAAAGAGGGGACCAGACAGATCGTGACTCCCTCTGGGGAAAATATCTGAAAGGGGTCCCGGCAAGAGAGAGTTTGAAGCTCGGAAATTCGTCTAGTGGACGTGACCGCTACCAAGACAGTGTTAAGGGTCAGATTTTTAAGAGATGCCTGCTGGAGCGGCTCAAAGGGGACCCTGGTGAGGGCCCTAAGCACCAAAGGAAGGTTGCAAGATGGTACTATGGAGCATATGGGGGGGGGCGTAAGGTCTACACCCCACAGTAAACGAACCAGATCGAGATGCAAGGCAAGCGAATGACCACGAAGAGGCCCTCGGAAACAAGTGATCACTGCTGTTTGAACTCTCAACGAACCAAGAGCTAGCCCCAGATCAGAGCCAGCCCCTGATCAAACCCATCCTGGAGGAAGGCTAGAATGTCAGGAACCTGCGCCTTCCACTGGGACAACGTGCAGCACGCACTCTAGGAGGTAAAGTGCCACCACACCCTAGCATAGGCCCACGATGTAGATTGTCGCTGTGCTTGTAGGAGAGTAGCCACCACCAGAGATGAATAGCCCTTCTGAGTCAAGCAACTCTGCTCAATAGCCAAGCTGTAAGCGAGCAAGGAGCTGGGTCGTCCATTATGATTGGCCCCTGCCTGAGTAGTCCCCTGCGGGCGCCAAGAGGCAGTGGAGCCACTAGTGAGAGACGATATAGGTCGGCGTACCAGGGCTGTCGTGGCCATTCTGGAGCCACTAAGATGACCCTGCCGGAGTGTGTCTTGATGCACCTGAGGGTCCTGCCTACCAGCAGCCATAGCGAAAAGACATATAGCAGGCAGTCTGGAGGCCAAAACTGGACTAGGGCATCAGGACGTTGCGATTTCAGTTCCCTGCAGCAGCTGTAAAAGAACACCGCCTTGGAGGCAGTAGCCATCGGGTCCACTGTTGGCTGGCCCAGCGATTTACGATCCTCTGGAAGGCCCACAGGGAGAGTTCCCACTCGCCAGGGTCCAGGAGATGGCGACTGAGAAAATCCACACGGACATTCTCCACCTCCGCTATATGCAGCGCAGAAAGGACTAGCAGATTGTCCTCCGCCCAAGGGAACAGGAGGGCCATTTCCCACGCCACTCCTGGGTACTTTGTGCCCCCTGCCGATTTAGGTAGGCAACTGTAGTGGCACTGTCAGAGAATGCGGACCTCCTTCCCGCAAAGCATGGGATGGAAGGTAAGGAGCACCAGCTGGACTGGCCAAGCCTTGAGGCGATTGATCGGCCAGGATGCCTCCTGTGTAGACCATGAACTCTGCAACATTCGTCCCAGAGAATGAGCCTCCCAGCCCACCAGGCTGGTGTCAGTGGTGACCAGCACCCATTGTGGGGTCTTCAAAGGGACTCTTCACAATAGAATTCAACGACACATCCACCACCGAAGGCTGCAGCGCACAGACAAGGGGAGAGGGAGCCAGACCTGATAGTCTTGGGAGCAGGGAGACCAGCAGGACAGGAGAGATCATTGAAGGAGGCGCAGGTGTGCTCGCGCCCATGGAATAACTTACAAGGTGGCCGCCATGTACCCGAGAATCTGTAAGTAGTCCCAAGCCACAGAAGCTGGGACCCGAAGGAACCCCCGAAGCTGTGAGAAGAGCTTTTCTGCCTTGCCCTGTGTAAGAAGAGCACACCCCACCTGTGTGTCGAATCAGGCCCCCAGAAACTCCAAGGACTGTGACGGTTTGAGGGAACTCTTGGCCCAACTGATTATCCAGCCGAGGTGCTCCAAGAAGGTGACCACTTGCTCCACCGCCAAGGTCGCCTCTCTGTGAGATCTTGCCCGGATTAGCCAGTCGCCCAGATATGGATGGACCCTTATGCCCTGGTGATGGAGGGTGGCAGCTGCAACTACCATGACCTTGGTGAAAGTGTGGGGAACCGTGGCCAGGCCAAACGGCAGAGCTCTGAACTGAAAGTGACGGCCTAGAACTGCAAAGTGGAGGAATTGCTGATGCGCTGGATGGATGGGAATGTGAAAATAGGCCGCGGTGAGGTCGAGAGATGCCAGGAATTCGCCTGGCCTGACTGCTTGAACCACCGAGCGGAGCGTCTCCATCCAAAAGTACGACACACAAAGGCACTTGTTGACCCCTTTCAAGTCCAGAATCAGCCGAAAAGAGCCGTTCTTCTGGGGAATGACAAAGTAGATAGAATAGTGTCCCAAAGCACACTCGGCCGGAGGGACTGGGCAGACCGCCAGGAGCAGCAGGTGGTGCCGGAGAGTTGCCCAGATAGCTTCTTGTTTGGCCAGGGCCCGGCATGGGGAGACCAGGAACGCAGACGAGATGGGCTTTGCAAGCTCAGGAGTGAAAATTTCTAGAACCCACTTGTCCAAGATGATTCGGGCCCATTGCGGGAGTAGAACTGTAGACGGCCGCCTACAGGTGGCCTCGCAGAATGAGCCCTGAGACAGTCAGCCAGAGGATTTGGAGGCCCCTGGAAACTTGCTGGTGGTGAAAAAAGTGTCCCTGCGACTGGCCCCCCCGAAAGGACTGAGGCTTAGAGCCCATCTTAGCCGACTAAGAGGAGCAGCGACCTGGGCGGTAGCGACACATATCCCTGTTGCGCGACTTGTAAGAGAAAGTAGGGCCTTGCATGCTCTGGGGATGGCGAGATCCCGACTTGGGTTTATCCTCCAGCAAATGCTGTGGTTTAACCTCACCCAGGTCTTTAACCAGCTTGTTGAGGTCTTTCCCAAATAGAAGCATGCCCTTAAAGGGCAGCCTGGTTAGACGTGCCTTTGAAGCAGCATCCACATTCCAGTGGCGGAGCCAAACCAACCTCCGAGCAACGGCAGAGGCCGCAATGGTCCGAGCAGACAAATGCAACAGGTCATAGAAAGCATCTGCCAGGAATGCAGTGACGGATTCCAAGTGGGCCAGCGCAGGGTCCTCCAGGAGCAGCTAAAGCCAATGCAGCAATGCACGTGTCGCCAAGCACCACAGACGAAGGCCTGGAGCATTAGGGACGATGAAGAAAAGGCTGTCTTCAGGAGGGCTTTGACTTTGCAATCAATTTGATCCCGGAAAGCCATGCCACTGTCGACCGGAATGGTGGTATGCTTGGTGACTGCAGTCACCAAGGCGTCCACCTTCGGAAAACGGAGCCACCTGTCCAGGTTGGCAGGGCTCCAGAGATAAGTGCGACCCATGCACCGACCAGACTTCAAGGAAGCTCCTGGAGAGTCCTATTTATATATTTATTTAGCTGTATTTATATTCCGCTTTTCACCGGGTCAAAGCGGTCAATTGGGGGATACATTTAACACGAGGGGATATGACACACATACGTCAATAATTACAGGGAACATGGGCAATGGAGGGTTAAGTGGCTTGCCCAAGACCACAAGGAGTGCCTATAGGACTAGAAATCCCAGTCCCTCCGGCCTGAGATTGCTGTCCCCAGGTGGGACTTGAACCCCCGGCCCTCCGGCCTGAAGTACCTTGTCCTAACCACTAGACCACTCCTGCTGACCATCTGCTGCAATTCCAGAGGGAAGGGAAAAGCCTTTTCTGGTCTTCTGATGCCCAGAATGATGGGATCTGCCTGACACTGATCCATGTCCAGTGCTTGCTGCTGCAGGTCCAAGAGGTGAAGAACTTAAACAATTTGCACAATAAGGGCCGGAAGCTCTTCCTTACAAAAGACGCGTATGTCCTGCCCCTCCTCCCTTGCCTTCAGCCTGTTCTCAGGGGGCGAGAGCTCACCCTCCTCCCTATTGGAGCGTGAATCCAGGGAGCAACTATACGAGAGGCCTTCCCTGTCTTCCCCACCAGGGTGCCAGTCCCCTGAGGGTGTGCGGGCCGACATGGGCGTAGCCGAGTGATGCTGGAAGGGCTGCTGCAGAGGGTGAACTGGGTGCCCTGGGGGCACAGGAAGCCTCGGACTCACTGCGGCTCCAGAACACCAGAAGTCCCAACCAGACCTGAAAAAAATCCATGAAATATGAAATGCGAATCAATGGAAGCTGCCGGAGGTGGTGGGCCCACTAGCTGAGGGCTGGAGGACTGTGGCAGCTGAGGTTGTTGCAGGCTGGGCGCCTGAGGTAGGGGGTGGCTGCATAGGAGTTAAGGCTGCAAGGGGGCAAAGGCCTAATCTTCAGGCAGGAGATTGGGGGGGGAGAGAGCTCACAACCAGAAGCTGGAGACCCGAAGAGGCAAGAGCCAGTGGGACTGGGGGAGTAGGTGCAGAACGGCCTGCTGTGGACGCTGAAGTGCCTCCTTGATCCACCATGCAAACGGAACACAGGTCCCCTGCCAAAAAACTGCATTTTCTGCCACACCCGAGGCATCGACGACCCAAAGGCATCCCGTGCTCTGCTGCGGCAGAGAAAATGGATCCTGCAGAAACCGCAACCTACCTCCGAGAAAATGGCGGATTGAGTTTTCGGCAGGAAAATAAGGAAGGCCCCGCAGTCTCAGCCGCCGTCAAGAAAACCCCCCATGTTGGCCAGGAAGAAGCAGACCGAGGCCATGGGCAACCGTGCAAACACTGACAAGAGAACAACGGGGCCTTTAACAGGAGCTGCAAACAGGCCCTTAGCGCAAGACCGATTGGAACGACAGGAACAGAGGCGGGAGAGACCTGCTTGTCCACATGAGGTACTCACTGTCCGCAGGGGAAGGACAGAGAGGCAAGGCAGAAATCGCAGAGAAGAGCACCCAGTTAACCCAGCAACAAGACTGCCCCAGCCTGTAAGTACCTTGCCGGTGTCGCCAGCAGGCTTAGCTGCTGCAAGAGAATATCTTCTGCTCTCCATTTCCTTTTGCTGTTGTTTTGATGACTCAAAGTTTATTTTATTTTATTTTTTCAATAAACTTAACGGTGGCGGCCAATTGTAGGTATTAGCCCTCTCTACAGATAGAGCTGAAGCTTGCCCCTGCCACCCAGCGCCGGGCTACAGTGCTCCTGAACAGGAGCCCTGCGCCTCAGAGGTGACCCGCTACCCCTCTTGGCAGGAACACCTCCGGAAAAGTAAAGTAAATGCCCAAGCCAAGGATTCCTCCAAGAACAAGGGAATCCTTGAGGGCAGCAAACTGGACAGCTAGTCTAAACAAGAGTCCACCATCTGCTGAGACAGAGAAAATACTGAAGCTCACCCCTAGGGGTACAGGTTTATTTAGCAGGGGTGAAGTCACTAAGCTTCTGGAATTTTCTCTGTCACATCATCTGCTGACAGGGGGACACAACCCATTTGTCTGGACTAATTTATCAGGCTGCACTGGAAAGCACAGTTACTTACCTGTAACAGGTGATCTCTGGGAACAGCAGGAATAAGTCTTCACATATGGGTATCGTCGGTACCGATGGAGCCTGCGCGGGAACGCTCCCCAGCGTCCAAGTAAGAAAGCTTTTGGGAGCATCCCACAGTGCCTGCGCACTGCCTTCCCGCCTTTCCTAACCGCCTCTCTCCAGTTTGAGTTTTAAAGCTGAGACAAAGAGAGAGAGAGAGAGGAAAGATAGATAGAGAGATACAACTCCTAGGGGAGGTGGGTGGGTTGTGAAGACTTATTCCTGCTGTTCCCAGAGATCACCTGTTACAGGTAAGTAACTGTGCTATCTCCAGGAACAAGCAGGAATGAGTCTTCACATATGGGGACTCCCCAGCTAGAGATGCCAGGGAGATCTCCAAAGTTGTGAGTCCCTGAGAAGGGCTCTACCTCACCCCAATGAATCTCGGGCATTCAACCAGGGATGGGGGGTAGGAGTTGATTAGGTATGGAACAGGTGTTTGAGAACAGCCTGACCAAACAAGGCATCCCGGCGGGAGTCCTTGTCCAAGCAGTAATGGGCTGTAAAGGTATGAACCGAGGCCCAGGTGGCCGCTCGACAGATTTGGTCGATGGACACAGAGTTTAGATGAGCCATAGAGGCTGCCATGGCCCTCACATTGTGAGCTGTGACATGGCCCTCCAGAGAAAGGTTCTTACTCTGGTAGGCAAAGGAAATACACTGAGCAATCCAATTGGACAGAGTCCTCTTACAGACTGGAAGTGAGAGGGATCAAAAGCAACAAAGAGTTGAGAGGACTTTCTATGTTGCTGTGTCCTTTGTAAGTAGAAAGCAAGTGCTCTTTTACAATCCAGGGTATGAAGATTCCTCTCTGCACTTGATGCATGAGGTCCTGGAAAAAAGACAGGTAAATACACCTCCTGGTTCAGATGAAAAGGTGAGACCACTTTAGGCATAAAGTGTGGATTAGTTCTGAGGACTACCTTGTCATGATGGAACCTTGTATAAGGAGGATTAGCCACCAAGGCTTGCAGCTCACTGATACGGCGAGCTGAGGTGACTGCAATGAGAAAAATAACCTTCCAGAAAAGGAATTTCAAGGAGGTAGTGGCTAAGGGTTCAAAGGGTGGCTTCATAAGGTGGCCAAGAACCAAATTCAAATCCCATGCCACTGGAGGTGGTCTAATGGGAGGTTTAATTAAAAGAAGGCCTCTCATGAATCTTGCAATAAGAGGATGAGAGGAAATAGGATGTCCATTGAGAGGCTTAAGGTTTGCTGCAATAGCACTCAAATGGACTCTTACTGAATTCGTTTTGAGGCCTGCATGGGATAAATGCAGCAAATACTCTAGTAAAGAATTCAGAGGTATTGCAAGAGGGTTAAGACCCTTCTCTGCACACCAAATGGTAAACCTTTTCCATTTAAAAGCATAGGAACGTCTAGTGGAAGGCTTTCTGGAAGCATGAAGGATATCCTTCACTTACTGAGACAGATGCCAATCTTGAAGGTCAAGGCCTTCAGCAACCAGGCTCTGAGATGAAGAGACTGGGGATTTGGGTGCCATAACGTTGGGACAGGAGGTCTGGAGCAGATCCCAAGTCCAGGGAGGGAGCTTGAGAGAGATGAAGTAGAGGGTACCACAACTGGCGTGGCCAACATGGAGCTATGAGGATCATAGACCCCTTGTCTCTCATGCTTGAACAGTGTTTTGGAAATTAGGGGAATGGGTGGAAAGGCATAGAGGAAGTCTTGCCCCCAGTGGAGGAGGAAGGCATCCCTGGCCTGAACTCCCTGACACGGAATCCTGGAACAGAACCGGGGAAGTTAGGCATTCCACGGACTTGCAAACAGGTCTATGTCTGGGGTTCCCCAAATTCGAAAGATCCTGGCTATCTGGTCCCCATGGAGGGACCATTCGTGTGGTAGCAGAACTCGACTGAGTCTGTCTGCCCAAGAGTTTTGAACCCCTGGAAGATACACTGCCCACAATCTCAAAGCTTCGTTACAAAGCGACAGAGAGCCAGTCCTGCCCTGCTTGTTCACGTAGAACATGGCTACTTGGTTGTCCATATGGATGAGGACTGTCTTGTAGCTGAGCAGGGTGTGGAAGACTTTGAGAGCTAGAAGAATTGCTCTGAGCTCTAAGAGGTTGATATGTAGAGATGTCTCCTGTGGAGACCAGATGCCCTGGGTGGAGAGATCTTGTAGATGAGCTCCCCAACCCTTTGGGGAGGCATCTGTTGTGAGAGTCATTTGGGGTAGCAACTGTTAAGAACATAAGATATGCCATACTGGGTCAGACCAAGGTCCATCAAGCCCAGTATTCTGTTTCCAACAGTGGCCAATCTAGGTCATACGTACCTAGCAGTTTCCCCAAGGGACACAGGTTCCACAAAGAGTAGTTACTCACCTGTAACAGGTGTTCTCCAGGAGCAGCAGGAATCAGTCCTCACATATGGGTGACGTCGGCGCCGACGGAGCCCTCGCGGAGCAATTTTCCCCAGCTTTCAAAGAAAGCCTTTGGGAATTGCAGCGCGCATGCGCGGACCTCTTCCCGCCCAAGGGTGCCATCTTGCTCAGTCGGATGACATAGCTAAAAGACAGCAAAAATTAGCAAAAACGAAATTATAGAACTGCGCAACTCCAAGGGGAGGAGGGAGGGTTGTGAGGACTGATTCCTGCTGCTCCTGGAGAACACCTGTTACAGGTGAGTAACTACTCTTTCTCCAGGACCAAGCAGGAAGTCAGTCCTCACATATGGGACTCCCAAGCTTAAGGCTACCGGAGACCCTAAGCACAAAAAAGGAGCTCCCTCAAGCTCAGTAGCACAGAAGGAAGGAATCTTCTCTGAGTACGCCCCCAACCGGTAGCCCAACATCTGGGACGGAGGGCAGGTGTTGCCTATACCTCAAAGAGATTACGGAGGACTGCCTGACCGAAAGCACTGTCCCTGCGGGACTCCCTCTCCAGGCAGTAATGGGCTGCGAAAGTCTGGCTTGAAGACCAAGTAGCGGCCCGGCAGATGTCTGCCAACGGAACAGAGCAGAGGTAAGCCACTGACGCAGCCTTCGCCCTAACACGATGAGCCGTGACTCGACTTTCCAACGAGAGGCCGGCTGCCTCATAAGCCCAAGCGATACAGTCAGCAACCCAGATGGACAGAGTACGCTTGGAGACAGGGAGCCCCAACTTGTTGGGGTCATAAGACACGAAGAGCTGAACAGCCTTTCAGTGTTCCCGCGTACGGTCAAGGTAGAAGGTTAACGCCCTTCTACAGTCCAGGGTATGCAGGACCATCTCAGCTCGGCTGGAGTGTGGCCTGGGAAAGAAGGTCGGAAGTACCACCTCCTGGTTGATGTGAAAAGGGGAAACCACTTTAGGAAGAAACTTAGGGTGAGTCCGCAGGACTACCCTATTCTTGTAGAACCGAGTGTAAGGAGGATCAGAGACTAGGGCCTGTAGCTCACTAACGCGTCTAGCAGAAGTGAGGGCTACCAAGAATAAGGTTTTCCAAGAAAGAAAACGAAGATGACAGGTAGCCATAGGTTCAAAAGGCGGACAGGTAATCCGCTGTAAAACCACATTCAGATCCCAGTCAGGGGCTGGTGGGCGCAAAGATGGTTTAAAGAGAAGGAGGCCTCTGAGGAAACGAGCCACTAGAGGGTGGCTGGAAAGAGGCCTGCCATCCACCGGCATGTGATGCGCAGAAAGAGCACTGAGGTGGACCCTGACCGAGTTGGACTTAAGTCCAAGTTCGGAGAGGCAAAGCAAATATTGCAAGACCACTGATATCGAACAGGAAAAGGGATCATGAGACTGCTGAGCACACCAGACGGAGAACCGACGCCACTTCAGAGCGTAGGACTTCCGGGTGGAGGGTCGCCTGGAGGCCAAGACGACTTCCTCCACATCTGGAGGCAGCAGGAGGGGAGCCAGGACTACCCTTTCAGCAGCCAGGCCATCAGATGAAGGGACCGGAGGTTGGGGTGTAGGAGAGTCCCGTGATCCTGGGTCAGGAGATCGGGCTGAAACCCCAGAGGAAGTGGAGTGTCCACCGCCAGCTGCATTAGAAGCGGGAACCAAGGTTGCCTCGGCCACCGAGGAGCCACGAGGATCATTGAGGCTTTGAACCGGAGAACCTTTAAGAGCGTCCGAGACACCAGTGGCATGGGAGGAAAGGCATACAGAAGGCCTGTGGACCAGGAGAGAAGAAAAGCATCCGCCGATACTCTGTGAGGATGCGGTTGTCGAGAGCAGAATTGGGGAAGTTGCCGGTTGAGAGGACTGGCAAAGAGATCCATTGTGGGGAGGCCCCATTTGAGAAAGATCCGCTGAAGCACCAACGGATCCAATCTCCACTCGTGCGGCTGGAGGATTCTGCTCAGTTTGTCTGCCAGGCAATTTTCTTGACCCGGGAGATAAACAGCTTTGAGGAGGATGCCGCAGTTGACGGCCCAAGAGCACAGCTTTTGTGCTTCCCGACAGAGAGGGAAGGACCCTGTGCCCCCTTGTTTGTTCACGTAGAACATCGCAACTTGATTGTCAGTCTGGACCAGCACAAACTGGTGAGAAGTGAGGTGGGAGAAGGCCCTCAGAGCTAGGCGGATAGCTCTGAGTTCCAGGAAGTTGATCTGCTGGGAACACTCCCAAGGAGTCCAGAGGCCTTGAGTACATGTCCCTTGGCAATGTGCTCCCCAACCCAGGAGAGAAGCATCGGTCGTCAGGACCTGAGAAGGCGGAGGAGACTGAAAAGCCATTCCGAGCACTAGGTTTGGCAGATGAAGCCACCACTGGAGAGACCAGTAGGTCGGAGATCTGTACAGAGTCTGCTAGGCTCCCAGTGGCCTGATGCCATTGTGTGCGAAGGCACCATTGAGCAGGGCGCATGTTCAGGCAGGCATTGGGGGTCACATGGACTGTGGAAGCCATATGGCCGAGCAGTCTCAGAAATTGCCTGGCAGAGACCAGGGAATTGCTGTGAAAGTGGCTGGCAAGATCCATGAGTCTGTTTGCCCTGTCGAGAGGAAGAAAGGCACGCGCCTGAAGCGTGTTTAATCTTGCACCGATGAACTCGAGATCCTGAGAGGGGAGCAAAGTAGACTTTGCGAAGTTTATGACAAAGCCCAAGTGCTGGAGCAGAGCTACAGTGCGGTGCGTGAGTGGCCTCTTGGGAAGACTGTGCTCTGATGAGCCAGTCGTCCAGGTATGGAAATACAAAGAGGCCTTGAAGTCTTAGATAAGCCGCCACCACTGCTAGACATTTGGTGAACACCCGTGGCACGGAGGATAGGCCAAAGGGTAGTACTCTGTACTGGTAATGATTGCCCCCCACCACAAACCTGAGATAGTCTGTGGCTGGGGTGGATGAGGATGTGAGTGTAGGCATCCTTTAGATCCAAGGAGCATAGCCAGTCTCCCTGCTGGAGGTAGGGCAGCAGGATTCCAAGGGTAAGCATCTTGAACTTTTCCTTTGCGAGGAACTTGTTGAGGTTCCGCAAGTCCAGGATGGGTCTGAGGCCTCCTGTTCTTTTTGGTATCAGAAAGTACCTGGAGTAAAAGCCTTGACCTCTCAGGTGGTGGGGCACCGGTTCCACAGCCTGTTCCTGAAGAAGACTTGCTAACTCCTGAAGGAGTAAGTCCCTGTGCAGAGGGAGTCTGAGAGGTTCCCCTGGAAAGGAGGAGGGAGGTACCTGGTGGAAGTGCAGAAGATAGCCCTCTTGGACTATGTGAAGTACCCAGGTATCTGTAGTGATGTTGGTCCACCTGTGGGCAAAGTGGACCATCCGGCCTCCCGTGCTGAGAGAAACCAGCTGAGGGGGAGAGGCTATGCTGATGAAGTCAAAAACCCCCACCCTGCTGAGCAGGGGCCGGTGGTGCAGGCTTGGGGACTTGCTGCCTACGTGATCCATTACCCCGTCCCTTGGCTTGCTTACCCTGCTGGGGAGCTGCCGAGGCCTGATAATGAGGGTAGTGGTGATAAGCAGCCGCCTTCCTCGGGTAAAAGGGCTTTTTACCCGAGCCCTTCTTCTTCTGAGAAGGGGCAGAGGTCTTCCTTGAGAGACGAGTCCTGGTGAGAGTCTCGGTCTCAATCTGTGCAGCCTTCTCATCCATGGGCTTGCCAAAGAGGTTGTCACCTCTGCAGGGGATATCGACCAACTTGTCCTGCACCCATGGCTCGAGGTCGGATGACTGAAGCCAAGCCTGTCGGCGGCCACCGATGCCGGCTGCGGCTACTCGAGCCGATGCCTCAAAGCCATCGTAGGCTGCTCGAGAGATAAACTTCGAGCACTCCCGAATACCAGTTGACAAGGCTTGGAACCTCTGCAAAGGTTCCTCAGAGAGACCAGCAGAGAACCCGGCTATTTCTTTAGCCAGGTCTCGTAGATACATGCCCATATAGAGCTGGTAGGTCTGGACTCGACAAGCAAGCATAGAGGCCTGGAAACACTTCCCACCGAGGGAATCCAGGCTTCAAGCCTCCCGACCGGGAGGCACCGAGGAGTGCATTTTTTGACTCTTAAGTCTATGCACGGCCGATTCCACCACCATGGAATGGTGTGGTAGTTGTGCCTTTTGGAAGCCGAGGCTCTTGCGGACTCGATAAATGGAATCGACCCGCTTGCTTAACACCGGCGACGACGCCGGGCTCTCCCACATGCGGAAGAGAAGTCGTTCCAGCATTGGAGGAACCGGTACAATAAAGGCCTCCTTCGGGGGAGAGTCATATTGGAGGGCATCGAGCTCTTCGACTCGAGGCTCCTCCTCGGGATCCGCGGAGAAGGCCAAGGCCTTGGCCATATCCCGCACGAAGTCCGAGAACCGGGTATCCTCCGGGGGGGGGACCGTCTCTGAGGTTCGGACTCGGGGGAGTCCGATGGGACACACCGAGTCCGAAAAGAACCAGGTGACTCTTCTTCCTCGGATTCCCAGGCTGTCTCCTCGGAGGAGTCGAGCGGCTCTGGTCGGGCGGGCGTCTATGCCATTCGCCCCGACGCCGAGGGAGTCAGTGTCGACGACCTCGGTCCCGAACGGGGGGCCGAAGGAGACCGCGACCGAGGATCGACTCGAGCCCTCATGGACTCGAGGATCGGCTCGGTCTCCGGGGTCGACGTCCCGGCGGTCAGGGCAGAAGCACCGGCGAGGCCAGCGATCAATGCCCGCTGCTGGTCCATGAAGGCAGTCAGACTGCCCTCCAAGGCCGTCAACCTGAGTCCGAGCTCAGGAGACCCAGCAGCTCCCGACTCGGGCCCCGACGGCATCGGGCCCGACGTCGGCTCCTTCGGAGGCGAGTCCACGAGGACAACAGTACTCACGTGAGCAGGCAAGTCCATCTCGAGACGAGGATGTTTAGAAGGCCTCTCCATCTCCGAGGACCCGGGACGGGAATCGGGGCTATGCGACCCGGCCCTCGAGGAACCAGGAGCGTCCACCGATCCCGCCCTCGCGGGTTTCTTCTTCCGATGATGTTCCCGGGTAGGAGACCCCCTTTCAGAGGAACTTCGACGATGCTCAGGACCAGAGTCCCGAGACGTCGAAGCCTCTGACGAGGTCCGAGCCCGGCCGGAGTCAGAGAAGATACGTTCCCGCTGATGCTACCGACTCCTCAACGCTTTTGAGGACATTTTGCCACACGGACCACAGATCATCGGGTCATGATCGGGTCCGAGGCAGCGGAGGCAGTAGTCGTGTGTGTCGGTAAGAGACATAAGCTTCTTACAGAGATCACACTTCTTAAACCCGCTGGCAGCCATCGGAGGAAAAAGGGCCCCTGCGAGGTCAAAAGACCGGACTGCCAGTGAAAAAGTAAAAAGGCGCGAAATCTGTCACGAAGGACAAAAAAGCAAAAAATAAAGAACGGACTCGCAACCGGCGTCGCGGGTCCGGGCGGGAAAAAGAACTGGCATTGAAAACCAAGAAAAGACAAATAAATCAACTTTTCTGCGGGGAATTACAAACAACGTCTGTAGGGCTCCGCGGAAAAAAGAAGACTGAGCAAGATGGCACCCTTGGGCGGGAAGAGGACCGCGCATGCGCGCTGCAATTCCCAAAGGCTTTCTTTGAAAGCTGGGGAAAATTGCTCCGCGAGGGCTCCGTCGGCGCCGACGTCACCCATATGTGAGGACTGACTTCCTGCTTGGTCCTGGAGAATGCTTGTATTGGTTCAAGCATTGATATCCTGGGTCCCTTCTTAATAATGGTTTATGGACCTTTCCTCCAGGAACTTGTCCAAACCTTTTTTAAACCCAGCTACACTAACAGCCTTTACAACATCCTCCGGTAACAAATTCCAGAGTTTGATTACACGTTGAGTGAAAAAATATTTTCTTTTATTAGTCTTAAATAGTTTACCCTGTAGCTTCATTGCATGTCCCCTAGTCTTTCTATATTCTGATAAGGTAAACAATCGATCTATGTTTACCCGTTCCACTCCGTTCATTAATTTATAGACTTCTATCATATCTCCCCTCAGCCCTCTCTTTTCCAGGTTAAAGAGCCCCAACCTTTTTAGCCTTTCTTCATAGGAGTATCCTTCCATCCCCTTTACCATTTTGGTGGCTCTTCTCTGAACCTTTTCTAAAATCGCTATATCCTTTTTAAGATACGGCGACCAGAATTGCACACAATATTCAAGGTGCGGTCTCACCATGGAACGATATAGAGGCATTATAATATCTTTTGTTTTATTTTCCATTCCTTTCCTTATCATACCTAGCATTCTATTTGCTCTCTTGGCCGCCGCTGCACACTGGGCCGAGGGTTTTAACACGTTATCCACAATGACGCCTAAATCTTTTTCCAGGGTGGTGGTTACTAATGTGGAACCTTGCATCGTGTAACCATAGTTTGGGTTGTTCTTCCCTAGGTGCATAACCTTGCACTTCTCCACATTAAATTTCATCTGCCATTTTGATGCCCAGTCTTCCAATTTATCAAGATCCTCTTGCAATTTTCCACAATCCTCCTGGGTTTTAACAATTTTAAATAGTTTTGTGTCATCTGCAAATTTGATAACCTCACTCGTTATTCCACTTTCCAGGTCATTTATGAATATGTCAAAAAGCAGCGGACCCAGCACAGATCCCTGGGGTACACCACTATTCACCTTTCTCCATTGGGAAAATTGCCATTTAGCCCTACCCTCTGCTTTCTATCTTTTAACCAGTTCCTGATCCACAATAGTACACTGCCTCCTATCCCATGACTCTTTAGTTTTGCCAAAAGTCTCTCATGAGGGACCTTGTCAAAGGCTTTCTGAAAGTCCAGATACACAATATCAACCGACTCACCTTTGTCCACCTGTTTATTCACTCCTTCAAAAAAACATAACAGATTAGTAAGACAAGATCTTCCTTGTCTAAAGCCATGTTGGCTGTCTCCCATTAGGTCATGACTATCTACATGCTGAGTAATTTTATTCTTTATGATGGTTTCTACCATTTTTCCCGGTACTGATGTCAGGCTCACCGGTCTGTAGTTTCCCGGATCACCCCTCGAACCCTTTTTAAAAATTGGTGTTACATTGGCGATCCTCCAATCCTCAGGTATTAGAGATGATTTTAATGATAGTTCACAGATTACTGATAGCAGGTCTGCAATCTCAAATTTCAGTTCTTTCAACACCCTTGGATGTATACCATCCGGCCCAGGTGATTTGCTACTCTTCAGTTTATCTAATAGTTGTAAGACATCTTCCCGATGTATCAATATTTCCTTCAATTTTTCCACACCTTTAAATACCACTGTTGAAAGGGGGACCCCAGCAACAGATTTTGAGTGGACCTCCACCACTGGAGGGACCAAAAGAGGCGACAGGAGGTTGCTATTTTGTCTGACAGGCAACCTGATGCCTGGGTCCATTGGGTGGACAGAGTCCACTGAGCTGCCCTCATGTGAAGGCGAGCGTAAGGAACCACAAGCACGGTGGATGCCATGTGGCCTAACAGTTGTAACATCTCTCGAGCAGTTAAATGGGATTTTAACTGAATTTGAGAGGCTAACTGCACCAAGCGTAGGCAACGGGCCTGGGGAAGATAGGCCCTTGCAGTTGTGGTATCTAGCAAGGCCCCTATGAACTCCAATGACTGAGTAGGGGTGAGTTGTGATTTTGGGATGTTTATCACAAGTCCCAGATACTGAAGAACACGCCTTGTGCAGGCTAGGGAAGTCTGGGCCTCTGACTGGGATGGTGCTCGGATGAGCCAGTTGTCCAGATATGGGAATACAAATATTCCTAGAGTGCGTAGAAATGCAGCTACTACTGCCATGCATTTTGTGAACACTCTTGGAGCAGAGGCCAGACTGAAAGGAAGCACTCTGTATTGGTAGTGCTTTCCCTGATAAAGGAACCGAAGGAACCTTCTGTGTGTTGGATGGATGAGGACATGGGTGTATGCATCCTTGAGATCTAGAGAACAAAGCCAATCCTGACTCTGACGGAATGGAAGGACAGCACCGAAAGAAATCATCTTGAATTTCTCCTTGCATAGAAACTTGTTCAATTCTAGGAGATCTAATATGGGTCTGTAGCCTCTTGTTTTTCTTGTTGAAGAAGGGGTACTTCTTCTATTGCCCTTTGAGCAAGAAGGGTAGCAATCTCCTGACCCAGAATGTCGAGGAGAGATGATGGAGAATTGAACTGTCTCACCATAGTGTGAGGAGGAAGGTTTAAGAAATGAAGCTTGTACCCCTCCCTTATGATGGAGAGGGTCCATTTCTCTGCTGTGATTTGTTCCCATCTGGGAGCAAAATGAGCTAACCTTCCTGGAATGCTGAGAGGCTCTGGTTCTTCTAGAGCCAGAAAGGCTAAGTTCTCTAGTTGTAAGTCAAAGGTCCTGAGGAGGCTGAGGCTGTTGGGTCGTAGCAGTCCTTGTAGCCTTAGGCTTGGCTTGTTGTTGCTGACGCTTTGCAGCAAAACGACCTGTAGAAGATGCCTGGAGACCATAACCAGGATAATATTTTCCTTTTTTGGGAAAGAAAGTCTTTTTGAATAACCTTTTTCTAGCAGGAGCAGAAGTAGACTTTGAAAGTCTATCTAAGGCAGAATTTTCAGCATCCATCTGAGTGGCCTTTGCTTGCCAATCTTTACCAAAAAGGTTTTCACCTGTACAAGGAAGATTTCCTAATCCATCCTGGACCCAGGGTTCCAAATCAGAAGCTTGCAACCAAGCAAGTCTGCGTGCCCCTATGGCAATAGCCGAGGCTCTGCTGGCACACTCAAAAGAGTCAGAGGCTGCACGGTTGGAGAATTTGGACACATCCTGGGCATGTTTAAGCCAGGTGAGAAACTCTTCCCTTTTATCTTCTGAGATAAAAGGAGATAAAGTTAGCAGATGATCTGTAACTTCTTTTAGAAACATCCCCATATAGGGACTATAGGAGTTGATTCTGGCAGTAAGCATATTGGCCTGGAAAATTCTCCTGCCAAAAGCATCTAAGGTTCTGCATTCTCTTCCTGGAGGATTAGATGAGGTTTTTTTTGCACTCTTTATCTTTTTCATAACAGACTCCACCACAATAGAGTGGTGAGGAAGCTGAGTTTTATGAAAGCCAGGACAAGGAGGAACACGGTACATGGTGTCCAACCTGGAAGAATGAGGGGAAGTAGTAAGAGGTGTCTCCCATATGCCCAACATGTGATCATAAAGGATCTCATGAATTGGTAAAGTAGCTGCCTCTTTAGGAGCCTTAGGATATTGTAAAATATCTAATTTCTTGGCTTTAGGCTCTGGTTCAGGGGCCACTGAAATAGAGAGGCCCCTGGCCACTTCCCTAATGAAGTCTTGAAAAGACAAGTCTTCTGGAGGAGACATTCTTCTTTTTGGAGAAGAGGGCTCCTGAGGAAGGAGTACCGATGCTTCGACAGAAGCCTCTGATTCATCAGAGTCCTCAGAAGAATCGAAGTATCACCTGTCTGGATGCTCTTGCAGGGCCCGATACGTGTACCGAGTGGTATAGACATCGGGAGTACCGATGGGCATCACAGGACAGGGTACCGCTGCAGTCGACACCGATGCCGATGCAATCGGTACCGGCACCGGAACAGATATCGGAGCCGGAACCAGTACCGCCAATGGAGTTTGTTGCGGTACCGGAGGCGTCGCAGCTTGTATGAATGCCGTGATGGCACTCTGCATGGTCAGAATATTCTGATCCATCGACGCAACCAATGTCTGGATGTCGGTACCAGTGGAGACCACCGGTACCCCAGAACATGGCAACAGGTGATCGGTCGAGGCCACGCCATCGATGTCAACCTGTGACCCCATAGATGAAGCTTTGGAAGCCGGAGCCTCCCGCCGGGGTAATTTTGCCGGTGCAGGATCCTCGAGGGCAAGCCCGGAGGCATCTCGATACTTAGAGGGAGATCTACCCTTCGAGGACCGGCTGGACTTATGTTTGGTTACCTGAGATCCATGGGAAGAAGACGAAGCCCTGGAAGATGTCGATGCCACCGAAGCTGCATCAGAGGGAAACAGGGTACTGAGCTTTGCCGCTCGATTCTGTCGATCTCTTTTAGACATCATGGAACAGGACTCACAATAAGTGATGGAGTGGTCAGGACCCAAACATTTTAGACACCAGTCATGGGTGTCGGTGATAGAAAGAGTACTGCTGTACTTCGTGCACTTTTTAAACCCGGAAGCGGGTTTTTTCATGAGGAAAAATCTTGTAGGCCCAAGGCCCAAAAGACAAAATTGCACAGAAGTGGAAAAACGGTAGATTCTTTTTTTTTTTTTTTTAAAGAAAGAAAGAAAGACCGGCGGTACTAGTCCGACGTCGAAGAAGGCAGACGCGCGACCAAAGAAATAAAGAAAAATAAAGAACTTCTTCAGCGGTGACAGGAACACGACCTGCTGGCTACGCGGAAAAGAAGAACTGGAGAGAGGCGGTTAGGAAAGGCGGGAAGGCAGCGCGCAGTCGCTGTGAGATGCTCCCAAAAGTTTTCTTACTGGATGCTGGGGAGCGTTCCCGCGCAGGCTACGTCGGTACCGACGATACCCATATGTGAAGACTCATTCCTGCTTGTTCCTGGAGATATATAAGATACCTGCAAATTGTGTGTCGAATAATAAAATAAAAAGAGGAAGATTACCTGACAAGTATTAAGTGTGAATTCACCACGGACTGAAACAAAGAGCCATGTGCAGCAAACGCCAAGTTTTTAAAGTCGGACAAACTTCACAAAGGGTCAGCATTGGGAGCCTTTTTTACTTGTGAATTTAAAATGTAGCAATAAAAAAACGCCACTAGAAAGTTATAATGAAAGTAACCATACTAGAAGTATAATTTAGTGTAAATATTGTTGATTTTTAAGTGAGAGAATGAATTGTCAAAACGTGCAGGTTCACAATGTTATGAATGAGTCACATGGGTCACAAGACGAAGAACGAGTACTAATGTATCATGGATAGCCATGTGTTTAGTCTATGCCAATATGTCAAGTAAGGGGCATACTATGAAAATAACTTGATTAAAACAGAAGAAGTGAAAACAGTTCTGTTTCGGATTTTTCATAACTAAGCAAACAATGCTATGTGTAATTGCCTGGAATAAAAATACTATAAAATCAATGAACCACTGTCCAACTGTATAGTGGAGGCACCATAAAAACATAAATAAAAAAGGGTGCTTGTGCTTAAAATTAAGGGCTAAAGAACAAAAGAAGGCTTAAAACTAAAATGTCACCCAATGTTTGAGGGCAAAACTAAATGGTTAATTAAAAATAAATGAACATGTGGAAGAATAAATAATTAATCCCCCTCCCCAAACAAATGGTGATGGAACCGACCAGGGAAAGCTCAATGCTGGATTTAGAACTCACCAAAGGAGACAGCTTGTCGAATATCCGGGTGGGAGCCCATGTGAGCAGCAGCGACCATCACATGGTGTGATGTGAGATAAAAGCCAAGGCAGAGTCCAATCACAGCAAGCTCAAAGTCCTAGACTTCAAAAACACTGACTTCAGTAAAATGGCTAAGTATCTGAAGGAGGGGTTGGCAGGGTGGGAGGGGATAAGGGAAGTGGAATTGCAGTGGGCTAAACTAAAGAAGGCAACATAAAGGGCATCGGATATATATGTAAGGAAAGTAAATAAAAGCAAGAGGAAAAGGAAACCTATTTGGTTCTACAAAGAAGTGGCTGTACAAATAAAGGCAAAAAGGTTAAATTAGACTTACCTGCTAATTGTAGTTCCTGGAGGAACTCCAGTCTAGTCCCGGAATCTCTGGGGTTGTCAACCTCCTCCAGCAGCTTTGGAGACTGAGAAACTTCACAGCTGTGATGTCACTGGTATATAAGTACTGGAACTGCCTTCTCTCACCAGTTAACCTATTGACAAAGCAGACTCACTGGAGCAACAAGTAAGAAGTGAATTGCAGCAACCAAAATACTTATGTAGGAAACCTTACATGCCCTTAGGCCCGACTATTTACACTAACTTCACAAGTGTCCATGCCTTGAGGTCCCCATTCCTCAACTAACCAAAACAAAAAAGGATGCTACCACCAGTAGCCTCCCCCCAGAACACTCCCTGCCCTACCATGACCCAAAACGCAATCAAGGAAAGGAATTGCCTACCTGTAAATTAGTACTTGCCGCAGGTCCAAATCCCTTAAAACCATCAGGCGGGATACGGGACTAGACTGGAGTTCCTCCAGGAACTAGAATTAGCAGGTAAGTCTAATTTAACCTTCCTGATCATCCCTCCAGTCTAGTCACGGAATCTCTGGGGATGTAACAGAGCAGTGAATACCTAACGGGAGGGCCCCGCTAGACCCGCCTGAAGCACAGCCGATCCAAAACAGGCGTCCCTTTCCGCTTGAACATCCAGACGGTAATGCTTTAGAAAAGAATGCAAAGACGACCATGTTGCTGCCTTACAGATTTCCTCCAGTGGCACCAAACCATACTCCACCCATGAAGCCACTTGTGCCCTAGTGGAATGAGCTCTCAGCCCCTCTGGAACCACTCGTCCACGTAAAATATACGCTGAAGCTATCGTCTCTCTCAACCATCGAGCAATCGAGCCTTTCGAGGCCACCTCTCCTTGTTTCGCACCCGCAAACAGAACAAATAGTCTATCCGATCTACGGAAACTAGCCGTCCTAGCCACATACCTCTTCAATGCTCGTCGAATATCCAAACGATGGAGCTGTTCCATGACCTGCCCCTTTCTTTTTGTCGCGAACACCGGCAAGGACACGTCTTGATTCATATGAAAGGAAGAGACTACCTTAGGCAAGAAAGACGGCACTGTCCGCAAGACCAACTTAGAAGCTGAAAAAGACAGAAACAGCTTCCTACAAGACAGGGCTTGCAACTCCGAAACTCTCCTCGCCGACGCAATTGCCACTAAAAACACCACCTTAAGAGTAAGATCCTTCAAAGAAGCTTCCGCTAAAGGCTCAAAAGGCGCCTTTCCCAACGCCTCCAAGACCAACGGGAGATCCCAGGCCGGGATTATCCATTTACGTAGCAGCCGCATCAAAGCCACCGCTCTCAAACGCTTTACATCCGCATGACTACCTAGCGAGCTGCCCTGCACCTTACCTCAATAACAGGACAAAGCTGCCAACTGAACTTTCAACGAAGCCGCCGCTAATCCTTTTTGAAAACCATCCTGCAAGAATGCCAACACTTGCGGAACCAAAGCCTTCAATGGGACGATCTCCTTTTCCCCACACCAGACTTCAAAAATACGCCATACTCTAACATACGCCAGTGATGTAGACCTTTGCCTCGCCTTCAACAAGGTGGAAATCACCGCCCCAGAATAGACCCTCGCTGTCAACCGAGCCTGCTCAATAGCCAGGCCGTAAGCGAGAATCGATCCACCTGGGGCATGCAAAGGGGTCCCTGAGTTATAAGGTCCTTGCGACATGGAAGCATCCAGGGCTCCGCCACCAATAGTCTCACCAAGTCCGCGTACCACGGTCTTCTTGGCCAATCCGGCGCAATTAGGATCACTTGCTCTTTGTGACACTCTATTCGCTGCAACACCCGACCGATTAATACCCACGGAGGGAACACATACAGGGGTTGCCCTTCCGGCCAAGCCTGAATAAGAGCATCCAAACCTTCTGCCATCCTTTCCTTTTTTTTCTGAAAAAACGGCTGGCTTTTGCTGACTGGAAGGTCGCCATGAGATCCATCACTGGCTGCCCCCAGCGACGAACCAACATCTCGAACACCTCTGGATGCAGAACCCACTCTCCTGGGTCCACCTTCACCCGACTCAAGAAGTCGGCCTCTACATTGTCCACCCCTGTGACGTGGGCCGCCGACACAGTCACTAGATTCTTCTCGGCCCAGTCGAACACCACCTCTGCCTCTGCTTCCAATGCTACGCTGCTGGTGCCTCCCTGCCGGTTTATGTAAGCCACCGCAGTTGCGTTGTCCGAGAACACGCGAATGGCCGCTTCCCGAAGAAACGGACGAAACTCCCGCAGGGCCAATGCTACCGCTCTCAACTCCAATCTGTTGATTGACCAAGTCCTTTCCAGGGTAGACCACTGACCCTGCGCCAGTCGACCTTGACAATGGGCTCCCCAGCCCTGCAGACTGGCATCCGTTGTCAGGGAAATCCATGCCGGTGTCTCCAATGACATCCCTTTTTCTAGGCATCCTGAAGCCAACCACCAACGGAGAGCATGACGAGCCTGTGGCGGGCAAGCCAACCTCTGTGACAAGGAATCCCTTTGATGCAACCACCTCCTTAACAGTGCCCTCTGCAAAGGCCTCATGTGGGCTCTCGCCCACGGCACCAGTGTGGCCGCCATGGTTCCTAATACCTGGAGATAGTCCCAAGCAGTGGGGCACTGCTTGCTGAGACACTGACGAATCAAGAGCTGGAGCCCTAGCACCCGCTGCTTGGGCAGAAATACTTGACCGCTCCTCGTGTCGAAACGTGCTCCCAGGTACTCCAGGTCTTGAGATGGTTCCAACTTGCTCTTCGCCATGTTGACCACCCAACCGAGACTCTGCAGAAGCACTACCACCCTGGAGAGGTAGCCGACACACTCTTCTCGAGATTTTGCCCTGATCAACCAATCATCTAGATACAGGTGCACTAACACCCCTTCCTTCCACAAGGCCGCCGCCACCACCACCATCACCTTGGTGAATGTGCGTGGTGCGGTCGCTAGGCCAAACAGAAGGGCCTGAAACTGAAAATGCCCCAAAGGCACCGCAAAGCGAAGGAATTTTTGATGTTCCTGCCGTATTGGAATGTGAAGATACGCCTCCGATAGGTCCAAGGACGTCAGAAATTCCCCCTTTCGCACCACCACTAACACGGACCTGAGGGTCTCCAGCCGGAAATGAGAAACGCGAAGACATCGATTCACTCTCTTTGGATCTAGGATGGGTCGCCACGTACCTTCCTTCTTTGGCACTACAAAATAGATGGAGTATCGACCACAACCTAACTGGTCTGCAGGAACCGGTACAATTGCCCTGAGAATTAAGAGCCTTTGCACCGTTTCCCGCACGGCCTTGCACTTTGCTCTTGGCCTTGCACGGCGACCGAACGAAGGAATCGGCCACTGGACGCTGTAACTCCAATGCATACCCTTCTCGAACCACCTCTAACACCCAACGATCGGAAGTGAGTTGGGCCCAGGCAGGGTAAAACTCCCTCAGACGACCACCCACGGGAATCAGCCCCACCTGAGCCCCCCTGACTTCACTGCGATTTTCTGAACGCAGAGGAAGCGGATGCAGCGGCAAAACCTCTGCTCGTTCCTCGAAACTCTTGGGCCTGACCAGGGAAACGTCCCCTCTGTCCCTGTCCAAACCTTGTCGGGCGAAAATGGCAAAAATCCCGTTGCTGCCCCCTAGACCCGGGACGACCTTGCTTCTGCTTGTCCTCTGGCAACCTACCGCCCTTGGATTCTCCCACATCCTTTACCAACTTATCCAAGTCTTCTCCAAAAAGTAACTTACCGCAAAAAGGAAGCTTACTTAACCTAGCCTTGGAAGAACCATCTGCCGCCCAATTTCGCAGCCAAAGACATCTCCTTCCCACGACTACCGAAGCCATACTCTTCACCAACCCCCGGATAAGATCATAATGAATATCCGCCAAATACGGTGCACCGGATTCCAACCTGGATGCATCCCTGGTCTCCTCTACCGAGCGCTCCCCCTGAATCCGCTGCGCCCACCGTAAACAGGCCCTGGCCACCCAGGCCCCACAAATAGACGCTTGTAAGGATAGCGCATTTGCATCAAAGACTTGTTTTAGCAAGGTCTCTAATTTACGATCCTGCGCATCTGTGAGCACTGTCGCTCCCTCCACAGGAATGGTAGTCTTCTTAGTCAGCGCTGTTACAGCGGCATCCACTCTCGGAGCCTTAAACAACTCCTGATCCTGTTCCACCAGCGGGTAAAGCCTCGCCATAACTCTAGACCCTTTAAGCGCGGCTTCCGGCATATCCCATTCCTCCTGAATCATCTCCTTAAACACTCTATGCACTGGGAATGCCTTCTGTGTCTAACGGCCTGCAGCAAAGGATCTTCTAGGGTAGAATCCTCCGCCGGCCCCCCGACTGGCATATTAAGAGTCTTGAGGGACTCAGCTATGAGTGCCGGTAATTCCTCCCTACGGAACACCCACACTACCCATGCCTGGTCTTCTTGCTCCTTAATCTCACCTTCCTCTAGGTCCTCCTCCAGACCCTCTTACATTCCGAGGAAGTGGATATGGATGTCTTCCGAAATGACAGAGGTCCAACTGATCCCTATCTCCTCTAGCTCTCTTTATGCTGACGCCAGAAACGTCTGCCGTCAACGGAGAACTCGGCCTCTTTTCCCCGAGTCCAGTCCCGGAAGCACCCACCATTTGTGCCCCCTGCGGACTGCCCAAGGCCTTCTGAATGAGAGCCATAAAGTCAGAGGAAAAAATTGCTGCCAAACTGCCTGCGCTAGGCGGCTGTGAAGCCGGGAGGTCCCGCATTGATGACGTACTGGGCCCCGGCTCAAGGGCCGACAGAGGAGCCCCTATGGGCTCCACCACCTCCCTCAAACTCTCCTGTCCTGCTGCCTCTGACGCTAGGTCCCTCGCCTCAGACTCGTGGCTACAACCCTTGCATATATCTTCTTGCGTCAGGGAACTCCTCCTGGTCCCACACATGAGGCAAAGCTGTTTGGCTGGCATGGTGTGCTGCTGCAAGCCAGACCCCAGCAAAGGAAGAAATAAAAAGATTTTTCTTTTTAATTTTTTTTTTTTTTTTTTACTACCTGTCCCTTCAGACACGGCCCCCCAGCCAAAAACTGAAGACCCGCGCTCAAAACGAAGCTTCCTAGACGAACTGAGAACTCTAAAAACCCCGAACTTGCTAACGGCGATTTCCCGCACAGCTCGGCCTGCCGCCTCTAACAACAATTGCTTGCTCCCGCCTAAAACAGTTTATTACCTCCTGCGTCCCGGTGAACCACTGGCATCGCTCAGACTGTGCTTCCCCTCTGCGAAGAAGCCGACTGAGTACTGCTCACTCTCCGGCGTTGAAACTTCACCGAGGCAGCTCACCACGGGCAGGGAGGCTCAAAGCGCTGACAGGCAAAACTTCTGTATGCGCTGAGCTCAGCCCTTCGCTGATACCTGAGTCCTTCACACTCGACCAGGTTATCAGCCGCCGGTCCTCTCCCTCAGCTCACTGCCCCTACCAGCAGGCTCCCAACTGGCCCCAAGAAGGGAAAAAAGAAGAAAGCTACCGAGGAAAGAGGACCTCAGGGCAACGGAGGCTTAAAACAGCCCTCCCCACTGCCCAGATGGAGCATTTCCAACAGCTCTGTTAAGAATTTCTTCTTTTTTTTTTTCTAAACCAGATCAAAAACTCTTATCTAAAGCTCAATACTGCTTAATCGTTCCTCTAGTGAGCCCTGAAATCCCTGGGCTCACCAACTCTCCAGCTGCTTTGGAGACTGATAAATAGTAATTACACTTACCTGGTAATTGTAGTTCCTTGAGAGACGACAGCTTAGTCCTCACAGATGGGTTGTGCACCTCCTCCTGCAGCATGAAGACTGGACCAATCAAATTTCAGCTCCGCTGGAATCAGCCTACCAGGCATCCCCGAAGCTCCAGTGATCTATTGTCAAAGCAAACTCAAAGAAATAGCTAACCTTTAAAAAGTCCTGTTTGGTCACAGCATAAGCCGATAGCGAGAGAAAGAGAGAAAAAGATGGAAATGAAACCAAATAACCAAAGAAAGACACTCACCTGGGAGTACGGACTTCTGAACCCAAGGCGTGCCGCGCTAAAAAGAAAGAATATAGGGAGGGCAGGAGGACTAAGCGGTCGTCTCTCAAGGAACTACAATTACCAGGTAAGTGTAATTTCTATTTCCTTATCGTTCCTCCAGCTTAGTCCTCACAGATGGGATGTAACAAAGCAGTCTAACGGGCGGGATTCTTCCAGCCGGCACGCAGAACCGATGATCCGAAACGTGCATCGCCCGCCGCCAAGACATCAAGTCTATAGTGCTTACTGAAGGTGTGCAGAGAAGACCACGTTGCCGCCCTACATATCTCCACCGGAGATACTAAACTAAACTCCGCCCAGGACGCAGCCTGCGCCCTGGTTGAATGGGCGCGCAAACCGACAGGCGGTAGCCGACCGTGCAACAGATAAGCCGAGCCAATCGCCTCCTTAATCCACCGAGCAATGGAGGCTTTCGCCGCTGCCTCACCTTTGCGAGGCCCGCCAAACAGCACAAACAAATGATCCGACTTACGAAAATCACTGGTAACTTTCAAATATCGCCGGAGAACCCTCTTAAGATCTAAACGACTAAGACCGCGATCAGAGGCGTGCTCCCCTGATGCCGGAAATACCGGGAGCGAAACCACTTGATTCACGTGGAAAGGAGAGGGACACCGTAGGCAAGAAGGAAGGCACCGGCCGCAGAACGACTTTTTGGGCCGAGAAAGACAAGAAAGGTTCCCTGCAAGAAAGCGCCTGGAGTTCGGAGATACGCCGCGCCGAACAAATCGCTACTAAGAACACCGTTTTAAGAGTCAAATCCTTTACCGAAGAATGAGAGAGAGGCTCAAAGTGAGCCTCAGTGAGGGACCGCAGAACCAAGTTGAGATCCCAGGAAGGCACAGAAATTCTGCGGACCAGACGAAGCCGAGATACGGCCCTCAAGAAGCGAACGACATCGGCATGGGCACCCAGCGACACGCCGTGAACCTTACCCCGGTAGCATGAAAGCGCTGCCAACTGCACTCGCAAGGAACTGGCCGCCAAACCTTTAGCAAAGCCGTCTTGTAAAAAATCGAGTACCACGGGAATTGAAGCCGTAGCGGCTCGAACCTGGCGTCGAGAGCACCAATCCTCAAAGACGCGCCACACCCGGACATAGGCCAGAGAAGTGGATCTCTTGCGCGCTTGTAACAGAGTCGCCACGACAGACTTGGAATAGCCTCGTTTTCTTAGCCTCGCCCTTTCAATAGCCAGGCCGTAAGAGAGAATCTCCCCACTTGTGGCATGCGAAGAGGACCCTGACACAACAGATCCGGATCCAGCGGAAGCCGCCACGGAGAGCCGTCTACCAACCTCATCAGATCGGCATACCAAGGACGTCGAGGCCAATCCGGGGCTATCAAGAGTACTCGACCCCGGTGGGCCTCGATACGCTGAATCACACGCCCCAGCAGAGGCCACGGGGGAAACACGTAAAGAAGACCCGTGGAGGGCCAAGTCTGCAACAGGGCATCCAGGCCTTCTGACATCGGCTCCCGTCGACGACTGTAGAACCGAGCCGCTTTCGCTGAGCGTAACGTGGCCATCAGGTCCATGACCGGCTGGCCCCAACGCTGAACCAGCTGCGCAAAGACCTTTGGGATGAGTTCCCATTCGCCGGGATCCACCTGAACCCTGCTGAGAAAGTCGGCCGTCACGTTGTCTTTCCCGGCAATGTGTGCTGCCGAAATGGCTTGGAGCCGAGGCTCGATCCACTCGAACAATACCCGAGCCTCCGCCTCCAAGCCGACGCTTCCGGTGTCGCCCTGCCTGTTTATGTATGCCACTGTCGCCGCATTGTCGGAGAGTACCCGTACTGCCCGAGATGATATCATGGTCTCGAAGCTTTGTAAGGCCAACCTCACTGCTTGAAGTTCCAGGCGATTGATGGACCAACCGCTCTCCTCCGGAGACCAGAGACCTTGGGCGAACTGGTCGGCGCAGTGGGCCCCCCAGCCCGTCAGACAAGCATCCGTCAGCAGCGGAATCCAATCCGGTTGCTCCAGAGGCATTCCCGCCCGGAGCGAGGACCGTCGCAGCCACCACTGAAGATCTCGCCGTACCGTCAGCGGGCAAGGAAGCCGTTTGTTCAGAGAATCCAACTGGTTGGACCAGCGACGGAGCAAGGCTCTCTGAAGGGAACGCATGTGAAAGCGAGCCCAAGGCACTACCTCCAGGGAAGCCGCCATCGTCCCCAGCAACTGAAGGTAGAGCCACGTCGTCGGAGCGGGGTTTTGCAGAAACCGACTGACGAGAGACTGAAGCGCCAAAACCCGGCGGTCGGGAAGGAAAACCGCTCCCCCGCAAGTATCGAACCGTACGCCTAAATACTCGAGATGCTGCGTCGGAACCAGATGGCTCTTGCGCGGGTTGACGACCCAGCCAAGAGATTGCAAGAGCGCCACGACCTTGGAAGTCGCTGCCATACTCTCCTCGCGAGACTTCCCCCGAATCAACCAATCGTCTAGGTAAGGATGGACTAGCACTCCTTCCTTGCGTAAGGCCGCCGCGACTACCACCATGATTTTGGTGAACACCCTCGGCGCGGTCACGAGACCGAAGGGCAATGCCTGGAACTGGAAGTGACCCCACGGCAGAGCGAATCGGAGGTACTTTTGTTGGTCCTCCCGAATCGGGATATGGAGATAAGCCTCCGTGAGGTCGAGGGAAGTGAGGAACTCGCCCTTGCGGAAAGCGACCAGCACTGATCGAAGGGTTTCCATGCGAAAGTGAGGTACTCGCAGACAGCGGTTTACCCCTTTGAGATCCAAAATGGGGCGAAGGTCGCCACCCTTCTTTGGCACCACGAAATAAATGGAGTACCTCCCGAGACCATACTCCGCCTGCGGCACGGGAACTACCGCTCCCAGCTGGACAAGGCGATCGAGAGTTTGGCGAACTTGAGCTGTCTTGCGAGCCCCCTGGCAGGGAGACGCCACAAAGGAATCGAGGACGGGCCTGGCCAAGTCCAGGACATACCCGTCCCGGACGATGTCCAAAACCCACTGATCGGAGGTGATCTGGGCCCAAGCGGAGAGAAAGCGTCGAAGACGACCTCCGATCACTGGAATCTCCGCCGAGGCCCGCCGCCCTTCATTGGGGCTTGCGAGAAGACGCAGGGGTTGCAGTCGCAAATCCTCTACTGGCTCCGCGAAAACCTCAAAAGCTCGAAGTCCTCGAGATATATCTGCCACGCTGAAAACCTCCAGAACGGGGCGATCGAAACCTACGAAAGTCCCGAAACTGCCCTTGGACCGCTGGCGGCGGCCGCCCTTGCTTGGGGCGATCCTCTGGCAGGCGACCGCCCTTGGACTCACCCAAATCCTTGACCAACCTATCCAAATCCTCACCAAAAAGGAGCCGACATTTAAAGGGCAATCTGCCCAGTCGCGACTTGGACGACCCATCCGCCGCCCAATTCTTCAACCAAAGAGCTCGGCGTGCCGCCACCACGGACGCCATGCTATTAGAGAGAGCTCTGATGAGATCATAATGAACATCCGCCAAATAGGCCGAACCCGATTACAAGTGGTGAAGCTCACCTAACATGTCGGCCTCCACGGAGGACGATTGTTGAAGCCGTTGAACCCAGCGCAAGCAGGCACGAGCTACCCAAGCCCCACAAACAGAGGCCTGTAACGCAATCGCATCTGCCTCAAACGACTGCTTCAATAGACCGTCCATCTTCCGGTCCTGCGGCTCGCGCAATGCCGCACTTCCTTCCACCGGAATCGTGGTTTTCTTAGTCACCGCCGAGACTGCCGCATCCACCTTGGGAGAGCGAAAATGCTCCAGATCGGTGTCCAACATAGGGTAGAGCCGACGCATTACCTTTACCCCTTTGAGATCTGATTCAGGAGTATCCCACTCTGACTGGATCATCTGATCAATAACTTTGTGAATGGGAAAAACCACGCTAGTTTGCCGAACCGCCTGAATAATGGGGTCCACTCCGTCCGCCTCCTCCACCGGAGGAGTCGGAGCCAAACCCAGAGTCTGGAGCGCCTCCGAAACAAGAGCGGGCAACTCCTCTCGTCTGAACACCCTAATAATCTTTGCCTGATCCTCCGGTTCAGGGAGCTCGCCCTCTTCCAAGGCCTCTCCCTCCGCTTCATGGTCGAAATCAGGATCATCACCCTCAGGCCACTCAGTCTCCGCCTGGAAGGAGTCATGCAGACGTTGTCGCTTGGGAGCCTTGATCCCGGGACACTGATTCTCCGCCGACGAGGCAAGGGCAAACCCCCCTGGCGCTGACGGTGTAGCAGCGCCCACGCTCTGGCGCCTACGGCAAAACGCCTGATGCATCAGCAAGATGAAATCGGGAGAAAAATCCTCCAAGGGCAAGGCACCCCCGAGGTCCAACTGCCCCCCAGACGCCGAGGATACCGCAGGAGAAAGACCCGAGGGCCCCTCCAGCGGCGACTCCAAGTCCTCCGTCGCGGAACCGGGCTGCGCCACAGCCGGCAATGAACTCTCTAGATGTTGCTCCATGCTGAGCGACACCGAAGCACAGCGCTGACAGACGCCTGTGTCAGAAGCTGTACTCCTCCGAGATCCACAAATCACACAAATGGACCCCGCGGGCATGGAAACGCCCTGACCCCGAGTAGGAGGTGGTAAAAATGCTTCTCAGCGCTGAGAGTGACAAAGGGCTTACAAACCCAGCAGAACCAGCACAGAAAGTGGGAACTGAGCAGCCGCGAGAAACAGAATACCAGAGAGAGAACCCAAGGCACAGTTTTCTCACCCCTGGCAAATGCGCTCTTTTTTTTTTTTTTTTTTTACAATTTATGTCCCATGAGAAACTAAAGTAAAAATTCACACACTGCTAATGGACAAATCGAGAGACCCGCAACGAATAAGGAAGAAGAGAGAGGGAGAAATCGCAAACGCCCCCCCTCCCCCCTAGCCGCGGGACCAAAATACCCCGAAGGAAAGGGAGCAAAAATAAGGAACAGCTGATATTAAACGCAAGAAATAAAGGAAATTAAAGGAAAACCAAAGAATGAAACAATCGCAAGCAGTAGAAAGTAAAAAAAAAAATAGCGCCGCGTGTAAAACACGCTGACAAGACCGGGCAAGGTAAAATGGCCGCGACAGCAAGGGGACCTTGGCGCGCTTTTACTTCCCGCCGGAGAAACCCGCCCGAGGTCAAAAAACACTTGCAGCCGACCGATCCCCGAAGCCCCGCCGGCGCGGAGGCTGCCTGGACAAAACAAAAACACCGCAAAAGGGAAAAAAAAGAAACTCTAGCAGTGCCGGGCAGAGGCGCGGTGACCTGAACAGGACCGGCTCTGACCGCCACCAGCCGCCAACACTTACCGGCACTGAATTAGCTGCCCCCCAATCCCACGGAGAGGAGCCGCTGTACCGGCACTAGAGGAGCTCTGCCCCGAACAGTCCTGGGGCAGAGATCCCAATGGAGAAATGCAAACAGTCAAGCAGCGAAAGGCGGCAGATGCTGTGCAGGAGAGAGACCTTCCTCAGATCCTCCCCCCCCGCACAGAGTGCTCAAATTAAAATCGGGAATTTAAAGAAACAGGAACTCCTGAAAAGAAGAAAGAAAAGTAAGTCCTAATAGGACATAAATTAAGGATTCAAAAGGTTAGCTAGGTATACTAAACTATGAAACTAGTGAGCCCAGCTAGACTCACTACGTCCTCCTGCTGCATGAAGACTGGACACACTGGAGCTTCGGGGATGCCTGGTAGGCTGATTCCAGCGGAGCTGAAATTTGATTGGTTCAGTCTTCATGCTGCAGGAGGAGGTGCACAACCCATCTGTGAGGACTAAGCTGGAGGAATGATAAGGAACTGGTGAGAGAAGGCGGTTCCAGTACTTATATACCAGTGACATCACAGCTGTGAAGTTTCTCAGTCTCCAAAGCTGCTGGAGGAGGTTGACAACCCCAGAGATTCTGGGACTAGACTGGAGGGACGATCAGGAACCACAGTTTTCACAAAGTTCAGAAGTTCATAAACAGAGGAACACAGAAAAGAATATAGGATAAAGCTAAAAGATACAAAAAGAGAAATAAGGATAGCAAAATCAAAGGCAAAAGAAAAGATGGCTAGATGTGAAGGGTGGTGGCAAAACCTTTTGTTAGGTATATTCGGGAGAGGAGGAAAATCAGAGGTGGAATTGCAAGACTCAAAAGTGCTGGGAACGGATTTGTGGAAAGTGACATTGAAAAAGCGAATACACTAAAAAAAATTCTTATGGAGAAGAATCACCTGTGATTAACAAATATACAAATGGGACAGAGAAGATACCACACCATTCACAGAAGATATGTTTGAGCAGCTTGCAAAACTAAAAGTGGATAAGGCCATGGGACTGGATGGGATACATTCCAGGATACTGAAAGAGCTCAAAGGTTCTTGCAGGGCCTTGAAAGGACATTTTTAATAGATCCTTTGAGACAAAAGTCCCACAGGACTGGAGAAGGGCTGATGTGGTACCTCTTAACAAAAGTGGTAATAGGGAAAAAATGACAAACTACAGGCCAGTAAGCCTTACCTTTGTAGCGGGAAACGTAATGGAGGCACTCTTGAAAGAGTGAATAGTGGACTTTCTTGAAATCAACAAGTTGCATGATCCAAGGCAACATTGTTTTACCAAAGGATGATCTTGCCAAACAAATCTGATTGAGTTCTTTGACTGGGTGACCAGAGATCAAGGGCATACGATGGATCTACCTAGATTTCAGCAAAGCCTTTGATACTATTCTTCATAGGAGGCTTATCAATAAACTAAACAGCTTGGGGATGAGTCCCAAGGTGGTGAACTGGATCAGAAATTGGTTGACTGACAGATGACAGGTGATGGTAAACGAACTCACTCAGATGCAAGGAAGGTGATTAGCGGTGTGTCCCAGGGTTCGATCCTGGGACCGGTACTGTTCAATGTATTTGTGAGTGATATTGTTGAAGGACTGAATGGAAAAGAAGAAATTAGACCTTACCTTCTAATTGTCTTTCCTGGAGTTCTCTCCGGGCCAGTCCAGGAACAGGAGGGTTGTCAACCTTCTCCAGCAGCTGAGGACTGAATTCAGAAGTTTTGCTGATCTGATAGCTGGCTCCCCCTGCTGGCCACCTCAGTCACCTCGTAACCAAGCAGCCTAAGAAGACAGCCATAACATGAAAAACAAAAAATGCTAAGGAGGCAAACCTGAAGGAGATATAGAATGTACCAACCAGAGAACAACTCCCGCATGCCGGGCTCTCTCATGTATTAATCTAAGAAGCATGACACGGGTGGGTCCTGGACTGGCCCAGAGAGAACTCCAGGAAAGACAATTAGCAGGTAAGGTCTAATTTCTTCTTCCTTCTCGTCTCTCCGGGCCAGTCCAGGAACAGGAGGGAAGTACCAGAGCAGTACCTAACTCCGGGAGGGACCCGCCAGGCCCACTATAATGGCTGAAGCCCCCACAATCGCATCTCCCCTAGCCTGAACATCCAACCTGTAATGCTTTGCAAAAGTGTGAAGAGAGGACCAAGTAGCCGCCCGACAAATGTCCACTGGCGGAATCAAAGCATACTCGGCCCAGGAAGCAGCCTGGCTACGAGTGGAATGAGCGCAAAGCCCCAAAGGCGGCACCTGTCCACTTGCCTGATACGCCGCCGCTATGGCCTGCTTCACCCATCGAGCAATCGAGGCCTTGGAAGCTGCCTCCCCTTTCCGAGGCCCACCAAACAACACAAACAGCTTGTCCGTTCTACGAAACGGTTTGGTCCTCCTAAGGTACCTCTTGAGCAGCCTCCCTAAATCCAATTTCTTCAACACATTGTCAATGGGAAGATCGTCATTAGCCCGAAAGGTCGGAAGGGAAATAGTCTGATTCACATGAAATTTAGACACCACCTTAGGGAGAAAAGGAACCACGCGCAAGACCACCTTTTCCTCCGAAAACTGAAGATACGGAGCTTTACACGAGAGAGCTTGGAGATCTGAAATCCTTCTCGCCGAACACAAGGCCACGAGGAAGGTCACCTTCCAGGAAAACTCTGAGTGATATGTCCTTGGCCGGCTCAAAGGGAGGCTTCCCCAAAGCCTCCAGGATGAGATTCAAATCCCAAGGGGGAACCAGAGACCGAACAGGGGGCCGAATGTTCTTTACCGCTTTCAGAAAGCGAAGAATATCTGGATGGGCAGAGAGACGAGCTCCCCGCAAACACCCACGAAAACAGGAAATCGCTGCCAGATGCACCCTGATGGTGCTGAGGGCCAAACCTTTATCCAGCCCCTCCTGAAGAAACGACAATACCTGCGGCACCCAGGCATCGCGCGTTTGGATGTTCCGCGCCTTGCACCAGTCCTCAAACACCCGCCAAACGCGGACATAAGCTAGGGACGTCACCACCTTCTGGCCTTCAACAGAGTGGCCACGACAGCCGCCGAATACCCTCGACGTGTTAACCTGTCCCTTTCAAGAGCCAAGCCGTAAGCGAGAAGTGATCCACATTGGGCATGCGCAGAGGCCCCTGAACCAAGAGATCCGCTCAAGGGGGAAGCTTCCAGGGATGGTCTATGAGCAGACGAACTAAATCCGCATACCACGCTCTCCGGGGCCAATCTGGTGCAATGAGAATCACGCGACCGCGGTGACTCGCCACTCTCCGGACGACTCTTCCTATCATGGGCTATGGTGGAAAGACGTAAAGGAGCCCTCGGGCTGGCCACGGCTGAGCGAGACCGTCGAGCCCCTCCGACATACGTTCCCTGCGTCTGCTGAAGAACCGAGGTGCCTTGGCATTGGCGAAGGATGCCATCAGATCCATCACCAGCTGACCCCACCGCCGGGTCAGAGCGCAAAACACCGCGGCATTCAATTCCCACTCCCCGGGATCCACGACATGACGGCTGAGATAATCTGCTTGCACATTGTCCTGACCTGCCACATGCGCTGCCGACAGGCCTTGCAGATGGGCCTCCGCCCAGGACATCAACCGCTGACTCTCCTCCAACACCACTGCGTTTCCTGTTCCCCCCTGCCGATTGATATAAGACACCGTCGTCGCGTTGTCGGAGAACACCCGTACCGCTTTGTTCTCCACTAAATGAAGAAAGTCCCGAAGAGCTAGAAACACCACCCTGAGTTCTAAAAGATTTATGGAAGAGCCTCCCATCTCCGACGGCCAACAACCTTGAGCTATGCACCCCTGACAGTGGGCGCCCCAGCCCAACAGACTGGCATCGATAGTGACTAGCACCCAGTCCGGCTGACGTAAGGGCATTCCCGCTCGAAGATGGCTGGGCTCCAACCACCACTGCAGACTGTCGCTGATAGTCTGTATCCGGGGCAATTTGCGGTCCAACGGATGATCCTGCGGCGACCACCGTGACAGCAACGCCTGTTGCAACGGGCGCATATGGGCTCTTGCCCACGGAACCAGATCTAAGGCCGCCGCCATGGAGCCGAGGAGCTGCAGATATCGCCACGCTGTTGGCGCCTTTAACCTCAAAAACGCTGTCACCTGCCTTAAGATCTTCTGTACCCGGCATTTAGGCAGAAAGACCGCACCTATTTCTGTGTCGAAAATCGCCCCCAAGTACTGGAGGCGGGACACCGGCTGCAGCTGACTCTTGGATTGATTGATCACCCAACCAAGCTGCTCCAGAAGGCTCACCACTCGCGCCGTCGCTACCCGAGATTCTGAGACGGATGGCGCCCGAATCAGCCAGTCGTCGAGGTACGGGTGCACCAGGATTCCCTGCTTTCGCAAGGCCGCCGCGAACACTACCATCACCTTTGTGAAGGTTCGGGGCACCGTGGCCAACCCAAATGGTAAGGCTCGGAACTGAAAGTGACACATGTGCACCGCAAACCTCAGGAACCTTTGATGCTCTGGCCTGACGGGAATGTGAAGATAGGCCTCCGTGAGGTCTATGGAAGTCAACACTTCCCCCGGCTGCACCGAGCTGATGACCAATCGAAGCGTCTCCATGCGGAAATGCGGAACCCTCAAGCACCGATTGACGTGCTTGAGATCCAAAATAGGACGAAACGAGCCCTCTTTCTTGGGAACTACAAAATAAATCGAGTATCGACCTAATCCTAACTGATCCGGAGGAACCAGAACAGCAGCCTGCAGTCGAACCAGTCGCCGAAGTGTCTCTGACACCGCCGCCTGCTTTTCCGCCGAACCACATGGAGACACCACGAAAGCCTCTGACAACGGACGAGCGAACTCGAGGGAGTACCCCTCTCGAATAATTTCTAGGACCCATTGGTCGGACGTAATGGTGGTCCAGGACGAAAGGAAGCTGTGAAGCTGCTCCCCCACCGGGAACTCCGCCTGGACCAGCCTCGTTTCATTGTTACTTTTTAGGGGTATTGAGCTGGGACCCGAAATAACCTCTACCAAATCCTCGAGCACCCCGAAAGGGCTGAGCTCTGGCCCCAAAACGACCTCTCTGATACAGAGTGAACCGGGACCCCCGAAACCTACGAAAATCGCGAGAGGGACCCCTGTGCAAATTGTTAGGCTTCGGAATCTTCGGGCGGTCCTCAGGGAGGCGCCCCCCCCCTTGGAATCCCCAAGATCTTTAACAATCTTTTCCAAGGCCGCCCCAAAAAGCAGGGTGCCCTTGTATGGAAGCTTACTTATACGAGCTTTGGAAGAGGCATCTGCCGCCCAATTCCTCAACCAGAGAAATCTTCTGGCCGCAATCACCGTAGCCATGGACTTTGCTGAAACTCTCACCAAATCATAAAATGAATCCACTAAATAAGCCGCTGCGGATTCCAGCTTTGCTCCCTCATCGTCCTCCTTGCGGGAGTGCGCACCTCCTTGGATCCACCGAATAGAGGCATGGGAGACATATGCTCCACAGATAGCCGCTCGTAGCGAGAGAGCACAGGACTCGAAGGTTTGTTTCAACAAGACCTCCAGTTTCCTATCTTGCAAATCCTTCAAGGCCGCACTGCCCTCGACAGGAATAGTCGTTTTCTTGGTTACCACTGAAACCAAGGCATCCACCTTAGGCATCTTTAATAACTCCTGCTCCTCCTGAGGCAGAGGGTACAAGCGCCCGATAGCCTTTGCTCCACGCAAAGTAGCCTCCGGGCATTCCCATTCGGATTCTACCATCTGTTTCATGACCCTATGCACCGGAAAACACCGCTGCTCCACCTTAAACCCCTGAAGAAGGGGATCTTCCAAGGGCTCAGACTGAGCCATTGGCAAAGCAATATTTAGGGCAGACAAAGTCTGAGCGATAAGCGCCACCAACTCCTCCTTTCTAAAAACCCTGAACATATTAGGATCGTCGGAGGCAGAAAGATCGCTCTCATCTAAATCCGTGGCCCACTCCAAACCAGATTCTGACAAGATTTCGCCTTCCTCGACACCCTGGAGCCCTGAGAAGTGCTGACCGGCCCTATCGGCGCTCAACTCTGCTCCGTGGGCCAATTGAGAAGGACCCTCACTGGCATCCAACAGGGAAGACTGAATGCCAGAGCTTTGCCCAGTCATAGGAGTAGTCACCTTATCCTGAGATTGCTGCCACTTCATACAGTAAGCATGGTGCAAGGCTAAAATAAAATCCACAGAAAAAACAGACTCTAAACTCTTTTGAACTTCAGGCAGGGTCTGAGGAAGAGCTTCTTCCACCTGCACTGGTCTCTTAGACTTCATCTTTTTCTTGGCGGGCTTTTCCTGCACAGCCCCAGCACCGGAGCTGAAGCTGTCATGGCCGCTGTTCCCGCCAAATCCGCGGGGTTATGAGGGCCTCCTAAAGCATTGCCCAAATCTGTCTTGTTCTCCATGCTCGCCACCACACGATCGCAAAAAAAAAAAAGGGCACAAAAACCCCCAAGCCAAACAAGGAGACAAAGAAAACCGCCGCAATCGCAAAACCGCGGCTAAAAAAACAAGAACCTAGCCGGGAACCTGCTGCCACGCGACAGCCGGCACGGGGCTCAAAGCCATTGCGAATCGCACTAAAAACTACCACCGAGCAAACAGACGATTCCACCAACCTTGTCTTGCACAAGCTGCTCCTCTCCTGCAAGGCACTCACCCCGCTGCTAGCGAGAGAAGAAAACCTTGCTCCGGGGGAGTCAGGATGGTCGCTGGGGCTCCCAGTACCTCGCTGTGCTTTCCCCCCGGCAAACGGAGCTGCAGTCTGAGACAGGCTCTGCCTCTCTGCTCCTTAAATTTATAGAACAACTAAACAGTTTAATATTTCGCGGAGGTAAAAACCCTGCTAGGGCTCAAACCGCGTTGCCACTGAAGCACTCAAAAAAAAAAAAAAAAGAACGCCTAGCCAAAAAGGAAACTTGAAATATTTCTTCGGGAGCCAGCCAGGATCCTGTCCCTTCCAGCTGCTGAGGACTGAAAGACTGAGGTGGCCAACAGGGGGAGTCAGCTATCAGATCAGCAAAACTTCTGAATTCAGTCCTCAGCTGCTGGAGAAGGTTGACAACCCTCCTGTTCCTGGACTGGCCCGGAGAGACGAGAAGGAAGTCTATATTTTTGCAGATGACATGAAAATTTGCAACAGAATGGACGCCCCTGAGGGAGTAGATAACATGAGGAAAGACCGACAAAAGCTGGAAGAACGGTCTAATGCTTGGCAGTTAAGATTTAATGTGAAGAATTGCAGTGTAATGCACTTGGGATGCAGAAATCCAAGGGAATTATATGCAATAGGAGGCAAAGGTTGGTGTGTATGGACCAGGAGAAGGACCTCGGAGTGATTGCTTCTGAGGATCTCAAGGGCAGAACAGTGTGACAAGGCAGTGGCAAAAACCAGAAGGATGTTGGGTTGCATACAGAGAGGAATTACCAGCAGAAAGGAGGTGGTACTAATGCCACTGTACCGGTCGCAGGTGAGGCCTCACTTGAAATATTGTGTTCCGTTTTGGAGACCATATCTACAAAGGATATAAAAAGACTGGAAAAGGTTCAGAGAAAGCAGACCAAAATGATCTGGAGCCTGCGCCAGAAGACGTATGAGAAGAGACTTGAAGACCTAAATATTTACAGTCTAGAGAGGAAAGACAGGGGAGATATTATTCAAACCTTTAAATACTTAAAGAGTATTAATGAGCAAACAAACCTTTTTCCAAAGACGGGGAAGCTGTAAAACTAGAGGGCATAACATGAAGCTGCAAGGGGGTAAACTGAAAGGCAACATCAGGAAATACTTTTTCACTGAAAGGGTGGTGGATGCTTGGAATGCCCTCCTGATGGAAGGGGGGGCACTGTTCCCTCTAAGCTGTGCGCATGTGCGCGCGCACACACCTCGCCGAGCGAGCGCACATACTTTACAACAGAGCGCACAAACATTACGGCTCTGATTCTGATAGAAAACACAGACGTCTTAAAATTTAAAAGTTATGATTGTAATTACTAGAAATTTCCCACTTCATTTAGTAATCGTCTATTTTCATTTAATTTGATTAAAATCAATGTGGTGTACATACTATATTTTGATGTGTAGTCAAATTTAAAAGTATATAACTCCGAGTGTCACTATGTGGCGCACAAAAATTTAACCTTCCTTCAAAAGCTGCACACAGCTGATATTTTATGCGCACACAGCCTACAGAAAATTAGAGGGAACATTGTGTGGGGGGGGGGGGGCAAATAAAGTGACAGAATTCAAAATGGCATGGGACAGACACAGTGGATCCCTTTATAGCAACAGGATAAAATAAAAAAACAAACATAACTATCTCTTATATCTCAACAAATAGGGGTGACCTGCACAGAGTGGTAGGTACACCACTAAACAAAGGCATGGGGAGGGGTGACCTGCATGGAGCAGCAGGTGCACTTACTCTTACCGCCTTGCTGGGCAGATTAGATGGACTATATTGGTCTTTGTCTGCCGTCATATTATATTACTATGTTATGTTAGTCCAAAAAAGTGGCAACTATGAACACATGAATGATTGAATATAAAAGAATACATGAAAGGATAATTGGAGTGGAGTAGCCGCCTAATGGTTAGAGCACTGGCTTGGGAACCAAGAGACCACGGTTCGATTCCTACTAGCACTCTTTGTGGCCTTAGGCAAGTCATTTAACCCTCCACTGCTTCAGAAAAATCCAAGTTATCAATGTCCCTGTCTAATGTACATTACCAAGTTTAAGTTACAATGTAAACAGTTTTGACTGAAATGATAAAGCAGTATAAAAAATGGTTAAATACATATATTGAATGCATAAATAAATGAATGAATAAAATTTATGAAAACATACAGATCCTTATTTACATAAATATCGGAATACAGACATATTACTTAAAAACCAGCATGGCCATGTTTTGACATTATGCCTACTCAAGGGCACTCAAATAAGAGTACTCTCCCCAGCCCATTAGCGAGGCGTCCATAGTAAGGACCTTCTGGAGGTTAGGTGCTTGGAAGGGCATCCTGGCCTGAAGGTGGTGTGAATTCTTCCACCATCCAAGGAGTCCACCAGCTGACGGGTCACTTTCACTCTGTCCCTGAGCCTGCCTGCGGCCTGAGTCCACAGAGTGGAGGCACCATTGGGCCGCCCTCATGTGCAGGTGGGCATATGGGGTCACGTGGAGGCAATGTGTCCCAACAGGCGGAGTAGGAGCCAGGCAGGTAGCATCCAGTGTCGGTGTACCTCTGCAGCTAACTTCCTGAGACGTTCTGACCTCTCCTGGGAGAGGAAGGCTTTTGCCCAGAGGGTATTAGTTGCGCCCATATGAACTCTAGGCACTGGGCCGAAGTGAGGTGGGACTTGGGGTGGTTTATAACAAACCCCAGGTGCTGCAGGATGTTGATAGTGCGTCCAGTAGCACACTGTCTCTGCAGCTGTGTCCCTCTTAATGAGCCAGTCGTCCAGATAAGGGAAGACAAAGGCCCCTTGAAGCAGGAGATGGGCTGCGACCACCGCGAGGCACTTTGTGAAGACCCTTGGTGACAAGGCCAGACCAAAGGGCAGCACCCTGTATTGGTAGTACTGTCGTCCCACCATGAACCAGAGGTATTTTCTGTGGCTAGGATGAAATAGGTCTAAGGAGCATAGCCAATCACCCTGCTGAAGGAATGGTAGTAGTGTCCCAAGGGAGAGCATCTTGAACGTTTCCATGACCAGAAACCTTTTGAGTTCTCGCAGGTCCAGGATGGGCCTGAGCGCCCATGTCCTCTTGTGGATGAGAAAATATCTGGAATAGAAGCCTGTGCCCCAGAGATATTTCGGCACTGGCTTGACTGTTTTGTCATTGATTAGTCCTGCTAGCTCGGTGAGGAGTAGGGTCTGGTGAAGGAGAGGCCTAGTGGGCTTCTCCGGGAAGTATGTAGGTGGCACCCATTATAGGTGGAGGAGAAAGCCCTCCTTAACCACCTGTAACACCCAGGTATCGGTGGTGATGGCTGTCTACTGGTGGGCAAACATAGTTAGGTGCCCCCCCTGTGGGCAGCAGAGGACTCCTGGGGGTAGGGAGGTCACACCCAGGCAGTCAAAAGCTCCCTCCAGGCTGTGTCAGGACCAGCACCCGAGACTTCAGGGTTATTTTGTTTTCTGGAACAATGTCCCTATCCTTTTTGTTGCTCGCCCTGCCCGAGAAGGCCTGGAAGTGCAGCGTACCGCTGAAGCCGCCTTTCTTCCTCAGGAAGAAGGGCCTTTACCCGGGGCTTTCTTCCAGGGGTGCACAGAGAACTTTTTTGATAGCCTGGTTCTTGTCATGTACTCAGTCTCTATCTCTGCTGCCTTATCTACCATGGATTTGCTGAATAGGTTTTCACCTATGCAGGGGACATCTGTCAATCTGTACTGCACCTATTGTTCCAGGTCGGAAGACTGAAGTCATGCCTGGCGTCTTGCCCCAATGCCTGTGGTGGCCACCCTGCTTGATGACTCTAAGCCATCATAGACTACCTGGGACAAAAACTTTGAGCATTCTTTTACTGCTGAGGTTAGGGTCTTTAACCTCTGTAGGGGGTCCCCTTCGAGGCCTGCTGAGAATCCACCAAATTTCTTTGACAGTTCCTTCAGGTACATGCCAATATAGAGCTGGTAGGACTGGATCTGGCATGTTAGCATTGAGCCCTGAAAGGCCTTCCGGACAAGGGCATTGAGGGTTCGGGCCTCCCTGCCAAGTGGCACCGACGAGTGGGTTTTTTGGCTCTCAAATTGGCATATTGCCGACTCTATGACCATGGAGTGGAGGGGAAGCTGGGTCTTTTGGAACCCAGGGCTTCGGCGTACCCGATACATGGCACTGAGGTGCCTGCTAATGATTGGTACCGATGCCAGTGTTTCCCACATTCAGAGGAGGAGGCAGTCGAGAATCGAGGGCACTGGGACCGTAAGGGTCTCCTTCGGGGGTGCCTCATAATGGAGTATTTCCAATTCCTCGGTGCGCGGATCCTCTTAGCCTTGGTCTCGAGGGCGAGGGCCTTGGCCATGTCCCACACAAAATCGAGGAATGTAACGTCCTTGGGTTGGGAGTGGCGTTGAATCATCGGGAGAGACAGGTTCGAAGGCACATAACAATGCCGCCTCATGTCTGGGACTCTTCGTTATCGGCCTTCCATTCGGACTTGAAGTCAGAGCATGAGTCTGATGCCATGCGATCACCTCAACCGAGGGCTGCTCTCAGCGGTCCGTGACTTCTGGGGTATTGTCGGTCCGAGCCAAGGGCACTCGCCAGGGAGGACCGGTGTCCCAAGGAACAGGACCGGGACCTTGTCTGGGGATTCTCTCAAGGCCAATGGTGCTCAAAGACTGGCTCGACGTCTGGGGAAGCCCTCGATATCGAGGGTCCCATCAGCGGGGTAGATGAACCGGATGACCCAGACATCAACGCCCACTGCATGGCCACTAGAGCAGATATACTGCTCACTAGGGCAGTCATTCTGGTCTCCACATCAGTTGGCTTTGCAGCCTTCGACACGGGCACTGAGTGTTTTGAGGCCAGCATCTGTACTGTTGAGGGGAAGTCCTCAATGAGGATGGCCTCTGAGGCCAGAGGCCAATCGGCAGGTGTCGACGACTCCTTACTCATGCCTGGGACTGAGGATCCTGGGTTGGGATTTCTCCTTTTTCCTGGATCCATCCTCCGAGGCGGTCTTTGAGGATTTCTTCTTCTTGTGCTCCACCCTCCGGGGATTTCTGCTCGGAGGAACCGTGGCCACAGGACTTAGAGGCAGCTGTGGCTTTGCAGGACACTGAGGTATCGGAGTGGCCCTGAAGAATGGTATCACCGAGACTCCCTTGCAGAGTCGGACTTCTGAAAGAAACTTATCTGCTGCTGATGGCGGCTCTTCAAGGTCTTTGAGGTCATGGTTTGGCAGAGCTTGCAGTTGGAGTCATCGTACGCCGGGACGAGACATTGGAGGCAAAATTCGTGTGGGTTGGTGAGTGCCATCATTTTGTCACATGGGTCACACTTTCTGAAGCCACTGGAGGCCATCAGAAAAAGGGGGTCCCTGCCTCCCAGCAGGGATCCGAGGTCTTTGGCTGAAAAAGGGCGCAAACTCCGGTCGAGGAGCAACTCGGTGAAAAAAATGAGAAAACTAATAGATGAACCCGAGGAATGATGCAGAGGCGAGCTGGCTTGGGGGTGGGAAGGAACTGGTATGCAACCGCAAAACAAAACAATAGAAAATCAGATTTTTTTCCAGGGAAAACTAGACAACGTCCTATGGGCTCCGCGGAAAAAAGGAGACTGAGGCAATATTTATTTATTTATTTAACTAGGCTTATATGCCGCTTTTTTACCAGTCAAAGCGATGTACATTCAGGTACTGTGTATATATATTTTTCCCATGCCCCCGAAGGGCTCCCAGTCTATGTTTTTATACCTGAGACAATGGAGGGGTTAAGTGGCTTGCCCAAGGCCACAAGGAGCACTTGTGGGATTAGAAACCCCAGTTCTTCCGGCCCAAGGTTGCTGTCCTCTAGCGGGATTTGAACCCTTGGCTCTGCGGCCTGAGGTTATTTGCACTAAATATGGCAACCTTGGACGGGAAGTAGACCACGCATGCATGGTGTGTCTCCCAAAGGCTTTCTTTGAAAGCTGGGGAGATGCTTCCACATGGGCTCCATCTGTGCCGTCAACACCCATATGTGAGGACTGGCTTCCTGCATGTTCCCGGAGAAAGCAGAGTTACTTACCTGTAACAGGTGATCTCTGGGAACAGCAGGAATAAGTCTTCACATATGGGTACGTCGGTACCGACGGAGTCTGCGTGGGAACGCTTCCCAGCGTCCAATCAAAGAGCTTTTGGAAGCATCCCACCATGCCTGCGTGCTGCCTTCCCGCCTTTCCCAACTGCCTCTCCTCAGTTAAGTTTTAAAGCTGAGACAAAGAGAGAGAGAGGGGAAAGGAAAGATAGATAGAGATACAACTCCTAGGGAGGTGGGTGGGTTGTGAAGACTTATTCCTGCTGTTCCCAGAGATCACCTGTTACAGGTAAGTAACTGTGCTATCTCCAGGAACAAGCAGGAATGAGTCTTCACATATGGGGACTCCCAAGCTGAGATGCCTGGAGTCCGAGCATGTCATAGGTTGGAACATGCTATCCCCCACAACACCAGGCATCCTGAGAATGGAGGGTAGGAGTTGAAGAAAGAAGATGCTGTGGAACAGCTAACGTAGCACAGGACTGCAGGAAAGGAGTCCATGTGTGGATAATGATTGTTATCAATGATATTGCAAAGAATATTGCAATATGGACCTCTGCTAACAGGATTTCATAGAAGTATGGAGGTTCATGGATCTACTGGGAAGCCAGTAGAGGAACCGTGAAGAGGACCTCACTGAAAAGTGGAGGTAATAAAACTGTAGGAAAAACAGAGGAGGTCAGAATCCTGAAAGGTAATAGGCACCCCTGGTAGGAAAACCTGGGGTAGTACAAAAACGGTGGGCCTTCAGCGAAAGCTGTATGGTAAAAACCAAACTCTTTTGGCGGCAGAGTAACTCACTCCTGGGAGCAAAAAGAGAAAGGCTAACCGATTTGGACAAACAGGCACAGTCCTTGTGGGGAGAAAGGGTATGGGAACCCCTTGTATCCCAGGGTGAAGACAAATGCCTGAGGCGTTAAGCCTGTGAGTAACTGAAGATCTACAATATCTCTCCTAACTGGGGTAAGCTAGGAGAGATATTAGGTACGGAGAGCTTCAGAGGTACCTAAACCTATTAGGTTATAGTATAAGATTTGTTGACTACCACAGGAGTGGTTGTGTGTGCAGAGGTATGGGCAAAATCCCTCTGTCAGAAACAGATAGCTATACGAGCATAGACAGTGAGATAGATATGTATGTGGAGACATATCTATCTATAATGAAATATCTTGTCAGATACATACATACATATCTATAGATACATACATACATACATATTCTATAGATACATACATACATACATACATATCTATAGATACATACATACATATCTATAGATACATACATACATACATATCTATAGATACATACATACATATCTATAGATACATACATACATATATATGAATAGACATATGAGAATATATCTATAGTGAGATATGGAAGGGCATAAAATACACACAAAGATAAATATGAATATGTAGGCTTAAATATGAGTGTCTGTAATTAGACAGATATATGCCTACATCATGGTATTCACATAGGACATGTGGAGAGGAAAGATTCATCTAACAAGGAGGTGCAACCTACTTGAGAAGATATATAGAGAATCTATTCTCCCTGGTTATGATCCGCAAGGATGCTAGCTAGTGAAATAACCAGGGTGGTTATATGAAAACAGAGGATAATATCAATCTGTAGCCAGCAAGTCCTGAGTCGTCCAAGACTCTAGTATGGTAAGTAGACAGAAGACAGATAAGGATGAGGTACCATGTTGACCTGCTTAAGGGCAAAAAGTATCATGCGTTCTTACCATGAGGACGAGCTGCAAGGAGAAAGAGCATATCCCCGATTGGGAATGCTATGGACCAAAGCAGGGAATTGGCAACTCCTTAAGCCCTTAGGTAAGAAAAGGCCTATGTCCTTTATGGCAAAAGGAGATAGTAAAAGAAGGGAGAACCTTCTAGTCATGGGAGACATGACTGAAAAGCCTTTTCAAACCATCTAAGATAGCTGTTGGAGAAAACCCCCATGCTCTCTAGCAAGGGCCCTTAGTGGAAAGCTTCTCTGTAGAATTGCAGAGAGCATGATGCAGGAGAATGAGGAGATAGGACTGGCTGCAAGAGCCAGTATCTCAGTCCACTATGCTGCCAAATCCAGGGAAATGGAGATGGCAGAAATATAAGACCAACCTAGAAAGCTTGTAGTGGGATAATTTCCAAGATAGATGAAAAACACTGACTTGGAGCCACTACTAAGACTAGATAGAATGTTAGAGGAGGACAAATCTGGTTGTTTGTGGGCAAGAACCAGTGGACCAAATATTAAGGCTCCTGCATAGGCAGCTGCTAGTAAGACAGCAGAAAGAATATTACTGTTTAAAACCAGAAAGAACAGACAGAACAGGAGTAGAAAACTCTGGACATGTCTGATAAACTGCCTTAAGTAAATTTGAGACAGGGAAGGAAACCCAGGGAGGAAAACTCCGCACTGGAAAGTGTCAAACCTAGAGAGGTTGAAGAAAAACCCTCCAGTAAGTAATTCCCCTCTTACCGTGGTAAGAGGGTGAAGAGGATAGAGCTGAATAAGACTTACCAAGTAGTAAGTCTATAGAAAGGAAAACTACATGCTGGCACAGGAACTATCATTTGATAGTGGTCAGACCTCTTTTTCTGGCAGGAGAAGAGAAACCTGTGACTTAAAGGCATGAACATTCTGACAGCTCATAGAAAAAATGGATGTCTTTTGGAAAGAGATCCATGTGTAGGGGTTAGAATGAGTAAAGGATCGCCTCTGTTGAGAAGAAGCAACTGTAGATTCTAACCCCAAGGGTCACAAGCATTTGATGTTGACTGATCAGAGACCCTGCAGAGGCCGGGTTTGCTGAGCCTGGTGAGAGGTTGGATTCTTCAGATCAGGACGATGGCTCCCCTGTAGGGGAACATCTGTATGGTGGGCAAGTGAGGAATAAAACCTCCTCCTGTGGGAAGAAAGTTTGGTAGGACATTTCCTACTTACTGGGACAGAAGAAGGTGTAGAAGAACCCTTAGGAACAGGTAAATCAGTGGACAACTGAGTAACCTGACGTAAAGACTCCTTGTTGAAAAGATTTTCTCCAGTGCAAGGAGTATGTCCCAGTCGTTGTTGTTCCCACTTGGCCAAATCTAAAGCTTGGAGCCAGGCTCCACGTCGTGCCCCTATAGCTATAGCAGAAGTCCTGCTAACAGACTCAAAAGAGTCTAGGGAAGAACAAGAAAGAAACCAAGAGATATTCTGGATATGCTTAAGCAGCGAGGAATAGTCTGTACTCCTGGAAACTGGAAGGAAAGGAGTCAAAAGATGTAATTGCTTTGTGACCTCCTCAAGAGAAAGACTCAAAAAATATATGAGAGAATTCTTGCAGAAAGCATAGATGTCTGAAAGGTTTGACGTCCAAAGGCATCTAGTGTCTTAGACTCACGACCTGGCGGATAAGAAGAGTGCTTTTTCTTACTCTTTATCCGCCTCATTGCTGATTCCACTACTATGGAATGATGAGGAAGTTGAGTCTTCTGAAACCCTGGAGAGGGGGGCACCTGATATAAGAGATCAGTTGCTCTGGGAGGTGGGGGTACCCTTAAAGGTGTTTCCCACATTCCTAGAAGGAGATCCTGCAAGGAAAGATGCAAAATAAAGCATTATGTTGTCCTTTGCTTTGGTGGAAACAGAGCCTGGTGCAGGATCATGTCCTGGAATAGGAATGGCAAGGGATCTTGCTATGTCCAGGAGGAAACTCTGAAAAGAGGGATCCCCAACAGGAATCTCCCTTGGACAGGTTAGATCTAAAGAACTAGCCTGAGCACCCACAGAGTTATCCAGATATATAGAAATAGAAGATCCTGCAGGGTGCAGTGTGGAATGCTTAAGGGATGGTTGCTTGGACTGGTTGTCAGGAACAGCAACCGTCCTTACCACATTGTCCATGCCAGGTATCGACTCCAAGCTTGGTATAGAATGGAGCGATGCTGTTGTAAAAAGCATGGTAGGAGTTTGCCACGATGCTACTGTGGATACCGGTACTAAAGTCAATACCGGTACCGATGTCGGAGTCGGGCTCGACAAAGACATCGGAGTAGTCATCGGTGATACTTCAATCGGTACCGAGGGAACGGAAGACCTCCGGCTGCTATCCTCGATACCGAGCCACCGGTATCGATCGGTGTCGGTACCAAAATCTATTGGTACCCAGTCTTCCAGACTAGAAATGGATTCCAAACTCGGCATCGAGGGCAAGGAGCCTGAGAAGCGAAGCATGGAAGGCACCGACTGTGAGGGTAATGAAGACATCGGTACCGACTACGGTACCGTGTCCGATACTGGTGAATGAAGGTCTACCAGTGGCAACTCAAGCGGCCTCAGGGGAACCGAGAGTTGCGGATCCGAGCCATTGGAACCGAGCCTTCGGTACCGCCGCGAGACGGTACCAAGGCGAGTCGGTACCCAGTCCTCCAAACTGGAGATCGATTCCAGACTCGACATCGAAGGAAACGAGGCTGTCGATGCACATCTGGAGGGTACCGACGTCGGTGGCAGTATCGGTGTTGGAACCGATAAGGGAAAGTCAATCTGGGACGTATCCATCGGTCCCGAAGGCACCGAGGAGGCCAGATGATGATCCCTGGTGAGGAGTGTTTCATCCAACACCAGTGCCGATGCAGGGGTATCGGTACCGCTCGAAGCGGATGCCACCACCGTACACGGCTCAGGTATGTTCTGTGGGGGGTGAACCCCAGGAACAACCTGAAACCCCTTATACACTTTGGAGACCGAAGACTCCCGCCGGGGTTTTGAAGCCAGGAAGCCATCGAGGGCAAAGCCGGAGCTGTCTACATGCTGTGCATGAGACGTACCACTCGAGGACTGGCTAGTCTTAACAGACTGTTTGTGGGTTACCTGAATCAAAGTGGAAGAAGGGGACGGTGCCCCGAAGTTGGAGGGCAGCCGTGTATCGAGGGATTCTTGATGTTGAAGATGTCTTCTCACCAAACTGTTGTCAGGACCCAAGCAGGTTAGACACCAACTTCGAGGGTCTAAAAATAAAGTTGTACCGCCACAGTCTGAACATTTCGTGGAGAAAATGTCTGGCGGTTCCATGAAGGAAAAATAGGGGAGGCCTGAAAGGCCTAAGACCCCGTGGGACACTATGAAGAAAAAATATTCCGTTGAAAAGGAAAATTTTACAAGAAAGAAAAGAAAAACACCGGCGGTACCGGTGGCATCGAGAAGACAGCCGCGACCACAAGAAAACTAAAAATAAAAAATAAGAATTTTCTGCGGTGACAGGAGGACGTCGTGCAGGCTCCGCGGAAAAACGAAAACTGAGGAGAGGCAGTTGGGAAAGGCGGGAAGGCAGCACGCAGGCGTGGTGGGATGCTTCCAAAAGCTCTTTGGACGCTGGGAAGCGTTCCCGCGCAGACTCCGTCGGTACCGACGTACCCATATGTGAAGACTCATTCCTGTTTGTTCCTGGAGATTAAACATTAGTGCAAGCTGTCTGCTGCGGTGCCCATGTTATTTCTATGGGCACGGTGGCAGGTAGCGCACATTAATGTTTATTAAACATGGCTCTGTATGTTTGCTTTCACAAATTTGTTTATTTATTCATCTATTTATGTATGCAATTTTCCTTCCAAGTATTTTTGAAACAATGGATATAAGATTCATTATGCATTAGTCATTATTACTTCATACCTCTGTTCTTTTGGAGTGACTGATTGTTGTTCAGAGTGAACCCTGACTACACTAATGACACAGGTCATACAATGCAGAGGGGCTAACTCTTTCACCATGGATGCCCTCTTATGTGCTGATTAGACTTCTGCACATGTAGCTTAGGCACAAACAGCAGCTGCTGTACAGCTAAAGATCCCTGTGGCTTTAGGATCTGGCTTCCTTTTTAGTTATCTTTCTGAAATATATTTTTCTCTGACTAGCCTTCTAAAATTTCCTTTGAAATACATCCACTCCCTGTAATTGAGAGATGCCTTTCAGCCTCAGAGTAAGCACAGTTACTTACCTGTAACAGGTGATCTCTGGGAACAGCAGGAATAAGTCTTCACATATGGGTACGTCGGTACCGATGGAGCCTGCACGGGAATGCTCCCCAGCATCCAATTAAAAAGCTTTTGGGAGCATCCCTCGCGCCTGCGCGCTGACTTCCCGCCCTTTCCACTTCTTCTCCTCAGTTGAGTTTCATAGCTGAGACAAAGGAGAGAAAGAGGAAAGGAAGACAGATAGATAGATACAACTCCTAGGGGAGGTGGGCGGGTTGTGAAGACTTATTCCTGCTGTTCCCAGAGATCACCTGTTACAGGTAAGTAACTGTGCTATCTCCAGGAACAAGCAGGAATGAGTCTTCACATATGGGGACTCCCTAGCTAGAGATGCCAGGGGGAGATCCCATAAAATGCATGTTCCTGGATCAGGAGTGCATTTCCAACACAGGAATCTCCGGCATCCCAAGAGGGAATGGAGGGTAGGAGTTGAGAATAGAAGAGCTGTAAGGAAAACAGCAAACCTAAGGACTAAAGAGAGGAGTCCATGGCATGTATGATAAGTACCATTAAAATTACAATATGGAGCTTACCTACTGGATTGTAGGAAGTAGAAAGCATGAAGGAGTCTGCTGGATATGCAGTAGCGGAATCCTCAAGGTGACCTCACAGCAGTGAGGGTGAAGGTCCAGACCTGGAATTAGGAGGTGATCCAGGTGTCAACTGGGGTAGGATTAGAACGGTAGGTCTTCAATGGAAAGCTTTATGAGAAAAAGCTGAAAATTCTTTTAGGTACAGAGTCATTGAGGACTAAAAGAAGAAGACTGACCGATTTGGACAACTAGCCCAGTCTTGGAGGGAAGAAGGGGTATGGAAAAAAGCCCATATTCCCAAGGAGAACAATGTGTACTCAAAGCAATGAAGATGTACACTGTCTTTCCTAGCTGATGAGAGATAGGAAAGATATTGAAGCTTGAATCTTCAAGGATAGAGAGACCTAGAGCAGCTTACAGACATATGTATGTAGAGGCATATATAGAGATATTTACATACATGACAATAAGTCCGAAGATAGACTAAGCCCCATAAGAACATTCACATGGGGAATGTGAAGGGGAAAGATTCATCCAACAAGAGGGTGAAACCCACTTGACAGGTATATAGAGAATCTATTTCCGGGGCTAAGAGGATGCAGGAATGCAATCCAGTAAAATAGCAGGATGATTGCGTGAAAAACAGAGGATAATAACAGTCTGTAAAGGGCAAGTCGGGAGTCCTTTAGAACTCTGACATGATAAATGGGTAGAAACGCATAGAGGAGATACCAGGAGGACCCACTGGAGGGACATAGGGGTATCATGCGTTACTAATAGCCTTGGATATTCACGCAGAAAAAGCTTATATTCTGAATTATAACAAGAGACAAGAGGGTGTGGAGAACCCTCACAGTCATGGGAATGATTATAAGCTTTTTTCTATTATATAGAATAGCCCTCAGAGACAAAGATCAATGCTCTGTAGCAAGAGCCCATAGTAGAAAGCTTCTCTGAAGATTGCAGAGAGCATTGTGCAGGAGAATGATGAGATAAAATTGACTGAAATCGGGTGTGTTGCCACATCCTAGGAAAACAAGATGGCTAGAAAGAAGATAATGTGAGTAGCCTAAGTGAGTAGGATTATTCAAGATAGATGAGGACTAGCTTGGAATCACTACTGAGGCTAGACAAAAATTATGTAAGATAGACTGGAACTTGTGGAAAAGTACCAGTAGTTCAATCACTGGAACTCCTGCATGCACCGCAGCTGAAAAGACAGCAGAGAAAATCTTCTTGTGCAAAACAAAAAGAAACAGACAAAGGGAGAGGAGATATTCCTGTCCCTGCCTGATGAGTTATCTTGAGAATGTATTCAAGGAAACAAAAAGTCTACACTGGAATGAAAGGATAAAGAAGCTTTTCAGTATGGTACCACTCAGTCAGGGGAAAACCTGGATGAGAGGGTAGAGAAAACAGGTAATTGGAGGGTGACTTACCCATAGGGTGAGTCAGCTGAAGGAAAAAATGTTCATGTTGGGACAGAAACTATGATGGGATAGTAGTAACTTCCCTTCTTGGTAGTAAGAAGAGGAGAATTCTGTGACCCATGGACGAGAATATCCTGACAGCTTAGCATACTGAAAGCACAGTTACTTACCTGTAACAGGTGATCTCTGGGAACAGCAGGAATTAGTCCTCACATATGGGTACGTCGGAACCGACGGAGCCTGCGCGGGAAAGCTCCCCAGCTTCCCAGAAAGGAAGCTTTTGGGGCCTCCCACAGCGCATGCGCGCTGCCTTCCCGACCAACTCTCTTCAGTTCGAGTTTAAAGCTGAGACAATAGAGAGAGGAAAGGAAAGAGAAAGAGAGAGAGAGATACAACTCCTAGGGGAGGTGGGTGGGTTGTGAGGACTAATTCCTGCTGTTCCCAGAGATCACCTGTTACAGGTAAGTAACTGTGCTATCTCCAGGAACAAGCAGGAATGAGTCCTCACATATGGGGACTCCCTAGCTAAGATGCCGGGGAGATCCCCCTCCAAGGGTTTCTTATCTTCCTATGGATCTCAGGCATCCATTCAGGGAAGGTGGGTAGGAGTTGTTTAAGAATGGAACAGGTGTCTGAGGACAGCCTGACCAAACAAGGCATCCCGGCGGGAGTCCTTGTCCAAGCAGTAATGGGCTGTGAAGGTATGAACCGAGGCCCAGGTGGCTGCTCGACAGATCTGATCAATGGATACAGAATGAAGATGAGCCATAGATGTGGCCATGGCTCTCACATTGTGAGCTGTGACATGGCCTTCCAGAGAAAGGTTCTTACTCTGATAAGCAAAAGAAATACACTGAGCAATCCAATTGGACAGTGTTCTTTTTGAGACTGGAAGTCCTAAATGAGAAGGATCAAAAGCAACAAAAAGTTGAGAAGACTTTTGATGTTGCTGCGTCCTGTGGAGGTAAAAGGCAAGAGCTCTTTTACAGTCTAGAGTATGAAGGTTCCTCTCTGCATTTGATGTATGAGGAGCTGGAAAAAAGACAGGTAAATATACCTCTTGATTAAGATGAAAAGGTGAGACCACTTTAGGCATAAAGTGGAGATTTGTCCTAAGGACTACCTTATCATGATGGAACCTTGTATAAGGTGTTTTAGCCACTAAAGCCTGCAGTTCACTGATGCGGCGAGCAGAAGTGATTGCAATAAGGAAAATGACTTTCCAGGAAAGGAATTTTAAGGAGGTAGTGGCTAAGGGTTCAAAGGGTGGCTTCATAAGCTGACCAAGAACTACGTTTAAGTCCCATGCCACCGGAGGAGGCCGGATGGGAGGTTTAGTTAAAGTTAGACCTCTCATGAATCTTGCAATAAGAGGATGAGAGGAAACAGATTGTCCATTGATAGGCTGAAGAGATGCTGCAATAGCACTCAAATGGACCCTTACAGAATTGGTTTTAAGTCCTGCATTGGAAAGATGCAGGAGGTATTCGAGTAAAGAATTCAAAGGTAGTGCTAGAGAGTTAAGACCTTTGTCTGCACACCAAATTGAAAATCTTTTCCATTTAAAAGCATAAGCACGCCTGGTGGAAGGTTTCCTCGATGCATGGAGGACATCCTTCACCTGTTGAGAAAGATTCAAGTCTTGAAGGTCTAGGCCTTCAGCAACCAAGCTCTGAGGTGAAGGGACTTGGGGTTTGGGTGCCACAAAGTCCCCTCCTCTTGAGACAGGTCTGGAGCAGCTCCCAGATCCAGGGAGGGTGTCTGGGAGAGATGCAGAAGTAGAGGGTACCACACTTGGCGTGGCCAGCGTGGAGCTATGAGGATCATGGATCCTTGATCCCTCTGAGGTTTGAATAGAGTCTTGGGAATCAAGGGAATGGGTGGAAAGGCATATAGGAAGGCCTGACCCCAATGAAGGAGGAAGGCATCCTTGGCCTGAGCTCCCTGACACGGAATCCTGGAACAGAACCGGGGAAGTTTGGCATTGTACGGACTTGCAAAGAGGTCTATGTCCGGGGTCCCCCATTCCTGAAAGATTCTGAGTACCTGATCCATATGCAGGGACCATTCGTGTGGAAGCAGAACTCGACTGAGTCTGTCTGCCCAAGAGTTTTGGATTCCTGGTAGGTACACTGCCAGGAGATGGATCCGATGCTCTCTGGCAAAGGCCCACAGTTTTAGAGCTTCGTTGCAAAGCGACAGAGAGCCAGTCCCTCCTTGTTTGTTTATGTAGAGCATGGCTACTTGATTGTCGGTATGAACAAGGACTGTCATGTTGATGAGGAGGGTATGAAAGACCTTGAGAGCAAGGAAAATTGCTCGCAGCTCCAAAAGGTTGATATGAAGGGTGGTCGCCTGTGGAGACCAAATGCCCTGAGTGGAGAGGTCTTGGAGATGAGCTCCCCAACCTGTTGGGGAGAGTTGAGAGTTGCTTGGGGTAACAAAGAGTTGGAAGGGGGCCCCCAACAACAGATTTTGAGTGGATATCCACCACTGGAGAGACCAAAAAAGACGTTTTGAGGTTGCTATTTGGTCTGAGAGAGCTCCTGATGCTTGGGTCCACTGGGTGGACAAGGTCCATTGAGCTGCTCTCATATGTAGGCGAGCATAAGGCACCACATGAACTGTGGATGCCATGTGGCCTAGCAGTTGTAGCATCTCTCTGGCAGTCAAGTGGCTTCTGGACTGAATTTGAGAGGCCAAGTGCACTAGACGGTGGCAACGGGCCTGAGGAAGATAGGCCCTTGCAGTGGTAGTATCTAGCCAGGCCCCTATGAATTCTAGGGACTGAGTAGGGGTGAGTTGAGACTTTGGCAGATTGATGACAAGTCCCAGATACTGCAGTATGTGTCTGGTGTGGTCCAGGGAAGTCTGAGCCTCGGACTGAGATGGGGCTCGGATGAGCCAGTCGTCCAGGTATGGGAAGACAAAGATCCCCAGAGTGCGTAGAAATGCAGCTACTATTGCCATGCATTTGGTAAATACCCTTGGAGCAGAGGCTAGACCGAAGGGGAGTACTCTGTATTGGAAATGTTTTCCCTGGAACAGAAACCGTAGGAATTTTCTGTGGGATGGATGGATGAGTATATGTGTGTACGCATCCTTGAGATCTAGAGAACAAAGCCAGTCCTGACTCTGTAGGTATGGAAGGAGAGTACCTAGAGAAAGCATTTTGAATTTCTCTTTGTATAGGAATTTGTTCAATTCTCTGAGATCCAGAATGGGTCTGTACCCCCCTGTTTTCTTGGGAATGAGAAAATAAGGGGAGTAGAAACCTGACCCTTGTTGAGGAAGAGGAACCTCTTCTATTGCGTTTTGGGCGAGAAGAGTGGTCACCTCCTGGCCCAACAGGTACAGGGGAGATGGGGAGAATTGAATTGTCTCACCATGGTATGGGGAGGAAGGCTGGAGAAATGTAGTTTGTAGCCCTCTCTGATGATAGAGAGGGTCCACGGTTCTGATGTGATTTGTTCCCATCTGGGAGCAAAATGAGCTAATCTTCCTGGAATGGTGAGAGGTTCTGGCTGTTGCAGAGCCAGAAAGGGTAAGGTCTCTAGAATCAAGTCAAAAACCCTGAGGAGGTTGGGACTGCTGGATTGTAGCAGCCCCTGTAGACTTTGTTCTGGCCTGTTTAGTTTGCTGACGCTTAGGAGCAAAGCGAACTTGGGAAGATTGCTGGCCAGTATTTGTGGAAAATCTGGTCTTTTTATAGAAAGTTTTCTTAAAAGGTTTTTTCTTGGCAGGGGTAGAGGTAGACTTAGAAAGTCTATCTAAAGCAGCATTCTCTGCATCCATTTGAGTGGCTTTGATTTGCCACTCTTTGCCAAAGAGATTTTCACCTGTACAGGGCAGATTACCCAAGCCTTCTTGTACCCAGGGTTCCAAATCAGAGGCCTGGAGCCAAGCCAGTCTGCGAGCAGCTATGGCTATGCCAGAGGCTCTGCTTGCCCCCTCAAAGGAGTCAAAGGCTGCTCTGTTGGAGAACTTTGAAACATCTTGAGTGTGCTTTAGCAAAAGAAGGAATTCCTCTTGTTTATCCTCTGGGATAAAGGGGAGAAACTGACGTATCTTTAATGCAATCTCTTTCAAAAACATGCCCATATAGAGGCTGTATGAATTGATTCTGGCAATAAGCATGCTAGCTTGGAAAATTTTTCTCCCAAAAGCATCCAGAGTCCTACATTCTCTTCCTGGAGGGGTAGAAGAGTGTCTTTTGGTACTCTTTATCTTTTTCATAGCAGACTTCACCACAATAGAGTGGTGAGGAAGCTGAGTTTTTTTAAAACCAGGAGAAGGAGGAACCCGATACATGGTGTCCAAACGTCGAGAATGTGGAGATAGGGTGAGAGGAGCCTCCCACAAATCCATCATGTGTTCTTGAAGAATTTCATGTATGGGTAAGGTGGCTGCCTCTTTGGGAACCTTAGAGTATCCTAAAATATCTAAATTTTTTGCTCTAGGTTCCTTTTCAGAGGATACAGATATGGAGAGTCCTTTAGCTACTTCAATAATGAAGTCTTGAAAGGACAAATCCTCTGGAGGAGACATTCTCCTTTTTGGAGAAGAGGGCTCCTCAGGAAGAGTAAAAGAGACGCCAGCAGAATCATCTGATGTATCAGAATCTTCAGAGGATTCAAAGTATCGTCTATTTGCCTCCAGAGATCGATACGCGTACCGATTGGTACCGACATCGGGCGTACCGGGAAACGGAGCGGTATCGAAGAAAGCTCCGGAACCGGCATGCTACTGGAAGTAGATGCTCTGGGTACCGGTATCGGTTGCGGTACCGGAATCGGAGTCGGAACCGATTGTCGCGGTACCGATGGCGGTGCAGCATTAATGAAAGTCAGTAAGGCCTGCTGCATGGATTGTACCGTAGTACCCATAGCCGCCACAACTGCCTGGAAGTCGATACCGGTGTTAGCCGGTACCCCAGAGCAGTCTAACAGGAGATCGGTCGAGGCCGTGCCATCGATGTCTACCTGTAACCCCATAGGAGGAGCTTTGGAAGCCGGAGCTTCCCGCCGGGGTTGTTTGGCTGGGGCAGGGTCCTCAGGGTCAATTACAAGGGCCTCTCGCTGCTTAGAGGGAGATTTGCCTTTTGAGGACTTGCCCGAAGAATGTTTGGTTACCTGAGATCCATCAGGAGAAGAAGACCTGGAGGATGTTGATGCTGGAGTATCGGTTAGAAAACAGCATATGAAATTTAGCTGCTCTGTTCTGTAAGCCCCTTTTGGACATCAGAGAGCAGGATGGACAATCCGGAATGGAATGGTCAGGCCCCAAACATTTAAGACACCACTCATGGGTGTCTGTGACTGAAATAGTACCGGTACACTTAGTGCATTTTTTAAAACCAGAAGCTGGTTTTTCCATGAGGGAGACCTGAGAAGGCCTAGAGGCCTCACAGAAAAAATACACCAAGTGTAGAAAAAGTAATTATATATATATATATATATATATTTTTTTTTTTTTTAAATAAAGGAAAAAAGGACCGGCGGTACCGGTCTGGAATCGGGGAAGGCAGACACGCGGTCAAAGAAACAAATTAAAATAACAATTTCTTCAGCGGTGACAGGAACACGACCTGCTGGCTCCGCGGAAAAAGAAGAACTGAAGAGAGTTGATCAGGAAGGCGGGAAGACAGCGCGCATGCGCTGTGGGAGGCCCCAAAAGCTTCCTTTCTGGGAAGCTGGGGAGCTTTCCCGCGCAGGCTCCGTCGGTTCCGACGTACCCATATGTGAGGACTCATTCCTGCTTGTTCCTGGAGATAAGGAAAAACTCCAGTGTAGAGCTTTAAGAAAAAACAGTGAACAAACTTCTGTTAAGAAGAAGTTAACTGTAGATTGTAACCCTCAGAACCTATGGTTGCTGGGCATGTTGAGACTGGCTAGAGTTTGGAAACTTCAGACTAGGACGAGGTGTCCCTTGTTTGGGCACCTCTGAATGATGGGCAGAAGAGTGAAACCTTCTTTTCTTAGGGAAAGAAGGCTTGGTAGGACATTTCCTACCTCCTGGGGAAGAAGGCGGCTTAGAATGGTCTGCAGAACCAGGGAAGTCAGTGGAGCAATGAGCAACCTGACGTAAAGCCTCCTTATTGAAGAGATTTTCTCCAGTACAAGGAGAATTACCCAGTGTATGTTGTGCCCATCTGCTCAAGTCAGAAGCTTGGAGCCAGGCTCTACGACGTGCTCCAATGGCAATAGCAGAGGATCTGCTAACAGACTCAAAAGAGTCTAGAGAAGCACGAGAAAGAAACCAAGAGATATTCCGGCTATGACTAAGAAGCAAGGAATAGTCAGCAGCCTTAGGCTCTGACAAAAAAGGAGTCAAAAGAGATAATTTCTTTGTGACCTCCTGGAGTGTTAGACTCATATAAAATATATAAGAAATAATTCTTGATGCCAGCATAGATGTTTGGAAGGTTTGACGTCCAAAGGCATCAAGTGCTCTAGAAGCACGACCTGGCGGATAAGAAGAATGCTGCTTCTTGCTTTTTACCTTCCTCATTGCTGATTCCACTACAATGGAATGATGGGGAAGTTGATTCTTTTGAAACCCTGGAGAGTGGGGCACCTGATACAGAACATTAGTTGCTGTAGAAGGTGAGGGAACCCTTAAAGGTGATTCCCATATTAGCAGAAGAAGATCCTGCAAAGAATGATGTAAAGGAAGCATTATATTTCCCTTTTCTGCAGGAGAGCCTTGGTTAAGATTACAGCCAGGGATAGGAATATCAAGAAAGGTTGCCATGTCAAGGAGAAACTTCTGAAAAGAAGGATCTCCAATGGGAACCATCCCTGGGAAGGCTAAAGTTGAAGATGCAGCCTGAGCACCAGAGGATGTACTGGTCTGGTGCAGAAGCAGAACCTTACCAGATGGATAAGGATACTGGCAGTCACGACTCGAGGCAGTTAGTACTGCATTGTCTATGCCAGGTATCGATTCCAAACTAGGCATAGAAAGGATCGATGGCAGCGATGTAACTGCAGGAATCAACATCGATACCGATACCGGTAATGGCATCGAGGCCGTCATCGGAGGCTGCTCAAGTGGTACCGAGGCAACCAGAGAGTCCTGGTGAGTATCCTCGGTACTGCGTATCCGGAAACGATAAGGGTCGGTTCCAAGGCGCGTCGGTACCCCGTCATCTAGACTAGATATCGATTCCAGACTCGGCATCGAAGGGAGCGAGTCTATCGATGCATGTCTAGAGTGCACCGACGTCGGTGGTGGTACTGGCGATGCTGATACAGGGTGCAGTCTGGGTCGTATCAATCGGTTCCGAAGGTACCGAGGAAGCCAGATGACGATTCCTGGTGAAGAGTGGAACACTCGACACCGGTGCCGATGCCGGGGTATCGGTACCGCTCGCAGCGGATACCACCCCCGAGCATGGCTTAGATACAGGAAAGTCAATCTGGAAGGTATTGATCGGTCCCGAAGGTACCGAGGATGCCAGATGACAATCCCTGGTGAAGAGTGGAACACTCGACACCGGAGCCGATGCATCGGTACCGCTCGAAACGGATACCACCACCGAGCATGGCTTAGGAAAGTCAATCTGGAACGTATCGATCGGTCCCGAAGGTACCGAGGATGCCAGATGACGATCCCTGGTGAAGAGTGGAACCCTCGACACCTGTGCCGATGCCGGGGTATCGGTACCGCTCGAAGCGGATACCACCCCCGAGCACGGCTCAGGTATGTTCTGTGAGGGGTGAGCCCCAGGAACAACCTAAAACCCCTGAAATGCTTTGGAGCCCGAAGACTCCCGCCGGGGTTTTAATGCCAATGGGGTCTTGAGGGCAAGGCCGGAGCCGTCATCATGCTTGGCATGAGACCTACCACTCAAGGATTGGCAAGTCTTAACAGACTGTTTATGGGTTACCTGATCCTGTAGAGAAGAAAACCCTGGTGCCCTCACTGCAGGAGGGAAAACGGTATCGAGGGAAACTCGAAAGAGGGAAGGTCTTCTCTCAGTATTGCAGCCTGATAGTTCAGGGGGAAAAGGGTCAGGACCCAAACAAGTTAGACACCAGTAATTGGAGTCTAAAAAGAAAACTGTGTTTCCACGTGAAGGCACTTCTTAGAGAGAAGGCGGCTCCATGATGGAGAGGCCTTGTAGGCCCAAAACGTTAAGACAGAAACAGAGGGAAAAATCTCTCTGAGTTTAAGAAAAAAGAAGAGAAAAAACCACCGGCTGTACCGGTGTCGGCGGGAAAAACAGCCGCGACCACAAGAAAACAAGAAATGAAGTATTTAAAAAAAAAGGTTTCTGTGGTGACAGGAGGACGTCCTGCCGGCTCCGCGGAAAAACGAAAACTGAGGAGAAGAAGTGGAAAGGGCGGGAAGTCAGCGCGCAGGTGAGAGGGATGCTCCCAAAAGCTTTCTGATTGGATGCTGGGGAGCATTCCCGTGCAGGCTCCATCGGTACCGACGTACCCATATGTGAAGACTCATTCCTGCTTGTTCCTGGAGATAAACATTTACAAGGAGATATTCAAAGGCATTTACATGGTTAGTGCTGTTGAATATCTGGGGGTGCTGCTGCTGTATGCCCCGATGCTAACCGGTTAGCTTTGATGCATCCCGGAGGTATTCCAGGATAACACCAGTCGATAACCAGGCAACAGTGATAATTTATTTATTTATTTTATTTATTTATTTACATTTTCTTATATACCGCACTATTTTCCATCAGTGCGGTTTACATGGAACATTTTACATACACATTTCAAAGACTTGATTTGTGTTTACAATTAATAGGAATAGGAACTTGGAAAGAAAGAGTAGTTACTCACCTGTAACAGGTGTTCTCCAGGAGCAGCAGGAATCAGTCCTCACATATGGGTGACATCAACGTCAATGGAGCCCTTGTGGAGCATTTCCCCAGCTTTCCAAGAAAGCCTTTGGGAATGCAGGCACGCATGCGCGGTTCCCTTCCCGCCTAAAGGTGCCATCTTACTCAGTCAAATGACATAGCTAAAAACAGCACACAAAAATGTAAAAATAAACTATGTACAACTGCAACTCCCAGGGGAGGAGGGAGGGTTGTGAGGACTGATTCCTGCTGCTCCTGGAGAACACCTGTTACAGGTGAGTAACTACTCTTTCTCCAGGACCAAGCAGGAAGTCAGTCCTCACATATGGGTGACTCCCTAGCTCTGGGCTACCAAGGAACCCAGGCTGAACAAGAGAACCCCCTCTAGTCCCAGCATCAAAGAAAGGCTTTTCACTGACAGAACCTCCACCGGTAGCCCAACGGAGGGCTGGAGGGCAGGAGTTGCGTAAACCTCAAAGAGATTCCGGAGTACTGCCTGGCCAAAAGCACTGTCCCTACGGGACTCCCTTTCCAGACAGTAATGGGCTGCAAAAATCTGGCTTGAGGACCAAGTTGCAGCCCTGCAGATGTCCACCAACGGTACAGAGCGGAGGTGAGCCACTGAGGCAGCCATTGCCCTGACACGATGGGCCATGACCCGACCCTGCAAAGGAAGGTCAGCCGCCCTGTAAGCCCAAGTGATACAGTCAGCTACCCAGGTGGACAAGGTACGCTTGGACACAACTAACCCCAAATTATTAGGGTCAAAAGATATGAAGAGCTGAGTAGCACTTCTATGCCCCTGCGTACGGTCAAGGTAGAAGGATAAGGCCCTCCTACAGTCCAGGGTATGCAGAACTGCTTCAGCCTGGCTTGCATGAGGCCCAGGGAAGAATGTTGGAAGAACCACCTCTTGGTTAAGGTGGAAGGAGGAGACAACTTTTGGGAGGAACTTTGGATGAGTCCTAAAGGACTACCCTGTTCCTATAGAAGCAGGTGTAAGGCCTGTTACAGACGAGGGCCTGAAGCTCACTCACTCGCCTGGCCGAGGTTAGGGCTATCAAGAAGAGTGTCTTCCAGGACAGGAAGCGTAGAGGGCAAATAGCCATTGGCTCAAAAGGTGGGCGAGTCAGTTGCTGCAAGACCACATTCAACTCCCACGCAGGAGCAGGACGACGGATCGGAGGCTTGAGCAAAAGCAAGCCTCTGAGAAAACGGGACACCAAGGGGTGAACCGACAGAGAATGTCCTTCCACCAGTGAGTGGTGAGCTGCTAGAGCTGAGAGGTGGACCCGAACAGAATTGGACTTAAGTCCCTGATTTGATAAGTGCAGTAAGTACTGAAGCACTACTGGTACAGTACAGGAGAAAGGATCCTCTGTATGTAGCTGACACCACACAGAAAACCTTTTCCATTTGAGGGCATAGAATGTTTCCTAGAGGCTAGGACAACCTCCTCAACTTCCTGAGGTAGGCCCCAGGGAGCCAAAACTACCCTTGCAGCCTCCAAGCCATCAAATTGAGAGCTTTGAGATTGGGGTGCAGAAAGGAACCCTGATCCCGAGAGAGAAGGTCGGGTTGCAACCCCAGAGGCAGTGGGGGATCCACTGCCAGCTGAAGCAGAAGTGGAAACCAAGGCTGTCCTGGCCACCTGGGAGCCACCAGCAGGACCGAGGCCTTGTCCTGAAGAATCTTGAACAGAGTTCGGGCCACCAAGGGGGTGGGAGGAAATGCATACAGGAGGCCCTGAGACCAGGGAATCAGAAAAGCATCTGCTGCTATCCGCAGAGGATGCGGTTGCCTGGAGCAGAACTTTGGCAGCTGTTTGTTCAGTGGACTGGCAAACAGATCTATGGATGGAAGTCCCCATTTCAGGAAAATCCTCTGAACCACCAGAGGATGGAGCTGCCACTCATGGGGCTGCAGAATCCTGCTCAACCTGTCGGCAAGGTAGTTTTCCTGGCCAGGTAGATATACAGCCTTGAGGACCATGTTGTGCCTGAGAGCAAACAAGCAAAGGTCCTGCGCTTCCTGACAAAGGAGCCTGGACCCAGTTCCGCCCTGCTTGTTCACATAAAACATGGCTACCTGGTTGTCTATTTGAACGAGGACAGACTGATGAGCCAGGGTTGGAGAGAAAGTCTTGAGGGCTAGCCGAATAGCCCTGAGTTCCAGTAGATTGATTTGCTGTGCGGCTTCCCAAGGAGACCACAGGCCCTGGGTGCACTTGCCTAGACAATGAGCTCCCCAGCCCTGCAGGGAGGCATCCGTGGTCAGCACCACTGTGAACCCAGGAATCTGAAAAGGCACCCCTTGCAGTAGATTGGGTGGGTGCAGCCACCAGCGGAGGGAGTTCAGAAATTGTCTGGACACCCTTATCCTGTCTCTGAGGCTGCCTGTGGCCTGTGACCACTGAGTCCGAAGGCACCACTGTGCAGGCCTCATATGGAGCCTGGCATTGGGGGTCACATGTACTGTCGAAGCCATGTGGCCAAGAAGTTTCAGGCAGAGTCTGGCGGAGACCAGTGACCTGCTGAGAAACTGGTTTGCTAAGTTTATCAGTCTTTGGGCCCTGCCTTCTGGCAAGAACACCTTTGCCAGCAGAGAGTCCGACCTTGCCCATATGAACTCCAAGTTCTGGGAGGGGAGCAAAGTGGACTTTGCAAAGTTTATTACAAACCCCAGGCTTTGAAGAAGAGCAATAGTTCTGAGGGTGGCTTGTCTGGCCTCCTGGCACGTCTGACCCCTGATGAGCCAGTCGTCCAGATAGGGGAAGACAAAGATTCCTTGATTTCTCAGGTAGGCCGCCACCACTGCCAGGCATTTGGTAAAGACCCTGGGAGTGGAGGTGAGGCCAAAAGGCAGTACTCTGTACTGATAATGGTTTCCTCTCACAATGAACCTGAGGTACTTTCTGTGGTCTGGATGAATGAGGATGTGAGTGTACGCATCCTTTAAATCTAAGGAGCATAGCTAATCTCCCTGCTGGAGGTAGGGCAGAAGTGTTCCAAGAGTAAGCATCTTGAACTTTTCCTTCTCTAGTTATTTGTTGAGATTTCTGAGGTCTAGAATAGGCTGAAGGCCACCGGTTCTTTTGGGTACCAGGAAATACTTGGAGTAGAACCCTTGACCTTGTAGGTGGGGAGGCACAGGCTCCACTGCCCTGTCCACCAAGACCTTGGAGCTCCTGAAGGAGAAGATCTGTGTGCAGGGGAGGCCTTGGAGGCTCCCCTGGAAAGTATGGAGGAGGCAGCTGTTGGAAGTGTAGCAGATAGCCCTTGTGGACTATGCTTAGCACCCAACTGTCTCCAGTGATGAGTGGCCACTTGTGGGCAAACAGGGCGAGGCGACCTCCTGTGCAGGGTTGGGAGAGCAGGGACGGAGAGGCTATGCCTAAGGAGTCAAAAAACCCCACCCTGCTGAGTGGGAGCAGGGGCTGGAGGCTTGGGAGTCCTCTGCCTACGGGGCCCATTACCCTGCCCCTTGGCCTGCTGACCCTGAGGGGGAGCCTGGGAGGCCTGGTACTGTGGGTACTGTTTGTAGGCAGTGCCCTTCCTCGGATAAAAGGGCTTTTTACCCGAGCTCTTCTTTTTGTGAGAAGGGGCAGAAGTCTTTCTAGACAGCCTTGTCCTCGTGAGGTGCTCGGTTTTGAGCTGTGCAGCCTTCTCGGTCATGGGCTTGCCAAAAAGGTTCTCACCTCGGCAAGGGACATCGACCAACTTGTCCTGAACCCATGGCTCGAGGTCCAATGACTGCAGCCATGCCTGGTGTTGAGCCGCGATTCCGGCTGCCGCAACACGGGCCAAAGCCTCGAAGCCATCGTAGGCAGCACGGGACATAAACTCTGAGCATTCCCGGATCCCCGAGGACAAGGACTTGAATCTCTGCAAGGGTTCCCCAGAGAGACCAGCAGAGAACCTGGCCAGCTCCTTGGCCAGGTCCCGCAAGTACATGCCCATGTACAGCTGGTAAGACTGGACACAGCAAGCAAGCATCGAGCCCTGGAAGCACTTTCTACCAAAACCATCCAGGTTCCGGGCCTCCCTGCCAGGGGGCAACGCGGAGTGCATCTTCTGACTTTTCATGCGATGCATGGTCGATTCCACCACCATGGAATGGTGTGGCAGCTGCGCCTTCTGAAAGCCAGGGCTCTTCCGGAGACAATAGATAGAATCGACCCGCTTGCTTAGAACCGGCGCCGAGGCCGGTGCCTCCCACATCCGGAAGAGGAGCCGTTCCAGCATCGGAGGAACCGGACCAGTAAAGGCCTCCTTCGGAGGAGAGTCATACTGTAGGGCCTCGAGCTCCTTGGCTCGAGGCTCCTCCTCGGGGTCCGCAGGGATAGCCAACGCAGTGGCCATATCCCAGACGAAATTCGAGAACCAACTGGATGCACTGAATCCTGAAGGTGTCGGGGGACTCCTCGTCCTCCGTCTCCCAGGCGGACTCATCCAATGAGGAATCGGGGTCCGACCGCATGAGGCCTGTGGGCACCCGCCCCGACGCCAAAGGCACCAACATCGACGCCCTCGGTCCCAAACGGGAGGTCGAGGGAGACTGCGACCGAGGTCGACCTCGAGCCTTCATGGTCTCGAGTATCGGCTCGGTCTCCGGGGTCGACTTCGATGTTGATGTCCCGGTGGTCGGGGCAGATGCGCCAGACAGGCTGGCCATCAGTGCCCGCTGCTGTTCCATGAAGGCAGACAATCTGCACTCCAAGGCTGTCAGCCTGAGACCCAGCTCAGGAGACTCAGCAGCCATCGACTCGGGCCCCGGCGGCGCTGGGCCCGACGTCGGCTCTCTGGGAGGAGAGTCCACAAGGACTACAGGACTTACGTGTCCAGCAGACTCAGGCTCCACACGAGGTACTTTTGGCAGCTTCTCCTGTTCCACGGGCCCGGGGCGATGGTCGGGGGTCTGAGACCTAGCTCTCGAGGAGCCAGGGACCTCTTCCGACGATGCCTTCGCGAGCCGCTTCCTCTTTCTTTCCCGGTCGGGGGATCCCCTGTCCGAGGAGCCCCGACGGTGCTCAGGATCAGATTCCCGAGATTTCGAGGCCTCAGACGAGGTCTGGGCCCGGCCGGAGGCCGAGACGGAGAAAAGCCTTTCATTTTGGTGCTGACGACTTCGAAGCGCCTTGGAAGTCATCTTTCCACATGGTCCACAGATCTTAGGATCGTAGTCAGGACCCAGGCACCGAAGGCAGCAGTCGTGTGTGTCGGTGAGAGACATCAGTTTCTTACACCGATCACACTTTTTGAAACCACTGGAAGCCATCGGGGGAAAAAAAAAAAATACGCCTCTCCACTTCAGGGGATCCCTGGTCAGAGTGCCGCCAAGAACGTGGGGTCAAGGTGAGGGATCCCACCAGCAGAGGGACGACCGAGGGTGCTGCCAGGGATTCCGATGCTACCTTTCGGAAAATAGCAATGTAATAAAAAACTCACCCCAATCACAACAATTGTTTCTTGATGGCAACACTACAAAAATGATTGTTTCCCAAAAAAGTATGGATATACTTGACTACGATAGCGGAATAACACACTGTGGTCAGCAAGGTCTCAGCTTTTCAAGGGCAATGGCAAATAGTATTGAGACGTGAGTCCAGATATTGCCACTCAACAGAAAGCCCGTTAACATCAACGACCCGCTGCCACCACCTTCCACTAAGTAGCACAAACTTCAACAAAATGTACAGTAAACAAACGGCTGCAACAACTCCCAAACAACTTAGCTTTTGCGTGATGATTTAAGACATGAGTTGAAGCCAAGCCACTGCCCCAACGTCACTGTAGAGCTCTAATACGTTTCGCGAGAAGCACTCGCTGCATCAGGGGATAGCTAAAAAACAAGAAACAAACAAAACCAAACCAAACATAATTTACAACAGCCGAAACCAAAAAGAACCCATTCCCATCATAAAATGCAAGCAACGAAAATGAACTTACTTTTAAACAGCAGCCAAACTAGCACCTCAACGGTACCGCAAAAAACGCCGCGCATGCTCGAACCAACCAAACACACCGGGCTAAAATACATGCCTACTCATGACGTCAACAGAGATCCCCCGACTACATGCTCCACCCCTTAACTTAAAGACAGACTGCCCAGTCAATTCGGAGATTTAAACCCCCAGGCTCAACAGTATGGAGCCTGTAAATCCACTTCTGCTCACACATTAAAAGGGACTGCTCCCTACTCTTGCCGCCCCTACCTGTCAAAACTTGATCTAAACAGAAACAACGCAACTCCACAAACTGATGTTTAAATTCGGCACAATGTGGAACCAAAGGTGCCTCCCGAACGGAGCACTTAAGCCGACTTCTGTGCTCAATTATACGTTTCCGAAACATCCGACAAGTGCTGCCGACATACAGCAGACCACAGGGACACATTACCCCATACACAACAAACATAGAATCACAGGAGGTCTGATGTTTGAACTTACAATGAACCCCATGGTAATCCAATTGAACAAGCTCACTAGACACCTCACAAATGGAACAGTGGCCGCACGGAAGATGACCCCGTGCTCGAACTTCCGTGGCAACAAACGAACGCAAACTGGAGGGACTCAAAATCTCCCTCAAGTTGCATTGGCGCTGCCATACACATCGCACGGTCTTGTTCGCCAAACAAGGCACCGTATGCAAGACCCCCATGTGTTTCCGCACAATCCGCTGAATAGAAAAACTCAAAGGGGAATACTTTGAAATTAAATTAACACAATCCCCGTCCACCACAGAATCTCCTCTGGTCTTAGGCACCAATAATAAAGACCGATTGTTATACAACGCCCGCCGATAAACATTCCGCACCACCCCTCGGGGATAACCCCTAGCCAAAAAACCATTAGCTAAAAATCTAGAATGCAATTTAAAATCCGCAACAGAAGAGCAATTCCGACGGTAGAGAATGAACTGAGAAAAAGGTAAGCTGTTACGTAAACTCACCGGATGGGCACTACCGTAATGCAGCAAAGTATTCCTATCCGTGGCTTTCCGATGCACACTCGTAACCCAACCAGCCACATCTTTGACCACTACTACATCAAGACACACAATCTTCGTCGGACTACAGGAACTAGTAAATTGAATGTGACTTTCACAACCATTGAGCCACTGTACAAACTCTTGAAATTCAACAGCTGTCCCTTGCCATAAGACGAAAACATCGTCAATATACCTGCACCACAACCGCAGGTGCCCAGCAAAGGGAGAAGTGTACACCCAATGGGCCTCATACTTCGCCATATACAAATTGGCCACAGACGGGGCACAGGTGGCCCCCATAGCCACCCCGGAAATTTGATGATAATAAAGCCCCTCAAACAAAATATGATTTTCAAAAATGGCCAATCGCGACAGACTCTTCACAAAAGCTACCATCTCAATGCTTAAATCACCCCTGCGATGCAAACATTCCTCAATGACCTCCAGAGCTGCCCCCTGGGGAATGGATGTGTATAAAGAAGCCACATCTAAGGTGGCCAACAATATTTCAGGAGAACTTGCCAAACAGGAATGATCATCCAAAATATTTAAAAAATGCATGGTATCCCTGATGTAAGCCGGGATTTCCAAAAGCAAAGGTCTTAAAAAGGAATCTGCAAATGTAGACAGGGGCTCAAGCACCGTCCCACGCGTAGAGACGATGGGACGGCCAGGCGGGTGGTGCAGATTTTTGTGAATTTTGGGCAGCAAGTAAAATCTGGCTACAGAGGGACTGCGAACATTCAAAAAAGTAAACTCTCTCTTGGAAATTAATTTGCACCTCAACGCATCAGCAGTGACAGTTTTAATCACACCTTGCAAGCGGGCAGTGGGATCCTGAGATAATATGGCATATGTAGTCAAGTCAGTCAATTGGCGATGAGCCTCATGCTGGTAATCATCCCGGGGCCAAACCACAACAGCACCCCCTTTGTCAGCGTTCCGGATCACCAGCTCTGGATGAGCAGCCAAACTATTCACAGCCTCTTTCTCCTCCCGAGTGAGAGCGGAGAACCGGAACCGACCCGAATCTTCCAATTGTTGGACATCTCGCAACACCAATTGTTTGAAAATGGATAAGGCAGGAGGTAACTGGCCCTGAGATTTTGAGTCCCTCCAGTTTGCGTTCGTTTGTTGCCACGGAAGTTCGAGCACGGGGTTATCGTCCGTGCGGCCACTGTTCCATTTGTGAGGTGTCTAGTGAGCTTGTTCAATTGGATTACCATGGGATTCATTGTAAGTTCAAACATCAGACCTCCTGTGATTCTATGTTTGTTGTGTATGGGGTAATGTGTCCCTGTGGTCTGCTGTATGTCGGCAGCACTTGTCGGATGTTTCGGAAACGTATAATTGAGCACAGAAGTCGGCTTAAGTGCTCCGTTCGGGAGGCACCTTTGGTTCCACATTGTGCCGAATTTAAACATCAGTTTGTGGAGTTGCGTTGTTTCTGTTTAGATCAAGTTTTGACAGGTAGGGGCGGCAAGAGTAGGGAGCAGTCCCTTTTAATGTGTGAGCAGAAGTGGATTTACAGGCTCCATACTGTTGAGCCTGGGGGTTTAAATCTCCGCATTGACTGGGCAATCTGTCTTTAAGTTAAGGGGTGGAGCATGTAGTCGGGGGATCTCTGTTGACGTCATGAGTAGGCATGTATTTTAGCCCGGTGTGTTTGGTTGGTTCGAGCATGCGCGGCGTTTTTTGCGGTACCGTTGAGGTGCTAGTTTGGCTGCTGTTTAAAAGTAAGTTCATTTTCATTGCTTGCATTTTATGATGGGAATGGGTTCTTTTTGGTTTCGGCTGTTGTAAATTATGTTTGGTTTGGTTTTGTTTGTTTCTTGTTTTTTAGCTATCCCCTGATGCAGCGAGTGCTTCTCGCGAAACGTATTAGAGCTCTACAGTGACGTCGGGGCAGCGGCTTGGCTTCAACTCCTGTCTTAAATCATCACGCAAAAGCTAAGTTGTTTGGGAGTTGTTGCAGCCGCTTGTTTACTGTACATTTTGTTGAAGTTTGTGCTACTTAGTGGAAGGTGGTGGAAGCGGGTCGTTGATGTTAACGGGCTTTCTGTTGAGTGGCAATATCTGGACTCACGTCTCGATACTATTTGCCATTGCCCTTGAAAAGCTGAGACCTTGCTGACCACAGTGTGTTATTCCGCTATCGTAGTCAAGTATATCCATACTTTTTTGGGAAACAATCATTTTTGTAGTGTTGCCATCAAGAAACAATTGTTGTGATTGGGGTGAGTTTTTTTATTACATTGCTATTTTCACTCCATAACTACCCTGAATAACTGTTTGGTTAACCTTTCAGAAAATGTCATTGGACTTCTGCTAACGACTTAGCAGGGCCTTGGAGGACATTTTCTTACAAAGAGAGCAGAGCCCCAAGACACCAAAGACAGCAGTTGTGGGTGTCCGTGAGCGACATGTTTTTGGAGCATCTGTCACATTTCTTAAATCCGGTGGTCATTGGGGTAAAAAGGGCACCCGGCTAAGTCGAAAACCTTTGCGGCCAGCAGTTGGGGGAAAAAGGGCGCAAAGCCCAGAAAGGAGAAAAACGTTTACAGAAAAAAAAGACATCCCCTCGCTCAAGGAAAACAGAGCAGGGGAGGACAGGTAGAGGACCGGTGCTACTGGAAAAACACAGGCCAGAGGCCAAAATGAAACACTTTTTCCGAGGGACGAGGGCGTGCATCCGAAGGGCTCTGTGGAAAAAAGGAGACTGGGCAAGATGGCACCTTTGGACGGTAATCCCAAAGACTTTCTTTGAAAGCTGGGGAATTGCTCCGCGTGGGCTCTGCCGGTGCTGACGTCACCCATAAGTGAGGGCTGACTTCCTGCTTGTTCCTGGAGAACCTGCTAAATAGCAGCAAGAAAAATATCTTCAGAGACCCTAAATACTCTCCAAGCGATAGCATGGACAAAAACAAAATGGAGACTTTCATGTTATCAATTGCGCAGGAGTCCCATGTGCACTCAAAGACACCTTCTACAATTTTCTGAGCTGTAAAGAGTGGCAGTGCTATGGAATGTTGTCACCCATTAATGTGGCTGACATTGTTTTGTCACAGAAAGTCACAGTGGTATTTATTTTGTACCTTTCAGTCTTCCGAATATGGCCAACATCAATTGACCATGGAGCATACTTTATTCTCCTTCTTAGCCCCTCCCAAACTGCATTTTTCAGTTCCAGTGAAAACAGACATGTCATTGAAAACTGTGAAACGTTAACTGAAGAAAAACGAAATTAGGTCTTACCTGCTAATTGTCTTTCCTTGAACTTTCTCCGGGCCAGTCCAGGGAAAGGTAGGGTTGTCAATCCCCTATAGCAACTGAGGACTGAATGCTTCAAGTTTTCCTGAGAGGTGAAGCCACTCCCCCTTAGGGCTAACCATCAGTCTCCTTCTGTCAAAGTAACTAAAGAGAAAAAACTGAAAAGAGTAGATTAACCCTTGAAAAACTGATAACAATCTATAGTTCTTGAACAACGAGGAAGCAAGGAACACACTTCCCCTGTATGCTATTGATTTTTTTTTTTTTTTCAAATAGTAGATACTATAGAGCGATCCGAGTTTGGCATTGAGTGCAGGCGCCCAGCCCCAAGTTGTGTCTCTGGAGCGAAGACGCTGAGAAGATGAAATGCTTCGAAGATGCCAAAACGAAATATATATATATATATAAATACCGCTGACAAACGGCTGAACACCAGGGTGGGACCCTGGACTGGCCCGGAGAAAGTTCAAGGAAAGACAATTAGCAGGTAAGACCTAATTTCGTTTTCCTTATCATTTCTCCGGGCCAGTCCAGGGAAAGGTAGGGCAGTACCAAAGCAGTACCTAAATCCGGGAGGGGCCCGCCAAACCTGAGATAAGAGCCGCAGCCCCCACCTTAGCATCGTCCCGGGCTTGAACATCTAAGCGGTAATGCTTTGCAAACGTATGCAAGGAAGACCACGTTGCTGCTCTGCAAATATCAACCGGCGGAACAAAAGCGAACTCCGCCCAGGAAGTTGCTTGAGCCCGAGTGGAATGAGCTCGTAACGACGCCGGCAGCGACAGACCGCAGATAGAGTATGCTTCGGTAATGGCTTTGCGGACCCACCGGGCAATGGTGGACTTAGAGGCCGCGAGACCCTTTCGAGGACCACTGAACTGGACAAAGAGCCTATCCGTCTTCCGAATAGACTGCGAAATCCGAAGGTAGGTTTTGAGAACCCGAGCAAGATCTAAATGCCTGAGCGCCCGGTCCATAGGAGAAGTGGAGGAAACCGAAAAAACAGGCAACGCTACCGATTGGTTAACGTGAAAAGATGACAGCACCTTCGGCAAAAATGAAGGAACAGTGCGCAGCAAAACCCGTTCGGGAAGAAGCTGCAAATAAGGTTCCCGACAAGACAAGGCTTGCAAATCCGAAATCCGACGCTCCGAACACAAGGCGACCAGGAAAGCCGTCTTCCAAGAACACTCCCGGAGCTGCTGCGAGCAGAGGGACGTCAAAGGAGAGTGAGAAAATGCTTCCAAAACCACATTCAAGTCCCAAGGAGGCACAATAGAACGAACAGGGGGACGGATAATTTTTGCTGCTCGTAAAAAACGATGCACATCCGGATGCGCGGAAAGGCGACGACGTTGCACCGTACCTCGAAAAAAGGCAAGCGCCGCTATTTGTACTTTAAGAGTACTAAGAGCCAGCCCTTTGTCCAAGCCATGCTGTAAGAAAAGGAGAAGCTGTGGTAAGGTCGAGGACATAGGAAAAACATGGTGCTGCGTACACCAAGTTTCAAAAAGGCGCCAAACCCGCACATAGGCCAGGGAAGTTACCGGCCTCTTAGACTGTAGCAAAGTAGTCACTACGGAGCTCGCATATCCTTTGCGTGTCAAGCGAGCCCTCTCAAGAGCCAAGCCGTAAGCAAGAAGTGATCCACTCGCGGCATGAGTATCGGACCTTGCTGCAAGAGATTGCTGCGGACTGGAAGAGGCCACGGCTGATCCACTAGGAGTCGAACGAGATCGGCATACCAAGGCCGGCGAGGCCAATCCGGAGCAATGAGAATCACCAACCCCCGGTGCCGCGCAATGCGCTGGAGAACCCGACTCAACATCGGCCACGGAGGAAAAACGTACAACAGAGAATCCTGAGGCCAGGGCTGAACGAGAGCATCGAGTCCCTCGGACATGTGTTCCCTGCGCCTGCTGAAGAAACGACTGGCTTTGGCATTGCTGCACGTCGCCATCAGATCCATCACTGGCTGTCCCCAACGCAAGGTGAGTTCGTGAAAGACCGCCACATTCAACTCCCACTCTCCGGGATCGAGAAGATGACGGCTGAGATAATCCGCCTGTACATTCTCCGTGCCGGCAACATGAGCCGCTGAAAGCGCCAGCAGATTGTTCTCCGCCCAGGTCATCATCGCTTGACACTCGGATAGAAGAGAAGGAATCTTGGTTCCTCCCTGACGATTGACGTACGCAACCATCACTGCATTGTCAGAAAAAATCTTGACCGCCGATCCCCTGAGAAAGGATGCAAAGTGAAGGAGGGCAAGACGAGCTGCTCGCAGCTCCAAGAGGTTGATCGACCAGGTGCTCTCTTCTGGGGACCAAGCGCCCTGAGCAACATGCGTTTGACAGTGAGCTCCCCAGCCGACAAGACTGGCATCCGTGGTGACTAACACCCAGGACGGTTCCTGTAAGGGAACTCCCACAGACAGATGATCCCGAACCAACCACCACTCGAGACTACGTCTGACGAGAATTGAATAGGGCAGGCGTTGCGAGAGAGGGTGAAGTTGTGGTGACCAACGGGACAGCAAAGCCTGTTGTTAAGGCCGCATGTGAGCTTTGGACCATGGCACCAGATCCAGCGCCGCCGCCATGGACCCCAAGAGTTGCAAATACGTCCATGCCGACGGAGTCGTCAGCTGCAGAAACGCTTGAACCTGCCGTACCAGCTTGTCCATGCGCACTTCGGGCAAAGACTCTCCCGCGCTCGGTGTCGAAAAGAGCTCCCAGATAAACCATGTGCTGCGACGGTACCAAGAGACTCTTGGCTTGATTGATCACCCAACCGAGCCGCTCGAGAAGCTGCACCACCCGAGCAGTCGCGGCGATGGACTCAACCCGAGAATCGGCCCTGATCAACCAATCGTCGAGATAAGGATGAACGCGGATTCCATCCTTCCGCAGCGCCGCTGCAACCACTACCATTAGCTTTGTGAACGTCCGCGGAGCCGTAGCTAGCCCGAACGGCAAAGCTTGAAACTGGAAATGTCCCACCGGAAGGGCAAAGTGCAAAAAACGCTGATGCGATGGCCTGATGGGAATATGAAGATAGGCCTCTGTGAGATCTATTGAGGTGAGAAATTCTCCCGGCTGCACCGCCCGAATTACGGTACGAAGAGTCTCCATGCGAAAGTGTGGCACCCGCAAAGTACGGTTTACTTCTTTGAGATCTAGCACTGGACGAAAAGAATCGTCCTTTTTGGGCACTACAAAATAAATCGAGTATCGACCGCAACCGTATTGGTCTAAAGGCACGGGGACTATCGCCTGCAACTGCAAGAGGCGTGAGAGCGTTTCCGCTATGGCCTCCGCCTTCCGACCCGAGCCGCCGGGAGACATTACAAATGCGGGGTCTAAGGGGCACGCAAAATCGAGAGCATAGCCCTTCTGAATGATCTCCAACACCCATCTGTCGGAGGTGATGGCGGTCCAAGCCGTCAGAAATCCCTGAAGTTGCCCGCCTACCGGAACCAACGGCTGGACCAGCCGACCTTCATTGTGACTTTTTAACGGTGGGCTGAGGCGCCCCAAAGTAGGACCTGCTAAATCCTCTGACACCCCGAAAGGACTGGCCACGAAAGCTGGAACGTCCCCTGGCATAGGGAGCAAAGCGTGCACCACGAAAACGACGTGATTCTCTACCAGAGCCTCGGGAGACAGACCCCGAGCACCCCGGCCTAGGTCTATCCTCAGGTAAACGACCGCCCTTGGAGTCACCCAAATCCTTAACAATCTTTTCCAAGGCTTCACCAAAAAGTAACTTTCCCTTATAGGGCAACTTACTGAGTCGCAACTTGGACGAAACATCCGCCGACCAGTTGCGCAGCCAAAGAAAACGCCTAGCCGCCACGAGAGAGGCCATAGTTTTAGCCGCAATCCGTAACAAATCATAGAAGGCATCTGCCATATACGCAGCGGCCGATTCTAATTTTGCCGTGTCGGGCACCTCAGAAGGTTGCTCCCCTGAGCCGTCTCCCTGTAACCAGCGAATAGACGCCCGAGAAACGTATGCCCCACAAATTGCCGATTGTAACGCCAGTGCGCTGGAACCAAAGGCCTGTTTGAGCAGAATTTCCAATTTCCTATCTTGCAGGTCCTTGAGAGCCGCCGCCCCCTCGACGGGAATGGTAGTCTTTTTGGTAACTGCGGAAATAATAGCATCCACCTTTGGCATGTGGAATAAATCCTTCACCTCCTGGGGAAGGGGGTATAAGCATGCTAAGGCGCGGCTACCACGCAGGGACGCCTCCGGACATTCCCATTCGGAATCAATCATTTGCCGGATCACCCGGTGCAGAGGGAAACAGCGTTGCTCGGTTTTAAAACCCTGCAATAAGGGATCTTCCAAGGGCTCCTGAGAAGAGGAAGGGAGCAATAGGTGTAGCGCTGTCAAGGATTGAGAAATGAGCGCCGCAAGTTCCTCTTTACGGAACACGCGAAAAACATTGGGATCTTCACCCGGAGCAATCTCCCCTTCCTCCAATTCCTCAGCCTCAAATTCTAAAGCTGGATCAGCTACCACCTCTTGATCCCCTTGAACTAAGGAAATGGCAGGCTGAGGAGAAAAAAGATCAATAGGATCTGAAAGGAAACCTTTAGCCTGAGATGAGCCTTCCCCAGGATCCTCAGGTCCGGGAGCCTGCACAGGCAGAGGCATAGGAGAGGAAATGGTAGAGAGCGAATCTGGCTGAGAAGATTTCAGTAAAAAGGCTGTATGCATTGCCAGAATAAATTCTGGCGAAAAAAATGACTCAATCTTCTCCTGAGGCGCAGAAACAGCATCAGGAGGCTTTTCTTGGTGCCCGGTATCTTTGGATGTCTTTGCCTTCCTCTTATGCGGCCGAGGCTGCTCTGACACGGCACTCACCGGCGCTGACAAAATGGCCGTCTTTCCCGCCTTTTCGGCCGGCAAAGACGGATCCTCTAACCCTTGTAAAGACTTTTCTGCCATGAAGAAAAAAATACCCCCAAAAGTAAAAACCGAGGAGAAAAACCGACCGGCGACGGGATCCCCGCCAGGGAAGAATAAACCCAAACTGGTTCGAAGTAACGCCGCGGTATGGAGACAGGGAAGACAAAAGCCAAAAATAACTCACCCGATTAAAAAGAAAAAACTGAGCCGTTCCCGCAGAGCCGCCGCTAGCAGTAAGGACAGGAAGAGTGTCAGCGCTACACCAGAGGAACAACTGGGGCCCCCAGGATCACTCTGTAGATGGAGACGGAGGCAGGCAATGAGGCAGGCTCTACCTCGCACTGCAAGTACTTTTACTCAACGTCTCTGTGCCTTAAAGCTATAGCGCACTTAATTTAGAGATTCACAATTTCTGACAAGAACTATAGCAATCAGCTCTGCTAGAGCTAAAATTACTTAGTGAAAATAAAGGCAAGAGGGAGAAAAAATAATTCGATCCTCTATAGCTGCTGAGGACTGAAAGACTGATGGTTAGCCCTAAGGGGGAGTGGCTTCACCTCTCAGGAAAACTTGAAGCATTCAGTCCTCAGTTGCTATAGGGGATTGACAACCCTACCTTTCCCTGGACTGGCCCGGAGAAATGATAAGGAACATGAGATTGCATTAGGAAAGCCTGTAGCAAGTGTTCTCCATGAATAGCAAAATACAAGTCCTCATAGATATTGACGTCACCTGACAGAACCTGTACAGGAAAAAACCTTTTCAGCTTAAAAAAAAAAAAGCAGCTCTGAAAGCTTCTGAAAGGCTTTACCATACATGCAAGTTCCAGCTTTACATCATTCCTCAGGATCTCGTCAGCTTTTCTGTGGAGCAGATAAGTCATACATACTCTTTGCTTAATTTAAGTGAGGCTTTTATTGGTGTTGTGCATGGACCTTTCTTCTTTAGCGCCTCTAGTTAGGTTTTTTGGGTATTTATATTTTGTATGTTTGCCTATTGCCTTCCCAGGGAGCTTTGCAACCTAGCCAGAGCCTGATTTTTAAAATTAAGTTTTTGATTTCATTGCGGTTTACTTCAGCAAAAGCATGGATGATGTAGCAAGGCCTTGACTAATGCAGATGTCCATAATTGGTGCTTGCAGTGCCCTGGGCCTATTCAATGCTATTTGAGTGCTTAAAAATCACAAACAGGGATTCAGAGCTGTGACGAGAAACATGAAAGTCTTTGGCACTTCAAAGTCTGGCTCATCAGGAGCTATAGCAGATGCTGGGGATCCATCACTGTCAGCAATGTATCGATTACTCTCAATATTGAGCAGACCATTTAGAAGAGACATCAACTAATTCCTTATCAAAAGAGGAAAAAATTCCTGACACTGAAGGCAAATTCAGAAACAGACATCAGACCCTGTCAGAGCATGGTATCAAGAGCACTGCAGTACTAGTGGCTGCTGCATCCCTGAAGTGTTACCAGATAGATGTCTTCTCAATCTCATCAGCACTGTAGCGAATGCACCAGTTTCTGAGGACCCGAGAACAGGACAAATACTTAGGTGATTCAGGAGGATGCAGCCTCATCTGTTGCTCCCCTTTAACCTTATTGCTTGCAATTTTCGAGAAGGAGCTTCAGAGGAAGATCAACAAAAGGCTTTTCCCATGCAGGTTCCATTGGACATCACCCATCTGTGAGGACTTTATATTCTGTTTGTTCTCGGAGAAAGAGCATTTCTACAGATATCTATGACATACCAGTCCTAGTAAAAATACCTGTGCGCATGTTTCTTCTGGTGATGTTACACTGACTCCAAACAGAATCGCAAGGTCTAATGTATACACTGTGAACTTTTCCAAGGCATGGAGAACAGCTGGTGCCAAGTGTGAACTCTGACCCATCCCAGGTTCACCAGTTATCAAGAGTCTTGGTCTATAAGATATTGGCTGCTGATAAGCATGTCTACAAGCAAACAAAAAACTCAATTAATGAAATGATTTTAACAGCCTGTTGATATGGAATACATTTATCCTGTAATTCTCTTGCTCAAAAAGCAGCACAATTTAGTTGCACACATAGGTCATGTGACTGAATGCCACCAATAGAGACCATAAAATGAGGTAATAAAAAAAAAAGTCAAAAATATCCCACAGTGCCGTACCTAGCCCTGTGCAAGGGGTGCAGCCACACAGGGCGCAAAGAAGGAGAAATTAGGTCTTACCTGCTAATTGTCTTTCCTTGAGTTTTCTCCGGGCCAGTCCAGGGAACGATAGGGTTGTCAATCCCCTCCAGCAGCTGAGGACTGTAAATCAAAGTTTTGCCAACAACTTAAGCCACTCCCCTTGCTGTTCTGCTCCAGTCTCCTATTGCCAAAGCAGCTTAGAAGATAACTGTGAAACTAGAAAATAACAAAACCACTGAGAACTATGTACATTTCCCAGGACAAAAAGCGCACAAATGCCCTAGGAAACCGACGCAAAACTGCAATTTTTTTTTTTTTTTTGTTGAAAAACCCTTCTCGCGGCCAACTCGAGGGAGCCCCAATATCCATGCTCACCAGAAGCCCCGCTCTTAAAAACCATATAGAATGCTGGGACATGTAGCGTGCTTTATCCACAAACCGGTTGGCCGAGCATAGGGAAAAAGAAAACCTGGGTGGGCCCTGGACTGGCCCGGAGAAAACTCAAGGAAAGACAATTAGCAGATAAGACCTAATTTCTCCTTCCTTCTCGTTTCTCCGGGCCAGTCCAGGGAACGATAGGGCAGTACCAAAGCAGTACCTAAAGTTGGGAGGGACCGGCAAGCCCTGCGATAATAGCAGCCGCCCCAACTCTCGCATCCTCCCTGGCCTGAACATCTAACCGGTAGTGTCTTGTAAAAGTATGCAAGGAAGACCAGGTGGCGGCTCTACAAATATCCACCGGAGGAACTGCGGCATATTCAGCCCAGGAAGCTGCCTGACTTCGTGTAGAATGTGCTTTGAGACCCTCGGGCGGAGACCTACCCCTGGCCTCATACGCCGCTACTATGGCCTGCTTGACCCATCTGGAAATGGTTGCTTTCGTCGCCGCCATTCCTTTACGTGGCCCTCCGAACAGAACAAACAATCAATCTGATTTACGAAAAACCCTAGCAGCCTTGAGGTATTTCTTCAACACTCTGCCGAGATCCAAGCTTTTGAGTGCGCCATCCATCGGAGAGCCCGTGAGGTCAGAAAACACTGGTAAGGACACCGACTGATTTACATGAAAAGCAGAAACTACTTTAGGAAGAGGGAACCGGACGCAGAATCATCTTTTCCGCCAAAAACTGCAGGTAAGGCTCTCTACACAACAGAGCTTGTAAATCGGATATTTTTCGCGCAGAACATAGAGCGACCAGAAACGCCGTTTTCCAGGATAATTCTTTCAACCCCCCCGGACAACGGCGATGTAAACGGGGGCTGTGTTAAAGCCTCTAGAACGATGTTCAAATCCCAAGCCGGTACTACCTGGCGCAAGGGAGGCTTGAGAATTCCAGCCGCCCGGAAAAAACATCGGATATCGCCGTGCGCAGTCAATCGACGACCGCGCACTAAACCTCTAAAGCAGGCTAAGGCCGCTAAATGCACCTTGAGCATGTTTAGCGCCAATCCCTTATGTAGTCCGTTCTGCAGAAACGATAAGATATGGGAGACTGCCGCCGAAAAGAGACGAATGCTACGCTTAGAACACCAAGACTCGAAGACGCACCAGATGCGAACATAGGCCAACGAAGTAGACCTTCTCAAACTCAGCATGGTGGCTATCACTGAAGCCAAGTACCCTTTGCGGCTCAGCCTTTCCCTTTCAAGAGCCAAGCCATAAGCAAGAAGTGATCCACCTAAGGCATTAAGATCGGACCTTGATTCAACAGGTTGCAATGAACCGGTAGGCGCCACGGCGAATCCACCAGGAGCCGAACCAGATCCGCATACCATAGCCTCCTGGGCCAATCCGGCACGATGAGAATTACTCTCCCCTTGTGGTTCGCAATGCGTTGGATTACACGACCTATCATAGGCCACGGAGGAAACACATAGAGCAGAAGATCCTCCGGCCAGATCTGCACGAGAGCATCGAGACCCTCCGACATGTGTTCCCTGCGTCTGCTGTAAAATTGAGACGCCTTGGCATTGGAAAGAGAAGCCATGAGATCCATCGCCGGCTGCCCCCAGCGCTGGGTAAGGGCATGAAACACCGCTGCATTCAGCTCCCACTCTCCTGGATCGAGAAGATGGCGACTGAGAAAATCCGCTTGTACATTGTCTTTTCCTGCCACATGAGCCGCTGACAAGGCAAGGAGATGAATTTCCGCCCAACTCATTAGCTGTTGACTCTCCTCCAGCAAGACGGCGCTGCCTGTCCTGCCCTGCTGATTGATATAGGAGACCGTTGCTGCATTGTCGGAGAACACACGGACCGTTCTGCCCTCGATCGAGGACTGGAAGCGCTCTAGCGCCAAGCGTACCGCTCTGAGTTCCAACCGATTGATCGACCATGAGCCTTCCGTCAGGGACCATAGCCCCTGCGCCACTTGAGCCTGACAATGAGCTCCCCAGCCTGATAAGCTGGCGTCCGTGGTGAGCACCACCCACCGTGGCTCTTCCAACGGAACCCCTGCTCGCAGATGATTGGTGTCTAATCACCACTGCAGGCTGAGCCGCACTAGCTCTGGACAAACCAACTTTTGAGATAGAGGCTGAAGCTGAGGAGACCACCTGGACAACAAGGCTTGTTGCAGAGGCCGCATATGCGCCCTGGCCCAAGGAACCAGCTCTAGAGTCGCTGCCATGGACCCCAAGAGCTGCAGGTATCGCCACGCCGACGGAGCAGCCTGTGTCAAGGCGGCTCTCACCTGACGCAAGATCTTCAACACCCTGTTCTCGGGTAGACACATCGACCCCACGTCGGTGTCGAACAATGCTCCTAGGTAAGTAAGCTGATGACCCAGGTGCAGCTGACTCTTCGCCCGGTTGACTACCCAACCGAGCTGCTCGAGGACCTGCACTACTCGCGCAGTTGCTGCTACCGCCTCCGGACAAGACCCTGCTCTGATCAACCAATCGTCCAGATAAGGGTGCACGCGAATACCTTCCTTGCGCAATGCCGCTGCTACTACTACCATCACCTTCGTGAACGTCCGAGGAGCCGTTGCTAAGCCGAACGGCAATGCCCGAAACTGAAAATGGCCTTTGGGCACCGCAAATCTCAGAAAACGCTGATGATCTGGGCGGATCGGAATGTGCAGATAAGCTTCTGTGAGATCTATGGACGAGAGGAATTCCCCTTTCCGCACTGCCCGAATCATGGACCGGAGCGTTTCCATCTGAAAATGCATTACCTTTAACGAGCAGTTTACATGCTTGAGATCAAGAATAGGACGAAAAGAACCTTCTTTCTTGGGAACTACAAAATAAATCGAGTATCGACCTAGTCCGCACTGGTCTTGGGGCACCGGTACCACCGCCTGCAGTTGTAACAACCTTTGCAGTGTATCGTTTATAGCCTGCCTTTTCTGTCCTGTTCCCCCGGGAGACACCATGAAGGCCTCTCGTAACAGGTGAGCAAACTCCAACGCATACCCCTCTCGAATGATTTCTAGCACCCATTGGTCTGACGTTAATTGCAGCCCAGGCAGAGAGAAACCCTTGCAAGCGACCCCCCACAGGTCCCTCCACCTGGACCAGCGGACCTTGAGGTTTCTTCGCTGCTCCCTGTTGAGCATTGAAATAACCTCTGCCGAAGCCCCTAGCCCCTCGAAAGGACTGATTGTGAGGGCCAAAACGAGACTTCGGATAGGGAGCAAAACGCGCCCTCCTGAATCTGCGAGAATCTCGATCTGGACCCTTAGACCCCATGCCCGCTCTAGGCGCCTTAGGACGGTCCTCCGGCAAACGACCCCCTTGGAGTCCCCGAGATCCTTCACGATCTTCTCCAAGGCTTCCCCAAAAAGCAGCTTGCCTTTGTAGGGGAGCTTGCTGAGCCTAGACTTTGAAGAGGCGTCAGCCGCCCAGTTCCTTAGCCAAAGGAAACACCTGGCCGCAATCACAGAAGCCATGGACTTTGCAGAGATCCTAACCAAATCATAGAAAGCGTCCGCAAGGTAAGCTGCGGCCGACTTCAACTTAGCTCCATCAGCGGACGAACCTTCCAGTGACTCCGCCGCCGACTCCCCCTGGAGCCAACGGATCGAAGCTCTGGACACATATGGTCCACAAATGGATGTCTAACACTAGAGCACTTGAATCAAAGGCCTGCTTCAGGAGCACCTCAAACTTACGATCCTGCAGGTCCTTAAGCGCCGCTCCCCCTTCTACGGGTATCGTCGTTTTCTTAGTCACCGCTGAGACTAAGGCATCCACCTTAGGCATTTTCAATAAGTCTCTCTCCTCCAGGGGAATGGGGTATAGGCGACCCAGAGCGCGAGCCCCCCTAAGTGTAGCCTCCGGGAACTCCCACTCAGACTCCACCATCTGCTTTATTACTCGGTGAACTAGAAAACAGCGCTGCTCTGTTTTAAATCCTTGTAACAAGGGATCCTCCAATGGCTCTTGTGGCAGCGAGGGCACAATATTCAGAGCGGCCAAGGACTGCGCAATAAGAGCCCCCAGCTCCTCCTTATGGAACACCCTAAAGACATTAGGGTCCTCCCCCGGAGTCAATTCACCCTCTTCAAGTTCTATGGGCCAAGAATCCATACCTGCTTCTGAAATGATTTCCCCATCCTCCACTCCTGGAGGTATGGAGAGCTGCGGCTCTGCGCTATCGAGTCCAGCTCCTACTGAGGCCACCCTCTGGGAAGGGCCCTCCTCCGGATCCAGTGCAGCCACTGAAGGCCTTAAATTGTTCTCCGTAGCAGCAGCTAGTGAGGGACTAAGTAACTGTGTAGCCTTCAGCAAATAGGCCATTTGTAAGGCCAAAATGAAATCGGGCGAAAACAGCACAGACAGCTCTCCCTGAGCTTCAGGCAAGGCTGGTGCAGTGTTCACCGGTGCAGGAGCATCCTTATGCGCTTTGGATTTTCTTTTGACAGGCTTTAACTGAATCACGGCCGTTCCCGCCTTTTCTGAGGTAAGCTGTGGCTTGTCCCCCTCTTTATGCCCCGACTTGCCTTCCATAGCGCGCAGCAAAACCGTCCAAACAACGGAGAGCGAAACCGCTAGCCGGCAAGGAAAACCACCGCTAACCAGAATCGCAAACCGCCGACCAGCCGTCCACCCCTGCACACGCTGCCGCTAAGCCTATGCCGTACAAGGACACTCCGTCTCACAAAAGAACCCCAGACACGCAATCCGCTTTACTCCGAAATGCCGTACCTGAGAGTAGTGCTCCTGGTCGTGCCTCCGCTGCCCCGCAGCTAGCGGGAGACGGAGAACACGATTCCCTGCAAGGACGGGTGGATCCTGGGGCTCCCAGGCCAAACCCCCTTCGTGCTACAGAGTCCGGCTCATGCGAGGCAGGCTCTGCCTCTTACACTGCTTCAACCCGCAGCTCCAGCTCTCCTGGCTGAAACCAGATCAGTGCAGCTGTGTCAGGGAAATATAGCAAAGTCTCAGCTCAGCTAGAGCTAATCTGCTAATAAAGTATGCTTATTCACCAAACTACCCAGTTGATTAGTAGGGAGAGGCACAGACCAACATCCAGTTCAGCTGCTGAGGACTGTAAGACTGGAGCAGAACAGCAAGGGGAGTGGCTTAAGCTGTTGGCAAAACTTTAATTTACAATCATCAGCTGCTGGAGGGGATTGACAACCCTATCGTTCCCTGGACTGGCCCAGAGAAACGAGAAGGAAATAGGGATGTATTAGGGGCTGCTGGCCTTGGCTCCCCCTCCCCCCACACTGCCTGCCCTTAATTAGCCACCGTTGCCGCTTTTAGTGTTGCCTTGGCGGTGGCAGCAGCGACATCCAATTGAAACACAAACCTGTGGGTCTTTCCAACTCTGCACTTGCATATTGCCCTGATTCCTCCCTCTGTTGTATGCTCGCATCAGAGGAGGGAGGGGGACCAGACCAGCCATTCAAGCGCGGAGTTGCAAAGACCAGCGTTTGAATAGTTGGTCTGGTCCCTCCCACCTCTGACGCGTGCATATGTCAGAGGGAGGGATCAGACCTGCATGCAAGCACAGAGTTGGAAAGACCTGCGGGTTTGTTTGTTTTTTTTTTTTAATTGGATGTCACTGCCGCCACCGCCAATTAACACAAAGTGGCGGCAGCTGGGAAAGAGCAGGAAGCATGAGGGAGACAGCTGGATATGGAGGTAAAATGGGGAGGTGCATGGGTCAAATGACAAACCTGTGGTTTATGGCTTGGTAAAGCCCTGCATCCCCATCACACTGTCTGATGCATCCCAAAACGTCGAGCTATTTATGTATGTATAGGGGGTAATCTTATTTTTGACTTTACATGACTCCACCACATACAAACAGCTCTTGCATATCCATGATAGAAGTACTACAATCTACTAAAACAATTGGCAGTTAGCTTAACAGCATAGCAAAGCATAAGAGAAACAAAATTCACAAAAGAAAAGTAGACTGTGCGTTTCCATTAAGCTGATGTCAGAATCAGCAATTTTACTCACACAGTGAGCAGACTCAGCAAAAACATGCATGCGATTAGCTAGGAGTTGTCATTAAGCAAAACAAGTAGAAACTAATACTCTAAACCGTCTCCGTTCTAGGTGTCAATTTACAGCTTGAAATGAGATGCTTGGCCTGCATTCGGTTTGCACACTGTATCCTACCTCTAGTTACAAAAATGCTCTCTTCCCATCTGTTCCATTTCCATACAATGTCTTGCACATGCATTTGTTTGCCACATACACCAGCCTCAGTAATTATGTACCAGCCATAAAAAGTAAAACAAAGTTACTTACCTATAGTAGATGTTCTCCATGGACAACAGGATAAGTCCTCATATATAAATAATGTCAGACTGAGGCAAGTCTCACGTGGAAAACCTATCCCAGCTTCTATTAGGTTGTTTTGGACAGACTATCACACCTGCACATCTGTTCCTGCCAGCCAATGCTTCACACCTCAACTCCTCAGTCTAAATATTAGCTGATGGAAGAACAACTCCAAGATGAGCAAAGAGGGCTGTGAGCACTTATCCTGCTTGTCCACAAAGAAAACAGTTATTTACCTGTAGCAGATGTTCTCTGTGATGAGCAGGATTAGTATTCACATATCGAATTCCATAGCTGTAGGCTGCCTCAAAAGGAAAAAAAAGGGAACACACTGGTGTGGCAACAGGCTGATACGATGTGAAAGCATAGTTGCTTACCTGTAACGGGGGTTCTCCGTAGACAGCAGGGGCATGCAGCCACACTCTACAGGCATCGTTTCTGAAGATGCCCGTGTGCTGAGCTCTCCCCTAGCTCAGAGAAGTCTTTTGGACTTTTGAGCATGCACACTGCTTCCTGCCCAAAGAAGCCTGCTCTCTTCAGTTCATTTAAGAGCTCTCCCAAAAGGTGATTTTTGCTGAGATTGCTGCATAACTGAGTCTTTGTCTTCAAATAACTGTGAATCTGTTTGTCTCCACATATTTATCTGTCCTTAGTAGTGGGTTCCCTTACCCATTCCATTGCTGTAGAGTTTTAAACTTTTTCTCTTAGCCTACCTGAGGGACTACCCCTCCCCCCCCTGCTGAGTTAGTGTTGTGGAGCTCCATTTCCTGTGCTGCACGTGTCTATTTGTCCTTAGTGGTGGGTTCCCGTGCCCAGAGTTCAGGAACAGCCTACTGGCCAGAGACACTTAGGTTCCCGCCCAGCCTACCCCTCGCCCCTCCCACCCCAGGGGCTACATTACCTATATAGTGGTCACATATGGGACATCTATCGTTCCTAACCTGGATTAAAAGCCACATCATCTTCATCTTCTCTTCTTCTTCTTCCTCTTTTGGGACTGCATAAACATGTTGTGTATTCAGTGCAATAACTGTGGTACTTTCATTCCAAGACAAATCATTTGGAGCCTAAGAGCTTGTCCTATATGCCTAAAGTCAGCGCCATGCATGAAGAACTGATTCTACTAAGGAAAAGACCTAGCTGCTATGCATAGTCTCTCTACTGAGGGAAGAACTGGCTGCAATGAAGCGCACCTCTTCTAGGATACAAACTGAACAAAGTCCACCACCGCTCCCACAAAGAATCAAACGCCCCAGGAACAAATGGATCACAGTGGGTTCTGGTAGATTGCGACCAATAACACAGAGACATCCTGTACATCAAGAGATATCCCTGCACAATGCCTTCTCTGCCTTAGCTAATGAGGATGCCCAATCCAAAGAAACTGAAGGGCCCTTAAATGAGTCAGACAATGCCCAATTCCCTGCTAAAGCACCAAATATGAAGAAAACCTCACCAAACAGAAAACTACTACTACTTGGAGATTCCATCATCAGAGGCACCAACTTGGGAACACAGTTCAAAGAAGAGAAGATAGTCATGTGCTTACCAGGCTCTTCAGCCAGCAGGAATACAAACCAAGTTGTTGAATTACTTGGCACAAAAAGTGAACACTCCAAACTTGATGTTATTATCCACTTAGGCACAAACTACCTGGCTAGGAACAGTGCGTCCAAAGCCCAAAAGGACTTTCAATCTCTGGGAGAGAAACTCAAGCGCGTTGTTAACACTGTTGCATTCTCAGAAGTTCTACCTGTTCTTGGTAAGGGGACAAAAAGGCTGCATCGCATTAACAGCTTTAATACATGGCTCCAGACCTGGTACAAACAAGGAGGATTCAGATTTATTGGTAACTGGGACAACAGATGGACCAACAAGAGACTATACTATGCTGATGGACTACATCTCTCTGTCGCAGGGAAAAGAATTCTAAGTGAAAAATTCAGGCAGTATGTGGATATGCATTTAAACTAGGAAGAGGGGGTGACGGATGTGGAAGGTCAACATCTGCATACCACCCCCAGCAAAAGCAGAACACCATCAGAAACAGCCACACTTTTTAAACCACACATCAAAAACATGTGGGAAGAAGTAGGCAGAACAAAATCAATGCAAAATACACACAAGCCAGGAAAATGGTGGAAAGCAATGAGCACAAATGCTCGAAGCTTAGCCAACAAAATTCCAGACCTGGAAGCCCCAATTGTGGAAAAGAATTTGGACATTGTGGCCATTACAGAAACGTGGTTTAATGAATTGCACGATTGGGATATAGCCATAGCTGGCTATAATCTATTCAGAAGAGACAGAGAAAATGGAAAAGGAGGAGGAGTAGCCCTGTATGTCAAAAGCAATATTAAAGCTACTGAAATGCAGGGGACATGGGGAAAAGAAGAAACGCTCTGGATTGTGTTGGAAAGAGGAGATGGCACTGTCATCCATATTGCTGTAGTCTACAGACCTCCGACTCAAATTGGAGAGAGATAACGAATTGATTACAGATATTGCCAAGATAGCAAGAAAGGGGGAAGTGATCATATTGGGTGACTTTAATCTACCTGATGTGGATTGGACTACTCCTTCTGCACATCTGGAAAGAAGCAAAAAAATTGTGGATGCTCTCCAAGATGCATTATTTAGACAAATGGTGATGGAACCAACCAGGGAAAGCGCAACGCTGGATGTAGTGCTCACCAACGGTGATAGTGTGTCGAATGTCTGCGTGAGTGCCCCTGTGAGCAACAGCGACCATCACACGGTGTGGTTTGAGATAAAAGCCATGGTACAGGCCAATCATAGCAAGCTCAAAGTCCTAAACTTCAAATACACTGACTTCAATAAAATGGCAGAGAACCTAAAGGAGGAGATGACGGGGTGGAAGGAGATAGAGGAAGTGGAATTGCAATGGGCTAAACTAAAGAAGGCAATAAAGGGGCAACAGATAAATATGTAAGAAAAGTAAATAACAACAAGAGGAGAAGGAAACCTATTTGGTTTTCCAAAGAGGTGGCTGCTCAAATAAAGGCAAAAAACACAACTTTCGCAAAATTCAAAAGCTTGCAAACAGAAGAACACAGAAATGAATACAGGATCCAACTCAGAGTCTAAAAGAGTAATAAGGATAGCAAAATCAAAGGCAGAGGAAAGGATGGCTAAAGATGTTAAGGGTAGCAACAAAACTTTCTTCAGGTATATTCGGGAAAGGAAGAAGATCAGAGTTGGATTTGCAGGACTCAAATGTACTGGGAAAGGACTCGTGGAAAGTGACACTGAAAAAGCAAAATTGCTAAACAAATACTTCTGCTCTGTTTTTACTAAAGAAAATCCTGGAGATGAACCAGCTGTGACTCACAAATATAAAAATGGGAATGAAGTAGATACCACACCATTCACAGAAGACGAGGTGTTAGAACAACTTGCTAAACTGAAAGTGGACAAAGCCATGGGACCGGATGGGATACATCCCAGGATACTAAAAGAGCTCAGAGAGGTTCTTGCAGGACCGTTAAAGGATTTCTTCAACAGATCCTTTGAAACAGGAGAGGTTCCTCAGGACTGGAGAATGGCTGATATCGTACCTCTACACAAAAGTGGTGACAGGGAAGAAGTGTCAAACTACAGGCCCATGAGCCTTACCTCGGTGGCGGGAAAAGTAATGGAGGCGCTCCTGAAAGAGCGAATAGTGATGCAAGATCCGAGGCAACATGGTTTTACTGAAAGACGGTCTTGCCAAACAAATCTGATTGAGTTCTTTGACTGGGTGACCAAGGAACTAGATCAGGGGCATGTGATGGATGTCATCTACCTGGATTTCAGCAAAGCCTTTGATACTGTTCCTCATAGGAGGCTTGTCAACATATTCAGTAGCTTGGGGATGGGCCCCAAGATGGTAAACTGGATTAGAAATTGGTTGACTGACAGACGACAGAAGGTGATTGTACATGGAGCTCACTCGGATAGAGGAAGGTGATTAGCGGGGTGCCCCAGGATTCGGTCCTGGGCCCAGCACTGTTCAATTATTTGTGAGTGATATTGCTGAAGGACTGAATGGAAAAGTCTGTCTTTTTGCAGACGACACAAAAATTTGCAACAGAGTGGACTCCCCCGAGGGAGTGGTTAACATGAGGAAAGATCTACAAAAGCTGGAAGAATGGTCTAATGCTTGGCAACTACGATTTAATGCGAAAAAGTGCAGTATCAAGCACTTGGGATACAGAAATCCAAGGGAAATGTACGCGATAGGGGACGAGAGGTTGGTATGCACTGTTCAGGAGAAAGACCTTGGTGTGATCTCTGATGATCTCAAGGTGGCAAAACAGTGCGACAAGGGGGTGGAAAAAGCCAGGAGGATGTTGGGCTGCATACAAAGAGGGATTACTAGCAGAAAGGAAGAGGTTCTTATGCCACTGTATAAGTCACTGGTGAGGCCTCACATGGAATACTGTGTTCAGTTTTGGAGACCATATCTTGCAAAAGATGTAAAAAGACTGGAAACGGTTCAGAGGAAAGCGACCAAAATGATTTGGCGCCTACGTCAGAAGCCTTATGAGAAGAGACTTGAAGACCTAAATATGTACACTTTGGAGGAGAGGAGTGATAGGGGGAGATATGATTCAGACGTTTAAATACTTAAAGAGAAATGATGAACAAACAAACCTCTTCCAAAGACGGGGAAGCTGTAAAACTAGAGGGCATAACATTAAGCTTCAAGGTGGTAAACAAAGGCAATGTCAGGAAATATTTTTTCACTGAAAGGGTGGTGGATGCTTGGAATGCCCTCCCGATGAAGTGGTGGGGGCAAACATGGTGACGGAATTCAAGAAGGCATGGGACAAACACAGTGGATCTCTTTACAGCAATAGGATAAAAACAAGATAAACAGTACCATCTAACTTCTGAACCATATAACATCTCAACAAATAGGGGTGTCCTACATGGAGTGGTGGGTTTACCCCTAAACAAAGACATGGGGAGGTGTGGCCTGCACAGAGCGACAGGTGCACCTACTCTTGCCATCTTGCTGGGCAGACTAGATGGACCATGCTGGTCTTTATCTGCCCTCATTTACTATGTTACTATGTAAGTATCAGTATCTATAGGTTGGGCAGCTTTGTGACACAGCCAAAGGGACCCTGTTCCTCCTTGTTTATGTAGAACATGGAGACTTGATCATCGACCTGCACGTGAAGGACCTTGTTGGTTGCCCAGTCACAGACGATATGGAGGATGTAGAATATGGGTATAGGTATTCTTCAGGTCCAGGAAGGCCAGCCAATCATTGCAGCTCAACAAGAGAAGGACGGTACTGAGGGAGTTCATCTTGAATTTTTCCCACTTTATGTAAAGATTGAGGTCATGAAGGTCAAGGATGGGCTGTAGGCCCTCTGTCTTCTTTGGGTTCAGGAAGAATCTGGTGTAGAATTCCTGACCTCTCTGCTTAGGTGGAACGAGCTCGATGGCTTGATTCTGTAAGAGTGCAAAAATTTCTTGTTGCAGGATGAGGAGACGCTGAGCCGAAAAGGTGACAACACTGAGGCAGGGATGAGGGGGTAGAAGGTTTGAAAAATGGATCCTGTAACCTTCTTGGACAAAGCTGAGAATCCAGCGATCTGTGGTGATAGCTTGCCATGCCTCCCTGAAAAACTGAATCCTGCCTCCAACTGTTATGTAGTCAAAAACCAGGGTTTGTCTTGGGGGCAGGGGCTGGACTGGAGGGTGCTTCCTTTCTCTTGGTCACAGATGCTGAGGGTATTGCTGGTCCAGACGGACACTGTGAGGGCTGTCTAGAATAGGGATGGAACCTTCTACATGGGTAGAATTGTTGAAAATGCTGGGGGTCACATGATGATGGCTGAGTGAACGAATGGCCCGATGACTGGCTCCTCAAATATTCCCCCAAATTGCATTAATACTCTTATAATAAACAGACCAGGGTGTGGGATGGCAAATTGGAAAAGAAGCAGTCTCAGAGGGCTTGGAGGAAGCTTCAATCGCAGCACAGAGCCCCTGAATGGCTGGAAAAATACCAAAAATGACCCGAGACAGGGCCAAAAGTGTGGAACTTAAGATGGTCATGGAAACTACTGAAGCAGCCTTGCTGCTACAGGAGGGTATGGTACATGAGATCACAAAGGGCATCACGGATGTATTGGAAGATAAGCTCTTTAAGTTACAGACTCCAATGCTGAGATCAAGGGGAGCTTGGAGTAGCAAGTGCTGCACATGCAGCAGGCCGAATAAAGAATCTCGGTGCATAAGAAACGTATGGCCACAGAGGAGCATTTGGAAGAAAGTAACAAACACTTGATCATAATGAAGATCAGGAAAACCGCAGACACGGAAATATATGCATTGTCAGGGTGCCAGAGTCTGTACCAGATGGAGAATTAGCCAAGTTGGTAGGCAGTTGGCTACCAGAGCAGCTCGGCTTTGCGTTGACATATCTGACAATGTGGGTAGGAGCCACCCATCGGTTGTGGTCAAGGAGAGAAGGAGGCCAGGGGAGCCTGTAAGGTGATTACCCATATACCTGACTTTCCAGATAAAAGTAAGCTGATGGTACAATACTGGGCAAAGAAAACGCTCCAATATGAGGGGCACAAGCTCATGCTCTTTCAGGATTACTCTGCACAAATTGCAGAACCATGGCACCGTATTGTACTGACTTGTACAAGCATGGGATATGCTTTGCCCTTCAGTATCCGACTCAAGTATGGCTAACTTATCAAAACAGGCAGCAACAGTACACCACCCTGGAGGCACTTAAGGCGGTTTTGGATACTGGTACCTCCATGAGGCACTGTAACCAGACATCTGGTGATGGATCTGGAGGCTGAAGTTAGTGACTTCGCACCTCTTTTGTGGGGGGCGGAAAGGAGTTTGGAAATAGTATGCCGAGAGAACTGTTTTGCATCTTTTTGTTTTGTTATGTTTTTGGAGCTCTTAGGACTTGTAGAGTAATGGTGGACCCTCTGGGCTTGAGAAGAGTATGATTCTGGCTGACTTTTGCACAGGGGCATGTACTAATGGTGCTAAATTGGAGGCCCACTTGCGCTATGTGGTGGGGAACGTTTGGCGCTCTGAGGAGTGTGGGACCATGGCACTGCCAAGCTTGCCAGTCATGACCAAAGGGCCACATGAAACTGGAGCTCTGCAAGCCCAATTTCTTCCTGCTGGTCAACGCTTATCCTGCACGGCTTATGTTGGGCTGCTGGACTGACTGCCATATTATTGGATGCCTCGATCTTGATAGCTCTTGTTCACGTTTGAATTTTGTATTGTATTGTTATTTGTTGATGGGGCCTGGCATTGGGATTTGGGTTCCATTGGGGGAGGGTGGGTGACACTTTCTTCTCCTGGGGGGGGGGGAGGCTTGCCTTTTCCTTTCTTTTGGGAATGTTCTAAGAGGGAGGATGGCGAGGAGCTGATTGGGTTCTTGGAATGTGAGAGAAAAGGGAGAGGGACAGTGATTATTATGGGAGGGGGGGTGGAGGGGGTGTGTGTGTGTGTGCTTGTGTAAATGAGCTCGGTGGGGAGAGGGGGAAGTATCGCCTGATGGATGTGAACAGTAAATGTTGGAGTGGCTTTGGAGTGCGAGGGCCTATGATAATGGAGCATGGTGGTGTCGTGAGGGGTCCAACTGGGAGGCTCCGAGATGATCTGGATGCAGACTGTGTGTGGGGAATACTAGTGACCCAGAGATAGAATGTCATCTGATCTGGAAATTTTGATTTGGAATGTGTGTGGCCTGATCTCCCCCTTTAAAGGGAGCAAATGTTCTTCGGGCCTTGAGCACCCAGAATGTGTATATATAGGGCTGCTGCAGAAAACCCATCTCACCACAGTTGAACATGCAAAGCTGCATATAGCATGGGTAGGCAAAGTGCATGCTTCCTCCTACAATAGCAAGCAGTGATATCTGTGCTCAATAGTAAACTATTGTTCTTCCTGATGCATAAGGTTATAACAGATATAAAAGGTAAGTATGTTTTTATCTTTGGGGAAGCATATGGGCAAAGATATATCTTGGGACGTATATATGGGCTCACTATATATATTCCCGGATTCTTTGCCTCGATTACAGGACATTTGGGAGCGGGGGGGGAGGGGGGGGGAGGTGTTACCAAATTATACTGAGCAGGGATTTCAACATGGTATAGATCCTGTGCTGGACTGTAAGCCAGCGAGACCCTGGGCTAAGGGTTATAAGCAGAGGAATTAATGATCTAATGAGGGATTTGGAGTTGATTGATGGCTGGGCTCATACTATTATTCATTTATTAAGCGTTACAAGGAGTACGCAGCACTGTACAAACACAAAGAAAGACAGTCCCTGCTCAAAGAGCTCACAATCTAAAAGACAGATATGACAATACAAGTAGTATGAGGTCAAAGGGAAGAAGAGACACAAGGAAAACAAAGATCATGGTCCGATAGCAGTCTCAAAAAGGTACGTTTTTAGCAAGGATTTCAAAAGAGAGACTTGACGTAGAGATAGGGGAAGCTTATTACAGGCATAAGGAGCAGCAATGTGAAAGGATCGAAATCTGGAGTTAGCATTAGAAGAGAAGGGTACAGAGAGGAGACCAGAGGAGGAGTGGAGTGCACGAGGGGGTAGTAGGGAGAGAGGAGGGAGGAAAGATAAGGAGGGATCATAGAGTGACTGCATTTAAAGGTTAGAAGTAGAAGTTTGAAATGAATATGGAACCAAAAGGGAAGCCAGAGAAGCGATTTCAATAGAGGGGTCACATGAGAGTAATGCGTCTGGCAGAAAATCAGTGGTGCCACAGAGTTCTGAACAGGTTGAAGAGGAAACAGGTGGGACCTGAGGAAGACCAGCAAGGAGGTGGTTACAATAATCAAGATGGGAGGTAATTAAGGAGCGAATTAGGGTCCTAGTAGTGTCTTCAGAGAGGAAGGGCCGAAAATTGCTAATGTTAAACAAAAAGAAACGACAGGTTTTAGCAATCTGTTGAATGTGAGAGAAGGAGAGCGATGAGTGGAAAATGACTCCAAGGTTACAGGCTGAAGAAACAGGTTGTAGTATAGTATTATCGACAGTGATAGAGAAAGGAGAAAAGGGGGAGAAGGGCTTAGGAGGAAAGATAAGCTGCTCAGTTTTATCCATGTTCAATTTCAGAGGGTGGAGAACATCTAGGTAGCGATATCAGACAAACAATTGGATTTACGGGATTGGAGTACAGGAGAAATATCAGGTGATAAAAAATAAATTTGAGAATCATCAGCACAAAAATGATAGTGAAAAACATGGGAAGAAATGAGGGCACTGAGGGACTGGGTATAGAGAGCGAAAAGGAGAGGCTCTAGAACAGACCCTTGAGGTACACCAACTAAGAGGGGAATGGCAGAAGAGGAGGAACCATGTGAACAAACACTGCACCTGGATGAGGCGGATTTTACTTTTTGTTCGGCACTGAATGGAGGGTGCTCTAGGCTAGATTACCTCTTGATTTCCAAGGAATTGTCTGCTGCCTGGGGTCCTAAAGAAATTAAGGAGTTGGTTATATCTGACCATGCCTCTGTGTGGATGAGGCTGCATATTACGGACGTGGGAGGGGAACGGTTGTGGAAAATGAACCCCACTCTTTACAGAGATAAAAATTTTATATACTTGAGGAAAGCCTGGCAGGATTATGAGGGGGAGAATTTAAAAGGGGAGGTGAGGGATCGTATTTACTGGGAGAAAGGGAAAGCGCTTATGAGGGGAAACATCACATATGTGAGGGAGAAGAGATGAGCAGATAGGCAATGATTGAAGAGTGCAGCTGAAGTGCATAGGTGTCATGGGAGATACTTGAGCAGTAACTCGGTAGAGTCTGTCAGACGGCTGCCTGGGTGAGAATGTTCACAGTCTTGGCAAGTGCATATATCAATATGATTTGCAAGGGATTGTGGGAAATGCAGTCCATTCACACCAGACACAGCTGCTCACAATAATTAGTTGTGTTTGAGTGTAAAGCCAATAAGATATTTATTTATGGGGTTATTTCTCCCAACACAGATATGCTTGGTAGCACATAAAACAGGATACTTGCTTTCAGTGTTTAACTTAGAAAAACAAAATCAGGAAAACAACAGTTGAACTTGTCAGGCAATCAAATGAAAAGAATAAAGACCTGGTTGGTAACAAACTGGTCTTTTCTGTAGGCTTTAGCTAATTTTCTTAGCAGTGCATTAAACAACAAGCAAAACCCACAAAGAAGGGAAAAACTGTTCTTTTCAGGTTAACTTCTTATTATCCTCACATACAGACTCAGAAGTGATTTCCTCAGAGCTCACAAGCAATTAGGTAAGGCTCAATTGCTAGCAGTTACCCAGCTGAAACCCCTTAGCTGGCTTACTTTCTACTGCTTGGCTCAAAATCCTACGCAGGAGCTTTTCTGAGTAGATTAAAGAACAAGTTTGTATTTCTTTGTGATGGTCGTTGTACTTTGTAACAGTAAATTACCAAAGGAGTTTAGACAGAGAGCAATCCATATATTCACAGCCTGCATCTAAGACTTCTCCCCCTTCCTCAACAATCATCGGTTCAATATCATGGATTGGCACAGAGGAATTTCTCAATGGAGCACTTTCAGGAGAATACTTGTTTCCCTGCTGTCTTTCAAGGTTATAGCTAGGGCATAGATCAGTGTTCATACCTCAGCTTCCATTGCTGTTAGAGTTCCTCTCTAAATAGCCTGGCCAGTATGTAGTCCAGTTTTTATGTCCAGCCTTCCAATCCAGATCCCTGGACACTGGATCTCTCTTCACATACCTTCTGGCACGGGTCCTAGGGTCCCTTCCACGTGCAGCCGTCTCCCTCACAGGTACCGTCTGGAGATTCCTAGCTCTGCAGCACCATTCCTCTGGCTTTCCCCAGTCCAATGGTGTATGCTGGCCTTTTGAATGTCTCCCAGTATACGTACTGCTCTGGACTCCTTTAGACCTCCCAAATGCTTTTCTCTTCTTTCTTCCAAAGGGTTTCTTGCCCTCTCTGTCCGTCCGGTCTGGCTTCTGCTTCTGATGATCCTCCAGATGATGAAGCTGTCCAAGATGAAGATATCCAAGCTGATTCTGAGGATCTCCCAGATGAAACTGAGGATGAGGATAATTCTCTGTAGAATAAACTCTACCTTTATTCTGCTTTGATGAGTGCTCCACCCTAGCACAGCGCAGCTGTGCTGAATCAGGCCCTGCCCTTTGAGATGAGTGCTTGGGGATTACCTCATAGCCCTCCTGATTGAACACACGTTTCCCCACTTCAGCTCCTCTAATGGCTGTTGGAAACCGGGTGCATTCTGGGACTGGTAGTCTTTTATGGCAAAATTCTGTTTTCTTATTTCTACCAGAACTGACAGGTTGCTTTGTTCAGAGTCACTTCACCTTTTCTATAGCTCCTTCCTGAGCTATGATAAGCTTCCTTATCACAAGTCTAGATGACAATACTGGGAAGCAAAAAAAAAAAAAAAATCAATGACTTTATACAGAAGAGGACAGAATCAGATGTTGAGCTATATAAATATGGGTTACATAAGTGGGGTAGCAAAACTGGGAAGCTTTTAGCAAGATTGGTAGCCCCCGCACACGGGCTCCAAAATCATATTGGTTATAAGGGGCAAGGATGGGCGAGTGCAGATGCAGATTGAGGGGATCACTAAAGAATTTGTAGATTATTATTCAACCCTATACAAAGGGGAGCCTGTAACTAGACAGAACCTTGCTGATTTTTTTTTGAAGGGCTGGGATCTCCCATGGTTGCTGGCTGACGAGCTGGCATCTTGAATCAGCTGTTCACAGGGGAGAATATCTGGAGGACTATAGAACTGGTAAAGGCTCCTGGCCCTGATGGGCTTTCCAGCTAAGTTTTATAAATCTTGGAGGATCTTGTGGCCCATATTATAGGTTGACAAATGATGGGAATTGTACAGGGGGGCGAGCAGAGGGATATTCCAAACGTGGCCCATGTTATATTTATCCTGAAGCCTAGTGGGGGGACAGCACTTGTGTGGGCTCTTATTGACCCAACTCCCTGTTAAACCAGGATATTAAAATCATGGCATTGATGTGGTTGGAGAGACTGGGCGTGATATTGCCTGGTCTGGTACATGCAAACCAGACTGGTTTTGCAAAAGGTCGATGTGTGTCCACAAACTTGGTTGCAGGGTAGCCAATTTGGCTCTGGTAAGCCTGGACACAGAGAAGGCTTTCAACAGTCTCTGGGGATATATAATGTGGGTGTTAGAACAATTTGGTTTTAATGGTTACTTTCTAAAATGTGTTAGATTTTTGTATGAGAGGCCACAGGTTCAGTTAATTGTGAATGGAAAAAGGTAGCCCCCTCTACAGCTTGCAAAGGGTACCAGTCAGGGGTGCCCCCTTTTCCTCCATGCTATTTGTACTTGCTTTGCAGCCAATGGCTATAAAAATCAGAGAATCCTCAGAGCTGGAAAGCATTACTATGGGAGAGCTGGAAAGCATTACTGTGGGAGACCAGAACTATAGAAGTAATCTTTTTGCAGATATGCTGCTTTTCCTGGGACAGGCCCCACTGGAGCTTCCGGTAATTATGAAACTCATAGAAACTTCTGAGAAATTTTCAGGCCTGCAGGTAAATTACCTTAAGTCCAAGGTTTTGGCATTGGGGGGTAGGGAGTTCCACGGGCTCTGTAGCGATTACCAAATGACCTGGGTATCAGAGAGCTTAAAGAACTTGGGTATCTGTCTGAGTACTAACTCTTCCATCATGTATCGAAAAAACATAGTGGGGAAATTAGAGTTTATGAAGCAATTATGTGAAGAGTGAAAGATCTTCTGCCGAGTCTTCTGGAGCGGGTGGCTTTAGTTAAGATGGTCATTTTTCCCCAAGATACTTTATGTTTTGCAGACCTTGACTATTTGGGTAAAGCAACGGCAGGAGCACTTGTACAAAAGTACAATATGGTAGTTTGTGTGGCAGGCTAAAAGTGCCCATATTGCGTATTCTAAGTTAGCTTTCGACAGGGATAATGGTGGAGTGCAGCTCTCAGACTTGGGCCTGTATAATGTGGCTGCATTCATGGAATGGATGCACGAGGTGTACACTATGCAGTATAAGTATGCATCTGACGACCTGCTTGAAGGGTGGAGGCACTTCACCTTTTTTAATTTGTTGCATACAACTCAACAGCATCAGTGGAAAGTGTGTGTGAGGGGGGAAGGGGGAGAGACAGTAGTTACTAACTCTTTTTAAGGAAGCTTGGAGGTGGTGGCAGATGAGGAAAGCGAGGATCCTAGGTATATCGCCTTTAAAATTTATAGGTAACCTACTTTTGCGCCAGGGGTGAGACAGGCTAAATTTCAGTTGTGGGAAATGTTGGGATATGACGACCTGGGGCAGTGGGTGAAGTTGCAGGAGGGAGCCTTTTCATTGTTTGAGCAGGTGAAGGCAAAGTGGGCGATCCCTAACTCATTTTTTGCAACATTATCTTCAGACAAGGCACTATTATGCTGAGTTAAAGGCCAGGGACCCCAGGGGGATGTAGTTTTGGGGACTCTGATAAGGTCTTTCAGAGCATAACACTCCCCCCCCCCCCCCATTTGAATACACTGGCCAATTTGTATCAGCTTAGGAGCAGACTATACGGAGGCTTTGCTGGACAGATGGGAGCAAGATGGAGGGGAGGGGTTTGAACTGGAAGAACTACAATATTTTTGGGACCTTTGGCAGGAAATCCAAAGTGCAAACTTACAAGAGATGTGCTTAAAATTCTGCATAGGGTCTACATATCGAAGGAACAGAGACAGAAATTAGGCATGTGGCAAGAGGCTGAACGTATAAAGTGTCAGAGAACGAAAAGCACCTTGATCCACTCATTTATGGAGTGTGATGAGCTCCAGGATTTGTGGAGGAAGGCACTTCAGGATATTGAGGGAGTGCTCGGAATGCAGTTGGAGTGGACATACAACTCACTCCTATTGGGGACGGACGCCCCTTTACGAGACAAGACGGTGCCAAAATTAGGTACAAAACCTGTATATGTAGCCCTATTATTGGTTAAAAGCAATATTGAAAGCACTGGGTGAGTGAAGGACCTTTCTTTTGGTTGTGGAGAGGCCTGATGTCAGAAATGGCAGAATGGGAAATTCAGAGCCATGCCTTTAAGACCATTCCAGGATGGATAAGATACCGTATAAACGCATGTAGAATGGTTTCGCTGTAGGGAGCAGAAAGAATGAGAGAGAGAATGACTGGAGCAGGTGCAGGGGTATGAATGCTGCTGCTATGAAGCTGCATGTGAGTGTGGAGTGTGTGAGTGAGTGTGGGGGAGAAAAAAAAGAAAATAGAGCTTGGTAGTTTATACTTGGTGAATTGCACACCTTAGGTGGATTGTAGTACTCTTCTTTATCTACTTGGTATGCACCATTCTGAACACTTGCAACCCTTGGAAGCTCTGAAATAAAAATGCTTATTAAGAAAAAAAAGAATTGTTGAAAATACTGACAGTAGTACGCTCTCCGAGTGAGGCAGTTGAGAGCATTGGGATTGTGTGCAGTCTAATGGCAGAAGAGTGGTACTTTCACTTTAGAAACAGCTTCCTGCACTTTAGATCTGAAGAGGTTGTCTCCCTGACATGGAGTGTCCACTAATGGATTGTAGAGAGCATCCCGAAGACCACATACATGGAGCAAAGCAGTGTGCCTGGCTGAAATGGCAGTGGCGGCAGAATAGGCCATGGAGCCAAAAGCATTATAAGTGGTACACACAGTGTGGTACAATGATTCATAGAGGTTGGTGAGGAGTTGAGGCTGGTCCTCCACTGGCATGGCACAAGGATCATCTATTGGAGAAGGAGGTCATGATAATAACGGAAGATCTGAAGCTGATGGACCAGTATCCGCATGGCCAAGATGCTGCTCAGATAGGATTTGCAGCTCATGACACCCAGTGTTTTCTGCTCCTTGCACCAGTCTGGAATATGGATTTGTTGCTTTTCTAAAAACAGCTTCAGACACAACGGATTGATGTGGTGGTAGTAGTTGCTCAAACCCAGGTGAGGAAGCACCTTGTACTTGGAGATCCAGCCGCCAAGAAGTGGCAAGCACCGCGATTGAGTTCTTCCATATGGACACTTGAAGATCTTGAAGGATTTGGTGTACCAGCAATGCTGACTTCTTCAGGTGCACTACAGGTATTGAAAATCGATTGGAAGTTGTGCTTGTTTATAAGGGTTTGTGAATCGCTCAAAACTGAGAACTCGTGAGATTTTTTGTAAGAACTTAGGGTATGAAAAATCTTCTGATGACTCCTCAGAAGGCCCTGGTTAGAGTAGTTACTCACCTCTAACAGGTGTTCTCCAGGAGCAGCAGGAATCAGTCCTCACATATGGGTGATGTCGGCGCTGACGGAGCCCCTGTGCGGAGCATTTCCCCAGCTTTCAAAGAAAGCCTTTGGGAATGCAGCGCACATGCGCGGTCCCCTTCCCGCCCAAGGGTGCCATCTTGCTCAGTCTGACAACATAGCTAAGACAGCAAAAAACAAAATGAAGTATATGACTGCAACTCCAGGGGAGGAGGGAGGGTCGTGAGGACTGATTCCTGCTGCTCCTGCAGAACACCTGTTACAGGGTAAGTAACTACTTTTTCTCCAGGACCAAGCAGGAAGTCAGTCCTCACATATGGGACTCCCCAGCTCTAGGCTACCAGGAACCCTAAGCTGAAAAAATGGCTCCCTCTCAAGAGCCTCAGCATCCGTGATAAGAATATCCTCTGAGAACGCCCCCATATGGTAGCCCAACACAAGGGCCGGAGGGTAGGAGTTGCCTAAACCTCAAAGAGATTACGGAGTACCGCCTGTCCGAAAGCACTGTCTCTTCGTGACTCTCTCTCGAGGCAGTAGTGGGCTGCAAAAGTCTGGCTTGAAGACCAAGTAGCAGCCCGGCAGATGTCTGCCAACAGAACAGAGCAGAGATGAGCTACTGACACGGCTTTCGCACTAACACGGTGGGTCGTGACTCGACCCTGCAAGGGGAGGTCAGATGCCTTGTACACCCAGGCGATACAATCTGCTACCCAAGTGGACAACGTACGCTTGGAGACAGGCAACCCCAGTTTATTATGGTCAAAGGAGACGAAGAGCTGAGTAGCCCTTCGATGCCCCCGCGTACGTTCTATGTAAAAAGGCAACGCTCTCTTACAGTCCAGGGTATGCAAGACTGTTTCAGCCCAGCTGGTATGCGGCCTGGGAAAGAAGGTTGGAAGAACCACCTCCTGGTTGAGGTGGAAAGAGGAGACGACTTTTGGAAGGAACTTCGGGTGTGTCTGTAGAACCACCCTGTTCCTATAGAACCGTGTGTACGGTCTATCAGAAACCAGAGTTTGTAGTTCACTCACACGTCTGGCCAAGGTAAGAGCTACAAGGAAGAGCGCTTTCCAAGAAAGGAAGCGCAAATGGCAAGTAGCCATCGGCTCAAACAGTGGGAGAGTAAGTTGCTGCAAGAGCACGTTCAAATCCCACTCAGTCGCCGGTGGACGAACCGGAGGCTTGAGAAAAAGCAGGCCTCTGAGGAAGCGGGACACCAAGGGGTGAACCAACAGAGACTGTCCCTCCACTGGTGAGTGGTGCACTGATAGAGCACTGAGGTGGACCCAAACAGAGTTAGACTTAAGGCCTAGGTCTGACAGGTGAAGTAGATACTGCAGTACTACTGGCACAAGGTAGGAGAAAGGATCTTCATTGCGCTGAGCACACCATATTGTGAACCTATGCCACTTGAGGGCACAGGACTTTCTGGTGGACTGCCTCCTAGAGGCCAAAACCACCTCTTCAACCTTGTTAGGTAGAAGCAAGGAAGCTAGCACTATCCTTTCAGCAGCCGGGCCATCAGATTGAGGGACCTGAGATTGGGGTGCAGAAGGGAACCCTGATCTTGAGACAGGAGATTGTGTTGCAACCCCAGAGGGAAAGGAGTTTCCACTGCCAAATGTAGCAGGTGGAAACCACGGTTGCCTTGGACATCTGGGGGCTACCAGAATCACCAAGGCCTTGTCCCGGAGAATCTTGAACAGAGTTCGGGCCACCAGGGGCATGGGAGGAAACACATACAGGAGGCTCGTAGACCAAGATATCAGAAAACATCTGCTGCCATTCTCAGGGGATGCGGCGGTCTGGAGCAAAACCTGGGCAGCTGACAGTACAGTGGGCTTGCAAAGAGATCGATGGATGGAAATCACCATCGTAGAAAAATCTGCTGGACCATCAATGGATTCAACTGCCATTCGTGGGGCTGGAGAATCCTGATTAGCTTGTCTGCTAAGACGTTCTCCTGACCAGGTAGATAAACTGCTTTGAGAAACATGCCTTGTTTGACTGCAAAGGAGCAAAGGGCCTGTGCCTCCTGACATAGGAGCCTGGACCTTGTGCCCCCTTGCTTGTTCACAAAGAACATTGCCACCTGATTGTCTGTCTGAACTAAGACAGACTGGTGAGAGAGGGCATGAGTCTGTAGAGCCAAGCAGATTGCTCGCAGCTCCAAAAGATTGATCTGCTGTGTGGCCTCCCGAGGAGACCAGAGGCCTTGAGGGCACGTGCCCTGGCAATATGCACCCGAGCCCTTTAAGGAAGCATCTGTCGTCAGCACCTCTGTGTGTGCTGGGGCCTGAAAAGGTACCCCTCTGAGAAGGTTTGGGAGATGTAGCCATCACTGCAAGGAGTCCAAAAGTGGTTTGGACACCTTAACTCTGTCTCGGAGGTCACCTGTGGCCTGTGCCCACTGAGCTCTGAGGCACCACTGAGCAGCCCACATGTGTAGATGGGCGTTCGGCATCACATGTACTGTGGATGCCATGTGGCACAGGAGCAGCAGGAAGTGCCTGGCAGAGACCTGAGAATTCCTGTGGAATTGGTTGGCCAAGTCCATCAGTCTGTGGGCCCTGTCCTCGGGCAAGTAAGCTCTTGCCTGCAGGGTGTCTAGTCTTGCCCCTATAAACTCTAGGTTCTGTGAGGGGAGCAAAGTGGACTTTGCATAGTTTATGACAAAGCCCAGATGCTGAAGAGAGACATTGCGAAGAGTTGAGCTGTCTGGCCTCCTGGAGAGACTGGCCCCTGATGAGCCAGTCGTCCAGGTATGGGAAGACAAATTCCCTGATTCCTGAGATAGGCCGCCACCACCGCCAGGCATTTGATGAAAACCCTGGGGGTGGAAGTTAGGCCAAAGGGAAGTACTCTACTGAAAATGGTTTCCTCCCACCACAAATCTGAGATATTGTCGGTGGTCTGGATGAATGAGGATGTGAGTATAAGCATCCTTTAGGTCTAAGGAGCATAGCCAGTCTCCCTGCTGGAGGTAGGGCAGCAGTATCCCAAGGGTAAGCATCTTGAACTTTTCCCTCTCCAGAAACTTGTTAGGTTTTGCAAGTCTAGGACAGGCCGGAGGCCTCCTGTCCTTTTTGGTACCAGGAAGTACCTGAAGTAGAAGCCTTGCCCTTCCAGGTGGTGAGGCACCGGTTCCACCACCTGTTCCTTTAGAAGACTTGCCAACTCCTGAAGGAGACGGTTTCTGTGCAGAGGGAGTCTTGGAGGCTCCCCTGGAAAGTAGGAGGGGGTAACTGGTGGAAGAGGAACATGTAGCCCTTCTGGACTATGCTGAAGACCCAGGTATCCCCTGTGATGGCTGGCCACCTGTAGGCGTACAGGGTCAGCCGACCTACTGTGCTGAGTGGAGCCAGCTGTGGAGAAGAGGCTATGCTGTGGGAGTCAAAACCCCACTCCCTGCTGTGCAGGAGCTGGAGGCTTGGGGGTCTTCTGCCTACGGGGCCCATGTCCCTGCCCCTTGGCCTGCTGGTACTGTTGGGGAGCTGGAGAGGCCTGATATTGAGGGTAGGATTTGTAGGCAGCACCCTTCCTTGGGAAAAAGGGCTTCTTTCCCCGAGCCCTTCTTTTTCTGAGAAGGGGCAGAGATCTTCCTGGACAGTCTTGTCCTGGTGAGAATTTCAGTCTCGATTTCCGCAGTCTTTTCAGTCATGGGCTTACCGAAAAGGTTTTCACCTTGGCAGGGGACATCGACCAACTTGTCCTGCACCCATGACTTCAGGTCCGATGACTGCAGCCAGGCCAGCTGCGGCTACCCAGGCCGAAGCCTCAAAGCCATCATAGGCTGCTCGAGAGATAAACTTCGAGCACTCTCGGATCCCTGTTGACAAAGACTTGAACCTCTGCAAAAGTTCCTCGGAGAGGCCAGCTGAGAACCCAGCAATCTCCTTTGCCAGGTCTCGTAGGTACATGCCCATATACAGCTGTAGGTCTGGACAGGGCAAGAGAGCATAGAGACCTGGAAGCGCTTTCTACCGAGGGCATACAGGTTCTGGGCCTCCCGACCGGGGTGCACCGAGGAGTGCATCTTTTGACTCTTCAGGCGGTGCATGGCCGATTCCACAACCATGGAGTTGTGCGGTAGCTGAGCCTTTTGGAACCCAGGGCTCTTACAGACTCGATAAATGGAATCGACCCGTTTGCTCAGAACTGGCGCCGAGGCCGTTGCCTCCCACATACAGAAGAGCAGCTGTTCCAGCATCGGAGGAACCGGTACAGTAAAGGCTTCCTTCGGAGGAAAGTCATACTGGAGGGCATCGAGCTCTTCGGCTCGAGGCTCCTCCTCGGCATCTGCAGGGGAAGGCCAAGGCTTTGGCCATGTCCCTCACGAAGTCCGAGAACCGGGTATCCTCCAGGGAGGACCGTCTCTGAGGCTCGGACTCCGGTGAGTCCAAAGGGACGCACCGGGTCCGGAAGGTGTCCGGGGACTCCTCGTCCTCCGTCTCCCACGCCGACTCCTCCGAGGAGGAATCGAGCGGCTCCAGCCGTGTGGTCCTCGGTGCCACTCGCCCCTACGCCGAGGATATCGGCGTCGACGACCTTGGCCCCACACGGGAGGTCGAGGGGGACCTTGACCGAGGATCAATGCAAGACTTCATTGACTTAAGGATCGGCTCGGTCTCCGGGGTAGTCTTGGACGTCGAGGTCCTGGTGGTCGGGGCAGATGCACCGGTCAGACCAGCGATCAGCACGCGCTGCTGTTCCATGAAGGCAGCCAAGCTGCTCTCCAAGGCCGTCAACCTGAGTCCAAGCTCAGGAGACTCAGCAGCCCCCGACTCGGGCCCCGATGGCGTCGGGCCCAACGTCGGCTCCCCCGGAGGAGAGTCCATGAGGACAACTGCACTTACGTGTCTCGGGGACTCCGGCTCCACACGAGGTAACTTGGACAGCCTCTCCGACTCTGAGAACCCGGAGCGGCGGTCAGGGTTACGCAACCCGGCTCTCGAGGATCCAGGAGCCTCCACAGATGCCGGCCTCACGAGCTTCTTTTTCCTCCTGTGCTCCCGGGTGGGAGACTCCCTCTCAGAGGAAACCCATCGGCGCTCGGGGTCAGACTCCCGAGATGTTGAGGCCTCTGACGAAGTCCGGGCCCGGCCGGACACAGACTCTGAGAAAATTCTCTCACATTGATGCTGACGGCTCTGAAGCGCCTTCGATGACATTTTGCCGCACGGGCCACAGGCTAGCGGGTCATGGTCGGGCCCGAAGCAACGGAGGCAGCAGTCTTGTGTGTCGGTGAGAGACATAAGTTTTTTGCACCGACCACACTTTTTGAACCCGCTGGCAGCCATCGGGGCTAAAAGGGCCCCTGCAAAGTCAAAAGACCGGGCTGCCAGTGAAAACACAAAAAGAGCGCGAACACTAGTCACGAAGGACGAAAGCCTAAAATCAAAACTCCAGACTCGATAACAGTGTACTGAGCCCAGGCGGGAAAGGGAACCGGTGTCGAACCAGAACAGAAAAGCCAAAATAGCCGAAAAAAGTCTACTTTTCCTGGGTGACACAAACTCACGTCTGTTGGGCTCCACGGAAAAAGAAAGACTGAGCAAGATGGCACCCTTGGGCGGGAAGGGGACCGCGCAGGCGCACTGCATTCCCAAAGGCTTTCTTTGAAAGCTGGGGAAATGCTCCGCATGGGGGCTCCGTCGGACTTCTTGCTTGTTTCTAGAGAACAAATTCTTTCCTAAAGTGGTGTTGAATTCCATCTTAATTGATCTATCATTTTACCATAACTTTTCTCAGTATCCCATGCTATTAAAAGGGAAAGCTTATTGTACACATTGGACAGCAAGAGAGCATTGGCCTTCTAATTGAAGTGGACTAAAGCACTTCTGTTTTGGCCATCGGACTGTATCGTTTTCACTTATGCCCAGGCTAGATTGACTGGTCAACATTGAAATCGTTACTGACTTTAAAAGGCCCTAATTTGTGGTATCTTGGAGAGCTGAACACAAATATACCATTAAAAATTTTTTATTGGCTCTCGTTTTGAAGATATTGCATGTAGTTCATTTTTGACGTTTCTGACATCAGCAGTGTACTATATGCAGTCGGAAAGGAAAGTAATCTGGTATTCTGTGCCGATATTGAAAGCCTCATGAATGACTTCAAAATCACTCATGACCCACAAGACTGGAGACTATTTATAGACTCTTTGAAACTGAGTCTGAAGGCTGTGCTTTTGAACAATGGAAACAGTCTTCCCATCTATTCCAGTAGCGCATGCCGTCCACATGAAAGCAACATACGATAACTTAAAGCATCTACTGACTTCCATTAACTATAACAAGTACAGCTGGCACCTCTGTGGTGACTTGAAGGTAGTTGCCCTTTTAATGGGACTGCAACAGGGATATATAAAATACATGTGTTTCTTATGTGAGTGGGATAGCCGAGCAAGGGATTGGCACTACTTGCGGAAGGAATGGAATTGCAGACAATGTAGCAGTTGGAGAGAAGAATATCCAGCACCCAGCTCTGGTTGAATCCTGCTACCACCCCTTCACATCAAACTAGGTTTGATGAAAAACTTTGTGAAACCCATGGACCGCACTTCGCCAGCTTTCCGATACCTTCATTCCCCTCAGGCCATTATTTTTCCTTCCAGGCTGCCTACTAACAAAAAAGAAAAGAAAATTCTAAATGGCCTTTTGCCACAAAAAACACATGTTCTCTGCAGACAAGCGGAGGGGGGGGGGGGGGGCGTGCAGGCAAACTCCATAGGTGTCGTCTCTAGCGCCTGTGTGCCGGTCTGTCCCCTACCCACTGCTTCCCACCCAAACGAGCTTGCTCTCCATTTTTTTCTTTCACCATGGTCGAACTGCCATGGCACTCCCCTCTGTTGTTTTTCTTAACTTTGCCATTGTGTTTTTCTCTTGTTTCTCTTCATTTTCATTTAATACCACAATCGGCCCGACCACTTGGCGATCACCCTAACCCCCGGTGAATCTCTTAAAATAAAAAAAAACACAAACAGTCGGCAAAGTAGCTTGCAGCATCAGAATAACACAAACCTCCAGAATCTCTCTCCATCATCATGACTTCTACCCTGCACCATTTAGTGTTCTCCTCAAGCCCTACCCCATGGGCCCCAGACTCTGGACAATCAGGATCCCCTAGGGTAGCCATGCAGCCAGAGGTAGACTTCTACTGGCGCTGGCTTTGAACACATTGCCCCAGAGTTTGCAGAGGCCAGTGGTTCCCTCTCCCCCACTCCCCGCCCTCCTCGCCAACTCCCCTCCCTCCCAATTGCTCCACGCAGTAGCAGAACCGGGAGTTCAAGGAGGGAAGGCAAAAACAAAATCTAAACACCAAGAGCCAGCAGTGCCAGTAAGATAAAAAAGCAGCACAGTGAGTAAAGCTACCAAGCGTCCTTCAGCCCAAGTGGAGCCCAACTCTCTCCCCAAGGCTGCAAAGGCTTGAAGACCCCACCCTGTCTCCTCTAACACCTGCTCAGGCCCGACCATTCTCAACAGAGCCTGCAATCTCTAATACGTCCCTATCTCGTCTCTGCCATTTTGTTCAGGACAGTGCTTCTCTCCTCAGCGCTGCCCCTCTTACGAGCCCCTTCCTAGAGTAGGTCCATAATTGAGGAGCCCATGGACCATTAGCAACGACACTACTCTCCCTCATCTCCCCTAGTGAACTGGAAAGCTCCACTGCCCCTGGGGGATGAAACATCCTCCCTACTCAGTACTCATTCTCTTATGTGGACAAAGCAGACTGCAGAGTAGATGGAATTTTTATGCCCCCCCCCCCCGCCCTCTTGTTCTCCAGGACCAAGCAGGAAGTCAGTCCTCACATATGGGTGATGTCGGCGCCGACGGAGCCCGGGTGGAGCATTTCCCCAGCTTTCAAAGAGAGCCTTTGGAAATGCCACCATGCATGTGTGGTCCCCTTCACGCCCAAGGGTGCCATCTTGATCAGTCCCCCTTTTCCGTGGAGCCCTTTGGAAGCACATCCTATACCTCGGGAAAAAGTCTCAAAAATTATCTAATTAGTCTTCCCGCCATCCCCAGTGCCCTTGCTTCAGCAGCAGGCCCTGGGACTTTGTTGTTTTCATTTTTTTTTTAGTTAGTCTCTAGCGCATTTTTGTGCCCTTTTCAACTGCTGGCCGAGCCAAAGGTCTTCGACCTTGCAGGAATTCTTTTTACCCCCATGGCCTCCAGTATCAAAGTATGAAATGCTCCAAACTCACGGATACCCATGATTGTTGTCTTAGTTGCCTAGGAGTTGACCACAACCCAGAGCTCTGCTCGCTTTGTAAAAAGATGTTCTCAAAGGCCATCCAGAGCCGTAAGCAGAAACTGGACGATATTTTCCACAAGGCGGCCCTGGTGTCCCCGGTAGTTTCCTGCTCCACCAACCTTCAGCCTCTGGGGTTCCCCAAGGCTGCTCTACGGCCCCGGCATCACTCTGAGCAAGGGACCCCTGAAAGGGAGAAGATGAAGGCGGCCTCAAGGATCCTGCTGGGTCTCTGGACAAGCGTGAGCATTCTCACGCTCGGTCCCTCAGCCCTCCTCGGCAGTCCCAAGAGTCAGAGGAGTGGCCTCGAAAGGTACCTCAGATGGATACAGAGGCCTCGGGCGATGGTGCCCGGTCACCCAAGAGTTGTCCCGGTGAAGACCCGGTCACCCAGGCGTCGGTGTTGCAGAGCCCCACTCCCAAGTGGGAGGCTCGAATGCTGGCACTAGAGTGCATTTCTGTTTTCCTTGCTGCCCAGCAGGTGCTGGTGCCAAGCCCCGCTGGCACAAACCCTAAGACCTCGAGAGCGACGCTTGTGATGGCTCCCCAGACCACCATGACAACCCCTGAGAGCCAGGGGCCTCATAAGGGATCCTGGCAGAGGTCTTGATCTCCATCCTGGTCTTCGGGTGCGTGATCTTCTTGAGATAGCGCCTCCGGCTCCAGACGGGCTTCGGCCTCAAGAGTCCAGTGCAAGGCACAGGCTCTGCTCAAGCAGCCTAGCTCAGAGTCTCTCTTGGAATTTTTGGGCTGGGAGTCTAAAAGAAACATTTCCCCTGAATCCCGGGCTCATCAGGACCTTCCCTCGGATTCTTCCCTGCCTGTTCAGAAGTGGTAGTCTCCTCCAGAAGACACCTCCTTTCTGGAGTTTGTGCAGGACATGGCTCGAGCCCTAGCACTCTCCACGCAGTCCGAGGAGGAGCCCTGTGCGGAAGAACTCAATATTTTAAAATACGAGGCTCCACCGAGGGAATCCCTCATGGTCCCGGTTCTTCCCATCCTAGCCCGTCTGTTCTTCCGCATGTGGGGGATACCTGCATCTATCCCCATTGTCACCAAGCGCCTGGACACCATGTACAGGGTCCAACGAGGGCCCGGCTTCTGGAAGGCCCAGCTTCCTCATACCTCGATTGTGGTGACGTCCGCCATGAGGAAGCAAACGAGCTCAAAAGCTAGATCTTCAGCCCCGCCGGGTAGGGAATCTTGCGCCCTCAGCGGCCTCGGGCATAAGGCCTACCAAGGCTCCATGTTGGTGTGCCGCATCCAGGCTTCCAGCTATACATAGGTATGTTCCTTTGTGACCTCATGAAGGAGCTCGGAGGTTTCCAGGTGGACCTCGATGGCGATTACCTCTGCCATTTCCAGTCCCTCCTAAAGTCAATGGGGGACTGTTCGAAGTACCTTTCTCGCAGTACATATGACAGCGTCAAGTCCTCCATTCGGGTAGCAATTGCTGGTATCGGAGCCAGGCAGCAGGCCTGGCTCCAGTCCTCAGATCTCGAACAATGGGTCCAGGAGAAACTGCATGATGTACCGTGCCTGGACGAAGAATTGTTTCGCAAACCGATGGAGGACAAAGCAGCGGAGATTGAGACGGAGTAAGTAACCCACACCACTCTCTCAAAAAACTTCTTCCCTCCTGCAGAAGAAGCAACAGGGCAAAAAGCCTTTCTTCCAGAGGAAGGGTCTCCCCTACCGGGGCTACCCACCATACCCTCCGGCACCGGTTCCACCCCAAGGTGGACAGAGCAAGAGCGACCAAAGGGTCCCAAAAGCCAGACGCCGGCACCAGCTCAGTCAGCCCCAGGCTTTTGATGCCAGATGCATAGCCACTCGCCCTCCGGCAACCCAGCTACCGGTGGGAGGATGCCTGGTCCACTTTGCTCCCCAATGGGAGTCTGTCACCTCAAAAACCTGGGTCCTCCAGGTCGTCAGGGAGGGTTACCTCCTTCACCTGGACCAGCTTCCTCCGCCCCACGGACCCCCCTCAGCTCCCTGCGCACCAGGACTTCTTGGCGCAGGAGTTTGCCAACCTCCCTTGAGGAGCGAGCAATGGAAGTGGTCCCACCGCACACCTCAGAGGTCGCGGGCTCCACTCTCGTTACTTCCTTGTGCCAAAGCGGACAGAGGGGAAAACCGACAGAGGGGAGTGCTGTGGCAGTTCGACCATGGTGAAAGAAAAAACTGGAGAGCAAGCTCATTCAGATGGGAAGCAGTGCGCATGCTCAGAGAAGTCCAAAAGACTTCTGAGGTAGGGGACATCCCAGCACACAGACGCCGGAGACGAAATCTATGGAGTTTGCCTGCTTGTCTGCAGAGAACATGTGCTTTTTGTGGGAAAAGGCCATTTAGAATTTTCTTCTTTACTTTTATTTTTTGTTAGTAGGCAGTCTAGAAGGAAGAATAGCGGCCTAAGGGGAATGAAGTTGGATTCTATTCCCTCAACAGATTTTGGAGGATGGATTGGCCAAATTTGCTGTCACATCAGTAGTCCCTTTCCAAATAGTAATGAGGTATGATATGTACAATATGTGGATATATGCAGCTCTGCAAATCTCTTCCAAGGAGACCAATCCCAGGTGGGCCACTGATGCAGCTATAGCTAGAAAATTCTGAGCCCTGACATGACCTTTAATATTAAAGCTAGCCTGGGCATAAGTGAAAACGATACCATCCGACGGCCAAAATAGAAGCGCTATAGTCCACTTCAACTACAAGGCCAAGGCTCTCTTGCTGTCCAATGTGTACAAGAAGCTTTCCCTTTTATTAAATGGGATACTGAGAAAAATTATGGTCAAATGATTGACCAATTAAGATGGAAATTCAACACCACTTTAGGAAGAAAATTTGGTATGAGGACAAAACCATTTCTGTTGTTGAAAATTTAGTATAAACAGGATCAGTGAGAACTCTTTAGCATTGTCCAAAAACTCACTAAGGACACCACGCAGCACTGTACCCACCATCTCCATCCACAGGAATTTGCAAACTACATGCAATCGAAAAGCACCATCCGGACATGCCCCCTCACACCGCAGACAGATGACCATGAAATGGAAGAGCCGCATCAAACATGGGAGGACTTCAGCATAACACATCAAGGAGAGGACATAATGAATGGACTCAACACAACCACCTCACTGTCAGACCCAGTGTCTTGGCTCAAAGCCACAAGAAGCCAGCTCTCCCATCACATTCAAAAAATTGTCAAGGATTCACTCCAACAAGGATACATTCTGCAATCCCTGAAGCAAGCCATGATACACCCGATACTTAAAAGCAACACCCTAAACCCCTACGAACCAAAATCAAACCGTCCCATCTCCAGCCTACCATTCCTTGCAAAAATCATTGAAAAGACAGTGCAAAGGCAACTTCAGGACCACACTGACATGAATGCCCCACTGGACATCCAGCAGCATGGTTTTAAACCCTAGCATGGTGTACAAAAGCTACTCACTTCCCTCTTTGACAATCTCCTAAGAGGCATAGATAACATAAAAAACAGATTCCTGCTAGTGTTCATGGACATCTCGGCAGCCTTTGACACCGTGTCCCATGCCAGATTACTGCAACGCCTGTAACAGATAGGACTATGCAAGAATACTCTGAAGTGGTTTACTTCCTGCTTGGAAGATCGTACGCAACAAATCAAATGCACCCAAAAGAAATCAATGCAGTTCCCTGTCACGCAGGGAATACCACAAGGTTAGCCTTATCAACAATGCTCTTTAATATCTACATCCAACCTATATGCAACATCAAACGTCACAAACTTCACTATCACCTCTATGCTGACGACATCACGGTGTATGCTACAATCAACCTACTAGCTCTTGATACCACAACAATAACCAGATGCCTTGAAGACGAATGCCTGGCTCACAGCCAATAACCTGACGGTCAACTACGATAGAACTGAGGCAATGTTCGTCACCAGGAACCCCACACCTTCATTCCACCACAAACTATCAGCATTCTTGACAAACCAACAGCAGTCAAAGATGAAGTTAAATACCTGGGCATCACAATGGACAGATCCCTGAACCTGAAATCCCACATCAGCAAAACCGCAAACAAGGCCTATCAACGCTTAAGGACCATCAGAAAGCTCAAGCCAATACTCCGACAGGACCATTTCTGCACAGTGTGCCAAGCACTCATCACACCTCTGACTATGGAAACTCGCTATATCAAGGCCTCCCCCGGCAGACCTTACACCCACTCTAAATGGTGCAAAACACTGCAGCAAGCATCATTACGGACACTCCAAGAACTGAGCACATCACCCCCGTCTTACAGCAACTGCACTGGCTCCCAATGATAGCCAGAGCAAAGTTCAAAACAGTCCTGATCATTTTTAAAATCATTCACCATCTCTTGGCAGATGCACTCCAAGATATCATAACAAGGGATATCAGCAACAGGCCAAGAAGGACCAATAATGACAATATGATTGGCACACCTTCAGGATATCACAAGACTAAACAAACAACCTCAAGAAGAGCTCCTTCACTACTGACATCCACACTTTGGAACTCCCTCCCAACGGACCTGAGGGCCCTGAATGTCATCATAGACTTCCACAAGGCCCTTAAAACCCTGCTCTTTACAGAAACCTATGAGCAGACAGACAACAGTCTCCACCCGAACGATAATGCAACTACCTCCACCAACTCGATACTCACTTATACCAACTAGACATACGAGATCATTGTATAACGTTGTCAAGCACCCTCATGTTAAATGTAACCCCCCAATTGTGATGTGACTACTTTGATTGTTAAGTACCCTTCATGTTAAATGTAACCCTCCCATGGTGATGTGACCACTTTGATTGTCGGATAAGGTGGTATACAAATCTGTCTAAATAAATAAATAAATGTTGAGGTCAAAGACACCAAAAACAAGACCTTCCAGATCAGGTAATCTGGACGGCTCAAAATGAATTTTCATCAGCTGAGTTAAAAACATTTTGATATCCCAATACACTATGGAAGGCTTCATAAAAAGCAAACCTCACATGACATGGACAAATAAAGGCTGCAGAGAGATAGCTTTATCTTCTACATGATGGTAACAGATGTTCTCCGGGGACAGCAGTTATCAGTCCTCACATATGAGTAACACTGGCGCTGATGGAGCCCACGCGATAACTTTTCCCCATCTTTCAAAGAAAGCCTTTGGAAGATCCACCATGCATTCGTGGTTGCCTTCCCACCCAAGGGTGCCATCTTCCCAGTATGACGACTGCTCAAGATGGCAACAAAAAGAAAAGCAACTCCAAGGGGAGGAGGGAGGGTTGCAAGGACCGATTCCCAGAGAACACCTGTTACAGGTGAGTAACTTTGCTTTCTCTGGTAACAAGCAGGAAGTCAGTCCTCACATATGGGACTCCCTCGCTAACCTGTAAGCCATGGGCAACCCCAAAAGAGCAAACTGTGAGGAACAGTAAGAGTACAGTTCGGTCGCAAGACCTCAGCAGCGACCCCAGCATCGACTAAAGGAACCAGCTCTCCAGTAGCCTGGACACAGGAGGGGGGCAGGAATTGCCTTAAACCCCAAACAAATGACGAAGTACCGCCTGTCCAAAGGTGCTGTGCTGCTGGGACGCCTCCTCCGGACAGTAATGTGCTGCGAAGGTGTGAGGACCAGGTGGCAGCCTGTCAAATTTCTATTAAGGGAACTGCGTGGAGGTTTTCCACAGAAGCCACCATGGACTGAATGCTGTGTGCCATGATGTGTCACTCCAGCAAAAGACCAGTCTGACCATAGGTTAAGGCAATGTAGTTTGCCACCAAAGTGAACAGAGTACACTTGGAGACTGTTATGCCCAGGCAATTATGGTTGTAGAAAACGAAGGGCTGTGAGAAACGGCAATGGGGCTTGGTCTGCTTTAAGTTATAGGCCAATGCCTGTTTACAGTCCTGTGTATGGAGATCGGCCTCCACCCTACTGGTGTGAAGACGAGGGAAAAAGGTGGAAAGAACCACTGCCTGGTTGAGGTGGAATGGAGAGACCACTTTTAGGAGGAACTTAGGGTGCGTCCGAAGCACCACCCTGTTACTGTGAAACATGGTATAAGGGCATGAGACACCAGCGCCTGGAGCTTGCTGACCCTGCAGGCAGACGTGAGCACAAGAAAGGCCACCTTCCAGGGCAGATACTTGAGGTGTCAGGAAGCCAGTGGCTCAAAGGGTGGAGCGACTGAGCTTCGAGAGGACCACATTGAGATCCCAAAGCCACCGCCAATGATCGACTGGATGGTCAAGAGAGCAGGCAGCCACTTTGGAAATGAGCCACGAGAGGCTGCGCGGATAGGGGTTTCCCCTCAATGTGGTGATGGTGCACCGATAGCTCACTGAGGTGAACTCTGATGGAGGTCGATTTCAAACCAGCATTAGACAAGTGCAGCAGGCATTGCAGCACCAGATGGACAGAACAGGAAAAGGAGTTGGCACCCCTTTCCGCACACCAAACTGAGAAGCGGTGCCACTTGAAGGCCTATGCCCACCAGATGAAGTCATTGCATAAGGTCAGCAGGACCTCCTCCCTCTCTCTGGGCAAGTCAAACTGGGCAAGGGCTACCCTTTCAGCAGCCAGGCCAGGGACCCCAGGCTGGGGTGTAGGAAAGAGCCTGCTTCCTGTGACAGCAGGTGCGGGGTATTCCCCAATGAGAATGGGGGCGCCAGAGACAGGCTAAGGCGCAGCAGGAACCAGGGCTACTGGGATCACTGGGGTGCTATGAGAATCAGAGTGGCCAGGACCACTGGGGTGCTATGAGAATCAGGGCAGCCCAGTCGAGCTGGACCTTGAAGAGGATCTTTGCGAGACTGGCGTTAGAGGGAAGGCACAAAGGAGTCCTTCTGTCCACAGAAGAGAAACTCATCGGCCACCACCTGAGATGGCTACAGCATTCTGGAGCAGAAGCAGGTCAGCTGAGCATTGGCTAGGCTGGCAAAGAGATCCAGTGCAGGAAGAACTCAACAGCACAATAGTTGGTTGGCTACCCATGGGTCGAGCTGTCAATCATGGGACTGGAAAACCCAGCTCAGGCAGTCCGCCAGAACTCTGTCCTGCCTGCCAAGGTATACCACCCTGAGGAGCATCCCACTCTAGCTGGCGAATGTGCAGAGACGGATTGCCTCTGAGCACAGGAGGGACAATCCCATGACTCCCTCCTTGCTGATGTAGGACATTGCCACCTGATTGTCTACGTTAGGATGTCTTGGTTCCATAAGTAGTGCTGAAATGCCCAGAGTGTGCAGGCAATTGCTCGAAGCTCCAGGAAGTTGATTTGTTGGGGCTCTCTGATGCTGACCACAAGCCCTGAGTGCGAAGGCTGCCGAAACGGGCTTTCCAACCCAACTTGAGGCATCTATGGTGAGGACCCTTGGAGGAGTCGGGACCTGAAAAAGCGTAGTTACTCACCTGTAACAGGTGTTCTCCAGGAGCAGCAGGAATCAGTCCTCACATATGGGTGACATCGGCGCCGACGGAGCCCTCGCGGAGCAATTTTCCCCAGCTTTCAAAGAAAGCCTTTGGGAATTGCAGCGCGCATGCGCGGTCCTCTTCCCGCCCAAGGGTGCCATCTTGCTCAGTCTGATGACATAGCTAAAAGACAGCAAAAATTAGCAAAAAAAAAACAAAAAAACGAAAGCATAGAACTGCAACTCCAAGGGGAGGAGGGAGGGTTGTGAGGACTGATTCCTGCTGCTCCTGGAGAACACCTGTTACAGGTGAGTAACTACGCTTGCTCCAGGACCAAGCAGGAAGTCAGTCCTCACATATGGGACTCCCAAGCTTAAGGCTACCGGAGACCCTAAGCACAAAAAGGAGCTCCCTCAAGCTCAGCAGCCCAGAAGGAAGGAATCTTCTCTGAATACGTCTCCAACCGGTAGCCCAACATCCGGGATGGAGGGTAGGAGTTGCCTATACCTCGAAGAGGTTACGGAGGACTGCCTGTCCGAAAGCACTGTCCCTGCGGGACTCCCTCTCCAGGCAGTAATGGGCCGCAAAAGTCTGGCTCGAAGACCAAGTAGCGGCCCGGCAGATGTCTGCCAATGGAACAGAGCGGAGGTAAGCCACTGACGTAGCCTTCGCCCGAACACGATGGGCCGTGACTCGACTTTCCAACGAGAGGCCGGCTGCCTCGTAAGCCCAAGCGATACAGTCAGCAATCCAGATGGACAGAGTACGCTTGGAGACAGGGAGCCCCAACTTATTGGGGTTATAAGAGACGAAGAGCTGAACAGCCCTTCTGTGCTCCTGCGTACGGTCAAGGTAGAAGGTTAACGCCCTTCTACAGTCCAGGGTATGCAGGACCATTTCAGCTCGGCTGGAGTGTGGCCTGGGGAAGTAGGTCGGAAGCACCAACTCCTGGTTGATGTGAAAAGGGGAAACCACTTTGGGAAGAAACTTAGGGTGAGTCCGTAGGACTACCCAGTTCTTGTAGAACCTAGTGTACGGAGGATCAGACACCAGGGCCTGCAGCTCACTAACGCGTCTAGCAGAAGTGAGGGCCACCAAGAACAATGTTTTCCAAGAAAGAAAACGAAGAGGACAGGTAGCCATAGGTTCAAAGGGTGGACAGGTAATCCGCTGTAAAACCACATTGAGATCCCAGTCCGGGGCTGGTGGGCGCAAAGGCGGTTTAAGGAGAAGGAGTCCTCTGAGAAAACGAGCCACCAGAGGGTGGCTGGAAAGAGGTCTGCCATCCACCGGCAGGTGATGCGCAGAAAGAGCACTGAGGTGGACCTTGACCGAGTTGTACTTAAGTCCAAGATTGGAGAGGGAAAGCAAGTACTGCAAGACTACTGATGCCGAACAGGAGAAGGGATCTTGAGACTGCTGAGCACACCAGACGGAGAACCGACGCCACTTAAGAGCGTAGGACTTCCGGGTGGAGGGCCGCCTGGAGGCCAAGACGACCTCTTCCACATCTGGAGGCAGGCGGAGGGGAGCAAGGACTACCCTTTCAGCAGCCAGGCCATCAGATGAAGGGACCGGAGGTTGGGGTGCAGGAGAGTCCCCTGATCCTGTGACAGGAGGTCGGGCTGTAACCCCAGAGGAAGAGGGGTGTCCACCACCAGCTGCATTAGAAGTGGGAACCAAGGTTGTTTCGGCCACCGGGGAGCCACTAGGATCATCGAGGCTTTGTCCCTGAGAACTTTGAAGAGTGTCCAAGACACCAGCGGCATGGGAGGAAAGGCATACAAGAGGCCTGTGGACCATGGAATCAGAAAAGCATCCGCCGCTACTCAGAGGATGCGGTTGTTGAGAGCAGAATCTGGGAAGTTGCCGGTTCAGAGGACTGGCAAACAGATCCATGGTGGGGAGGCCCCACTTGAGAAAGATCCGCTGAACCACCATCGGATCCAGCCTCCACTCGTGTGGTTGGAGGATCCTGCTGAGCTTGTCGGCCAGGTAATTTTCTTGACCCGGAAGATAGACAGCTTTGAGGAAGATGCCGTGGCGGACGGCCCAAGAGCATAGTTTTTGTGCCTCCTCACAGAGAAGTAAGGAGCCTGTTCCGCCTTGTTTGTTCACGTAGAACATTGCAACCTGATTGTCTGTCTGTATCAGCACCGACTGGTGAGAAACCAGGTGAGAGAATGCTTTGAGCGCTAGGCGGATGGCTCTGAGCTCCAGGAAGTTTATCTGCTGAGCAGACTCCCAAGGAGTCCAGAGACCTTGAGTACACGTGCCTTGGCAATGTGCTCCCCAACCCAGGAGAGAAGCATCGGTCGTCAGGACCGGAGAATGCGGAGGGGGCTGAAAAGTCACTCCTAATACTAGGTTTGGCAGATGAAGCCACCATTGTAGAGAAGAGACCAGCTGGTCGGAGATCTGTACGGAGTCCGCCAGGCTCCCAGTGGCCTGATGCCATTGTGTGCGAAAGCACCATTGAGCAGGTCGCATGTTCAGGCGGGCATTGGGGGTCACATGGACCGTGGAAGCCATATGGCCGAGCAGTCTCAGAAATTGCCTGGCCGAGACCAGGGCATTGCTGTGAAAGTGGCTGGCGAGATCCATGAGCCGCTGGGCCCTGTCCAGAGGGAGGAAGGCCCGCGCCTGAAGAGTGTCCAACCTGGCGACGATGAATTCGAGATTTTGAGAGGGGAGCAAAGTGGACTTTGCGAAGTTTATGACAAATCCCAAGTGCTGGAGTAGAGTCACAGTGCGATGAGTGGCCTGAGTGGCCTCTTGGGAAGATGGGGCTCTGATGAGCCAGTCGTCCAGGTATGGGAACACAAAAAGGCCTTGAAGTCTTAGATAGGCCGCCACCACTGCCAGGCATTTGGTGAACACCCTGGGGGCGGAGGATAGGCCGAAGGGCAGTACTCTGTACTGGTAATGATTTCCTCCCACAACAAACCTGAGATATTGTCTGTGGTCTGGATGAATAAGGATATGAGTATACGCATCCTTTAGATCCAAGGAGCATAGCCAGTCGCCCTGCTGGAGGTAGGGCAGCAGGATTCCAAGGGTAAGCATCTTGAACTTTTCCTTTGCAAGGAACTTGTTGAGGTTTCGCAAGTCCAAGATGGGTCTGAGGCCTCCTGTTCTTTTTGGTATCAGAAAGTACCTGGAGTAAAACCCTTGACCCTTCAGGTGGTGGGGCACCGGCTCCACAGCCTGTTCCTGAAGGAGACTTGCTAACTCTGAAGGAGTAAGTCCCTGTGCAGAGGGAGTCTCGGAGTCCCCTGGAAAGTAGGAGGGAGGTACCTGGTGAAAGTGAAGATGATAGCCCTTCCGAACTACGTTTAGTACCCAGGCATCCGTGGTGATGTTGGACCACCTTTGGGCAAAGTGGACCAGCCGGCCTCCTGTGCTGAGAGAAACCAGCTGAGGGGGAGAGGCTATGCTGATGAAGTCAAAAACACCCACCCTGCTGAGCAGGGGCCGGTGGTGCAGGCTTGGGGGCTTGCTGCCTACGGGACCCATTACCCCGTCCCTTGGCCTGCTTACCCTGTGGGGGAGCTGCTGAGGCCTGATACTGAGGGTAGTATTTATAGGCAGCCGCCTTCCTCGGGTAAAAGGGCTTTTTCCCCGAGCCCTTCTTCTTTTGAGAAGGGCAGAGGTCTTCCTTGAGAGACGAGTCCTGGTGAGAGTCTCGGTCTCGATCTGTGCAGCTTTCTCATCCATGGGCTTGCCAAAGAGGTTTTCACCTCTGCAGGGGACATCGACCAACTTGTCCTGCACCCATGGCTCGAGGTCGGACGTCTGAAGCCAAACCTGGCGGCGTCCACCGATGCCGGCTGCGGCTACTCGAGCCAATGCCTCAAAACCATCGTAGGCTGCTCGAGAGATAAACTTTGAGCACTCCCGAATACCAGTTGACAAGGTTTGGAACCTCTGCAAAGGTTCGTCGGAGAGACCAGCAGAGAACCCGGCTACTTCTTTAGCCAGGTCCCGGAGATACATGCCCATGTAGAGCTGGTAGGTCTGGACTTGACAAGTAAGCATAGAGCCCTGGAAACACTTCCTACCGAGGGCATCCAGGCTTCGGGCCTCCCTACCGGGGGGCACCGAGGAGTGCATTTTTTGACTCTTAAGTCTATGCATGGCCGATTCCACCACCATGGAATGGTGCGGTAGTTGTGCCTTTTGGAAGCCGGGGCTCTTGCGGACTCGATAAATGGAATCGACCCGCTTGCTTAACACCGGCGACGATGCCGGGCTCTCCCACATGCAGAAGAGAAGTCGTTCCAGCATCGGAGGAACCGGTACAATAAAGGCCTCCTTCGGGGGAGAGTCATATTGGAGGGCATCGAGTTCTTCGACTCGAGGCTCCTCCTCGGGATCCGCGGGGAAGGCCAAGGCCTTGGCCATATCCCGCACGAAGTCCGAGAACTGGGTATCCTCCGGGGGGGACCGTCTCCGACGTTCGGACTCAGGGGAGTCCGATGGGACACACCGAGTCCGAAAGGAACCAGGTGACTCTTCGTCCTCGGATTCCCAGGCCGACTCCTCGGAGGAGGAGTCGAGCGGCTCCGGTCGGGCGGGCATCGATGCCATCCGCCCCGACGACCTCGGTCCCGAACGGGAGGCCGAAGGAGACCGCGACCGAGGATCGACTCGAGCCCTCATGGACTCGAGGATCAGCTCGGTCTCCGGGGTCGACTTGGAGGTCGACGTCCCAGCGGTCAGGGCAGAAGCACCGGCGAGGCCAGCGATCAATGCCCGCTGCTGATCCATGAAGGCAGTCAGACTGCTCTCCAAGGCCGTCAACCTGAGCCCGAGTTCAGGAGACCCAGCAGCCCCCGACTCGGGCCCCGACGGCGTCGGGCCCGACGTCGGCTCCTTCGGAGGCGAGTCTACGAGGACAACAGTACTCACGTGAGCGGGCAAGTCCATCTCGAGATAAGGATGTTTGGAAGGCCTCTCCACCTCCGAGGACCCGGGACGGGAATCGGGGCTATGTGACCTGGCCCTCGAGGAACCAGGAGCGTCCACCGATCCCGCCCTCGCGGGTTTCTTCTTCCGATGATGCTCCCGGGTAGGAGACCCCCTTTCAGAGGAACTTCGACGATGCTCAGGACCAGAGTCCCGAGACGTCGAAGCCTCTGACGAGGTCTGAGCCCGGCCGGAGTCAGAGAAGATACGTTCCCGCTGATGCTGCCGACTCCTCAACGCTTTTGAGGACATTTTGCCACACGGACCACAGATCATCGGGTCATGATCGGGTCCGAGGCAGCGGAGGCAGAAGTCGTGTGTGTCTGTAAGAGACATGAGTTTCTTACAGAGGTCACACTTTTTAAACCCGCTGGCAGCCATCGGGGGAAAAAGGGCCCCTGCGAAGTCGAAAGACCGGGCTGCCAGTGAAAAAGTAAAAAGGCGCGAAATCTGTCACGAAGGACAAAAAACCGAAAAATAAAGAACGGACTCGCAACCGGCGTCCGGGTCCGGGCGGGAAAAGAACCGGCGTCGAAACCGAGAGAAAAAAGAAATAAATCAACTTTTCTGCGGGGATTCACAAACAACGTCTGTAGGGCTCCGCGGAAAAAAGAAGACTGAGCAAGATGGCACCCTTGGGCGGGAAGAAGACCGCGCATGCGCGCTGCAATTCCCAAAGGTTTTCTTTGAAAGCTGGGGAAAATTGCTCCGCGAGGGCTCCGTCGGCGCCGACGTCACCCATATGTGAGGACTGACTTCCTGCTTGGTCCTGGAGAAAGCATCCTTGCCCACAGGTTCAGTGGCTGCTGCCATTAGTCGAGGGACTCGGCAAGGTGAGGGGCAACAGCCACCCTGTCCTGTAGGCATCTCATTGCCTATGACCACTGGGAGCAGAGGGCCCACTTGGTAGGCTGCATGTGGAGATGGGCATCGGCCATGATGTGCCCTAGGAGGTGCAGCATGAGCAGGGCAGAGGCCAAGGTTCAGCCTTTAACCTCCCTTGTGAGGGCCACCACATGCATGGGCCCTGGGGAGGGGGAAGATAGGCTTGGGCCTGGATCATGTCCAGCAATGCCCCTATGAACTCCAGGCTTTGGGTCGGTTGCAGGTGGGACACTTGGTAGTTGATGACAAATCCCAGGTGCTCCAGAGTGAGAATGGTGCAGCAAGCTGCCCCCTGCACCTCGATGACTGTTCCGAACCTGACCAGCCAGTCATCTAAATAGGGAAAAATGAACATCCCTTGCAGCGCAGGTGGTCAGCGACCACTGCCAAGCACTTGGTGAACACCCTTGGGGCAGTGGTCAGGTTGAAGGGCAGAACGCTGTATTGGTAGTGTCTTCCTCTGTTAACAAATCAGAGATACTGCCGGTGCCGCTGGATGGGAATGTGCGTATATGCGTATGAGATCCAAGGAGCATAGCCAATCTCCCTGGTGAAGGTAAGGAAGCCATGTTCCAAGGGAGAGCATCTTGAACTTCTCCTTCACCAGGAACTTGTTGAGATCTCGAAGATCCAGAAAAGGGTGAAAGCCACCAGTCGTCTTGGGAAACAAGAGGTACTGGGAGTAAAACCCCTCGCCCTCGAGATGGTGCGGGACCAGTTCCACTGCCTTGCCAGCCAGAAGCCCGGCGAGCTCTCGCTGGAGCAAATCTCTGTGAAGGGGAGTCATTGGGCTTTTCCCTGGAAAGAACGAGAGCAGCGTGTGGTCAAAATGGAGGAAGTAACCCTCCCTCACCACTTAGAGGGCCCAAGTGTCGGTGGTGATTTATTTTATTTATTTATTTATTTGAAACGTTTTTTCTATGCCACCCCTAACAGAGAACAGGGGCGGTTTACATAGAACAGGTTTTTACACAGAAAAAGTAAGCCATTTAACAGTGATAACACAGGTTATAATAGATTATAGGTTTTACACACCAGGTTAGGGTTTTTGAATCCTGTGCTCTAAAATCAATGTGTTATAGTGTGTTATGGTGATGTGGGTGATGCCTGGCCACCAGCTGCCAAAGTATACCAGACATCAGACACCCCCCCCCCTCCCCGTATACTACGGGACTAGAGCTCTGTGGGAAGAGAAGCTATGCCCAAGGAGTCAAAAGTCCCCCCCCCCCCCGATTACAGCTGGGGTGCCGCCTGGGGTTTGGAGGCCTTAGCTTACATGGACCATGCCCTGTCCTTTGGCCTGCTGACTCTGCTGGGGAGCTGGGAAAGTTGAGTACTGAGGGAAGTTTCCGTAAGCCTTCCTCTTCTTCGGGTAAAGGGATTTTTTTCCTCGAAGCCTTCCATCGGAAAGGGTCAGCGATTTTCTTGGAGCCTGGTCCTGGGTCAGGAACTCAGACTCCAGCTCAGTGGCCTTATCAGTCATGGGCTTGCCGAAGATGTTCTCCCCCCAGAATGGGACATCAACTAGCTTGTCCTGTACCCACTGCTCCTAGTCGGAAGACTGTAGCCAGGCACTAATGCCCACCGCAGCTACTCTGGCCACCGATTCGAAGCAGTCATAGGCCACACAAATGATGAATTTGGAGCACTCCTTGATTGTTGAGGTCAGGGTCCAGAACCACTGATGAGGTTCTTTCTGCCAGCCCAGCCGAGAACCCAGTGAGCTCCCTTTCCATGTCCTGCAAGTACAGACTTATATAGAGCTGGTAGGCCTGGATCTGGCTGATGAGCATCGAGTCCTGGTGCCCAAGGCATCCACGGAGTGGGCCTCCCTGCTGGGGGGCACCAAGGAGTGCATCTTTTGGCTTTTATTTATTTCTTTATTTATAGTCTCTTATATACCGCACTATTCAGCATCAGCGCGGTTTACATGTAACAAAAATGCTCAGTACAGTTGAACGCGTATGAGTTTTACAGGTAACAGGGCATAAAAACTTGGATAACAGGGTAAAACTATTTACAAAATTTATTACATGGAGTCATGACAGTAGTTTCACGGAAACATAACCACCACTAAGTGTTTGAGTATCATACTTGGTGTGTTGTTGGTATACCATAATTTGTATGGAAGTGGTATCACCAGGAGACTTTGGGCTCTAGGGGTTGTCCTACATATGGCAGACTCCACCACCATGGAATTATAGGCCAGCTGTTCTGTTTAGAATCCGGGTGTCCGGCGAACTTGGTACATGGCATTGAGCTGCCTGCTCACAATCAGCACTCCCACATACGGAAGAGAAGCCATTCCAGGATGGGGGGGGGGGGGGGGGGAACAGCACCTTTGGAGGCACCTCATACTGGAGGCTCCTCCTCTGACTGCATGGTGAAGGCCAAGGCTCTTGCTATGTCCCGGACAAAACTCCAGCAGGAGAGGTCCTTGGGAGGGGACTTGCATCAGTCCTCCAGGGAGGGAAGGGTTCGATGGGACATCCCAATGCATGCAGGTGTCGGGGAACTCAGAGTTGGAGGAAACCCTTGCAAGCCCTGTGGGCCTTGGGGATGTGACAGCTCACCAGTGCCGTGAGGCACTAGCCGGGAAAGTCCTCTGCCCAAACGGAACTGTGAATGGTCATGGGATTGTCTTGAGGCCTGTGGCGCTTGAGGATCAGTTCTAAAACCTCAGGAGATGCCCTTACGGTGAAGGGGCCAGTGATTGGGACCAATTGGCATGAGCCAAGACAAAAAATAAATAAATAAATAAATAAAACACAGCTCCTCCTGGGTCAATAATATCTAGTAACAAGGGCAGTCAGAATCACAGAGCACTTTAAGAGCATAATGGGTGTGAGGTGGTGGTCAAATGAACATTATTATTAGGGCATGTAAATGGTACAATATAGTCGTGATCGAGCACAAGTAAAATGTAAAAATTTAACCTATCTCAAAAAACATTTTATTCAAAGAATCAAGGGCAATCAGATCAATGTTAAAGACTAAAAAGCAAGTGTTGATACCAGCAAAGAACAAAACATGTGTATCATATAGGCACAGAAATAAGAGGTGTGCCGATGAAAGTGGTGGACAATACACTGAAATTTAAGACTTGTCAGACGGCTGCCTGGGTGAGAATCTTCACAGTCTTGTCAAGTGCATATATCTATATGATTTGCAAGGTATTGTGGGCAATGTAGTTCATTCACACCAGACACAGCTGCTGACAATAATTTAGTTGTGCTCTTGGGTAAAGCCAATAAGATATTTATTTATGGGGTTATTTCTCCCCACACAGATATGCTTGGTAGCACATAAATTAGGTAACTTGCTTTCAGTGTTAACTTGGAAAAACAAAGTCAAAATCAGGAAAACAACAAATGAAAAGCTACAAAGCAAGAAACAAACTGTTCTTTTCAGGTTAACTTCTGATTACTTCCCACATAAATTCAGAAGTGATTCTCTCCTAGCTCACAAGCCATTAGGTAAGGCTTAATTGCTAGCAGTCACCAGCTGAAACCCCTTAGCTGGCTTGCCTTCCACTGTGTGGGTCAAATCCTGCTTCAGGAGCTTTTCTGAGTAGATTAAAGAACAAATTTTGTATTTCTTTGTGATGGTTGCTGTACTTTATAACAGAAAGTTACCAACAGAGTTTAGACAGAGAACAGTCCATATAAATAGGATCTTCATCTGCTATTATTCCCCCTTGTTCAACAAGCATGGGTTCAATATCATGGATTGGCACAGATGAATCTCTCAATGGAGCACTTTCAGGAGAATACTTGTTTCCCTGCTGTCTTTCAAGGTTATAGCTAGGGCATAGATCAGTGTTCATACCTGAGCTTCCATTGCTGCTAGAGTTCCTCTCTATATAGCCTGGCCAGTATGTAGTCCAGTTCTTATGTCCAGCCTTCCAATCCAGATCCCTGGACACTGGATCTCTCTTCACATACCTTCTGGCACGGGTCTTAGGGTCCCTTTCACGTGCAGCTGTCTCCCTCACAGGTAGCGTCTGGAGATTCCTAGCTCTGCAGCACCATTCCTCTGGCTTTCCCCAGTCCAATGGTGTATGCTGGCCCTTGGAATACCTCCCAGTATACGTACTGCTTTGGACTCTTCTAGACCTCTCAAAGGCTTTCCTCCTCTTTCTTCCAGAGGGTCTCTTTCTCTCTCTGTCCGTCCGGTTTGGCTTCTGCTTCTGATAATCCTTCAGATGAAACTGATGATCCTTCTCTGTATATCCAAGGTGATCATGAAGATGGTCATCTGTAGAATAAACTATATCTTTATTCTGCCTGGATGAGTGCTCCTCCCTAACACAGCGCAGCTGTGCTGAATCAGGCCCTGCCCTTTGAGATGAGTGCTTAGGGATTACCTCATAGCCCTCCTGATTGAACACACGTTTCCCCACTTCAGCTCCTCTAATGGCTGTTGGAAACCTGGTGCATTCTGGGACTGGTAGTCTTTTATGGCAAAATTCTGTTTTCTCATTTCTACCAGCACTGACAGGTTGCTTGTTCAGAGACACTTCACCTTTTCTATAGCCCCTTCCTGAGCTATGATAAGCTTCCTTATCACAGACTATACCAGCCTTAAAGAAAGCACTTATAGACATATTCAACCTCAGCATAAAAAGGGCTAGCGAGGATAGTGTACAAGAGCGCTCTTTAAAGCCCCGTGATACTGAAGAGCTGAACAAGCCATGATAATAAAAAAATAAAACCCCCGAAATTGGCACTTGTTGAAAAGATAAAAAAAAAAAATAAGGGGGCGACCAGTATAGAAAAAGGAGGGAATCAAGAGATAACAGATTGGCCAATGAAATGGTTAGGTGACATGAGAAGAGATATACAGAGATGTTAAGGGGAGAACATGAACAGAGGGGGAGCACACCAGTGCAGAAATTGACAGGATAAAAGGCAGAAAAGCAGATCAATCAAATCTGTACAAAACAATAAAAATATAAGAACCATAAAGAACCAAAGTAAAATCTACTATACAAGATAAAATGACCACTAAAAAACTAAAAACAATACCGGATAAAAATATATACTACCAGTTAAAAGATAAAAGTAATTAGTAAAAATTAATATGATAATTGGTAAAAATAAAGTAGTAAAAATTACATAATAAATGAATAGATAAAAAGAAAAAAAAGGGGGGAGGGGAAAGGAGAAGGGGGAGGAGGTGAAGAGTTACAGCACTAAGGAACTGGTGGGCTCAACTGGCAAGGGTGCCAGGGGCATGCGGGAACCAAAGAACCAAAAGCTAAAGAGTCCTAAAAAATACTAAGGGATCATAAAAATCTTGATCTCTGTTGAGCCCCAGAGGGGCCAGAATGGCTAAATTAAAAATGTATTTCTGCTCAAGCTGTAAAAGAATTCTATCAATATCACCTCCCCTCCAATGTGGTTTCACAACCCTGACTACAAAACATTTTAAGTCTGTAACATCATGTCATGCCGCTATCCAGTCAGTCACTAGTGGTTTGTCCTCAACCCTTCTTCTAAGGCAACTGCAGTGTTCTATTATCCAGTGTATTACTAATTAAAGATTTATTTGGATCAGCAAGGAATATTGAACTTTGCAAGGAAACTGTACTTTTGAGCCATTCTGCATGTGAGAAATCAACTGAGGAATCATGCTGAGCCAGCTTGTTAGCCCAGAGACCAAAGCTGTATTTGCAATCTGGTGAGAAACTGCTTACACATCTAGCCTGAGGGATACTGAAAGACCAGGGAGGAGTTGTTCTTCTAGCAAATGAATGGAGATCCATTAGAGAGGACAATTCACCTAGGAGTCCTTCTCCTAGCAAACAAATGGAGACCCATTGAAGAGGACAAAAAGGACAATTCACCTAGCCTTGGAAACAATTCTCTTAGAAACATTTACCTAGCCAATGTAGACAGGATAAGAATTCATCAATTATAATGTAGAAGTTTTGAGCTTCTAAAACCAAGGGGGGTGAGCATTGTCAGATGCCTGCCCGGAAACCAAAGGCTGAGAGCAAGCAAAGGCTAAAGAAGGACTGGTCAAACTACTATCAGCAAAGGTGTATGGGGTGGAGAATAACTGTACAGACGTTCATGTGAGAAATCATGTGATGGCCGGCTGCAACACATTTTACAGCCTATATATATATATATATAGAAAAACCCAGAACAGAGAGAGCATAGATCTGCTTGGCCCGGCGCATGCCATGCATGAAGAATCCCAGACTTTTCTACAGCTTTCGCTGAGTTCTCCCAGCTGATGTTTTAAAAGGGCGGCATGACGACAGTTTGGTGAAGTATTATTCTTCTGTAAATAGCTGCAATATCTCATAACTATCGGTGATGTATTATTCTCCTGTAAATAATTGCTTTCTAGTTATCTTTTCTAACTACTCATGTGTAACTAAGAGAATTACTTGCCTTTCTGAATAAGTATCCTTGCTTTGTTTGTAAATAAACTGCACGTCTTCATTTACAAGGTGTTAGCCTTTGATGTAGTAAGACATCCAGGTGCACACGTTGCTTTTAGTTTTACCCACATAGAGAAGGTTGCAAGGACAAACCACTACATGAATGGCATGATGGGACTCACAATTTGAGAAATCAGTTAAAACAATTTTCTTATGTGTAACCGGATGAATAAATACTTTTTTGTAACCAAGGCGTATACACAGAGCAGTGACCACATTTAAAATGACCAACCACCTTGGGTTTGGGAACAGAAAGAGTAGAGGGGACAAGAAGATTAGCAAGATTTGTGTTCCTCTTGTGTGCTACCAAAAATTGACTATTGGTGAGCGAGGGGACGGTGGAGAGAATGTGACATTCTTCCTTTAAAATTCTTTTAATATTGTGTGATAAGTTATAAAATGTCAGGAAACATATGAATTTATCCGTCGTCTTAGGATCAGATTTCTATAGAAGCATGGAATGTTCGGAATTACATGCCCTATCATAGGCATATTTGATACGCACTGAGTGGTAAGTACTTTGTCAAAATTGTTTGTGCATATCCTTGGCGTGTAATTCAAAACCAGCCTGTGAAGAGCAGATCCTCCTTAATCTAAGAAACTGGCTAATAGGTAAGTCATTTTTTAAAGACCTTGTATGGACATGTTCAAAATGAAGTAGATTGTTACAGTCTGTAGGCTTCCAATTTAAATCTGTCATGGAGCCATCCTGACCTTTCTTAATGAGAATGACCAAACAGGGAACCTGAGTGTGATTGTATGAAGTTTGATATTGTAAATTTGAATCCAATGTGTCGAGTCAGTTAAAGAAATCTAGAAGATCGTTCTCTCCACCATACCAGATAATAAAAATATAATCCATATATCTCTTTCATAATTTAATCTGATCAGTGAATCTATGACAAACTAAAACATTTTTCTCAAAATTTGATACATAAAGGTTAGCAATGTCCAGGACCATAGAGGAACCCATGGCAACATCCTTGATTTGTTTGTAAAACAGCCCCCTAAAACAGATATAATTTTCCTTAAGTGCCAGAGTGGCCAGTTGTGCCAAGAAAACAGTTGGTGTACAGACAGGACGAGGCCTGTCCAAAAGAACATCAGTTAAAATTTCAATGGCTGTCTCCTGAGGGACATTTGTATATAGGGAGACTATATCCATTGTCACAAGGATAAGTTGATCATTGTAACCACCAAAGTCATTCAACATGTTGGTCATGTGGGATGAATCCTGGACATATAAGGGGGCTTTGGCCACAAAGGGTCAGAAATATATTGAGGAACTTCAAAACTGGTTCAAAAGGGATCCAATTGCGGATATTATAGGACGCCCAGGGGGGTCCACTAGTGACATATATTTTTGGCAATACATAAATTGTTGTAATAACTGAATGAGCCACAGTTAAGAAATCAAATTCTTTGGAAGTAAAGTATCCCACATCTCAGCCCATTTGTAGCAAATTATCATGGCTATTTTTTTAGGGGGACTGTAGGGTCCCCATCTTGCCTCTCAAAATTGTTTGTCCCAAAGCTGGTGCTCAACCTCTCTGATGTAATCATGTCTATTTTGGATAACTAAAGCTCCCCCCTTGTCAGCAGACTTAATGATAATATCCGGGTTATTCCTCAGTGCCAACAGGGCCTCTCTTTCGATCTTCAAGATGCTGAAATAGGTACGGGACCTACGTGCATTAAGGTCATCAATTCACTTGAGAACGACCTTCTCAAAATCATCAGTTGAAGGGTTGGTAGTGCCGGGGAAACTCAGGTAGATCCTTTTTTGACAACTGATGAATTCTCTAATGAACTTCCATGATGTGAAAAAAGTCCTTCATCTTAAGTTTTCTAAAAAATGTATACAGATCAACATGAGTCATAAAGGAGTCATGTCTAGAAGTGGGAACAAAAGGGAGGCCCTTGTTGAGTACTTGTAATTCAATCTCATTTAGTACATAATTGGAAAGGTTGACAATATTTCTCCTAATTGCAGAAGGAGACCCTCCTGTGAGAAGCCCCCTCACCCGATTTCTCTGCGGGTAAAATGTCCTGTGGTAAAACCTGATCTACGCTTATCAATTTGTGTTGATTCCCCCCTCCTTTCCACAGAAAGCCCATTGAAAAACCCTGGCAGTGCACATCCAGAGGGGAACAGAGAAGCAGATCCTTCCAGATCTTCAGATTGGCTGCGAGTCCTCTTCCTTGCTTATTTAATATCCATATTATCTTATTCAGAGGTAATCTTTGTCCTATAAGTCTTGCATTTCACTGAAAAAGGAGGCCTTCTACGTGCTGATTCATTTCTGAGTGACTGTAGTGAATTCTTGTCCCAAGGGTAAACAGGCCTTCTTATCTAGTCTTCCTCATCTCTTCTGTACTTTGAGATTTTCGTCCTTAATCGATCTCCTGTAGTCTAATAAATTATTATCAAAATCACTTTTATAGGATTCAAAATGAGGATCCTCTTCTTTAAGGGAGGTCATTTTAGTGTCTACCTCCCCCTCCCCTCTTTTTATCTTTCGATTTTTTTTTTTTTATCATGGCTAGTTAAGCTCTTCGGTATCACGGGGCTTTAAAGAGTGTTCTTATATACTATCCTCACTAGCCCATGTTGTATTGAGGTTGAATGTGTCTTATAAATGCTTTTTTAAGGTTGGTATATTTTTAAATTTCAGCTTATTGTCCTCCACTTTCGTCGGCGCACCACTTTTTATTTTATTTCTGTGCCTATAATACACATTTTGTTCTTTTCTGGTATCGGCACTTTGCTGGTATCGAATCTCCTTCCTTTCAGTGGTAATTTCTGTTTTGGAAACAAGAAAAAGTCACAGAGTGCGAGGGCAGGTGAGTACTGAGGCTGATAGACTTACATGATTTGGTGTTTGGCTAAGAACTGCTGGACAGGATGTGATGCGTGAACTGGGGCGTTATCGGGATGAAGCAACCATTCACCATTCCTGTACAACCCTGGCCTCTTACGGCAAACTGCATCTCTCAAACGAGTCAGAACTTGGATGTAGTTCTCCTTATTGATGGTTGGCCTTTTGGAGCATACTCATGATGAACAATACCCTGGTAATCAAAGAAAACTGAGCATGGCCTTGACATTGCTTCTCACCTGATGGGCTTTCTTGGTCTGGGAGAGTTTGGAGTCTTCTATTATGAGGATTGAGCCTTAGTTTCCAGGTCATAACCATAAACCCATGATTCATCATCAGTAATAGTCTTTTTGATGAAATCTCAGTCATTTTCAACACATTCAAATTCCTCCCTGGCAGCAGACAGTCAATCTTGGGCAAGCCACTTAGCCCTCCGTTGCCTCAGGTACACATAGATTGTGAGCCCTTTGGGGACAAGGGAATGTACCTATTTGTAGTGATTACATAATGTAAACCGCTTTGATTGAAGGATAAGGTGGTATAGAAAACTAGTTAAATAAATAAAATAAGGAGGAAGTGACGTCACCCGGAAGATGGCAGCATAATCTTTGTGCTCCCATCGGGACGCTGAATTAAGAAGTGAAAAGTGCTTGATTTACCCCATCCTACCTGGCAGAACTGGTGCGGATGGTGACCGTGTCCGGTGGCGATGTCGGTGAGGAAAAAATTGGCAAAATTTAAATCCTCATATGTGGAGGGAGCGGAGAAGAAGGCCCGCGAGCCGCCAGACCTCATGGCGTCAGGCAAGGATTCGGATGAGGAGCCGGACAGGGCCGAGGAGAGCTGCACCCGCGGAGATATGTGGGGCTGGATGAGATCCCTGAGGAAAGAAATTATTGCCACTCGTGGAGAGCTTAAGGAGTCGCTGTCTGGCATAAAGGCTGATATACGAGAGCTGGGGCATAGAGTGGAGGCGTTGGAAGAGCAGACAGATCATCTGGCCGAGCGGGACACGGACATAGAGGCGTCTATGAAGGGCCTGCAGGAGGAGCAGCTCAGCCTTAAAGATAAATTAGAAGATCTTGAGAACCGTTCCCGCCGAAATAATGTGCGCCTGAGAGGAGTTCCGGAGACGGAGGCCTTCGTGGATGCGGCAGCGGTGGTCCAAAAAGTATGTCAATATTTGCTACGGGGAGATGATGGTGAGGCTGCAGTGCCGGAGATTTCGGTGGAGAGAGCGCATCGGGCGCTGGGTCCGGTACGCAATGGGAAGCCGCGTGATATTGTGGCCTGTTTGACATCATTCGCTATGAAGGAGAGGATCATGAGGATGGCTGCCACCCGCAGGAGTTTTAATTGGGAAGGCCAGTCCGTGGAACTATATCATGACTTATCGGCTGGCACCCTACAGCGATGCCGCGACATGAGACCGGTTACCCAATACCTTCGGGAGGAGAATATGAAATACAGATGGCTCTTCCCCTTTGCGATGTTGCTGGACATTAATGGATGGAGTTTTCGGGTCCGGGGGGAAGAGGAGGCCTGGAAAGTCTTGAGGCAGGAGGGGGCCCCTCGTTTACCCGACTAGGCCAAGAAACCAGTGATGGAAGGCTCTAAAGGAGGGACTTCAAGATGGGAGAGGATGCCTTTGAAGGGGCAGCGTTTGCGGAGGAAGGCGGGAGAGGCTGGCCAAGGAGATATGGAGAAAGCTGCATCAGCCAGAGTTACCTGATTGTCACCCAGGACTGTGTGGGGGGACAATGTTAGTTTTAACAGTAGGCTTGTTGCTTGGTCCAAGCGGCTGCTGTTAGTAATTCAGGACTGAAAAGGTTTGGGTGGGGGTATCCATGAAGGGAATGTGCCCTTCGATGAGAATGCATGGGGGGAGGGGGAGGGGGGGTTTGTTGTGGGATATATATAAGTGCCTGGTGTATTTTGTGTGAGTTATGGAGGTAAGGGGGGCGGGGGGGAATTGATGATGCTGTTAGAATGCTGGAGGGAGGGGGGGAAGGGGTTCTGTGCAAGGGGTTGATGCCAGGGGATGGTGGGGTATAGCGTCCACGGGTGGGTTTCTTCCTCGATGACAGGCAGAGTGGAGCTCTGCATGAGGGGAGGGGGGGAGGCTTTGCAGAGGCGTGCAGGGGGTAGACTAGTGGTATGTTTGGGGTTATGGCTGCTGGTGTGAGAGTGGGGGTGTTTGAATGTAAGGGGATTGAATTCCCCTCAGAAAAGAAAACTGCTTTGGAAAGAGGCGCGAGTGTGTCAGTGGCAGGTGGTGTTTGTGCAGGAGACCCACTTACGTAAGCGTGATGAGCGATTGATGGGGGGGGGGGGGAAACTTTCCAGGGTTTTTTTTTTTGCAGCAGAGGAGGGGGATCGGAGGAGGGCTGGAGTTGGTATCCTGATTAGGCATGATGTGCCCTTTACTGTTGGGAGGGTGTTTTGGAAAGGGGATGGGAGAGCGGTGGGTGTAGTGGGGGAGTTGGGGGGGGAACAAGTGACTTTTCTTTCAGTTTATGGGCCAAATGTGGCGCAGGGACCGTTTTGGGAAGAATTGGGGGCGTGGTTGGTTGGGAAGGCCCAGGGCAGACTTCTGGTGGGGGGGGGGGGGGGGACTGTAATCTCGCCCTGGATGGGAGGAAGGGGAAGGGGGATGGAGGGAACCTAGGGTTGAAACGGTTTCAGGAGTGGATGCAAGAGTATGGGGTGGAGGACTTATGGAGGTTGGCTCACCCTTCTACCAAGGATTTTACTTACTATTCGGCGGTGCATGTGTCATATAGTAGAATTGATTATCTCCTGGGGGATGGTTATTGGAAGGAGGCATTAGATGAGATCTCTATCGGGGTGGCAACCTGGTCGGATCATGCTCTGGTGGGGGCCACGTTTGGCCCTCCCAGGGAGCCAGAGCGAAGACATTTTTGGAGGTTAAATGATTATCTCTTACAGGGGGAAGGGGTGAAGCAGCGGATTGGGGCAGTGATTAAGGACTACATGGAAGTTAACGATACGGGGGAGGTGTCAACAGGGGTACTTTGGGATGGGTTGAAAGCGGTAGTGCGGGGTCATCTTGTCCAATTGGGAGCAAAGCGGAAAAGGGATCGGGAAGTTGAGGAGGGCCGCCTTAAGGAGAGGTTGGAGAGCTTGGAGAGGGTTCACAAACTGAGGGGGGGTGTACGATTGCGGGGGCAGGTGGAAGAGCTCCGAAGGCAATTAAATAGCCTCCAGTTGGAGCAGATCTCTCGCCAACTTGACTGGGCTCGGCAGCGCTATTATGAGTTTGATAATAAAGCGGGGCGTCTCCTGAGTACTCGACTTGCTTCTCAGCAGCAGCGGAGGGCTATTGTTAAAATTAAAGGGCCACAAGATAGATTGTTGTTTAAAAATAGCGATATTCGGGAGCGGTTTCGGTCCTACGAGACACTATATACCGCAGACCCTCCAGAGGATGGGGAGGGAATTCGGCAATACTTGTGGAATGAGGGGAAGGGTAGTGCGCGGTTGGAGAGTTCTATGGGGGAAGGGTTGGATGGGGACATAACTCTTGATGAAGTGATGGAGGCCATCAAGGTTTTGGTGGTGGGCAAGACACCCGGTATAGATGGGTTTTCTGGGCTCTTTTACAAAACATTTACGGATGAGTTGGGCCCCACTATGGTGAGGGTGTTTAATGCAGTTTTGAAGGGGGAGGACCTTCCGGCATCAATGCGCCAGGCGGCTATAGTTGTAATCCCTAAGCCCGGGAAGGATCCGGCTGTTTGCGGTTCGTACCGACCCATTTCACTCTTGAATATTGATGTTAAAATTCTGGCCAAGGTGTTGGCATTACGGCTGGGGCCGTGCATGCCGGGGCTCATTCACCCGGATCAGTCCGGGTTTATTATGGGGCGACAGCCGGCGGACGGGGTGAGGCGAGTTCTTCAATTAGGGTGGCTGGCTAGGCAGGAACATCAGAAGGCTATGTTTCTTTCAATTGATGCCGAGAAGGTCTTTGATAGGGTGAACTTTGATTTTCTTATGTCGGTTTTGGAGTATATTGGATTAGGCCCTAACTTTCGGACGTGGATTAGGGCGTTGTACAAAGCTCCGGAGGCGACCGTCTGTATCAATGGAGGTTACTCCGAATTCTTTTCCTTGGGTCGCGGGACCCGGCAGGGTTGTCCCTTGTCCCCGCTTCTTTTCGCATTGGTCATGGAGCCTCTGGCTGCTCGGATCCGATCGGTGGAAGACATTCAAGGGATAGCGGTGGGAGATTCACAGCATAAGATGGCCCTGTTTGCTGACGATTTGTTATTCTCGTTGACCCAGCCGCTAGTCTCCCTACCGCTCCTTATGCGGGAGCTTGGGGATTATGGGACACTTTCGGGCTTTAAGGTTAATCGGGATAAGACAGAAGCCATGTCATTGACACTGTCCTCTCAAGTTGTGGCGAGTCTGAAGGTTTTGTTCCCGTTTCGCTGGGCGAGTACCTCACTCAAATATTTGGGGGTACAGATTACGGCACACCCGCTCAGGTTGTATGGAGCAAACTACCCGCCCTTATTTGGGCAGTTGCGAAAGGACATGGGGCGCTGGAAAGGGGCGGAGTTGTCCTGGTTGGGCAGGATTGCGGTGTTGAAAATGAACTTGCTGCCTCGCCTCTTGTATGCTTTCCAAACGCTCCCAGTAGGGGTGGGGAGTAGGGACCTTCGGCTGTTGCAAAGTCATATCTTTGCTTTTGTTTGGGGGAATGGCCGCCCGCGAGTGAGCAGACGGGTGTTGTATGCAACTCGAGAGAGGGGAGGGTTGGGAGTCCCTGATGTAGGCAGATATTATGCGGCAGCCCAGCTGCGGCAGGTTTTTGAGTGGAGAGATACGGGGGCACCTTATAAATGATTTAGGGAAGTAAAGCAATATTGGGCAGAGGCGATCCCTTTAAAACATTTGCCATGGATTTGGGATAAATTGCCTGAGGGGAGATGGCGGGATAACCCCTATATATGGCATTTGCTCATGCAATGGCGGAAGGCTCGCCCTGGGGCCAGTTTTTCGTTGTTGGGACCGGTGAGAGGGACTGAGGGATTTATTCCCGGTAGAGAGGGGTTTTTTTCAAAGGTGGGAGCGGTTGGGATTGGAAACATTTGATAAGTTTGTAGATGAGGGAGAACTTATCTCTTTTCCGGATCTTAGAGTGAAATATCAGCTGAAGGGGGGAGACTTCTATGCACACATGCAAGTTAAACATTTTCTGTCCACTAAGTTAACGCCGGAACTCCGGGAGGGGGTACAAGATGTTCGGGAAGGGTTATGGCGATGTTGGGAAAGCTCAAGGGGTTTAATAACCCAATTGTACCGGGGCTTGGGGGGGGGGGGCCTGGTGAAGTTTAAGCATCATCTTGATTGGGAACGAGACCTGGGAAGGGATCTGGATGAACAGGAGTGGAAGCGGGTGCATTTGAATATTGGCCGACAGGCGTTGTCAGTAGCGATCCGGGAAACATCCTATAAATTGCTTTACCGGTGGTACTATACTCCTTCGAGGCTACATAGGATGTTTCCGGGAGTGTCTGATAGGTGCTGGCGGGAATGTGGAGAGGAGGGGTCCTTTATTCATGTGTGGTGGGAGTGTCCCCGGGTCAGATTATATTGGGAGAGAGTGCATGAGCAAATCATTTGTATCTTCGGGGGGAAGGTGGAGGTGGATATGGGCTTTGGGCTACTGGGGATATGGCCCGCACAGAGTGCTAGGGCTCCGGAACGCCCCATACGAGCATGTATTCAGGCTGCACGGAGCGAGATTGCTCGGGCCTGGAAACAGGTAGACCTCCCGAGTTTGGCATAATGGCAGACCCGACTACGTCGGATAGTCTTGATGGAGCAGTTAACAGCGCTTAGACGCCAACAGTACGGGAAATTTAAAGGGCTCTGGTTACCCCTATTGAAATTTTTTGAAGATGGTTAGGCCTCAGTGGGGGGAGGGGGAGCCGCTAAATTGTTGGTTAAGTTTGATGTTCTTGTGGGATTGTATTGTTTTGTTGATCCCAACTTTGTATGTCACATATTCTTCGGGGAAGTTACAGGGTGGAAAAGAGGGTACACTTTGAGCGCAAGATGCCCCTTATTGGGAATGGAAGTTTGTGTTGTATACGGATTTATGATTGAGTGATTTGGACAATGTGTTGTGTATTTGGATCTGTGCCAATAAAAATTTAAATTTCAAATAAATAAATAAATAAAATCAATCATCTTTTTGGTCAGGGGACAGGTGTTTTTAAACAAATTTTGCAGTCTCATCCCTAAATTAATAGTAAGAATGGACAGTACCGACCCAAAACTGATGTCCATGTACTCAGCAAGCTCCCTGATAGTCAAGCAACGATTTGAGTGTATTGCGGCATGCACTGTTTCAACTTTATTATCATTCCTGCTCATGGATGGCCTTCCAGAACATTTGTCACTGACAACACTTTGGTGGCCCTCTTGGAAATGTTTGTATCAGTCAAACTTGAGCGCAACTCATGCATTCATCGCCATACACTTGCTGTAAATTGTCATAAGTCTTTTTGCACGAATCTCCAAGTTTCTGGCAGAATTTAATGCAAATCCGCTATTCCATTTTTTCACTTATCGTAAATTTGATGAGCTGCTTTTACACAATACCAAACATCACATGATTTAAAAAAGTAAAGGTGTGCTGCAGCCATGCAGAGCATATAACTAGGTCACTGCATGCTTAATAGCATCGTGGTATGACATACTGTTATATAGATACACAAGTCTCGATACTTTTTGATCATACCAAGTTCAAATAATCCATGTCTACATGTTCTATGTATTCTGTTTTATGTAATAAGTTGTTAAAATGTAAACCGCACTGATTTAAAATAGCGCGGTATATAAAAACCAAATAAATAAAATTAAATACCTACCTCGTATACTCTGGAAGACTTAGTTCCTATTATAACAGAGTTCTTTTGTATACAAAGTTTGTCTCTCTTCTTCAATTGGTCTACTGATTTGATTTCCCTTGGTTTGTGATGCGAGGTATGGACCACACTGTATGTGTGTGTGTGTGTATGTGTATATCCTTTGTCTTATGATATAATTTGCTCCTATAGTCCTTTTTAGATACTGACTGTGCAAGGAATGGATCAGTAAATGCGTGTACACCTCTTTTAGATCTAAAGAACATAGCCAATATGCGTCTCTGGAGATATGGTAAAAAAGTTCCTAGAGAAATCATTTTGAATTTCTCTAGGATGATGAATTTGTTTAGGTCTCAGATCCAAGATGGGCCCGAATCCTCTTGTTTTCTTTGAAATAAGAAAATATAGCGTGTAGAAACCCAGCCCTTCTTAAGGGGGAGGAATTCTTTCTATGGCACCCTGGGAGAACAGGATGGTCACCTCTTCTTTTAAGAGAGTGCTTTGAAGGGGTTGTGTGGGATAATCCCCTGTGAAGCTGGTGTGGGGTAAGGTTTCGAAGTGAAACTGATAACTCCTTTGGACTATCAGGAGTGTCTACTGCTGATGTTATGAGGTGCATAGTAACAGAGTCTGCTGGCTATGTGGAGGAGCTGGGGACTATCTAGGGGCAGACTGGCAATGCTCTCCAGAATGAGTCAAAAAACAGGCGCAGGTTGTGCCTGTGCAGCTGGCTGAGGCTTAGAAGACTTGGGCTTCTTGTGTTGGCGAGGGCCCTGCTGTCTCTGCTGAGGCTGATAGCAGAGGGTGGGTAAGAAGGATAGTATCTCTTATTTTTACAATAGAAAGTTGCTTTGGGAAGATCCTTCCTCTTGGATGGGTCAAGCTGTCTTCCTGGAAAGGCATTTTAGATTGAGATCGTCCGTCTCAATCTCTCCTGCTTTTTCTCTCCAATATTTGTCAAAAAGGTTTTCTGCGGTACATGGGATACTGGCCAATTTATCCTGGACCCATTGCTTGAGAGCTAATGCCTGTAACCAGGCCATTCTACAAGCTCCAATGCAGACTGCTGAAGCTCTGCTTGTTGATTTGAAGGCATCAAGAGAGACCCTGGTAATAAACTTAGAAGTATTTTGGCATTGCTTAATGAGTGCCTGGAATGCACTCTGCTTATCCTCAGGAAGCATGGAGGTGAAAGCCTCCAGATTCCTGGTGACATCCTTCAAAAACATGCCCATGTACAGCATATAAGAGTTTATCCTGGAGGCCAACATGCATGCTAGGAAGCATTGACACTCAAAGGCATCAAGTGTCCGAGTCTCTGCCAGGTGGCATGGATGAATGGTTCTTAGAACTCTTTATGCAGCGCATCACCGATTCCACCAAAATTGAATGATGAAGGAGCTGAGGTTTTGGAAGCCTAGGTGCTTCCCACATGTGGAGCATAAGATCCTGTATTTGAGTATCTCCAATTCCTCTGCTCTCGGTTCCTTTTCCAAGGCTACTGTGATGGGGAGTCCTGCTGCCATGTCATGTATGAAATCCTGAAAGGACATATCTTCTGGTGGGGACCAATGTAGCTCCTGAGGCGGCGAAGGGACTAAAAGGATGTCTGGAAGTTCTTGGGAATACAGAGATCCCTCGTCTTAAGAGCTGGAATCGGTCAGATAAGAAGTCAGAATATCAGTGGTGTTGGGTTCGACCTCAATGCTTCATAGACGCTGAAGGTCGATGCTGATACCGACGCTTGGAAGTATATGAACCAAGAGCCATGTCAGTTTGAGTCTGTTGGATACCAGAAGATTCGGTCCGCTCCAACATTGGTTTCGCCTTTGAGGTTTCCGTCGATGCTGGTTCGAGGGCCGGCATCAGGGTTGATACACCTGGCTTTAAGCTCGGTGCAGAAACATGCAATTCTGGAATTCTCAATGTTATCTGTACCGAGGCTGGTCCAGGGAGATGACCGATGTCTGGGTGGAATCACCCATGGGGCTCTAAGCCACCATCCCAGAACATGAAACCAGTAGCTCTCCAGAAGTTGATGCCTCAGGAGCATCCCGGAGCTTCTCTTGTGCTTTGGAGAACAGATCCTCCCACTAAGGCTGTTTGGCTGGTCGGTCTGCATTGGAAGCACCGCTAGGGGAGTCATAATGCTTATGCTGGGACTTCTCTCTGGTCTCGGTAATGATCTTTGATGCTGATGATTTTGGAGCAGCCAGAGACTTAGACTTACTTTTATGTTTGAACTCTGAAAAAAATCTGAGACTCATGAAGAGGAAGTCAATGCTCTCGAAGAAGTGGAAGCCACTGACATGGCTTCCGAGGCAAACAATCCGTACTGTCTGGCTCAGTTCTTTAAACCTCTGTCATTTGCTGGCACAAAGGACAAGAATTGGGTTGACGTTCAGACCCCAAACATTTTAGACACCAGTCATGTTTATCAGTGCTGGTACCATATCATTTTTTTTAAACCACTAGTTGGCTTTCCTATGCCTCAACAAAGTTGTCTTCAAGATTGAAGATAAGGCTACGGAGGCCTAAAGACCTAGTTTAGCTGTGAAAATCACGTTAAAGAAAAAAAATGTAAAATAAAGAATTATCGTGACTAGTGTCTGATTCGACGGACCAGCATTGACAGGAAGGCAGAAACACGATGTTCCACATCAAAAAGATGAGGTTTTTCAGTGGTGACACAGGGTAGAATATCCTGCTGGCTCTGTGGAAAATGAAGAACTGAGAAGAGGAGTTGAGAAGGCGGGAAGGCAGGCATGCAGGCGCAGTGGAGTGCTCCCAAAGGCTTTCCTATTGGACGTTGGGGAGCATTCTTGTGCGGGCTCTGTCGGTGCTGACATCACTCATGTGAAGACTGCATTCATGCTTGTTCCTGGAGATCCAACCCTCCCCCCTTCACCAACCCTCATCTATCTCATCTCCCTCAAAATAGATCACACCATATTTCCACAGTCCACTTGCTCCAAAACAGTCCTCAACATGCACACTGTTATAGTCTTCCTTAGCATTGCTCAGAGACTCCAGCTTGTCCTCCATGCCAGCTCCAAAACTGGTCGGAGACTCACAATCCCATCAATCCAAAGAGACTGTGGAGAGTAGGGGGATGGCTAGGAGAAAAAAAAAGAAATACAAGCCCTTAAAAAGGGAGGGGAGAAGTTCTCTAATAAACCCCTGGATTATCTCTGCCAGGGTTTTTCTCCACCCAAGCAGCTGCCCAGACTCGGAGCTCGTAAGGTATAGTCTCTATTCCACTTTCTGAAGACTATTAGATCACTTTAGTCACCCTCAGTGTTATTTCTGAGCCAATGGCCCCCTCTCACCCAAAGTCCTGAACAGCTACTCTATGCTTTATAGCAAACCCGCTGGGACCTCTCTCTCACTTTTGCAAAACGTCTCTTGTCATATGGGGTGACTCAAAGATCTTTGCAGCTCCCAACTTTCAGTTGTTTTGGATACTGCAAGACTAACCTGACCTTCAAGGCAAACAATTTAGAACAAACTGGGGCAAACTCATTGCACCTCTGGGAGACTATTTGAATAGCCCTGAAAGCGTAGTTATCCACCTTAACAGGTGTTCTCTGGGGACAGCAGAAATCGGTCCTCACATATGGGGTGATGTTAACGCCGACGGAGCCCTCGTGGAAGCATCTCCCCAGCTTTCAAAGAAAGCCCTTGGGAGATGCCACCACGCATGCTTGGTCCCCTTCCCGCCCAAGAGTGCCATCTTGTTTCAGTCACATGACGCAGCTAAAGACAGCAAAAATGATGAGAAGAAACTCCATGGGGTGGAGTGAGAATTGTGAGGAATGATTCTTGCTGACCTCGGAGAATACCTGTTACAGGTGAGTAACTACGCTTTCTCCAGGAACAAGCAGGAAGTCAGCCCTCACATATAGGACTCTAGCTACAGGCTACTGAAAGGCTCTAGAAAAACACGGATGCCTCCAAGGGGAGCCGTGAGCAGCAGCAATTGAGTTCAAGGATACAGACTCCAGAAGAACCAGCGTGTCCAGTGAGGAACCAACACTCCGATAACCTCAACACAGAAGGGTCAGAGGGTAGGAGTTGCCTAAACCCTGAACAGATTATGAAGTATGGCCTGGCTGAAGGCGCTGTCCCATCGGGACTCCCTCTCCAGGAGTAATGAGCTGTGAAGGAATAGAATGAAGACCAGATGGTGACCCTGCAGATGTCAGTCATCAGGATGGCATGTAGGCTTGTCACAGAGGCCGCCATGGCCCTCCCACCACAGGATAAGGAATGCTAGGATGGGTGGGGCTGCTAGGAACAAAAGTGGGGCAACTGGGAGTTGTCCAGGTTGGCAAACAGATCCATTAGTGGGGTCCCCCAGAGTCGGAAGAGCCGATTGGCCACTCTGGGGTCCGGCCGCCACTCATGTGGCTGGAGGACCTTGCTCAGTCTGTCTGCCAGGGTGTTGTCCTGGCCCAGCAGGTACACCATCCACAGGAGCATCCCTTGGCAGATCGCATAGGAGCAGAGACACTGCTTCATGGCAGAGGGTGCGGGACCTGTGCCCCCTTGTTTGTTTATATAGAACATTGCCACTTGATTGCCTGTTTAGAATAGCACTGACTAGTGCTGCAGACGGTGGCAAAAGGCCCGGAGAGCCAAATATATGGCCTGCACCTCCAGGAGGTTGATCTGCTGCTGGCTTTCCACCTGGGACCAACTGCCCTGAGTACAGAGTTCCTCACAATGCGCTCCCCAGTCCAGCAAGGAAGAGTCCGTAGTGAGGACGCTCTGGGGGGGTGGTGTCTGAAAGAGCATCCCTGTTCAAAGGTGCTGTGTTTTTTGCCACCAGTTCCGGGACTCTGCCAGCTGGTAGGTCACTGACACACTGTCTTGCTGTCTGCCCATGGTCTGTGTCCACTGAGCGCGGAGACATCACTGGGCCACCCTCATATGAAGACAAGCGGCTGGGGTAACATGGACCATAGAGGCCATGTGGCAAAGTAGGCGCAGCAGGAGGCGAGTGGACACCAAGGATCGGTGCTGTACGTCTGCGGTCAGTGCCCTGCAACGGTCGACCCTGTAGAGGGGGAGGAAGGCTCTGGCCTGATCAAAGTCCAGCCTTGCCCCGATAAACTCCAGATACTGTGTCGGGAGGAGGTGAGATTTGGGGCGGTTTATCACAAACCCCAGATGTTGCAGAATGTAGATAGTGCGGGTCGTGACCTGCTGCACCTTGGCAGTCATGCCCCCCTTTATGAGCCAGTCATTAAAGTAGGGAAAGATGAAGGCCCCATGGAGACGGAGGTAGGCAGCGACTACCGCCAGGCATTTGGTGAAGAATCTGGGGGTAGAGGCCAGACCGAAAGATAGTACCCTGTACTGACAGTGACCTCCTCTCACTATATATCTGAGATGTTGCCTGTGGCTGTGATGAATGAGGATGTGGGTATAAGCATCCTTCAGATCCAAGGAGCATAGCCAGTCTCCCTGCTGGAGGTAAGGCAGCAATGTTCTAAGGAAGAGCATCTGGAACTTCTCCCTCACCAGAAACCTGTTCAGGTTCCACAAGTCTAGGATGGGCCTTGGGCCCCTGATCCTTTTGGCACAAGGAAGTATCTGGAGTAGAACCTCTTGCCCCAGAGGTGCTGGGTCACTGGTTCCACCGCCCTGTCCTCGGGGAGATCTGCAAGTTCCTGCAGTAGTAGATCCCGGTGAAAGGGAGCCCTGAGTGGCTCTCCTGGGAAGAAAGGGGGAGGTGCCTGTGCCAGGTGGAGGAGGTAACCCTCCTTGACCACCTGGTGTGCCCAAATGTCAGTGGTAACGGCTGGCCACTGATGGGCAAAGTGGATCAGACGTCCCCCAGTGGGCTGCTGATCTCCTAGGATTGGAGAGGCTATGCCCAAAGAGTCAAAAACTCCCGTCAGACTGGGCCTGGGCCTGGGCCTGTGCCTGGGAGCCTTCTGCTTACGAGGGCCATACCTGCGTTCCTTGGCCTGCTGACCCTGATAGGGAGTTGGGGAGGCCTGATACTATGGATAGTTTCTGTAAGCAGCTCCCTTCCTCGAGTATAGGGGCTTTTTACTTAAGCCCTTCCGTTGAAGGAGGGTAGTGGTGGTCATGAACTCGGTCTAACTCGGTAGCCTTATCGTTCATGAGTTTGCCAAAGAGATTCTCTCCCTGGCAGGGGACATCCACCAATTTGTCCTGAACCCATTGTTCCAGATCAGAAGACTGTAGCCCAGCCTGGCATCAGGCACTGATACCTGCTGAGGCTACTCAAGCCGCCGACTCAAAGCCATCATAGGCTGTTCGAGTCAAACTTGGTGTAACCATAGGCAAGCTTTCAACATAGCTCCTTGGAAGGTTATTTTTCCAGTTGTACCTAAGTTTCCTGAAACATTCCTGGAGTATTTGATTTAGTCTAGCATGGTTTGTTGCTGCAGTACTGTAAAGAAGTTGGATTGGAGTTTTCAGCCCTATCCTCAATTTTATATTTTTTGCAATTTTTGGGAACTATTTTGTAAGGCCTAGGGGTCTGTTTACTAAACAGCGATAGCGGCGATCATGCAAAATCAGAGCCATGGCTCCATTTTATTCAATGGGGTCGTGGCACTGATTGTGCATGATCGCCGCTATCGCTGTTTAGTAAACAGACCCCTTAGTGTTCACTAGATTCATTTATGAACATGATATTCAGGTGTTAGTGTTTAGCTTAATTTAGTTTTGCTTGCTTAATCGCCTTTCAGAATAGTCAAAGTGGTGCACATAAGAACTATAAAATATTTTTATTTTGTAGTATTTAAGTGAAAAATTAGAATTAGAAGTGTAAAAATAGAAAATTAATTTAAGAGAAAAGAAATAAAGAAGGAAATGTTATACTCTGTTACATTGACCGAAGTCACTGAACACCTTTCAATTTAAAGTGTTGGGCCTTTTATAGCTCTTCATTAGACTAAAGCTCTCTATGAATATTTCAATTTGAAATAATCATCATGCCATTTGAAAAAGTAGCTAACCCTTTCAAGTCTTCACAGGCTGTAGGGGATCTTCATCTTAACTACCTACCAAGGCTGTTCATACGCCAATAAGTGCTATAAGTGGAGACGAATCAGCATTTTAGAGTCCATTAAGAGATGCTTAGCCTCCTGTTGAATAACTTCAAATTCCCTATTAAACAAGTGTGTGAAACAAATCACTCAAAAAAAGGGAAATATTATTTAAAAAAACAAACTAAAACGTTATTTCCTGTGAATATTCTTAATAAACTGAATTGGAAAGTTTCTAATCTTAACTTTTGAGAGCCAGTAGACTTCATGCTCCAGTGAAGAAGGAAATGGCACACATATTGCAGGCTAAAAGTCATGATTGTGGTAAGACTGTTCTTGTGGAATTAGTTTCCTCCAAATGTTAGGCGTGACCTTCAGAAAGGGCATTTTTAAACCACAATTAAGGCGATTTGTAGGAGGAATCCGGGGGTATAATGTTTTTATATAGGCAATTTGTTCTTTTCCCCTCTTCTTGCAGTTCTTAAAGGGTATTTTAACTTTATGCAATTTGTTATTGAGTTATGTACTTCTTGGGTGTTTAGGAGTCTGGTTTTTATAATTTGAATATTATGCTTTAATATATTGTACACCATTAAGGGCAAGTTTGTTGGCAAAGTGTATATAAACTAAATGAAATGAATACTTGATACAACACAACTGCAGGAAAGAGTTTCCACTATCAATCTGAAAACAGTTTTGATCAAACTAATCACATTAGCATTAATCTGCAAAGAAACAACCTAGCTCAGACATGCAAACTTGCCTGTTAAACTGAAGGAAAGGCATATTTTCTTTCTGCTTATTTGTTGTGTTCTGATGTAACCCATTTTCAAACACGGTTGGTCCTTCATCATCACTGTACAAATCACTCTCAAAGATTTGGCCTATTAAACATAAAACAAGTATGTCAACGTTTCAAACACCACCTCTTTTGTTAGTACTTAAAATTGCATCAGTTTGATGGCTAATAACCAACAACAAGGCAGTTGTAAAAAATATCAGATATAATGTGCTGTAACCGACAAAGTCATAACATTTTTCTTCTTTAAGCCTGCCCTTGGTCATTGCCTAAAGGGCCCAAAATGTGTGATTAGAGACCTGTAGGCAATGACCAAGGGCAGGCAGCTTTAAGAAAGCTCAGCGATATTACAGGGTATTCTGTTTTTTTCTACAATTAATTGAATTGGGTGCTTTCCCTATAGGTAATAAATCAAACAGATTCCAATTGTAGGGAATGTCAGGAGCTTATGAAAATGTGAGTTGGATGTCACTGTGGCAGATATTTGTGGAAACATTCCCAGCATCAAGCCCTGATCGGTTGTCGGTCACAGGGGAGTTGGACGGAGGAATACCCTACCCCCCTGCAGCAGAGGCCAATCAGGGCCTAAAGACCAGCAAAAGCTGCCAGTTTTAAAATCTTCAGCGCTCTGGCACGTCCAAGGGCCTCGCCAGAGGGCCCTTAGGTGCGGGCCCTTAGGTAACAACTGAACGCCATCTCAGAGTCCAGATAAACCGCTCGCCCTACACAGGATCGACCTCCACACCTCCTTCATTCCTAATCAGACCTCCTTTTCACAGAACAGATGCCCTTTTTGATCATCCTGCACCAACTGCTCTAATGAATCCAGCAACACAAGGCAGCCCACCCAGCCACAACCAACCATAATCATTCTGCTGCACAAGACCATAGCCTGGAACTAACGCCTCCTGCTCAGAGGTGAGTGAGTAACTTCAAAGTATTAATTTATTTACATTTCTTATATACCGCGCTATTATAATCAGTGCGGTGTAAGTATCTATCTGTTTCAGCAGTACAATGCATTGCCCTCAGAAAATCCTCTTCCTTACCATCTGCTTGCTTATCCTAGCTACACTTCTAAATAATGGACTATGCTTCTCCTCAAGTTACAGCGCTATACCAGTTAAACACTGTCACAACCCAATTTGTAATAAATGCACTCCACAAAAACTCCGGCAAAGGAACCACTCCAGACTGGTTCCTATCTCACCTCACGATCAATTCAATCTGAAACACACCATACAACCATCAATACCCACAGCCTTCCTAAAATGCACTTTAATAAACGAACGCTCTGCAAGAAACAGGACTCAGCTACTCAACAACTACATCCCTGACAATAACCTGGACATTCTTTGCATAGGAGAATCCTGGTTTACTTCCTCAGATATTATTCTAATCAACCAACTCAAACCACCAGGATATAATGTCTGCTCTCGTTCTGGCCGTAGAGGTAATGGTGTCTGCATTCTAGCAAGAAGCAACCTATTCTTTAAGCTTTAAGAATCCAAGTCTGGACCTTTTCTTAGTCTCAAATAAACAGAGGTCACTGTGTCTTGCCTACCGCACCCCCATAGCCAAGTCTGACAAGCTGGCTACCATCCTAGAATTTACAAGTTCTTTTATCCACCCATCCACCTCACAATAATGGGTGACCTGAACCTTTTGTCCACACCACTCAGCCAATCCACATCCTTTTTAGAAGCCATGGGAAATCTGCAATTGTCCCAGCTGATCCAAATACCAACCCACACCAAAGGTAACACACTGGATCTTATTTTCGTCCAAAGCCAACTCCTCAATACCTATGCAATCCAACCCTCTGCTTAGTAATGTCCCGTGGTCTGATCACAGAACCATCACCTACCATGTCCCACAGCATTCATGTCCAAAAACAAACAATGACCACAACATCCACCACCACCGCTTCAAGGCCTTTGACAAACAAGCCTTCATTAAAAATATTTTCCCCTCTTGAAGATGATCCAATAGACCTCGATATCTCAACAATCAAATGGATAAGTACAAATCAAAGCTTTCACCTCAGCTCCTCCCACTAATAATGCTAAACCCTAACACCACATCCACAGTCCATGGTACACACCAAGTCTCAAAGAATTAAAGAGGAAACTATAAAAATATGAATGCAGATGAAGAATAACACTTGGCGATCAAGAAAAGACTTTATACCTACACACCTTTCAAACATATTGCTCTGAGACAAAGCCAAAAAGGATCATAACAAATCAATAATGAAAGCAATAAACAAATCCAGAGAGTTGTACGAGATAGTCAGACTAACAAGAGACACCAGCCAAGCTCCCTACAAGAACACCATTGAACCACAAGACTTTGCTGAATTCCTTCAATCAAAATTGCCAATGTCATCACATCCCGTCCTCTCCTCCAACCCCTAGCAAGCCCACAGATCTGCACTGTGATAGCGCACTACTCCATTCCTTAAGCCCGACTTCTCCATATCAGCTGGAGAACATAATCCAGAGCACTATTGTCTCCCCCTGACCCATCTTTGTTAGTGATATAGCGGAAGGGCTGTCGGGTAAGGTTTGCCTCTGCAGATGATACCAAAATCTACAATACAGTAGACACCCAGGAAGGTGTAGAGTACATGAGGGATCTAGCTAAGCTTGAAGAATGGTTTAGAATTTGGCAATTCAGATTTAATGTTAAAAAATGCAAGGTTATGCATTTGGGCTGCAGCAATCCAAGGGAGCGATACAGTATAGGGGGTGAAGTACTTTTGTCCACTAAAGAAGAGTGGGACCTAGGCGTGATTGTGTCTGATGATCTTAAAGTAGCTAAACAGGTAGGAATGGTGATGGCAAAAGCTAGAAGGATGCTTGGGTGAATAGGGAGAGGAATGACCAGCAGAAGAAAGGAGGTGATAGTGCCTCTGTATAAGTCTTTGGTGCAACCTCATTTCGAGTATTGTGTGCAATTCTGGAGACCGCACCTTCAAAAGCATATAAACAGGCTGGAGTCGGTACAGAGGGTGGCTACTAAAATGGTTAGTGATCTTCATTATAAAGCATATAAGGACAGACTTAAGGAACTTAATATGTACACCTTAAAGGGAAGGCGGGATAGAGGTGATATGATTGAGATGTTTAAATACCTCCATGGCATAAATGCATAGGAAGAGAGCCTCTTTCGACTGAAAGCAAGCTCTGCTATGAGGGGACATGGGATGAGGGTGAAAGGGGATATCTTCAGGAGTGATATGCGGAAATATTTCTTTATGGAAAGAGTGGTGAATCTGTGGATTAGTCTCCCAGTGAAGGTGGTAGAGAGGAAGACAGTATCTGAATTCAAAGCAGCATGGGACAAACACAGAGGATCTCTAAAGGAAAAAACGGGTCTGTTGTAGTGGTTGATATGGAAGGACAGACTAGAAAGGTCATGTGGTCTTTTTCTGTCATCATATTTCTATTCCCCGTCACCTGGATTAAGATCACGAAAGCAGAACGTGCCGCAATCCTCCTCAGATTAATCTCAACCTCCTTCACACAAGGATACTTCTCAAAATACCCGAAAACAGCTTCCATCCGTCCAATACTAAAAAACCCTAAACTGGATCCTAATGTCCCTAGCTCCTTCAGACCATCTCCAGATTACTATTCATTGCAAAAATAAATAAAAAAAAATAGTCCTCTTCCAACTACAGAATCACAGACATAAATGCCCACCTGGACTGCCAGCAATTGACCAGCATCTCATACTCCAGCCACATATAAACAAAGTAACACAATGTATTTACAGCAAGCTGCTATCACTCCACCACTTATGACCTCTCCTTGAGCTCCACGATTTCCATACAGTATACCAGGCAATGATACTACTTCACTTTGACTTCTGTAATGCCATCCTGCAAGGCCTCTCAAAGAGCTCCCTACACCCAATTCAGCTTGCTCAACATACGGCTGCATGTATTCTGACACACTCACCTCGAACTAGCCACATCACACCTATATAAGAGTTGCACTGGTTACCTTTCCTTAGTCGCATCAACTATAAAATACTCATGATAACATTCAAAGTTATCCACCAACTATCCTCTAATTATTTAGACTCAATCATATCAAGAACACCAGAAAACCACCTAAGGAGAAGAAATACATCAAACCTCCTCAACCTGGCTCAGGAACTAACCAAGTGTAACCAATCAACTTCCGCTAGGGCATTCTCTCTGCATGCCCCATGCCCATGGAATGCTCTTCCACCACAAATCAGAGACACCCATGACTTCTCAACCTTCCGGAAACTGCTTAAAAAGTGTATTTACTCACCAGTAACAGGTATTCTCCAGGGACAGCAGGAATCAGTCCTCACATATGGGTGATGTCGGCGCTGACTGAGCCCTCATGGAAGCATTACCCAGCTTTCAAAGAAAGCCTTTGGGAGATGCCACCACACATGCGTGGTCCCCTTCCCGCCCAAAGGTGCCATCTTGCTCAGACATAGCTAAAAGATGGCAAAATAAAGACGGTAAAGGAGCAACTCCAAGGTGAGGAGGGAGGTTTGCTAGGACTGATTCCTGCTGTCCCCGGAAAACACCTGTTACAGGTGAGTAACTACACTTTCACCAGGAAGAATCAGGAAGTCAGTCCTCACATATGGGTCTCCACAGCTACAGGCTACTGAAAGCCCATAGTGAAAAACATGGACTTTCTCACGGGGAGCTGCATGCAGCAGCAATTAAGTCTGTGTCCACAGACAACAGTAGGACCCCTGTGTCCGATGAAAACCAGCACTCCGCTAGCCTGAACACAGAAGGGTTAGAGGGCAGGAGTTGCCTAAACCCCGAACACATTACAGAGCACAGCCTGGCCAAAGACACTGTCCCGCCAGGACTCCCTTTCAGGCAGTAATGAGCTGCGAAGGTATGGACTAAAGACCAGGTGGCAGCCTGGCAAATGTCCACCATCGGGACAGAGCGCAAGTCTGCCACCGAGGTTGCCATGGCCCTGACATGGTGAGCCGTGACACAGCCCTCCAGGGGGAGCCCTGCCTGCTCATAAGCGAGTGTGATACAGTCCGCCACCCCAGGTGGACAGCGTACGCGTGTCACCGCCTCCCCAGCCTACAAGGATCGTAAGAGATGAAAAGCTGAGCGGCTTTGCGGTGGCCCTGCATGTGTTGGATATAGAACGATAAAGCCCTCTTACACTTCAAGGTGTGAAGGACTGTCTCCGCCTGACTGGATTGAGGTATCGGAAAAAAGGTAGGAAGTACCACTTCCTGGTTGAGATGAAAGGATGATACCACCTTGGGAAAAAATTTAGGGTGTGTGCGAAGCACCACCCTGGTTTTGTAGAACCTGGTATAAGATGCCTCCACCACCAAGACCTGAAGCTCGCTAACTCTGTGAGCAGAGGTGAGTGCAACCAGGAATGCCAACTTCAGTGAGAGGTTATTGTAGGTGGCAAGTAGCCAGAGGCTCAAAGGGCAGGTGAGTGAGCTGCTCCAATACCACATTGAGGTCCCATTCGGTCGACGGAGGGCAAACTGGTGGCTTTGATAAGGGCAGACCTCAAAGAAAGCGAGCCACCAACGGCTGGACCAAGAGGGGTTTGCCATCCACTGGATGGTGGTTCACCGCCAGGGCACTGAGATGCGCCTGGACGGAGTTAGATTTAAGCCCGGATTGCAAAAGGTGGAGAAGATATTATAACACAAGTCCAACCGGGCAGGAAAACGGGTCAGTCCCGTACTATGTACACCATGCTGCAAACCTGCGCCATTTGAGAGCGTAAGCTTTCCTAGCAGAGGCCTTGCGAGAAGTCAGCAGGATCTTCTCTACCTCACCGGAGAGGTTGAAAGGGGCTAAGGTCACCCTTTCAGCAGCCACACTCTGTCAGAGACAGGGACCCCAGACTGGGGTGCAGAAGAGAGCCTCCTTCCTGAGACAGGAGTCCCGGAGAAGTCCCCAACAGGATGGGGGTCTCCATCGTTAGTCGGAGGGACATCAGAAACCACGGTTGCCTGGGCCACCAAGGGGCTATCAGGATGAGCGAGGCCTTGTTGCGGAGGGTCCTGAACAAGGTTTTGGCAATCAGTGGTGTGGGAGGGAAGGCATATATGAGGCCCTCCGACCATGAGACGAGGAAAGAGTAGTTACTCACCTGTAACAGGTGTTCTCCAGGAACAGCAGGAATCAGTCCTCACATATGGGTGACGTCGGCGCCGACGGAGCCCTCGTGGAGCAATTTTCCCCAGCTTTCAAAGAAAGCCTTTGGGAATTGCAGCACGCATGCGCGGTCCTCTTCCCGCCCAAGGGTGCCATCTTGCTCAGTCAGATGACATAGCTAAAAGACAGCAAAAAATTAGCAAAAACGAAAGCATAGAACTGCAACTCCAAGGGGAGGAGGGAGGGTTGTGAGGAATGATTCCTGCTGCTCCTGGAGAACACCTGTTACCGGTGAGTAACTACTCTTTCTCCAGGACCAAGCAGGAAGTCAGTCCTCACATATGGGACTCCCAAGCTTAAGGCTACCGGAGACCCTAAGCACAAAAATGAGCTCCTTCAAGCTCAGTAGCACAGAAGGAAGGAATCTTCTCTGAATACGTCTCCAACCGGTAGCCCAACATCCGGGATGGAGGATAGGAGTTGCCTATACCTCAAAGAGGTTACGGAGGACTGCCTGTCCGAAAGCACTATCCCTGCGGGACTCCCTCTCCAGGCAGTAATGGGCTGCAAAAGTCTGCCTTGAAGACCAAGTAGCGGCCCGGCAGATGTCTGCCAATGGAACAGAGCGGAGGTAAGCCACTGACGTAGCCTTCGCCCTAACACGATGAGCCGTGACTCGACTTTCCAACGAGAGGCCGGCTGCCTCGTAAGCCCAAGCGATACAGTCAGCAATCCAGATGGACAGAGTACGCTTGGAGACAGGGAGCCCCAACTTATTGGGGTCATAAGAGACGAAGAGCTGAACAGCCCTTCTGTGCTCCCGCGTACGGTCAAGGTAGAAGGTTAACGCCCTTCTACAGTCCAGGGTATGCAGGACCATTTCAGCTCGGCTGGAGTGTGGCCTGGGGAAGTAGGTCGGAAGTACCACCTCCTGGTTGATGTGAAAAGGGGATACCACTTTGGGAAGAAACTTAGGGTGAGTCCGTAGGACTACCCAGTTCTTGTAGAACCTAGTGTAAGGAGGATCAGATACTAGGGCCTGCAGCTCACTAACGCGTCTAGCAGAAGTGAGGGCCACCAAGAACAAGGTTTTCCAAGAAAGAAAATGAAGAGGACAGGTAACCATAGGTTCAAAAGGCGGACAGGTAATCCGCTGTAAAACCACATTGAGATCCCAGTCCGGTGCTGGTGGGCGCAAAGGTGGTTTAAGGAGAAGGAGGCCTCTGAGAAAACGAGCCACCAGAGGTTGGCTGGAAAGAGGTCTGCCATCCACCGGCAGGTGATGCGCAGAAAGAGCACTGAGGTGGACCTTGACCGAGTTGGACTTAAGTCCAAGATTGGAGAGGGAAAGCAAGTACTGCAAGACCACCGATGCTGAACAGGAGAAGGGATCTTGAGACTGCTGAGCACACCAGAAGGAGAACCGACGCCACTTAAGAGCGTAGGACTTCCGGGTGGAGGGCCGCCTGGAGGCCAAGACGACCTCTTCCACATCTGGAGGCAGCTGGAGAGGAGCAAGGACTACCCTTTCAGCAGCCAGGCCATCAGATGAAGGGACTGGAGGTTGGGGTGCAGGAGAGTCCCCTGCTCCTGCGACAGGAGGTCGGGCTGAAACCCCAGAGGAAGAGGAGTGTCCACCTCCAGCTGCATCAGAAGCGGGAACCAAGGTTGTCTCAGCCACCGGGGAGCCACTAGGATCATCGAGGCTTTGTCTCTGAGAACTTTGAAGAGCGTCCGAGACACCAGTGGCATGGGAGGAAAGGCATACAAGAGCCCTGTGGACCATGGAATCAGAAAAGCATCCGCCGCTATTCTGAGAGGATGCGGCTGTCGAGAGCAGAATCTGGGAAGCTGCTGGTTCAGAGGACTGGCAAACAGATCCATGGTGGGGAGGCCCCACTTGAGAAAGATCCGCTGAACCACCAGCGGATCCAGCCTCCACTCGGTGTGGCTGGAGGATCCTGCTCAGTTTGTCTGCTAGGTAATTTTCTTGACCTGGGAGATAGACAGCTTTGAGGATGATGCCGCGGTGGACGGCCCAAGAGCATAGTTTCTGTGCCTCCTGACAGAGAAGGAAGGAGCCTGTTCCGCCTTGTTTGTTCACTTAGAACATTGCAACCTGATTGTCTGTCTGGACCAGCACCGACTGGTGAGAAATCAGGTGAGAGAAGGCTTTGAGCGCTAGGCGGATGGCTCTGAGTTCCAGGAAGTTTATCTGCTGAGCCGACTCCCAAGGAGTCCAGAAACCTTGAGTACATGTCCCTTGGCAATGTGCTCCCCAACCCCGGAGAGAAGCATCGGTCGTCAGGACCTGAGAAGGCGGAGGGGGTTGAAAAGCCACTCCTAGAACTAGGTTCGGCAGATGACGCCACCATTGTAGAGAAGAGACCAGCGGGTCGGAGACCTGTACTGAGTCCGCTAGGCTTCCAGTGGCCTGATGCCATTGTGTGCGAAGGCACCATTGAGCAGGTCGCATGTTCAGGCGGGCATTGGGGGTCACATGGACCGTGGAAGCCATATGGCCGAGCAGTCTCAGAAATTGCCTGGCCGAGACCAGGGAATTGCTGTGAAAGTGGCTGGCGAGATCCATGAGCCGCTGGGCCCTGTCTAGAGGCAGGAAGGCCCGGGCCTGAAGAGTGTCCAACCTGGCGCCGATGAATTCGAGATTTTGAGAGAGGAGCAAAGTGGACTTTGCGAAGTTTATGACAAATCCCAAGTGCTGGAGTAGAGTCACAGTGCGATGAGCGGCCTGAGTGGCCTCTTGGGAAGACTGGGCTCTGATAAACCAGTCGTCCAGGTAGGGAAACACAAAAAGGCCTTGAAGTCTTAGATAGGCCGCCACCACAGCCAGACATTTGGTGAACACACTGGGGGCGGAGGATAGGCCAAAGGGCAGTACTCTGTACTGGTAATGATTGCCTCCCACAACAAACCTGAGATATTGTCTGTGGTCTGGATGAATAAGGATATGAGTATACGCATCCTTTAGATCCAAGGAGCATAGCCAGTCGCCCTGCTGGAGGTAGGGCAGCAGGATTCCAAGGGTAAGCATCTTGAACTTTTCCTTTGCAAGGAACTTGTTGAGGTTTCGCAAGTCCAGGATGGGTCTGAGGCCTCCTGTTCTTTTTGGTATCAGAAAGTACCTGGAGTAAAACCCTTGACCATTCAGGTGGTGGGGCACCGGTTCCACTGCCTGTTCCTGAAGGAGACTTGCTAACTCCTGAAGGAGTAAGTCCTTGTGCAGAGGAAGTCGAAGAGGCTCCCCTGGAAAATAGGAGGGAGGTACCTGGTGAAAGTGAAGAAGATAGCCCTTTTGAACTATGTGAAGTACCCAGGTATCTGTGGTGATGTTGGACCACCTGTGGGCAAAGTGGACCAGCCGGCCTCCTGTGCTGAGAGAAACCAGCTGAGGGGGAGAGGTTATGCTGATGAAGTCAAAAACCCCCACCCTGCTGAGCAGGGGCCGGCGGTGCAGGCTTGGGGGCTTGCTGCCTACGGGACCCATTACCCCGTCCCTTGGCCTGCTTACCCTGTGGGAGAGCTGCTGAGGCTTGATACTGAGGGTAGTATTTATAGGCAGCTGCCTTCCTCGGGTAAAAGGGCTTTTTCCCCGAGCCCTTCTTCTTTTGAGAAGGGGCAGAGGTCTTCCTTGAGAGACGAGTCCTGGTGAGAGTCTCGGTCTCGATCTGTGCAGCCTTCTCATCCATGGGCTTGCCAAAGAGGTTATCACCTCTGCAGGGGACATCGACCAACTTGTCCTGCACCCATGGCTCGAGGTCGGATGTCTGAAGCCAAGCCTAGCGGCGGCCACCGATGCCGGCTGCGGCTACTCGAGCCGATGCCTCAAAACCATCGTAGGCTGCTCGAGAGATAAACTTTGAGCACTCCCGAATACCAGTTGACAAGGTTTGGAACCTCTGCAAAGGTTCGTCGGAGACACCAGCAGAGAACCCGCCTATTTCTTTAGCCAGGTCTCGGAGATACATGCCCATGTAGAGCTGGTAGGTCTGGACTCGACAAGCAAGCATAGAGCCCTGGAAACACTTCCTACCGAGGGCATCCAGGCTTCGGGCCTCCCTACCGGGTGGCACCGAGGAGTGCATTTTTTGACTCTTAAGTCTATGCATGGCCGATTCCACCACTATGGAATGGTGCGGTAGTTGTGCCTTTTGGAAGCCGGGGCTCTTGCAGACTCGATAAATGGAATCGACCCACTTGCTTAACACCGGCGACGACGCCGGGCTCTCCCACATGCGGAAGAGAAGTCGTTCCAGCATCGGAGGAACCGGTACAATAAAGGCCTCCTTCGGGGGAGAATCATATTGGAGGGCATCGAGCTCTTCGACTCGAGGCTCCTTCTCGGGATCCGCAGGGAAGGCCAAGGCCTTGGCCATATCCCACACGAAGTCCGAGAACCGGGTATCCTCCGGGGGGGACCGTCTCCGAGGTTCGGACTCGGGGGAGTCCGATGGGACACACCGAGTCCGAAAGGAACCAGGTGACTCTTCGTCCTCGGATTCCCAGGCCGACTCCTCGGAGGAGGAGTCGAGCGGCTCCGGTCGGGCGGGCATCGATGCCATCCGCCCCGACGCCGAGGGAGTCGGCGTCGACGACCTCGGTCCCGAACGGGAGGCCGAAGGAGACCGCGACCGAGGATCGACTCGAGCCCTCATGGACTCGAGGATCGGCTCGGTCTCCGGGGTCGACTTGCAGGTCGACGTCCCAGCGGTCAGGGCAGAAGCACCGGCGAGGCCAGCGATCAATGCCCGCTGCTGGTCCATGAAGGCAGTCAGACTGCTCTCCAAGGCCATCAACCTGAGTCCGAGCTCAGGAGACCCAGCAGCCCCCGACTCGGGCCCCGACGGCATCGGGCCCGACGTCGGCTCCTTCAGAGGCGAGTCCACGAGGACAACAGTACTTATGTGAGCGGGCAAGTCCATCTCGAGTCGAGGATGTTTGGATGGCCTCTCCACCTCCGAGGACCCGGGACGGGAATCGGGGCTATGCGACCTGGCCCTCGAGGAACCAGGAGCGTCCACCGATCCCGCCCTCGCGGGTTTCTTCTTCCGATGATGTTCCCGGGTAGGAGACCCCCTTTCAGAGGAACTTCGACGATGCTCAGGACCAGAGTCCCGAGACGTCGAAGCCTCTGACGAGGTCCGAGCCTGGCCGGAGTCAGAGAAGATACGTTCCCGCTGATGCTGCCGACTCCTCAACGCTTTTGAGGACATTTTGCCACACGGACCACAGATCATCGGGTCATGATCGGGTCCGAGGCAGCGGAGGCAGAAGTCGTGTGTGTCGGTAAGAGACATGAGTTTCTTACAGAGGTCACATTTTTTAAACCCGCTGGCAGCCATCGGGGGAAAAAGGGCCCCTGCGAGGTCGAAAGACCGGGCTGCCAGTGAAAAAGTAAAAAGGCACGAAATCTGTCACGAAGGACAAAAAACCGAAAAATAAAGAACGGACTCGCAACCGGCGTCGCGGGTCCGGGCGGGAAAAGAACCGGCATCGAAACCGAGAAAAAAAGAAATAAAATCAACTTTTCTGCGGGGATTCACAAACAACGTCTGTAGGGCTCCGCGGAAAAAAGACGACTGAGCAAGATGGCACCCTTGGGCGGGAAGAGGACTGCGCATGCGCGCTGCAATTCCCAAAGGCTTTCTTTGAAAGCTGGGGAAAATTGCTCCGCGAGGGCTCCGTCGGCGCCGACGTCACCCATATGTGAGGACTGACTTCCTGCTTGGTCCTGGAGAATGCGTTCACTGTCACCCAGGAGGGGTGGGTCTGCCGGGAACAGAAGCAGAGCAACTGGAACTTGTCCGGATTGGTGAACAGGTCCATTACAGGTTTCCCCCAGATCTGGAAGATCCGGTCGGCCACACTGGGGTCCAGCTGCCACTCGTGCGGCTGGAGAACTTTGCTCAACCTATCGGCCATCAGGTTGTTCTGGCCTGGTAGGTATACTGCCCGTAGGAGAATACCTTGTTGGATTGCATATAAGCAGAGGAGCATTGTGCCTCCTGGCAGAGGGCACGAGACCACATGTCCCCCTGTTTGTTCACACAGAACATCGCCACCTGGTTGTCTGTCTGGACCAGCACCGGCTGGTGATGCAGGTGGTGGCAAAAGACTCGAAGGACTAAGTATGAAGACAAGTCTGCAAGCAGCACAAAATCCATACTGCTCCCCCCCCCCCCCCCCCGACCGGTCCGCTATAAGCGGGCACACACATGTATGAGGGGGTGGTCCCTGGGGTGTGACTTCCCCAGAAGTTGAAAGGTAGACTGGCTAAGGTGTACTGCACTGTACTGAGGTGACCCGGGGAAGGGCATGGAGCAAGTAAAGCTACTGTGGTTTGAACTGGGGTGGAAAGGTGGGGGTTAAGGTAGGATGACTGGTGGCCTACTGGACAATGAGGGCGCTTGATTGCCTCATTTTGTCACCTGTTTCTTTCCTGTCTTTTTTCTTCCCCCAGAGGATGGGGTTTCCTGTATCGATATGGAGGAGATATGGCTGAAACAGAGGAGAAATGATTACTGGCTGGGAAACAGACCAGGGGAGGTTCAGTGGGTTGTCAGTTGTCAAACATGGACAGTGAAGCAGTGTCTTTTTCTATTGTTTCCCACATGTGTTGAGTGACTCGCCTCCTGTCTTTTGTCCTTAGTTTCTTGTTTTTTTGCGCTAGGCCACATAGCATGAGGGCCGTGGGCTGTAGCCGCTGAATTTGTATTTTACCTTGTTTGTTTACTTATGAATTTAGTATCTTATTTTGTTTTGGGTTTTTTTTTAGCATGGACTGTGGGTGGTAGTACATGTGGAGGAAAGTTATGGCACGAGCTGCAAGGTGAGGGGAGGGGGGAACCCTGAGGAAGTGTAGGTGGACGCACTGAGGCATTGGCCTATGAGCCTGTGGAACAGGGCAAGAAAAATTGAGGGAGGGTTAGAACATACATACTGGATTGTTATGCCAAAAGGTCATGCCAGAGACATGACATGCTGATTTGCACATGTGTGGTGTAGTTCAAAAAGGCAACCTGTTGAAGTGCACATGCGAAGTTGTCCAAAAGAAGAGGATATGGAAGGTCTAGGGATGCAGGCGAAGCAACCCGGAAGAGGAGATTTTGATGAAGGATGGCACTCCCACGATGGACTGGGGCAATACATTGGATGGAAACCCAGGGAAGCAGCCAGGTTGGCTTCAAGTGAAAGGGCACTGCGGCCAGCAGCCAGTTAGATGGCTGAGTACTGGGCAAGGTGACCAGAGATAGCAGCACACTAGCTAGATGAGTGCTCCAAATTGAAAGCATGTGGCATGGGAGGACAGAGTCTCTCCCAAGCAATGTTCCCTCTAATTTTCTGTAGGCTGTTGTAAAGTATGTGCGCTCGCTCGGCGAGGTGTGTGCGCGCGCACACGCACACAGCTTAGAGGGAACAGTGCTCCCAAGGCATGGCAATGGAGTCTAACACATCCATTTGATAGAGTGTTCTGAGAAGAACTACCAGGTAACAAGAAAAGAACCAGCGGTACCGGTAAGTGTTGGGCGGTAGGCAAACGCGACCACAAAAAAGAATTTTAAAGACGGAATTTTCTGCGGTGACAGGGAATAGGTCCTGTTGGCTCCGCGGAAAACGAAGAACTGAAGAGGGACAGTTGGAAAGACAGGAAGGCAGCACGCAGGCGCTGTGGGTTGCTCCCAAAAGCTTTCCTACTGGACGCTGGGGAGCGTTCCCACGCAGGCTCCGTTGGTACCGACAATACCCATATGTGAGGACTACATTCCTGCTTGTTCCTGGAGAACCCCTTCTAAGCCCCCTACGTGCCCAATCCTATCCTGTTGGCATTGGAGTGTGTTGGGGCGTTACAGGGCAGAGCGGAGGTGGAGATTGTTGCTAATCGTGCAGCAATGATATTGAATGCTACATGGTTAGTGACCTGCATCTTAAAAGATAGGCATGGAAAACACTTGCTTATCTTTAAGACGCAGGGGCTAACCGGGCAGCATCGAATATCACTGCTGCATGGTTAGCCTCGGCAGCTTCCTGGGTCTGCGGCGATCACCGGATATTCAATGCTGTTGCCATGGCACTGAATATTCGGTTTAGAGGTTGGCAGGGAGGGCTATACGCAGACGAGGCGCATGGCCCTTCCAAAATTTGGACAGCTGAAAACCAGGCCCTATGTATGTTTTGTTTTGTTTTTTAAACCCACAGCATCCCCTGCTGTACAGTTTTTTGCAATGTTTAATGATGTTATAACTAAGAAGTAATTAGACCTTACCTGCTAATTAGTGTTCCTGAAGAGTCTCCAGTCCAGTCCCTGAATGCTGGGTTGTGCTCCTCTTCCTGCAGCTTGGAGACTGAGTCTGTCAACCGCTTGATGACATCAGGATATATATAGCACTGGCACCACCCACCAGCCTCAGTATCCTGTTGACAAAGCAAACTTAAAGGAGAGACAACTAGAACTACAACTATAACCTTACTACAACACAGCTCCTCCCGTTCCCTGAAAGGAGCCAAACCACTCCCCCCCCCGCCCCCCAAAAAAGGAGAAGGAGGCGGCTTACCTGACCAAAGCCCTTAGAAAACGCCTAACAGGCTACACATCTCCACCTACAGCAGGGCTCCGCTTCGGTCCAAACGGCCCCTACACCGGAACCCTTCAAGCAACAATTGCGTGCACAAACTCTTGAGCCAGCTCCCCTTCCGTAACTGCTTCGAACCTTGGGCGGGATCAGGGACTGAACTGGAGACTCTTCAGGAATACTAATTAGCAGGTAAGGTCTAATTACTTCTTCCTAATCGTCTCTCCAGTCCAGTCCCTGAATGCTGTGATTTAACAGAGCAGTTCAAGCTTGGGATGGGCCTGCCAAACCGGATCGAAGCACCGCTCTCCCAAACCCGGCATCTGCCGCGGCCTGTACATCTAAACGATAGTGCTTAGCAAAAGAGTGCAGAGATGACCAAGTGGCCGCTCTGCAGATATCCAACGGAGGAACCAAACTAAACTCCGCCCATGACGTGGCCTGAGCCCAAGTGGAATGAGCTTGCAATCCCACCGGAACCTGCCTGCCCTTAAGAATATAAGCTGAGGCAATAGCTTGCCTGATCCATCTTGAAATAGTGGCCTTGGCTGCCGCTTCACCCTTACGCGGCCCCCCCGAATACAAACGCTCCAATTTGCAGACAGACTTAGTACGCTTCAGATACCGCCTCAAAACTCTACGAACATCCAGAAGACGCAGCCACGCATCTCCTTCCTTCTGCCCCAAACCAGCGAAGGAAGGAAGCGACACTGACTGATTAACATGAAAAGGGGAGACCACCTTGGGCAAAAAGGAAGGAACTGTCCTCAATACCACCTTTTCCTTAAAGAAAACGAGAGAAGGCGGATGACAAGACAATGCCTGCAACTCTGAAACACGTCTAGCAGAGCAAATGGTCACCAAAAACACAGCCTTGAGGGTCAAATCCTTCAGCGAAGACTGCTCAAGCAGTTCGAACGGTGCCCCGACCAGAGAATCCAGCACCAAATTAAGATCCCAAGGAGGCACCACCACACTCCGACAAGGCCGCATACGCCCTACTGCTTTAAGAAATCTCACCACATCGGGGTGTTGGCCTAACGCTGTGCCCTTAACCTTGCCCCTATAGCAAGCGATAGCCGCCAGCTGCACCCGCAAAGAACTGGAAGCTAGTCCCTTCTCAAGGCCATCGTGCAAAAAATCCAAGACTTCCGAGACCGAAACCGCCAAGGGCCTCTTACCTCGCTCCTCACACCAGCTCTCAAAAATGCACCAAACTCTAACATACGCCAAACAGGTAGAACGCTTGCGAACCTTCAACAATGTTGATATCACTGGCCCCGAATACCCTCTCTTACACAGCCTTGCCTTTTCAATAGCCAGGCCGTAAGCGAGAACCGATCCACCTGCGGCATCTTCACAGGTCCCTGCCTGAGGAGGTCCTCCCTTACCGGGAGACACCACAGACGATCCGCCAATAACCGAACTAGATCGGCATACCATGGTCGCCGCGGTCAGTCTGGAGCTATCAGGAGTACTAACCCCTGATGAGACTATCCTCTGTAGAACTCTGTCTATGAGTGCCCAAGGAGGAAACACATACAGTAACCCTTCCGTGGGCTACCTTTGAACTAAGGCATCCAGCCACTCTGACATTCGCTCTTTCCTTCTGCTGAAGAATTTGCTTGTTTTGGCTGACTCCCAGGGTGCCATCAGGTCCATCACTGGCGGGCCCCACCGGTGCACTACCTGCTCGTAGACATCCTGGTTGAGCTCCCACTTGCCGTGATCTACCTTGTGCCTGCTGAGGTAGTTGGCTGTGACGTTCTCCACTCCGGCGACATGCTGAGCTGATAAGGCTACCAGATGACCCTCGGCCCACGCCAATAGGCTTTCCGCCTCCTCCTCCAAGAGATGGCTGCTCGTGCCGCCCAGCCGATTGATGTAGGCCACTGCCGTCACATTGTCCAAGAGAACCTTGATCGTGCTCCCGCGCACCAAATGCTGGAATGCTCCGAGAGCCCTCATCACTGCCCGCAACTCCAACCTGTTGATGAGCCATTGCAACTCCTGAACAGTCCAGACTCCTTGGGCAAAACGACCCTTGCAGTGCGCCCCCCAGCCCAACAGGCTCGCATCCGTCGTCACCTGTATCCACTGAGGAGTCTTGAGGGGCATTCCTCTCTCCAGAACCCCTGGAGAGAGCCACCAGCGTAGCAACTCCTTGGCCGCTGCTGTCCAGGGTAGAGTCATTGACAGTGAGTGTCTGATAGGACCAGCGCCTCAGTAGGGACCTCTGAAAAGGCTGCATATGGGCCCTGGCCCAGGGAACTAGGTCCAACGTCGCCGCCATGGTCCCCAGCACCTGAAGATAATGCCAAGTTGAGGGAGCCTTGCGCGGTGCAAACTCTTGTACCAGACGTCGTAGGCACCTCGCTCACTGAACCGGCAAAAACACCTTGCCCACGATCGTGTTGAACCTTACCCCTAAACACTCAATCTCCTGAGCGGGCACCAACCTGCTCTTTGACTGGTTGATTACCCACCCCAAACTTTGAAGAAGAGCTACTACCCTTGCCGTTGCCTTCAAACTTTCCTCCTTGGACTTGGCCCTGATCAGCCAATCGTCCAGGTAAGGATGGACGAGGATTCTCTCTTTCCTTAGGGCTGCTGCTACCACAATCATCACCTTGGTGAAAGTGCGAGGTGCCATCGCCAGGCCAAACGGCAAAGCCTGAAACTGAAAATGACCTTGCGGAACCGCAAAACGCAGAAACTGCTGATGAACGTCTCTGATGGGGATATGCAAATACGCCTCGGTTATTTTTTTATTTTTTTTTTATTTAGTATACATTTGTATACCGCTACTTCCAGCGATCAGCAGCGGTTTGATTACAGATTGGAAATTGTCAAATCATGACAGGAAATTTTTGAGGTATAAACACATTGATTAGACAGGAAGATCGAGGGAAGTCAGAAACTCCCCTTGCCTCACCGCCACTATCGCCGATTTGAGAGTTTCCATCCGAAAGCGCGGTACCCTGAGACACCGGATTAACCCGCTTCAGGTCTAGAATCGGTCGCCAGGAACCTTCCTTCTTTGGGACCACAAAGTAAATAGAGTACCGACCACAACCGCGTTGGTCCCCTGGCACTGGGACAACTGCCCCCAATGCCACCAGTCTTGCAAACGTTTTCTCTACCGCCGCCTGCTTGGCAACCGTCCTGCAGGGAGACTGAACGAATGAGAGGCGGACTGGACTTGCAAACTCTAGGGCGTAACAGAATTGTACCACCTTCAGCACCCACCGGTCGGACGTGACCCAGGCCCAGGCGGAAGGAACTGCCGCAACCGCCCCCCCCCCTACCAGCAGCACTCCCCTCCAAGCCCCCGTTATCTCATTGTGGTTTCTGCTGACCTGAGGAGGCCGAAGAGGCCCCAAAACCTCTTCCTGCCCCTCGAAACCCACGGAAACCCTGATTTCTGGAGGGAAAAAGTCGCCTTTGAAAAGGGTTCTGATGAACCGGCCTAGACCTCTGGCCCTCCCTCAGCTGAAAATGACCTGTAGGCGCAAAATGACCCGGCTTTGGCTTATCCTCTGGAAGCCTGCCCCCTTTAGACTCTCCGAGGTCCTTTACCAATTTGTCCAAGTCCTCTCCAAACAGCAGCTTCCCCTTAAACGGAAGCCTGCTAAGCCGAGCCTTGGAGGAAGAATCTGCCACCCAATTACGGAGCCAAAGATACCGGCGGGCCGACACCACAGAAGCCATATTCTTTGACAAACTCCTAATAAGGTCATACTGGCTGTCTGCCAGATATGCCGCTCCGGACTCCAATCGTGCCGTCTCCACTTGTGACCCTGACTGCGACTCTCCAGTTAACTGCAGCTGTTGGGACCACCTCAAGCAAGCTCTGGCCACCCAGGCCTCGCATACCAAAGCCTGGAGCGCCATGGCACTGATGTCCAAGGCCTGCTTCAGCAAAGTGTCCAACTTCCTGTCCTGGACATCCTTTAGCGCTGCACTGCCCTGCCCTCTACAAGAATGGTTGTCTTCTTGGTCACGGCCGCCACCGCCGCATCAATCCTGGGAGACTTCAACAAGTCCTTTTCCACTTCCGGAAAGGGGTACAAACGCGACATGGAGCATACCCCCCTTAACCCGGCCTCCGGCTGATCCCACTCCTCTTGAATCATATGCCGGACTACCTTATGGACCGGGAAAACTTTTTGAGACTTCCGGACCGCTTGAATCAATGGATCCTCCAAAGCATCCTCATCACCTTGGACTCCCGTGGACATGTTAAGTACCTTCAATGATTCATCAATCAACGCAGGTAACTCCTCCCGGTGAAAGACCCTCACTATTCTCGCCTTCCTCGAGCTCTTCCTCTTCCCCCAATTCTCTATCTGATTCTAGAATCTCCAAATCAGGGGAAAGAAGCTCCTCTTCCTCAATTCTGGCCCGCTTGGAAGGGAGACCTGTCAACGAGAGAGGTTTATCAACCCCCTAGGAGAGCCTCCCAGCCCCTCCTGCTGACGCATGCAGAAAGCTTTGTGCAACCAAAGCACAAACTCCGGGTAAAAACCGCATATGCCTCCCTCCACCGAGGAAGTACTGGGAAGCGGCTGCGAGGGCACCTGCTGCCCCAGTGGCAATGGTGGCAGGGATCCCTCTCCCAAGGTCTCCTCCGACGCTTCTCCTGCCTCCATAGCCCCAGAAACTGTTGGGAGTAAAATATCAGTTGTCTGAAAATCCTGCTCCACCGAGGCCGCCTCCAGTGCGCAACCCCTGCACATTCCGGCCTCAGACACTGTCCCCCTGCGAGCCCCACAGTCTAGGCACCGCGGGCGAGCTGGCATATTCCTTCAGCTTAAATCTCTTTTTTTTTTTTTTTAAATCTTGTCTATATCTCAATTCCTATAGATATCTCAATCTCTCTCTCTCTCTATATATATATATATAGATAGATCTATATCTATCTATACCACCACATCCACATATATATATATATATATATATATATATATATATAATTTATTTTTTTTTTCCCAAGAAATCAAAATGTGCAAAAATAAATCCAAATCTGATCCCCCCCCCCTCATTCCCTGCCGAAACGGCAGGAGAACAAAGCAAAAAACAAAGCCGTTTCTCCTCTTCTCCTCCCCCCTTGCACCACAGCCCGGCGTGCCGAAAAAAAGGGCGCGGGGAACAGCTCCTGCTATCAGCTGTTCTATCCCGGCCGCGGCACGAGTCCGCCGCGAAGCACGTAGCTTAAGCTGGCCTCCCTAACTGCTTCTCCCGGCAGAGCTCTTCTATGCGCTTTCCCTTCTGGTGCGAGAAGAGCCTGCTGCACTGCCTTCCCGCCCACGTGCTCAGCCACCTCGGGGCTTCGGCACGAGGCGGGGAACTGAACCGGAGGCCCTTCTTCAGCGAGGAGACTCCTGGCAGACTAACCACCAAGACGGTTGGTCTCTGATGCCGCTCAACTCGCATCTTCTTCAATTTCTTCTTTTATTTATTTTTTTATTTTTTATTTTTTTTAACAGCCCGGGTCGCCGCAAGCCTCCTCACCCGGAGGGGAAGGGAGGGAGGGGAAGGGGGGGGAGAGAACCCAGAAAGGACCTAACTACTCTACAGAGATAAAAAGAAAAAAATAAACCAAAAGAAGGGCTCAAATAAAAACCAAAACTCCTCTAAGTCTTATGTCTCTCCAGCAGACTGACACTGCTAGCCTGCTGCTCTCTCCAGCTGTGCTTGGAGACTGAGTACTGAGGCTGGTGGGTGGTGCCAGTGCTATATATCTCCTGATGTCATCAAGAGGTTGTCAGACTCAGTCTCCAAGCTGCAGGAAGAGCAGCACAACCCAGCATTCAGGGACTGGACTGAAGAGACGATTAGGAATGGTGCCTTTTTACTGTAGTGTCTTCTTCTGGCACTATATGAAGACAGCTGTAATCGGTTTATTTGCAGTTGTTTACTGTAAACATCTTTTTCAATGCATTGTGTAGGCAGGTTTAATTGATGATCTTATTCACTGTAGCGCCCTTTTAGATAGGCTGTGCAGCCAATTTGTTAAATAATATGCTTTTTCCTTACACATGAGTTCTTATTATTATAGGTGAGCAGTTGGCTTTACAGACGTTATGAGTCTGGCACTGTTCTTTGCTATAAGCTAGATTGATTTTAAAGTATTTTTTGGCATTTTTAGTTTAATCCTATGTACAGCTTTTACTGCAATTGTTTTTTATGTATGTGTTATTACTTTTAATGTCCCCTTTTTATATTATTTAATTACTGTTTATTCTCCCTTCCTCTTTCTTCCCCCTTTTTCCCCTCCCACCCTTTACCTTTCTTCTGCCCCATCTCCCTTCCCCCGCACCACCTCCCCTTCTTCCCCTACTTCCCCCTCTGGTTTTCCCCCCCTTCCTTTTTCCATCTCTCTTCTCCTTCCCACAAGTCACTTTGCTTTTTACAGAATGTTTTTAAACTTTCTTTTTCTTAAACTGCCTTTTGCTAGATATTTTCACATTTCTTGTTCGTGAAAATATTTATGATTTTTACACGTCTGGTATGTTGATTTTCACATATCCATATTTACCTCCTGTATGTATATATGTGTGTGTATATATATATATATATTTTTATACCTGTATGTGTTATCATAATTTTATAATCATATATGTTTTCATTTTTGTCTTTTATATTTTTATATTTGTATTTACTTTAAATTGTAGACCCATGGTGAAGGAAGTTTTGCCAAAATTTGGCCGAGGCAGGCTTTCTATTAAAGATTTATTCTGCCTAGAGTCTCCTTCCGCTCTTGTGTTGTACGATTGATCTTCTGCTGCAGAGGTGTATTTTCTATCTCCTTCCTTGTTTCAAGGAATGCACCACAAAAATTGAAGTCTTGTTGGTCTCACAATTCAAATGATGCTATACCCCAAGGTGCAGACCGAGAAGCTAAAGAATACATATTACTTAGACTTTAGCAATTTGTGATGCAAATGCCTTAATGTTACAAATAGAAATGTGCTTTATACCAAAGAATTCTTACCTGATTTTTCTCCTCCTTCTATGCTTTGTTCAGCATGTGGAAATACTCTCTGTAAGACACCCAATATCTTGTTCAGAGTGTTTTGCAGCAGTGGTTTGATAACAAAAGATAATGCCTGCCCAGGTGAAACAACTGCTCTTTGAGAAGCTGGAACTATTTTTTGCATGGCCACTACAAAGTCCTTTGCCGTGATATTAATGGAAGAAACATCCAACTGCAGTTTTTCGCTGCTGGTATATATCTGAGGATAACGCCGGCGCAAGGCACACAAAGCAGCTTCAGTGCATACAAACTTAATATCAGCACCACAATATCCTAGGAAAAATAAAAAAGACAAGATAGCATTTAAATGTGTTCCTTAAACTGTCTCAAAACATCTATGCATTAGCATGCAGATATAGCACAGTTACTTACCTGTAACAGGTGATCTCTGGGAACAGCAGGAATAAGTCTTCACATATAGGTATCATCGGTACCGAAGGAGCCTGCGCGGGAACGCTCCCCAACGTCCAGAAAGAAAGCTTTTGGGAGCATCCCACAGCGCCTGCGTGCTGCCTTCCCACCTTTCTCAACCGCCTCTCTCCAGTTCGAGTTTTAAGCTGAGACAAAGAGAGAGAGAGAGGAAAGGAAAGATAGATAGAGAGATACAACTCCTAGGGGAGGTGGGTGGGTTGTGAAGACTTATTCCTGCTGTTCCCAGAGATCACCTGTTACAGGTAAGTAACTGTGCTATCTCCAGGAACAAGCAGGAATGAGTCTTCACATATGGGGACTCCCTAGCTGCAGATGCCAGGGAGAGACCCCATGGTTTTGTGCCCTTGCAGAGGGCTCCACTTCCCCCCCATGGATCTCTGGCATCCAACCAGGGTAGGTGGGTAGGAGTTGATTAGGAATGGAACAGGTGTTTGAGGATAGCCTGAGCAAACGAGGCATCCCGGCAGGAGTCCTTGTCCAAATAGTAATGGGCTGTGAAGGTATGAACCGAGGCCCGGGTGGCCGCTTGACAGATTTGGTCGATGAACACAGAGTTTAGATGAGCCATTGAGGCTGCCATGGCTCTCACATTGTGAGCTGTGACATGGCCCTCCAGAGAAATGTTCTTACTCTGGTAGGCGAAAGAAATACACTGAGCAATCCAGTTGGACAGTGTTCTCTTAGAGACTGGAAGTCCTAAATGAGAAGGATCAAAAGCAACAAAGAGTTGAGAAGACTTTCTATGTTGCTGTGTTCTTTGTAAGTAGAAAGCGAGAGCTCTCTTACAATCCAAGGTATGAAGATTCCTCTCTGCATTTGATGCATGAGGTCCTGGAAAAAAAGACAGGTAAATATACCTCCTGGTTCAGATGAAAAGGCGAGACCACTTTAGGCATAAAGTGTAGATTGGTCCTGAGGACTACCTTATTATGATGGAACCTTGTATAAGGTGGATTAGCCACCAAAGCTTGCAACTCACTGATGCGGCATGCTGAGGTGACTGCAATGAGAAAAACAACTTTCCAAGAAATAAATTTCAAGGTGGTGGTGGCTAAAGGTTCAAAGGGTGGCTTCATAAGCTGGCCAAGAACCAAATTCAAATCCCATGCCACTGGAGGTGGTCTAATGGGAGGTTTAGTTAAAAGAAGGCCTCTCATGAATCTTGCTATAAGAGGGTGAGAGGAAATAGGTTGTCCATTGAGAGGCTTGAGGGACGCTGCAATAGCACTCAAATGGACTCTTACTGAATTTGTTTTCAGGCCTGCATGGGATAGATGCAGGAGATACTCTAGTAGAGAATTCAAAGGTATTGCAAGAGGGTTTATACCCTTCTCTGAACACCAAATGGTGAACCTTTTCCATTTGAAAGCATAGGAACATCTAGTAGAAGGCTTCCTTGAGGCATGAATAACATCTCTGACTTGTTGAGAGAGATGAAAATCTTGAAGGTCTAGGCCCTCAGCAACCAAGCCCTGAGATGGAGCGACTGGGGGTTTGGGTGCCACAATGTTCCCTCTTCCTGGGACAGGTGGTCTGGTGCAGAGCCTAAGTCCAGGGAAGGAGCTTGAGAGAGATGCAGAAGTAGAGGGTACCACACTTGGCGTGGCCAATGTGGTGCTATGAGGATCATGGTCCCTCGATCTCTCTGAAGCATGAATAGTGTTTTGGGAATTAGGGGAATTGGTGGAAAGGCATAAAGGAAGTCTTGACCCCAGTGAAGGAGGAAGGCATCCTTGGCCTGAACTCCCTGACACGGAATTCTGGAACAGAACCGGGGAAGTTTGGCATTCCACGGACTTGCAAAGAGGTCTATGTCTGGGGTTCCCCAAATTCGAAAAATCCTGGCTACCTGGTCCATGTGGAGGGACCACTCATGTGGGAGCAGAACTCAACTGAGTCTGTCCGCCCAATAGTTTTGAATACCTGGAAGATATACTGCCAGAAGATGGATGTGATGCTCTCTGGCGAAGGCCCACAGTCACAAAGCTTCGTTGCAAAGCGACAGAGAGCCAGTCCCTCCCTGCTTGTTTACATAGAACATGGCTACTTGATTGTCCGTATGGATGAGGACTGTCCTGTAGCTGAGCAGGGAATGGAACACTCAGAGCTAAGAATATTGCTCTGAGTTCCAAGAGATTGATATGCAGAGAAGTCTCCTGTGGAGACCAGATGCCCTGGGTGAAGAGATCTTGCAGATGAGCTCCCCAACCCTTTGGAGAAGCATCTTTTGTGAGGGTTGCATGGGGTAGCGGTTGCTGAAAAGGGGACCCCAGCAACAGGTTTTGAGAGGACTTCCACCACTGGAGAGACCAAAATAGATGACTGGAGTTTGCTATTTTGTCTGACAGGCAACCTGATGCCTGAGTCCATTGAGCTGCCCTCATGTGAAGGCGAGCATATGGAACCACATGCACGGTGGATGCCATGTGGCCTAATAGTTGTAACATCTCTCGAGCAGTTAATTGGTACTTTAACTGAATCTGGGAGGCTAACTGCACCAGACGTAGGCAACGGGCCTGAGGAAGATAGGCCCTTGCAGTTGTGGTATCCAGGAAGGCCCCTATGAATTCCAGAGACTGAGTAGGGGTGAGATTGGATTTTGGGATGTTTATTACTAGCCCCAAATACTGAAGGATACGCATTGTGCAGGTTAGACAAGTCTGGGCTTCTGACTGGGATGGGGCTCGAATGAGCCAGTCGTCCAGATATGGGAATATGAATATTCCTAGAGTGCGGAGAAATGCAGCTACTACTGCCATGCATTTCGTGAACACCCTTGGTGCAGAGGTCAGACCGAAAGGAAGCACCCTGTATTGGTAGTGCTTTCCTTGAAAAAGGAACCGAAGGAACCTTCTGTGTGTTGGATGGATGAGGACATGAGTGTACGCATCCTTGAGATCTAGAGAACAAAGCTAGTCCTGACTCTGAAGGTATGGAAGCAGAGCCCCTAGAGAAATCATTTTGAATTTCTCCTTGAATAGAAACTTGTTCAATTCTCTGAGATCTAATATGGGTCTGTAGCCCCCTGTTTTCTTTGGGATAAGAAAATAAGGGGAGTAGAACCCTGAGCCCTGTTGAAGAAGAGGTACTTCTTCTATTGCCCCTTGGGCAAGAAGGGTAGCAATCTCCTGACCTAGAAGGTTGAGGAGAGATGTTGGAGAATTGAACTGTTTCACCATGGTGTGAGGAGGAAGGTTTAAGAAGTGAAGCTTGTATCCCTCCTTTATAATGGAGAGGGTCCATTGCTCTGCTGTGATTTGCTCCCATCTGGGAGCAAAATAAGTCAACCTTCCTGGAATGGTGAGGGGCTCTGGGTTTCCCAGAGCTAGAAAGGCTAAGTTCTCTAGTTGCAAGTCAAAGGCCCTGAGGAGATTGAGGCTGCTGGGCTGTGGTAGGCCTGGCAGCCTTGGACTTGGCCTGCTTAGGTGGTTGCTGACGCTTTGCAGCAAAACGACCTGCAGAAGATGTCTGCCCATGAGCAGGATAATATCTTCCCTTTTTAGAAAAAGATGTCTTTTTGAACAATCTTTTCTTAACAGGGGCAGAGGTAGACTTTGAAAGTCGATCCAAAGCAGAGTTCTCAGCATCCATCTGAGTGGCCTTTGCTTGCCAATCCCTGCCAAACAGGTTTTCACCTGTACAAGGAAGGTTTCCCAACTTGTCTTGGACCCAGAGTTCCAAATCAGAGGCTTGTAACCAAGCAATTCTGCATGCACCTATGGCAATAGCCGTGGCTCTGCTTACACACTCAAAAGAGTCAAAGGCTGCACGGTTGGAGAATTTGGAAACATCTTGAGCATGTTTGAGCCAAGTGAGAAATTCCTGCCTTTTATCTTCTTAAATAAAAGGAGCTAAAGTCTGCAGATGATCTGCGACTTCTTTTAGAAACATCCCCATATAGAGACTATAGGAGTTGATTCTGGCAGCAAGCATATTGGCCTGGAAAATCCTTCGGCCAAAAGCATCTAGAGTCCTACATTCACATCCTGGAGGGTTAGATGAGTGTCTCTTTGCACTCTTTATTTTCTTCATAGCAGACTCAACCACAATAGAGTGGTGAGGAAGCTGAGTCTTATGAAAACCAGGACAGGGAGGGACACGGTACATGGTGTCTAACCTGCGAGAATGAGGAGAGGTGGTGAGAGGAGTCTCCCACATGCCCAACATGAGATCATAGAGGATCTCATGAATAGTTAGGGTAGCTGCTTCCTTAGGAGCCTTAGGATACTGCAAAATATCTAATTGCTTGGCTCTAGGCTCTGACTCAGAGGCCACTGTGATGGAGAGGCCTCTAGCCACTTCCCTAATGAAGTCTTGAAAAGACAAGTCCTCTGGAGGAGACATTCTTCGTTTTGGAGAATCAGACTCCTGAGGAAGAAGCACCGGTGCATCGACAGAAACCTCCGACTCATCAGAGTCTTCGGAGGAATCGAAGTATCGCCTGTCTGGATGCTCCTGTAAAGCCCGATATGCGTACCGAGTGGGATCGACATCGGGAGTAATCGGTACCGGTTCGGTACCGATGGGCATCATAGGACAGGGTACCGTTGCAGCTGACACCGAAGCCGATGTCGATGCAATTGGTACCGGCACTGGGAACGGTGCAGATGCCGGAGTCGGTACCGGCAACAGGGATTGTTGCGGTGCCGAAGGCGTCGAAGCCTGCATAAACGCTGTAAGGGTGCGCTGCATGGACAGAATTTTCTGATCCATCGACGCCACCAGAGTCTGGATGTCGGTACCAGTGGAGGCCACCGGTACCCCAGAACACGGCAACAGGTGATCGGTCGAGGCCGAGCCATCGATGTCAACCTGTGACCCCATAGATAATGCTTTGGAAGCCGGAACTTCCCGCCGGGGTAATTTTGCCGGAGCGGAATCCTCGAGGGCAAGCCCGGAGGCATCTCGATGCTTAGAGGGAGATTTGCCCTTCGAGGACCGGCTAGATTTATGTTTGGTTACCTGAGATCCATGGGAGGAAGAAGGAGCCCTGGAAGACGTCGATGCCACCGAGGCTGCATCAGAGAGAAACAGGGTACTGAGCTTGGCTGCTCGGTTCTGCCGACCCCTTTTAGACATCATGGTGCAGAACACACAATCCGTGATGGAATGGTCAGGACCCAAACATTTCAGACACCAATCATGGGTGTCGGTGACAGAAATAGTACCGCCACATTTTATGCACTTTTTGAACCCGGAAGCGGGCTTCTCCATGAGGAGAAAATATTTAGGCCTAAGGCCCAAACTAAAAATGCACAGCTGAAAGAAAAAAAGGTTTTTGTTTTTTTGAAGAAGAAGAAAAGAAAAGAAAAGACCGGCGGTACCGGTCTGACGTCGAAGGCAGACGCGACACAGAAAAATAAAGAAAAAAATAAAGAACTACTTCTGCGGTGACAGGAACACGACCTGCTGGCTACGCGGAAAAGAAGAACTGGAGAGAGGCGGTTAGGAAAGGCGGGAAGGCAGCGCGCAGGCGCTGTGGGATGCTCCCAAAAGCTTTCTTACTGGACGCTGGGGAGCGTTCCCGCGCAGGCTCCGTCGGTACCGACGATACCCATATGTGAAGACTCATTCCTGCTTGTTCCTGGAGATAAGTGCATTTTTTCCCAGAAAGGTACTTCCATTTAGACACAGGATTACCCTGGAGGGGTGAGGTGAACTGGTCAACAGCTCAAGGCCTTGCACGTTTGAGAGACTTATATCCTTTATTATCTTGAAGCCAAAGCAGTCACAGAGCTTAGTCACAGCATAATACTGTCCTCTTCCTGTCCTCTCTCCCACTGGCATTATTCTTACAAGTTGGTGCCTACCCATGCCATCATGGCATAGGAAAATTATAAGGGAGAGGAACAGATACCACCATTCCCTCTCCCTCCCCCTCCTTGGCTGGTAACATAGTACCAGGAACAAAAAGCTATGGGCCTGTTGTGTCCATTCTAGCCCCTTCTCTTACCCGGTTCCCAGAAGGCTCACACATGCATGGAGGTCAGAGAAAAGAATGACAGGAGAGAAGCGGATGGATTAGTTCTCTCTGTTGTGCATATTTGTGCTGAGCAAAGGTTGGTGCACTAGTCCTATTGTGCCGATGCTTAATGCAGGCTTTAAATTTTGTTTGGATTTAGGAACCAACCGAAAATCTTAGGAGGCAGGGCTCAAGAACCCCCCCACCCCTTCATTTCCAGTATCCACCAAAGCTGAGGAGCGAGGGGGGGAGGGATTAGACTTCTTTAGGGCTTGATTTATTAAGGCTGTTTTCCCATTCTGTGTCAAAGGTAAAAGAAAGCTTAGTAAATGAGGTATTTAGTAAATGCTGCAGGCCACTGACAGAGGTACACAGTCAGCAACCCCCTCACTCGCACCCCCCCCCCAACCTGCCAACACCCATTCTGTTTTATCTTGTTCCTCTCCATCATCTCCCACCCCCATCTCAGAAAGCCAGCCAGCCTCACCAGCTCAGTTAGCCCCTGCAAGCCAGTCCGCTCACCCCAGCCCAGTTAACCTCTGTCCTGCCCAGCCCAGCAAACCCCTGCCTTCACCACCCAACAAAGCCAGTCACCCTTCCCTTTTCATGCAATCTTACCAGTGTGCTTGCCAGATTAAAGCTGCTTCTCTATTTTCACCCTGCAGCCTGTTACTAAAGCTGCTGCTAGAGTAAAAGCTGCTTCTTTGTTGTTCCAATTTGCACTGCTCTGTGCATGAACCATGTGGTGGAGGAAGCCTTGTGTTGATCTTGTGAGATTTGAGACACAGTGACCAATGCAAGAGCTCCTGCGCCATATGGCTCAATTTCATTCAGAGCGGCACAGATCAGAAAAAAAGAGGCTCCCTTAGTGGCACTTCTGGCAACAGCAGCAGTGGTAACAAGACACCAAATCCCCAGGCACCAGAAGCAAATTTCTAATCGCCAGGGCAAGCTGGTGCATGGAGTTTGTCAAGCCCTGGCTTAATGGCATAGGCAGACACAACCTATGTTCCAAATATGACTAGTGCCCTCTACATCTTGCTGTAGCTATGTCCTTCCCCTTCCCTCCTAAATGGCATGTGTGTAATAGGAGAAAATGAAATGAGGCTGAAGGGGGCAGATCTGAAAAAAAAAAAGCTACTTTGTTCTCCAGTAGAGATTTCTCTCCCCCTCCTGTCATTTCTCAGGTATTGATAAAGGGGTATAAGTACTGGCAAAGTCCAGCAGATAATATAGTAAATAGCATATACAATTCAGAATTTAAGCATTCTCAAAGTTTTGTTTTCCCTTTTTATGAATGAGATATAAAGTCTCAAAAGACAAACTGTACAATTTAACATAAAATCTATAAACAAAATTAAGGTTCCTTACCTACACATTTTTCTCCTAGTTCTTCCACAAAGCTATCCAATGGCTTGGGATTCCAATCTTGCATGTGAATTTTAAGAATCTCTTTTCTAGCCTTGAAATATAATTCATTTTAAAATATATTATGAATCTTTAAAGGGTTCAAGTTCCCCATACATTGAAGCATTTCATATATCAAAAATGCAATATATATACTTTTTAACTGGAATGTTTGGTCACCATGATGCAGCAAACATTATGCAGTGAATTGTCAAGCAAAGGACACAACTAACAAAAGTAAAGTGACTGTCACTCCAAGCTTCATCAAGAGAAGCAAAAAAAGAGTTAAACTGAACATTTACTCACAAATGTTTCTCTAGTACTACTATAACTGCTACACTGCCCCCCCCCCCCCCCCAGTATATAAATCAGCTTGTTATGAGAGAGTTAAAGTTCTTACATCTTTATCTGGTAAGCTGAAAAGGAATTCTCTATCAAAGCGCCCAGGTCGTCTTAAGGCAGGATCTATGGAATCCAGTCTGTTGGTAGCTCCGATGACCACAATCTCTCCTCGACTGTCTAAACCATCCATTAGAGCCAGAAGAGTGGATACTATAGAACTAATCAGAAGAACTGTATTCATTACTTTGCACTATATTCAACTCTATTACACCTATAAGTCATTCATGATGTAATTAATGATTAATTAAAATGTCATTTGTTTCCATTCAAATAGTAACTGAAGCAGAAAGGAAAATGATAGCTTTGAATAGGAAACATTTTGGAATATCTATGTTGAAAAACAGTATCTAAAACCTTCTACATATACAACAGATTCTGTAACAGAAAAAAAAATGTTCAAGGTTTAAATTTTCAGTATGCAGGCTGTGTGCTAAACTGATGTGAAAAAACTAAGGCAAATGCACCTTTGAGTTCCAAATTAGGATTGCTTGCTTGAAGTCTTACAGATGCCTGACTTGGTCTTTCATTTTCAGGGTCAGTTTTAAGCAATGAACAAAATGAGGTACAAATCAAGTAGAGAAAGCATACAAGAGTATGGCCTTTCCAATCCCTCAATGCGAGTGCACGCACGCATATTTCTGCTTTGTATATTTTTGCCGGTATGGCTTTGCCTGCCTGAGTTGGGATCTGAGCAAATGATACAACGGATAAGATGCTGGGAAGATAATAATGCTGAGGTACCATAGTGCTCAGTGCCTCAGAAAGGAATTGACAGCAGTGAGAGACAAGGAGAGGGTTTTGTGGGGTGTTTTTTGTTTGTTTTTTAATCTTCGCTAGATTTATTGAGCCCTACCTTCATATCCCCTTTAGAAGAGATCAAGATTTCTCAGGTTTACAATCCTGAGGCCATTTCCAGTTCCAAGCACTGGAAAATGGGTGAGAGATTCTATATTGGGACAACAGAGTCCATGCTCTTGTGTGTGCTCCGAAGTTTCTGAGTCAGAGGGGAGAAACAGGATGCTGGTAGGAACATTTCATGTCTGGCAAAGCAGTAGCTGAGGGAGGTTAGTCAGGGAATAGTAGTACTGGGAAGAGGGTAGAGGGTAAGGAGAAATTAGACCTTACCTGCTAATTGTCTTTCCTTGAGTTCTCTCCAAGCCAGTCTATAGTTCAGGTTGGTTTTCGGTTTTGGTTTAAGGTTGATTAGAGCTGCTTTGTCAATAGAAGACTGAGCTTCTGGCACTAGAGGGAGCTGGATAGGGTGTCAGCAAAGCTTGGTTGTTTCCAGTTCTCAGCTGCTGGAGGGGGCTGGAGAGACAAATAGGAAGGAAGACAGGATAGGGTAGGAGAGAGAGGGAGTGGGGTTATTGGGAAGCTACTAGGTACTGTTGGCATGGGGAAGAGGGATGAATAGGGGAAATAGTGGTAAGAGAGGACTGGGGGACAGGAGAGCAGGGGCACAAAGAAGAGAGTTTGGATGGAGAGTAAAGCACAGTTACTTACCTGTAACAGGTGATCTCTGGGAACAGCAGGAATTAGTCCTCACTTATGGGTACGTCGGAACCGACGGAGCCTGCGCGGGAAAGCTTCCCAGCTTCCCAGGAAGGAAGCTTTTGGGGTCTCCCACTGCACATGCGCGCTGCCTTCCCGCCTTCCTGACCAGCTCTCCTCAGTTCGAGTTTATAACTGAGACAATAGAGAGAGGAAAGGAAGATAGATAGAAGATACAACTCCTAGGGGAGGTGGGTGGGTTGTGAGGACTAATTCCTGCTGTTCCCAGAGATCACCTGTTACAGGTAAGTAACTGTGCTATCTCCAAGAAAAAGCAGGAATAAGTCCTCACTTATGGGGACTCCCTAGCTAAGATGCCTGGGAGATCCCCTCCCAAGGGTTCACCATCTTCGTATGAATCTCAGGCATCCATCCTGGGAAGGTGGGCAGGAGTTGTTCAAGTATGGAACAGGTGTTTGAGGACAGCCTGACCAAACAAGGCATCCCGGCGGGAGTCCTTGTCCAAGCAGTAATGGGCTGTGAAGTCTCCACCCCCTCTCCAGCTCCCGCCCAATCCGGGCGGTGGGAGCCCGAAAGAAGAGCAGCCGCCGGGGATAAAAGCGGCGTCCCTGCCTGCAGAGATGCCGCTGCCGGGAGTCTCCACCCCCTCTCCAGCTCCCGCCCAATCCGGGCGGTGGGAGCCCGAAAGAAGAGCAGCCGCCGGGGATAAAAGCGGCGTCCCTGCCTGCAGAGACGCCGCTGCCGGGAGTCTCCACCCCCTCTCCAGCTCCCGCCCAATCCGGGTGGTGGGAGCCCGAAAGAAGAGCAGCCGCCGGGGATAAAAGCGGCGTCCCTGCCTGCAGAGACGCCGCTGCCGGGAGTCTCCACCCCCTCTCCAGCTCCCGCCCAATCCGGGCGGTGGGAGCCCGAAAGAAGAGCAGCCGCCGGGGATAAAAGCGGCGTCCCTGCCTGCAGAGACGCCGCTGCCGGGAGTCTCCACCCTCTCTCCAGCTCCCGCCCAATCCGGGCGGTGGGAGCCCGAAAGAAGAGCAGCCGCCGGGGATAAAAGCGGCGTCCCTGCCTGCAGAGACGCCGCTGCCGGGAGTCTCCACCCCCTCTCCAGCTCCCGCCCAATCCGGGCGGTGGGAGCCCGAAAGAAGAGCAGCCGCCGGGGATAAAAGCGGCGTCCCTGCAGGGCGCGCCCGCGCCTGGCGGGCCCGCGCCTGAGGGCCCTTTGGCGTGGCCCTTAGGCGCGGCACGGAGGCGAAAAGAAGGAAACATCCCAGGAATTCAGCAGCACCGACTGCATACCAACGGATCCCGACAGAGGAGCAGACCGTGGAGGACAGCAAAACCGCAAGTAAAACTCTCACAGAACATAATACATCACACACTACCAAACGCCCTCTTCAACAACACACTCCATAAAAGCTCCGGCCTCCCCCCACGGAACAGGCCCCCGCACCAAGGCGACCGCCACAGACCCGGCTCCACATCCTCGGGACAGGCTCCCTCCACGGAACAGGCTCCCGCACCGCCACAGATCCAGCTCCACTTCCACGGGACAGGCTCCCTCCACGGGACAGGCTCCCGCACCGCCACAGATCCAGCTCCACTTCCACGGGACAGGCTCCCTCCACGGGACAGGCTCCCGCACCGCCACAGATCCAGCTCCACTTCCACGGGACAGGCTCCCTCCACGGGACAGGCTCCCTCCACGGGACAGGCTCCCGCCCCGCGCCAGATCCAGCTCCACATCCACGGGACAGGCTCCCGCACCAAGGCGCTGCCACAGATCCAGCTCCACATCCACGGGACAGGCTCCCTCCACGGGACAGGCTCCCGCACCAAGGCGACCGCCACAGATCCAGCTCCACATCCACGGGACAGGCTCCCGCACCGCCACAGATCCAGCTCCACATCCACGGGACAGGCTCCCTCCACGGGACAGGCTCCCGCACCGCAACAGATCCAGCTCCACATCCACGGGACAGGCTCCCTCCACGGGACAGGCTCCCGCACCGCCACAGATCCAGCTCCACATCCCCGGGACAAGCTCCCGCAACAAGTACAGCTCTCCCCAAAAGCAAACAACAGACGAAGACCTAAGGAGACAGGCGTCACCCTATCAGAACATCACAAACTACCAACATGCACACCACATACTTCCTCCCTCTATACCTTCTAGTCACACAACTCCTCCCACCGACCACACACCTCCACTACCCCCAAACAAACACACCATGGTACCCCCCAACTGCACTGCCATATCTCGGTCCACAACACACACAAAGAGACACTCGCAACCTCCCAAGCAAAGAGACCAAACAGACACAAATCAAACCCCAACACCGGCTCAAAGGAAGCACATGTAGCAATAACCTCTTCCACAAAGACAACAACAATTGAGCTCATAAACGCCAGATCCGTCTGCAACAAGATACACATCTGGTAGACCACATAGAAGAGCGACAGCCCGACATAATATGCATCACAGAGACATGGCTCAACCCTACCGACAGTGTACTACTCAACCAACTAGTACCGAACAACTACTCAGCATACAACTGCCCACGCACCCACAAGCGTGGAGGAGGAGTCCTAACAATAGCAAAAACAGAACTCAAGTTCAAGACACAGAACCTCACAGATACACAGCAGTGTAACACAATTAGCATCAAGAACAAGAATATTGCAATCTGCCTAACCTACAGAGCACCCCGTGCTCCACCCGACGAACTAGCCTTCACACTCGAAGAAGCCTGTGCCATAACAACAACAACAAACCAGCACTACTAATCGGAGACTTCAACCTTAAGTCCGCCAATACAAAAGATGCAGAGGCCTTCCTTCAGGCAATGACCTCACTTCAATTCACACAGATAGTCAATGCACCAACACACAGACTTGGATCATCCCCAGACCTCATCTTCGCATCAAACTACCTAACTTCAAGAGACCTAATCTCTACACCCACCATCACCCCAGTACCATGGTCTGACCATTACTTAATCGAGACGAAACTGCAATCACAAGAAGACCGGACAAGCGAAAGAGCGAACATCCCACACACACAAAGACGATTCAAGTCCTTTGACAAGGACGAATTCATACAGGACACAATACAACACTTGAACATTGACTCAGAGGACCTGGAGGAACAAGTTTCCAACTGGAACAGCGTTCTAGCTAACGCCGCCAAACCATCCGTTGACAGGACCAAGAATCAACACCACAACAAGAGACAAAACAAACCATGGTACTCAGCAAAAATACGACAGGAAAAGAGGGAGCTCAGGAAAATTGAACGGAGATGGAGAAAAAACAAAACTACTTCCGACCAACATCTTTACCTAACAAAGCAAAAACAATACAATGAACACATCAACCAATCAAAGAGAGAATTCCACACAAACCTGATAAATTCTTCCATCAACAAACCCAGAGAACTTTTCGAAATAGTAAAAACCCTGACAAAAGAGCAAGCAGCAGAAAGAGAAATACAAGTGGATCCACAGAAATTCGCCGACCACATCAAAGACAAATTTCACTCCACAGAGCGCACAACACCCAGTGGAACCACCAGAACGAACGTACACCCCAAAACCTGGGGCACATTCTACTCACCCTCAAAAGAACAGATATCCCACATCATCTCCACAATCAACACAAGCACTGCTCCTACAGACCCTTGCCCAGTGTCATGGGTCAAAGCCACCAAATCAAGCCTCATACCAACCATTCATAAAATGGTACACAACTCACTCACTCAAGGACTCATGCCACAGCAATTAAAGCTTGCCTCAGTAAGACCAATCACAAAGAAAACTACTCTCGACAAAAAGGACCCAGCAGCATACCGACCAATCTCCAGCATACCCTTCCTCGCAAAAATAATCGAAAAGACGGTTCAACTACAACTTCAGGAACACATTGACGAACACGGAACTCTCGACGACAACCAACACGGATTTCGTCCCAACCATGGAGTCGAAACTCTACTGATCTACCTCTTCGACAGCATCATAAGAATAATTGACAACACCAGGAATGGAATTATAATGATCTTCATCGACATCTCCTCAGCTTTCGACACAGTTGACCACAATATGCTCCTGGAGAGACTAAAGAACACTGGTATACACGGTACCACTCTGAAATGGTTCCACTCGTACCTAACCGAAAGACAGCTACAGGTCAAGGTGGGACATGACACCTCCCGACCCATAAACGTACAACAAGGAGTACCGCAAGGATCCGCACTCTCAGCACTCCTTTTTAACATCTACATCCAACCAATATGCAACATTATGAAAGAGAACAACATCCAATACACAATATACGCAGACGACATCATGGTATACTCCCCGATATCAATCGACAACCCGGACTTCTCTAAGATAACAGACTGCCTTACCCAAATGGCGAAATGGTGCCAAAACAACCACCTCGCAATAAACTACAACAAGACCGAAGCTTTAATCATCACTCGGAACCAAAGCTTCATACACCCACCAAACAAAGATACAAAGCACCACGATACCGATAAGATCAGAGGTGAGATACCTTGGGGTTACTCTGGACAGTAAACTCAACCTCAAACCACACATAGACAAAACAATACAAAAAGCCTACTACAGGATGCGAATCATCAGGAGACTGAAACCACTCCTCGCTCCAGAACACTTCCGTACCGTCTGTCAAGCACTGATAACCCCAATACTGGACTTCTGCAATCCGATATACCTTGGACTACCAAAACAAGCTCTCAAACCACTCTAGCTGGCACAAAACACTGCAGCTCGAATCATATCCGGAGCCGCTAGGCAGGAGCACATCACACCTACATTAAAGGACTTACACTGGCTCCCAATCAGTGCTCGCATCAGATACAAGACTATCATAAACCTATTTAAGATAAAAGAGCACACATCAGCCAACAGCCTCCACACACTCATACAACCGGAAACCAGCGCACGTCCTAGAAGAAGTCAAACACGCAACCGAGTCAGTACCCCAAATGAATACAAGCACACACGCAAGGACACAACAGACAGAGCTCTCTCCATGGCTGCTCCAACAATATGGAACAATCTACCGGACGATCTAAGGGCAACTCCAGACCTCAAAGACTTCAGAAAACAACTGAAAACCATGCTGTTCATAGAGCACTATGGTCACATCACATAACCTAAGAGAATGGATAACAGCACTCCAATCCTCCTAAACAACTGTATGTATATAAAATATGTTTTTAGCACCACTGTAAATAGCCCACCTTGTACATAGCTCAAACAAATCAAGCACCCAACACAGCCCTCACATAACTAAGTTTCATCCTCACTGCATGTACAACACACACACTTTACCTGATTGCTTGCTGTGATACCACCTTGATTATTAAGATAAGGCGGTTTAGAAATACTGTTAAATAAATAAATAAAATAAATAAATGAACCGAGGCCCATGTGGCGGCTCGACAGATCTGATCTATGGATACAGAGTGAAGATGAGCCATAGAAGTGGCCATGGCTCTCACATTGTGAGCTGTGACATGGCCTTCCAGAGAAATATTTTTACTCTGGTAAGCAAAGGAAATACACTGAGCAATCCAATTGGAAAGTGTACGTTTGGAGACTGGAAGTCCCAAATGAGAAGGATCAAAAGCCACGAAAAGCTGGGAAGACTTTCGATGTGGCTGAGTCCTGTTGAGGTAAAAGGCAAGAGCTCTTTTACAATCTAAAGTATGAAGGTTCCTCTCTGCACTGGATGCATGAGGAGCCGGAAAAAGACAGGTAGATATACCTCTTGATTAAGATGAAAAGGCGAGACCACTTTGGGCATAAAGTGGGGATTCGTCCTAAGGACCACCTTATCATGATGAAACCTGGTATAAGGTGGATGAGCCACTAAGGCCTGTAGTTCACTGATGCGGCGAGCCGAAGTGACTGCAATAAGGAAAAGGACCTTCCAGGAAAGAAAATTCAAGGAGGTAGAAACCAACGGTTCAAAAGGTGGCTTCATAAGCTGACCTAGAACTAGGTTCAAATCCCATGCTACCGGAGGAGGTCGAATGGTAGGTTTAGTTAGAGTCAGGCCTCTCATGAACCTTGCAATAAGAGGATGAGAGGAGACAGGTTGTCCATTTATAGGTTTTAAAGATGCTGCAATAGCACTCAAATGGACTCGTACTGAATTCGTCTTAAGGCCTGCATTAGAAAGATGCAGGAGATAGTCTAATAGAGAATTCAAAGGAAGTGCTAGAGGGTCAAGACCCTGTTGAGCACACCAAATGGAAAAGCGTTTCCATTTGAAAGCATAGGAACGCCTCGTGGAGGGTTTCCTAGAGGCATTAAGGATATCTTTCACTGGTTGAGAAAGATTGAAGTCATGAAGGCTTAGGCCTTCAGTAACCAAGCTCTGAGGTGTAGGGACTTGGGGTTTGGGTGCCACAAAGTCCCCTCCTCCTGAGACAGAAGGTCTGGCGCAGCTCCCAGGTCCAGGGAGGGTCCCTGGGAGAGATGCAGAAGTAGAGGGAACCACACTTGGCGTGGCCAGCGTGGAGCTATGAGGATCATCGATCCGTGATCCCTCTGGAGTTTGAACAGAGTCTTGGGAATCAAAGGAATGGGCGGAAAGGCATATAGGAATTCCTGACCCCAATGTAGGAGAAAGGCGTCGTTGGCCTGAGCTCCCTGACACTGATTCCTGGAACAGAACCGGGGAAGTTTGGCATTCCACGGACTTGCAAAGTGGTCTATGTCCGGGGTTACCCATTCCTAAAAGATTCTGCGTATCTGGTCCATATGTAGGGACCATTCGTGTGGAAGCAGAACTCGACTGAGTCTGTCTGCCCGAGAGTTTTGAACCCCTGGAAGATAGACTGCCAGAAGATGAATTTGATGCTCTCTGGCGAAGGCCCATAATCTGAGAGCTTTGTTGCAAAGCGACAGAGAGCCTGTCCCTCCTTGTTTGTTTACGTAGAACATGGCCACCTGATTGTCTGTCTGGACTAGGACGGTCAGGTTGACCAGGAGGGTATGGAAGACTTTGAGGGCAAAGAAGATTGCTCGCAGTTCCAGGAGGTTGATGTGAAGGGTGGTCTCCTGTGGAGACCAAGTACCCTGAGTGGAGAGGGATTGTAGATGGGCTCCCCACCCTGTTTGGGAGGCATCTGTTGTGAGGGTTGCTTGGGGCAACAAAGGTTGGAAGGGGGTCCCCAACAACAGATTGTTGGTGGACATCCACCATTGGAGGGACCAAAACAGACGCTTTGAGGTGAGTATTTGGTCGGAGAGCGCTCCTGATGCTTGAGTCCACTGGGTGGCCAAGGTCCATTGAGCTGCTCGCATATGAAGACGAGCGTAGGGCACCACGTGTACCGTGGAGGCCATGTGGCCCAGAAGTCGTAGCATTTCTCTGGCTGTCAAGTGACTGCTGGACTGAGCTTGGGAGGCCAAGCACATCAGACGTTGGCCCCGGACTTGAGGTAGGTAGGCCCTTGCAGTGGTGGTGTCCAACTGGGCCTCTATGAATTCCAGAGACTGAGTAGGGATAAGTTGAGACTTGGGAAGGTTTACCACCAGTCCCAGATACTGCAGAATGTGCCTTGTGCGGTCCAGGGAAATCTGGGCCTCTGACTGAGATGGAGCTCGGATGAGCCAGTCGTCCAGATATGGGAATACAAAAATTTCCAGACCTCTTAGAAATGCGGCAACAACTGCCATGCATTTGGTGAACACTCTTGGAGCAGAGGCTAGACCGAAGAGAAGTACTCTGTACTGGAAATGTTTTCCCTGAAACAGAAATCTTAGATATTTTCTGTGGGATGGGTGGATGAGTATATGTGTGTACGCATCCTTGAGATCTAGAGAACAAAGCCAATCCTGACTCTGAAGGTATGGAAGGAGAATGCCTAGAGAAAGCATTTTGAATTTCTCCTTGTACAGAAATTTGTTCAATTCTCTCAGATCTAGGATAGGTCTGAATCCCCCTGTCTTCTTTGTTATGAGAAAATAAGGGGAGTAGAATCCTGTCCCTTGTTGAAGAAGAGGAACCTCTTCTATTGTCCCTTGGGCAAGGAGAGAAGAGACTTCCTGATCCAACAGGTCCAGGAGAGATGGGGGAGAATTGAAGTGCCTCACCATGGTATATGGAGGAAGGTTGGAAAAATGAAGTTTGTAGCCCTCTCTGATGATAGAGAGGGTCCATTGCTCTGATGTAATTTGCTCCCATCTGGGAGCAAAGTGAGCTAACCTTCCGGGAATGGTGAGGGGCTCTGGTTGTTCTAGAGCCAGAAAGGTTAAGTTCTCTAGGGGCAAGTCAAAACCCCTGAGGGGGTTGAGCCTGCTGAGGAGTGGCAGACACTGCAGGCTTTGATCTTGCCTGTTTAGGCTGCTGACGTTTAGCAGCAAAGCGAGGCTGAGAAGATTGTTGGCCAGTATTTGTGGAAAATCTGGCCTTCTTGTAGTAAGGCCTCTTGAAAGACTTTTTCTTGGCAGGAGTAGAGGTAGACTTAGAAAGTCTATCTAAGGTAGCATTTTCTGCGTCCATTTGAGTGGCTTTAATTTGCCAGTCCTTACCAAATAAGTTCTCACCTGTACAGGGCAGATTCCGTAAGCCATCCAGGACCCAGGGTTCTAGGTCAGAGGCCTGGAGCCAAGCAAGTCGTCGGGCTGCAATGGCAATGCCCGAAGCTCTACCGGCACCTTCAAAGGAATCAAAGGCTGCTCTGTTGGAGAACTTAGAAACATCTAGAAGCTGTTTCACTATAGAAATGAACTCCTCCTTTCTATCCTCAGGGATAAAGGAGGCAAAATGCCGTACCTTTAGGGCAAGTTCCCTGAGAAACATGCCCATATACAGACTGTATGAATTAATCCTGGCTATAAGCATACTAGCCTGGAAAATTTTTCTACCAAAAGAGTCTAGGGTCTTACATTCTCGCCCTGGAGGGGTAGAAGAGTGCCTTTTGGTGCTCTTAATCTTTTTCAGCGCAGACTTCACCACAATGGAATGGTGAGGCAGCTGAGCCTTTTGAAACCCAGGAGAAGGAGGGACCCGGTACATGGTGTCCAACCTACGAGAGTAAGGAGACAACGTCAGAGGAGCCTCCCATAAATCCATCAAGTGTTCTTGAAGGATTTCATGGATAGGCAGGGTGACTGCCTCTTTAGGAACCTTAGGGTATCCTAAAATATCCAATTTCTTTGACCTAGGTTCTTTTTCAGAGGATGTGGTAATAGAAAGTCCTTTAGCTAGCTCTATAATGAAGTCTTGAAAGGACAAATCCTCTGGTGGAGACATTCTCCTCTTTGGGGAAGAGGGGTCTTCATGAAGAACTAGAGACAGCTCATCAGAGTCCTCAGAGGAGTCAAAATCCTCAGAAGAATCAGAGTATTCTCTATTTGCTTCCAACGCACGATACGCATACCGATCGGTATCGACATCGGGCGTACCGGGTATGGGATCAGTATCGGGTGAAAACCCGGATCCGGCATGCGGAACCGATCTGCGTTTGGAAGTCGATGGTCTTGGTTCCGGTATGGGAGACGATACCGGAACCGGACCCGGTACCCTTTAATAAAAGCCAGCATGGCCTGCTGCATGGTCTGAACAGTATTGCTCATAGACGCCACTGCTGCCTGGATGTCGGTACCGGTATGGGCCGGTACCCCAGAGCAGTCTAACAGGTGATCAGTCGAGGCCGTGCCATCGATGTCAACCTGTAACCCCATAGATGGTGCTTTGGAAGTCAGAGCTTCCCGCCGGGGTTGTTTGGCTGGGGCAGGATCCTCAGATTCAAAAGTGAGAGCCTCTTGATGCTTTGAAGGAGATTTGCTCTTTGAGGACCTGCCCGAAGAAGGTTTGGTTACCTGAGATCCATCCGGAGAGGAAGACCTGGATGACTGTGATGCTGGATTATCTGAAGCAAACAGCACATGGAATTTGTTGGCCCGGTTCTGCAAACCACGTTTAGACATCTGGGAGCAGGATGGGCAGTCCGGAATGGAGTGGTCAGGTCCCAAACATTTAAGACACCATTCATGGGTGTCTGTGACAGAAATAACAGCACTACACTTGGTACACTTCTTAAAACCAGGGGCTGGTTTCTCCATGAGGAGAATTTGTGTAGGCCTGAGGCCTAACCGAAGTCACCAAGTTGTGCAAAGTAAAGATTTTTTTTTTTTTTTTTAAGAAAAGAAAAGAGACACCGGCGGTACCGGTTTCGGTATGGGGAAGGCAGGTACGCGGTCTAAAGAAACAAACTAAAACAATAATTTCTTCAGCGGTGACAGGAACACGACCTGCTGGCTCCGCGGAAAAAGAGAAACTGAGGAGAGCTGGTCAGGAAGGCGGGAAGGCAGCGCGCATGTGCAGTGGGAGACCCCAAAAGCTTCCTTCCTGGGAAGCTGGGGAGCTTTCCCGCGCATGCTCCGTCGGTTCCGACGTACGCATAAGTGAGGACTTATTCCTGCTTGTTCCTGGAGATAAAGAGGCATGTGGACAAAGGGGCTGGTAGGCAGGAGGGAATTGGAAGGCAGGGGAGAGGTAGAGTAGAGTAAGCAGATAGAAGGTTAAGCTATCAGGTACAATGTGCAGGGTGGTGAAATACTGATGCTGGGTGGGGGGGGGGGAGGGATAAAGAATAAGGGGTAAAACTGCTCGAGAAAGTGTGGTAGAGTGGGGGAACTGGTGGTGTTTTATAGGAGGTGGAAGATGTTATGTTGGAGCCACCAAGCCCCACTTCTGTGAGCTATGCTTATAGTGACAGAAGTGGGAGTTAAAGCCTTGGCATTTGCTGGGTCTGATGAGCTGCAACAGAGCCTATACGGCTTTGGTGTTTAAGCACAAAAATGTCAGCCATCCACAGCGCCACACCATTTATATAACAAATCTGCTGTCCTCTAGTGACAGAAGTGATAGCATAGTTACTTACCTGTAACAGGTGATCTCTGGGAACAGCAGGAATTTAGTCTTCACATATGGGTATCGTTGGTACCGACGGAGCCTGTGCGGGAACGCTCCCCAGCGTCCAATAGGAAAGCTTTTGGAAGCATCCCACAGCGCCTGAGTGCTGCCTTCCCACCTTTCCGAACTGTCCCTCTCCAGCTGAGTTTAAAGCTGAGACAAAGGAGAGAGGGAAAGAGAGATACAAATCCTAGGCGAGGTGGGTAGGTTGTGAAGACTAAATTCCTGCTGTTCCCGGAGATCACCTGTTAAAGGTGAGTAACTATGCTATCTCCAGGAACAAGCAGGAATGTAGTCTTCACATATAGGGTCTCCCTAGCTGCAGATGCCAGGGAGAAACCCCAGATGTTGTGTGCCCTTGTGAAAGGGCTCCACTTCCCCCCCATGGATCTCTGGCATCCTACCAGGGATGGTGGGAAGGAGTTGATTAAGTATGGAACAGGTGTAGATCAGGAGACTGGTAGTGCTGTTGCGGGGGAAATAGATCAATTATCCGTTCAGAGTTTAGATCTTTCTGCTTTCTTGGAGCCTTCGACAGAGGAGATACCCACTCATGCTACCTTGTTGGTATCTTTCTCGTTGGAGAAAGATAAGGATCTGATCTTTCGTTCTTATTTTAAGTATAGGCATGAAACGTTCTTCGGACAGGCGATACAGGTTTTTCCTGATGTAAGCCGTAGTACTCAAATGAAGAGGAAAGCCTTTTTAGCGCTCTGCCCTCGTGTCGTTGCGCTTGGGGCCTCCTTCTCATTAAAATTTCCCTGTAAATGTGTGATTGTAAATAAGGGTAAGTCCTATATCTTTTTTGATTCTTCCCAGTTGGACGTTTTCCTACAAGGATTGGGCTGAGGGCTTTGTTATTTTTTTTACTTTATTTTAGGGTACCTGCTTAGTTTAAAGGGGATTGTTTTATAATTTTGGCTCCTTTCTCCGCAGTGATCTGCTAATTGCTGTTTTGTATCACACTCCATTTTGTGGGCTAGGTTTGTTATGTTATTATTGTTGATAATTTTCTTTATGTAGTGTTGATTTCCTGTATTTCCTTATTTTTCCTTAATAAAAGGATTTAAATTTAAAAAAAAAAAAAAGTATGGAACAGGTGTTGAAGAACAGCCTGACCAAACAAGGCATCCCAGCAGGAGTCCTTGTCTAAGCAGTAAAGGGCTGTGAAAGTACGAACCGAAGCCCAAGTAGCTGCTCGACAGATGTCGTCGATAGACAGAGTGAAGATGAGCCACAGAAGCTGCCATGGCTCTCACATTGTGAGATGTGACATGGCCTTCAAGAGGAAGGTTTTTACTCTTATAGGCAAAAGATATACACTGTGCAATCCAGCTGGACAGTGTTCTTTTGGAGACTGGAAGTCCTAAATGACTAGGATCAAAAGCAACAAAGAGTTGAGAGGATTTTCTACGTTGCTGTGTCCTTTGCAAGTAAAAGGCCAAAACCCTTTTGCAGTCCAAAGTATGAAGATTCCTTTCTGCATTTGAGGCGTGAGGCCTTGGGAAAAATACAGGAAGGTAAACCGCTTAGTTTAAATGAAAAGGTCAGGATGATGCTCCTAATATTAATCTCATAATGAAATATTCGCCATATAGCTCTCAAATTAAATGTTTTTTGAAAAAACACACCAATGTGATCAGTAATATTCCTGGGTTGGAGGGTACAACTATTTGATGTGTTTGGCAGAGCCATAAAAATTTAAAAGACCTTTTGAGTCCGGCTGTGTTAAGACCTTTGGGTCACCAAAGTAGTGGAACTCTAAATAGTCATAAAAAATGGGGTGATTGCAAAATTGGTGAGATCACCCTAGACTTGACAGAATTTCACTATTATGATAGGCTTTATCAATTACAAAAACAAACGTTTTGTGGGTCTACTTATGTTGTTTATTGCATTCAATGTCCATGTCGTTTATTATACGTGGGGAAAGCATAGTTACTCACCTGTAACAGGTGATCTCCAGGAACAGCAGGAATTTAGTCTTCACATATGGGTATCGTCGGTACCGACGGAGCCTGCGCGGGAACACTCCCCAGCGTCCTATCAGAAAACTTTTGGGAGCATCCCACAGCGCCTGCGTGCTGCCTTCCCGCCTTTCCCAACTGCCTCTCTCCAGTTGAGTTTTAAAGCTGAGACAAAGAGAGAGAGAGGGAAAGAAAAGAAAAGAGATACAACTCCTAGGGGAAGTGAGTGGATTGTGAAGACTAAATTCCCGTTGTTTCCGGAGATCATCTGTTACAGGTGAGTAACTATGCTATCTCCAGGAACAAATAGGAATGTAGTCTTCACATATGGGGACTCCCTAGCTACAGATGCCAGGGGGAGACCCCAGAAGTTGTGTGCCCCGTGAAAGGGCTCCACTTCCCCCCATGGATCTCTGGCATCCTACTGGGAATGGTGGGTAGTAGTTGATTAAGTATGGAACAGGTGTTGTAGAACAGCCTGACCAAACAAGGCATCCCGGCAGGAGTCCTTGTCTAAATAGTAATGGGCTGTGAAGGTTTGAACCGAGGCCCAAGTAGCTGCTCGACAGATGTCGTCGATAGACACAGAGTGTAGATGAGCCATTGAGGCTGCCCTGGCTCTCACATTGTGAGCTGTGACATAGCCTTTTCCAAAGAAAGGTTCTTACTCTGATAGGTAAAAGAAATACACTGTGCAATCTAATTGGACAATGTTCTCTTGGAGACAAAGTCCCAAATGAGAAGGATCAAAAGCAACAAAGAGTTGAGAGGACTTTCTATGTTGCTGTGTCCTTTGTAAGTAAAAAGCAAGTGCTCTTTTACAGTCCAAAGTATGAAGATTCCTTTCTGCATTTGAAGCATGAGGCCTTGGAAAAAATACAGGCAGGTAAACTGCTTGGTTTAAATGAAAAGGTGAGACCACCTTTGGCATAAAGTGTGGATGAGTCCTAAGGACTACCTTATGATAGAACCTCGTATAAGGAGGATCAGCCACTAATGCTTGCAACTCACTAATGCGACGTGCTGATGTGATACAAATGAGAAAGACAACCTTCCAGGAAAGAAATTTCAAGGAGGTGGTAGCTAGAGGTTCAAAAGGCGGCTTCATGAGCTGTCCAAGAACCAAATTTAGGTCCCATGCCACCGGAGGTGGCCTAATGGGAGGCTTAGTTAGAAGAAGGCCCATCATAAATCTCGCTATGAGAGGATGACAGGAAATAGGTTGTCCATTTAAAAGCTTGAAAGAAGCTGAAATAGCACTTAAATGGACTCAGTTACTGAGTTAGTCTTAAGCCCTGCATTAGATAAATGAAGGAGATACTCCAATAATGATTCCAGAGGTATCGCCAGGGGGTCAAGACCCTTCTGCAAACACCATATGGAAAACCTTTTCCACTTGAAAGCATAAGAGCGTCTTGTGGAAGGCTTCCTAGAAGCATAAAGGATATCCTTTAGTTGTTGACAGGTTAAGACCATGAAGGTCTAGGCTCTCAGCAACCAGGTCCTGAGATGCAAGGAGTGGGGATCGGGATGCCACAACATCCCGTCCTCCTGAGACAGGAGATCCAGAGCAGATCCTAACTCCAGAGATGGAGCTTCAGAGAGATGTAAGAGCAGAGGGTACCACACCTGCCGTGGTCAATGTGGAGCTATGAGAATCATATGGCCTTCTGTCTCTCTGAAGCTTGAATAGGGTTTTGGGAATTAGGGGAATGGGTGGAAAGGCATATAGGAAGTCCTGACCCCAATAGAGGAGGAAAGCATCCCTGGCCTGAGAACCCTGAGCCGGAATTCTGGAACAGAACCGGGGAAGTTTGGCATTCAGCGGACTTGCAAAGAGGTCTATGTATGGAGTTCCCCAAATTTGAAAAATATTTGCTACCTGGTCTGCATGAAGAGACCACTCGTGTGGAAGCAGAACTCAACTGAGTCTGTCTGCCCAGGAGTTTTGAATGCCTGGCAGATACACCGCAAAGAAATGAATATGATGCTCTATGACGAGGGCCCATAGTCGCAAAACTTCGTTGCACAGTGATATAGAGCCTGTTCCTCCCTGCTTGTTCAGATAGAACATAGCTACTTGATTGTCAGTCTGAATTAGGACTGTCTTGTAGCTCAGCTGGGTGTGGAACACTCGAAGAGCAAGGAAGATTGCTCTGAGTTCCAAGAGATTGATGTGTAGATGGGTCTCCTGTGTAGTCCAGGTGCCTTGGGTAGAGAGATCTTGCAAGTGAGCTCCCCAACCTACCTGTGAGGCGTCTGTTGTTAGAGTGACCTGGGGTGGGGGGGCTGTTGGAAAGGGGACCCCACCAACAGGTTTTGGGTTGATTGCCACCACTGTAGGGACAAAATAAGGCGACTTGAGTTTGCTATTTTGTCTGATAGGCAGCCTGATGTCTGAGTCCACTGAGTGGATAGAGTCCATTGGGCTGCTCTCATATGAAGGCGAGCATAGGGAACCACATGCACGGTAGATGCCATGTGGCCTAGCAATTGTAACATTTCCGGAGCAGTGAGATGAGTTTTTAACACTGCTTGGGAAGCTAATTGCACAATGCGAAGGCAGCGGGGCTGTGGAAGATAGGCCCTTGCTTTCCTGGTATCCATCATAGCTCCTATAAACTATAGGGAATGAGAGGGAGTTAGGTTGGATTTTGGGATGTTTATGACCAGGCCCAAATACTGAAGGATACGCATTGTGCAAGATTGGGAAATTCTGGCCTCTGACTCTGATGGGGCTCGAATGAGCCAGTCGTCTAAGTAGGGGAAGACGAATATCCCTAGAGGGCGAAGAAATGCTGCCACTACAGCCATGCATTTCGTAAACACCCTTGGTGCTGAGGCCAGGCCAAAAGGAAGAACCCTGTACTGGTAGTGCTTCCCCTGAAATAGAAACTGAAGGAATCTTCGGTGAGTTGGATGGATGAGAACATGGGTGTACTGTGATAAGGAAGCTTATCATAGCTCAGGAAGGAGCTATAGAAAAGGTGAAGTGACTCTGAACAAGCAACCTGTCAGTTCTGGTAGAAATAAGAAAACAGAATTTTCCCATAAAAGACTACCAGTCCCAGAATGCACCAGGTTTCCAGCAGCCATTAGAGGAGCTGAAGGGGGGAAACGTGTGTTCAATCAGGAGGGCTATGAGGTAATCCCTAAGCACTCATCTCAAAGGGAAGGGCCTGATTCAGCACAGCTGCGCTGTGTTAGGGAGGAGCACTCATCTAAGCAGAATAAAGGTAGAGTTTATTCTACAGAGGATCATCTTCATGATCACCTTGGATATCCAGAGAATTATCCTCAGTTTCATCTGAAGGATTATCAGAAGCAGAAGCCAAACCGGACGGACAGAGAGGGAAAGAAACCCTTTGGAAGAAAGAGGAGAAAAGCCTTTGAGAGGTCTAGAAGAGTCCAGAGCAGTACGTATTCTAGGAGGCATTCCAAGGGCCAGCATACACCATTGGACTGGGGAAAGCCAGAGGAATGGTGCTGCAGAACTAGGAATCTCCAGACGGTACCTGTGAGAGAGACGGCTGAACGTGGAAGGGACCCTAAGATCCGTGCCAGAAGGTATGTGAAAAGAGATCCAGTGTACAGGGATCTGGATTGGAAGGCTGGACATAAGAACTGGACTACATACTGGCCAGGCTATATAGAGAGGAACTCTAACAGCAATGGAAGCTCAGGTATGAACATTGATCTATACCCTAGCTATAACCTTGAAAGACAGCAGGGAAACAAGTATTCTCCTGAAAGTGCTCCATTGGGAGATTCTTCTGTGCCAATCCATGATATTGAACCCATGCTTGTTGAAGAAGAGGGGGTGATAGCAGATGAAGAATCTGTTTACATGGACTGCTCTCTGTCTAAACTCCTTTGGTGATTTTCTGTTATAAAGTACAGCAACCATCACAAAGAAATACAAACTTGTTCTTTAATCTACTCAGAAAAGCTCATGAGTAGGATTTTTAGCCACGCAGTAGAAAGCAAGCCAGCTAAGGGGTTTCAGCTGGATAACTGCTAGCAATTGAGCCTTACCTAATTGCTTGTGAGCTCTAAGAGAATCACTTCTGAATCTATGTGGGAAGATATAAGAAGTTTACTTGAAAAGAACAGTTTTTTTCCTTCTTTGTGGCTTTTGGTTTGTTGTTTGATACATGCTAAGAAAATATTAGCTAAGCCTACAGAAAAGACCAGTTTGTTATCAACCAGGTCTTATTTCTTTTGCTTTGATTGCCTGATAAGTTAAAATGTTGTTTTCCTTATTTTGTTTTTTCCAAGTTTAACACTGAAAGCAAGTAACCTGATTTATGTGCTACCAAGCATATCTGTGTTGGGAGAAATAACCCCATAAATAAATATGTTATTGGCTTTACCCAAAAGCACAACTAATTATTGTGAGCAGCTGTGTCTGGTGTGAATGAACTGCATTGCCCACAATCCCTTGCAAATCATATAGATATATGCACTTGCCAAGACTGTGAAGATTCTCACCCAGGCAGCCGCCTGACAGTACGCATCCTTGAGATCTAGAGAACAAAGCCAATCCTGACTCTGAAGGTATGGCAAAAGAGTTCCTAGAGAAATCATTTTGAACTTCTCTTTGAACAGAAATTTGTTCAATTCTCTGAGGTCTAAAATGGGTCTGTGTCACCCTGTTTTCTTTGGAATAAGGAAATAGGGGGAGTAAAACCCTGTACCCTGTTGGAAAATGGGTACGTCTTCTATTGCCCCGTGGACAAGAAGTAAACTGACCTCTTGACTCAACTGATTTTCGAGTGAAGTCTGAGAATTGAACCGTCTTACAACTGTAGGAGGGAGCATTTTGAGGAAATGAAGCTTCTACCCCTCTTTTACAATGGAAATAGTCCATTCTTCTGCTGTTATCTGCTCACATCTGGGGCAAAATGACACAACCTTCCAGGAATGGTGGCGGGCTCCGGCCCGTTGAGGGCCAGGAAGGCCAAGTTCTCTAGATGGGAGTCAAAGCCCCTGTGGAGGCTGAGTCTGCAGGGCCGGTTGAGGCTTAGCAGACTTTGTTTTCCTTTGTTTTGGTGGCTGCTGTCCCTTTCGGACATACTGGCCTGCAGAATGCCCCTGCTGGGTATAGGAGGAGTAAAACCTCTTCTTTTTAGAGAAGAATGGTTTCTTGTAGGATTTTCTCCTTGCAGGATCAGCTGTAGCCTTGGATAGTCTATCCAAAGTGGTGTTATCAGCATCCAGCTCATTAGCTTTCTCTTGCCAATTTTTGCCAAAGAGATTTTCACCTGTGCAAGGGATATTCCCCAGTTTGTCCTGTACCCAGAGTTCTAATTCAGATGCATGGAGCCAGGCAATCATACGAGCACCTATGACAATGGCAGAGGTTAACATAAGAGCATAAGATATGCCATTCTGGGTCAGACCAAGGTCCATCAAGCCCAGTATTCTGTTTCGAACAGTGGCCAATCTAGGTCATATGTACCTAGTAGTTTCCCCAAGGGACACAGGTTCCACAATGCTTGTATTGGTTCAAGCATTGATATCCTGGGTCCCTTCTTAATAATGGTTTATGGACCTTTCCTCCAGGAACTTCTCCAAACCATTATTAAACCCAGCTACACTAACAGCCTTTACTACATCCTCCGGTAACAAATTCCAGAGTTTGATTACACGTTGAGTGAAAAAATATTTTCTTTTATTAGTCTTAAATAGTTTACCCTGTAGCTTCATTGCATGTCCCCTAGTCTTCCTATATTCTGATAACGTAAACAGTTGATCTACGTTTACCTGTTCCACTCCGTTCATTAATTTATAGACTTCTATCATATCTCCCCTCAGCCGTCTCTTTTCCAGGTTAAAGAGCTCTAACCTTTTTAGCCTTTCTTCATAGGAGTATCCTTCCATCCCCTTTACCATTTTGGTGGCTCTTCTCTGAACCTTTTCTAATAACGCTATATCCTTTTTAAGATACAGCGACCAGAATTGCACACAATATTCAAGGTGCGGTCTCACCATGGAACGGTATAGAGGCATTATAATATCTTTTGTTTTATTTTCCATTCCTTTCCTTATCATACCTAGCATTCTATTTGCTCTCTTGGCCGCTGCTGCACACTGGGCTGAGGGTTTTAACATGGTATCCACAATTACGCCTAAATCTTTTTCCTCGGTGGTAGTTCCTAATGTGGAACCTTGCATTGTGTAACCATAGTTTGGGTTGTTCTTCCCTAGGTGCATAAGCTTGCACTTACCCACATTAAATTTCATCTGCCATTTTGATGCCCAGTCTTCCAATTTATCAAGATCCTCTTGCAATTTTCCACAATCCTTTTGGGTTTTAACAACTTTAAATAGTTTTGTGTCATCTGCAAATTTGATAACCTCACTCGTTATTCCACTTTCTAGGTCATTTATGAATATGTCAAAAAGCAGCGGACCCAGCACAGATCCCTGGGGTACACCACTATTCACCTTTCTCCATTGGGAAAATTGGCCATTTAGCCCTACCCTCTGTTTTCTATCTTTTAACCAGTTCCTGATCCACAATGGTACACTGCCTCCTATCCCATGACTCTAGTTTTGCCAAAAGTCTCTCATGAGGGACCTTGTCAAAGGCTTTCTGAAAGTTCAGATACAAAATATCAACCGAATACACAATATCAACCGAGGTTCTGCTTATGCACTCAAAACAGTCAAAAGCTGCATGATTAACAAACTTGGAAACATCTTGGGCATGTTTGACAGGTGTAAGATAATCTTGCCTCTTATCAGGAAGGAGGGGGCTCATAAGCTCTAGATCTCCTTAAGTTCCTTAAGGAACATGCCCATATATAAAATGTAGGAACTAATCCTGGCAGAAAGCATAGAGGCCTGGAAGGTTCGATGCCCAAAGGCATCAAGAGTCCTACATTCACATCCTGGGGGATTAGATGCATGTCTTTTTGCACTCTTGATCCTTCTCATATCTGATTCCACTACCATGGAGTGGTGTGGTAACTGAGTTTTTTGAAATCCAGGACAAGGAGGTACTCGATACATGGTATCAAGCCTACGAGAATGAGGAGAGGTGGTAAGAGGTGTTTCCCACATTCTTAGCATGAGATCATGCAAGATCTCATGAATAGGCAAAGTAGCTGCCTCCTTGGGAGCTTTAGGATATTGTAAAATCTCCAATTCCTTTGCTCTGGGCTCTGTTTCAGGAGCCACTGTGATGGAAAGACCTATAACCCCCTCCCGGATGAAATCCTGAAAGGATATATCCTCTGGAGGAGATATCCTACGTTTAGGAGAGGAAGGCTCCTCAGAGAGAAGTACTCCAGTACTGACAGAGCTGTCAGAATCCTCAGACTCATCGGAGGATTCAAAATATCTCCTGTCCGGGTGCTCTTGCAAAGCACGATACCGGTACCGATCTAAGTCATACAGGAGGGGTCCGGTACCGGCCTGTCGATACCGGAGGAAATAGCATGATTTGGTGTCGGTAACACAGTCACTGATGTCGATGCTGTCGGTACCGGTATCGGTGCCGGAACTGGTGTCGATACCGGTTGAACTGTCTGAAGCGGTCCCGAAGGCACTGAAGCCGCAAGGAGAGCCGCCAGACTGCGTTCAATAGCCAAGAATCTCTGGTCTATTGATGCTGCCAATGCCTGGGTATCGGTACCGGACGAAGCAGCCGGTACCCCAGAGCATGGCACCAGTAGTTCTGCTGAGGTTGAAGCCTCGAGAACATCCTGGAGCCCTGATAGTGCTTTGGAAGCCGAAGCCTCCCGCCGGGGCAATTTTGCCGGTACAATCCCTCAAGGGCAACGCCAGAGGCATTTCAATGCTTGGAAGGAGATCTACCCTTTGAGGACAGGCCAGATTTATGTTTAGTTACCTGAGATCCAAGGGAGGAAGACAAAGCCCTGGAAGACGTCGATGCCACGGATGCTGCATGGGAGGGAAAAAGGGTGCTAAGCTTAGCAGCTCAGTTTTGCCGACCCCTCTTCAACATCATCCCACAGGCAACACACTCTGAGATTTATTTAGTGTACATTTGTATCCCGCTGCTTCCAGCGATCAGCAGCGGTTGCTATACATGGTAAGGGTGGCTGTACCAGCCAGGAATTAGAAGGATGGAGTGGTCAGGACCTAAACATTTGAGGCAGCACTTGTGAGTGTCAGTGACGGAGATGGTACCGCCACACTTGGAACACTTCTTAAAACCCAAAGCGGGTTTTTCCATTCTGAAGGAACAGTTGGGCCTAGTGCCCAAAATGGCGCGTGGCACCCGAAAGAAAAAAGGCTGGAAAGTCCAGAAAAAACAGATTACAATTTTTTTTTAAGAAAGAAAGAACCGGCGGTACTGGTATAGCGTCGAGGAAGGCAGATGCTACCATAAAAAAGAATGAAAAAGATGGGATAATTTCTGCGGTGACAGGAAAAATGACCTGCTGGCTCTGCGGAAAACGAAGAACTGGAGAGAGGCAGTTGGGAAAGGCGGGAAGGCAGCACGCAGGCACTGTGGGATGCTCCCAAAAGCTTTCTGATTGGACGCTGGGGAGCATTCCTGCGCAGGCTCCGTCGATACCGACGATACCCATATGTGAAGACTACATTCCTGCTTGTTCCTGGAGATAACCATTCGTCCCTTCAGGGTACGAATGGGTGAACATCGTAGCAGACTAAACTGTAAAAGAAGAGAAGCACCTATTGTAGACCATTGTATGATTTTTAATCATAAATTTGATTAATTACACTGTTTTTGTATAGATTGGGTGGCCACTGGTTTTAATGGTAGGACACGTGATCAAAGTTTATTAATTCGAGAACAACGCTGGATTTATAATCTACAATCAACATATCCACATGGTTTGAATGTACAAATCGACTGGGCTGCCTGCGCCTGATTTTATTCAGGCAGGATGTTTTAAATGCACTGGTCCGCTTCACATAGAAGATTTCCCTACATTGGCTGCAGTCCCGATAAATATTGAACTTGGTGGTAGGTAACAAGATGAATTCATCTCATGACATTGCATTGGGAGAAAATGCTTGCGAAATACAAGAACATAGTATTCACCCCTCAGAGGATGATTCATTTTGCGCAATTCAATCATTGTATGAGATTGGACTGGTGAATCTGCAGTAAATGAAAGTCAAGCAATTAATCACGTCTATTCAGCTGTGCTGGGAGACCTTATAAAAACGGCTTTATACTTTTAGTTCGCATGCACGGCGTTGTTTGGAGAGTTGGACTCGCGTTCAGAACGAGTAGATAAAGATATTCGTAGTCACATTCTGAAGGTAAGTATTTGGATATGAGTGTAGATATAATCTCGAAATATAATAAGGGACTGCGATGAATAGCATAAGCTCTTATTTTTCTTCTTCTTCTGTTAAAGCAGCGGGCTAGAACATTGCAGCTGATATTGAATATATGGAAGTGCTTTAGTAAACCCCCTGAGGAAACAGAGATTGGTGAAACGCACAGGCACTGAAGATTGGCGTTGGGGTCGTCGTCGTCTTCATCAAGATAAGCACAAAGTTATAATTCCAGAAAGACTTTATTTCTATTTACAAGACATCTAAAGATAAATGGCTGATTTAGTTAGATCAATGCTGTGTTTTTGAAGAAAAATTGAAAGAAAAAGAAAAATACTTTTGAGGCGACATTATAAGGTCATTGATGCGAAAGGGTGTTTGGTTATCAGGCATGATAAGTACTGATTCATAACCCCACTTTAGTCTGAGACCTTGCTGCCTAAATGTATCGTATTCTCATTGTTTAGTGTTGGGGCACTTTCATGTGTTGTTAAATGAAAAGGTGACACCATCTTTGGCATAAAATGTGGATGAGTCCTAAGGACTACCTTATCATGATGGAACCTTGTATAAGGAGGATCAGCTACCAACGCTTGCAATTCACTGATGCGACGTGCTGATGTGATTGCAATAAGAAAGATGACCTTCCAGGAAAGGAATTTCAAGGAGGTAGTGGCTAATGGTTCAAAAGGCGGTTTCATGAGCTGCCCAAGAACCAGATTTAAGTCCCATGCCACCGGTGGTGGCTTAATGGGAGGCTTGGTTAAAAGAAGGCCTCTCATAAATTTCGCTATGAGAGGATGAGAGGAAATAGGTTGTCCATTTAGAGGCTTGAAAGAAGCTGCAATAGCACTCAAATGAACACTCACTGAATTGGTCTTAAGCTCTGCATTTGATAAATGAAGGAGATACTCCAATAATGATTCCAGAGGTATCACAAGAGGGTTAAGACCCTTCTGCGAGCACCATATGGTAAACCTTTTCCACTTAAATGCATAAGAGCATCTTGTGGAAGGCTTCTTGGAAGCATAAAGAATATCCTTTACCTGCTGGGAAAGGTTAAGACCGTGGAGTTCTAAGCTTTCAGCAACCAGGCCCTGAGATGCAGAGACTGGGGATTGGGATGCCACAGCATCCCTTCCTCTTGAGAAAGGAGATTTGGAGCAGATCCTAACCCCAGAGGTGGAGCTTGAGAGAGATGTAGGAGCAGAGGGTACCACCTTTGCTATGGCCAACGTGGAGCTATGAGAATTATATGACCTCTGTCTCTCTGAAGCTTGAACAGGGTTTTGGGAATTAGGGGAATGGGTGGAAAAGCATACAGGAAGTCCTGACCCCAATGGAGGAGGAAAGCATCCCTGGCCTGAGAACCCTGACCCAGAATTCTGGAACAGAACCGGGGAAGTTTGGCATTCAGCGGACTTGCAAAAAGCTCTATGTCCGGGGTTCCCCAAATTTGAAAAATTTTGGCCACCTGGTCTGCATGGAGAGACCATTCGTGTGGAAGCAGAACTCGAATGAGTCTGTCTGCCCAAGAGTTTTGAATGCCTGGAAGATACACCGCAAGGAGATGAATCTGATGCTCTCTGGCGAGGGCCCATAGTCGCAAAGCTTTGTTGTAGACAGAGAGCCTGTTCCGCCCTGCTTGTACTTGACTGTCCGTTTGAATTAGGACTGTCTTGTAGCTAAGCTGGGTGTGGAATACTCGAAGAGCAAGGAAAATTGCTCTGAGTTCTAGGAGATTGATGTGTAGAGTGTGTGTGGAGTCCAGGTACCCAGGGGAGAGAGGCCTTGCAGGTGGGCTCCCCAACCCACCAGTGAAGCATCTGTTAGGGTGGCCTGGGGTGGGGGTTGCTGAAAAGGAGACCCCCACCAAAAGGTTTTGGGGTGATTACCACCATTGGAGGGACAAAATAAGGCGATCTGAGTTTGCTATTTTGTCTGACAGGCAACCTGACGCCTGAGTCCACTGAGTGGATAAAGTCCACTGGGCTGCCCTCATATGGAGGGGAGCAGAAGGAACCACATGCACGGTGGATGCCATGTGATCTAGCAACTAACATTTCCCAAGCAGTGAGATGAGGTTTTAGCACTGCTTGGGAAGCTAACTGCACAATGCGAAGGCAGCAGGCCTGTGGAAGGTAGGCCCTTGTCTGTCTGGTATCCAGCACAGCTCCTATAAACTCTAGGGACTGAGTGGGAGCAAGGTTGGATTTTGGGAAGTTTATGACAAGTCCCAAATACTGAAGGATGCACATTGTGCGAGTGGGGGCAACCCTGGCCTCTGGCTCTGAAGGGGCTCGAATGAACCAGTCGTCTAACTAAGGGAAGACGAATATTCCCAGGGTGCGAAGAAATGCTGCTACCTATCTAGAAGGACAGACAAGATAAGCCATGTGGTCTTTTTCTGTCGTCATGTTTCTATGTTTCACCACAGCCATGCATTTTGTGAACACTCTTGGTGCAGAGGCCAGGCTAAAGGGAAGAACTCTGTATTGGTAGTGCTTCAAACAGAAAGCGAGGGAACGTTCGGTGAGTTGGATGGATGAGAACATGAGTGTACGCATCCTTGAGATCTAGAGAACAAAGCCAATCCTGACTCTGAAGTTATGGCTGCAGAGTTCCTAGAGAAATCATTTTGAACTTCTCTTTGAATAGAAATTTGTTCAATTCTCTGAGGTCTAAAATGGGTCTGTGTCCTCCTGTTTTCTTTGGAATAAGGAAATGGGGGGAGTAAAACCCTGTACCCTGTTGGAAAATGGGTACGTCTTCTATTGCCCCGTGGACAAGAAGTAAACTGACCTCTTGACTCAACTGATTTGGGGAATGCGTACCTCTTCTATTGCCCCTTGAGCAAGGAGCACATACCGGAAAGCATCCAGTTGAAAGAAACAGAGAAGCACTCAAAATGCTGTTACGGAGTTATGGAAATTTTCCCCTGATGAAGCCTTTTTGGCGAAATGAGAGTTTTCGTAGGGTTTTGTTTGTAAAACCTCTTTGAGTTTGGTCAAGTTTTGAGTGCTTCTTTGTTTCTTTCAACTGGTTGCTTTCCGGTACTGCAAATCTGCAGCGTAGCGATTGAGCGCTAAGGACGAACATCTTACAGATTTCTGAGATAAGTATTTGAAAAGCCTGTTTTGGTTTGTTTTCTATACAAAAATTTATTTCTCTTTTCCCTTCCTTTTGTAGGGGGGTTTATCCTGTTCCAGTAACGCTCATTTGCTGGCTTTTTAATTATGACGCTTTTTGGATGAGTTGAATGTCGTGATTGAATTGTGTATGTTATTTTAGTTGTAATATGTGTTATAGTCTGTTCCCATAGGTAATTTTGTGGTTTAAGCTTAATAAAATTTTGGAATTTTGGGGTGAGTGAGGTGGCCATTTGACCTGTGATGTATGCGTCAGCTATTCCCTATAGTGATTAATTCACTACATGTAGGGTTCTAGCCATTCTTTATTTATTTATTTATTTTATTTAACATATATTTATAACCCGCAACTTCCAGAGTTCAGTTGTGGTTCACAATAGAACAACATTCCACAAAGCATAAGCTTAGTTTTACATTGAACATTTTTGTAACAATAAAAGTAATGGTTAACAGCCTGAACTAATGCAAAATAGCAAAACTGGCTTATTAAACTATGTACAAAAAACTATATACAGTTACATGTAGAGGGTACTCTGGAATTGGATCATAGTGTTTATATAATAGTTTATATAATAGTTTATATAATAGCCATTCTGAGGTCAATATTGCCCTGTTAGTGTTGTGTGGAATTAATTGTTGGAAATAGGTGATAATTTTTATTGGAGTAAATCTAGCATTGAGGGTAGGTGTTGTTGATTGGATCAGTATTTGATGGGCCACCCTTTGTTCTTGATCACCTGACTGCATCTTGTCGGCATTGAAAGAACCAGTCTGACAAGTTGATCGTTGGTGACAATGCGGTTCCAAGCTGCAATGAGTGACTCAATCAGCTCACGTTTTGATGTCGGATGCCTCTTGGATATTTCCAAGGCCACCTTGTGCCACAGGTTCTCGATTGGATTCAGATCTGGAGACTGGGCAGGCCAGTCCATTGACTTGATGATGTTCCGCTGCTTCCAGCTGATCACCTGTCTGGAGCGATGGCAGGGTGCATTGTCATCTTGGAACAGGAACTGGCCAGGAAACACTTTTGCAGTATGGTGATGTACTTGGCTCCGCTGACCATTCCATCGACGATGTGAAGAGGTCCAACGCCACTGGCAGCCATGCAGCCCCAGACCATGACCTTCAAAGGATGCTTCACAGTGAGGATGAGACACTCAGGCTTGAATGCCTCTCCAGGAAATCTCCTCACATAGGTGTGGGCCTGGTTACCAAACAGGCAGAAGGTGCTTTCATCGCTGAATAGCACCTTTTCCCACATTTCAGTCGACCAGGTTGAGTGCTTTCTCGCCCACACAATCCGGTTGCACCTTTGTATGTCAGTCATCAGTGGCTTATTCCGTGCTTTGCAGCCCCGGAGACCAAACTGCAGGCACTGGCGACAAACTGTTGATGAGCTGACACTGACCTCACTCTTGTCTGACCACTCTCGAAGTAGCTGAGGGGTCAACTTGCGATTAGTCAGTGAAATGCGTCGTAGTGCGCGGTCCTGGCATGATGTTGATGCACGTGGATGACCTGAACAAGGCTTGTCCACCACTGAACCTGTTTCTTTCTTCTTCTGTATAATCTTAACAGCGCTCTGATTGCAGCCATCTTTCCAGGCTGATGGCTTGAAAATCCTTCCTCGCTCATAAAGGACACACGAACACTCTCCTCCAACGTCAGGGTCCGAGTCATCTTCATGGTTGATCCAGAAAGCATATGAAATTCATAAATTCCGCACGTTTTTATAGCTGCACTGTTGGCTAGATATCTGCATTGTGATTGGTTAGTGAAACCAGCTTACTGATTGGTCAGAAATAACATGTGCATATTGGATAATCTCGATCCAGTTTTGACACAGGATCCACAAAAATCACAGTAGCTATCTCCTAGTGTCTGTAAGGTATTTAAATTGGAAGCAAGGAATGCAAAAAAGTCAACTCTAATAGCCAAATGTATCCCTTTTAACGTGGTAGAAAGATGAATATGCTGGGCTAACGCAAAATTTAAAAAAGAAAATGTTAGAAAGTACGAAAAATGCAAAACTCACAAGTGATTCCAGACTTTTGCACACCACTGTATAAGATATAGGAACTGATCCTAGCAGAAAGCATGGAAGCCTGGAAGGTTCGACATCCAAAGGTGTCAAGAGTCCTACACTCACGTCCTTGAGGATTAGATGCATGCCTTTTTGCACTCTTTATCCTTCTCATAGCAGATTCCACCACCATGGAATGGTGTGGTAATTGAGTCTTCTGAAACCCAGGACAAGGAGGAACTCGATACATGGTGTCGAGTCTTCGAGAGTGAGGAGATGTGGTTAGAGGTGTTTCCCACATTCTTAACATGAGATCATGCAAGATCTCATGAATAGGTAAGGTAGCTGCCTCCTTGGGAGCTTTAGGGTATTGCAGGATTTCTAATTCCTTTGCCCTAGGCTCTTTTTCAGGAGCCACTGTGATGGAAATACCTCGGGCCACATCTCGGATAAAATCCTGAAAGGATATATCCTCTGGTGGAGATATCCTACGCTGAGGAGAAGAGAAATCCTCAGGAAGAGGTACTCTGGTATCAGCAGAGGTTTCAGAGTCTTCAGACTCATCCGAGGATTCGAAGTACCTCCGATTTGGGTGATCGTGCAAAGCACGGTACCGGTACCGATCGAAGTCGGCATCGGAGTGGTCCAGTACCAACTTGTCGATGCCGGATAGTCACGCATGACTCGGTCCCGGTAGAATACCCGCCGATGTCGATGCAGTCGGTGCCGGTACCGGTTGAATTGTCTGAAGCGGTTTCAGGGGCATCGAGGCCGTGAGAAGAGCCGCCAGACTGCGTTCAATAGCCAAGAATCTCTGGTCTATTGACACTGCCGATGCTTGGGTATCGGTACCGTATGGAGCGGCCGGTACCCCAGAGCATGGTACCAGTAGTTCTGCCGAGGTTGAAGCCTCGATAACATCCTGGAGCCCCCGTCAGTGCTTTGGAAGCCAAAGCCTCCCGCCGGGGCAATTTTGCCGGTGAAAGTCCCTCATGCGCAACGCTAGAGCATCTCGATGTCTAGGAGATCTACCCTTTGAGACCGGCTAGATTTATGTTTAGTTACCTGAGATCCATGGGAGGAAGATGAAGCCTTGGAAGAAGTCGATGCCACGGAGGCTGCATTGGAGGGAAAAAGGGTGCTAAGTTTAGCAGCTCGGTTTTGCCGGCCCCTTTTCAACATCATGCCACAGGCAACACACTCAGAAATAGAGTGGTCAGGACCTAAACATTTGAGGCACCACTCATGGGTGTCGGTGACGGAGATGGTACCGCCACATTTAGAGCACTTAAAACCCGAAGCGGGTTTTTCCATTATGAAGGAAAAAGTTGGGACTAGTGCCCAAAATGGCGCGTGGCACCTGAAGAGAAAATTACTGGAAAGACTCCAGAAGAAAGGAGGTTTGGGGTTTTTTTTTTTTTAGAAGAAAAGAAAGAAGAACCAGCGGTACCGGTGTAGCGTTGAGGGAAGGCTGACGCGACCACAAAAAAAGAATAGAAGGGATTTTTTCTCTGCAGTGACAGGATGTGCAACCTGTCAGCTCCGCGGAAAACGAAGAACTAGAGAGGGACAGTGGGGAAAGGCGGGAAGGCAGCACTCAGGCGCTGTGGGATGCTCCCAAAAGCTTTCCTATTGGACGCTGGGGAGCGTTCCCGTTCAGGCTCCCTCGGTACCAACGATACCCGTATGTGAAGACTACATTCCTGCTTGTTCCTGGAGATTATAATGAAATGAAAGTCAAAATTGTGTTCATTTTAATGCAGAAAGGTGGAAACCACACTACCATTATGCATTTAAAATACCTCTTGCTTAACTGTTTTCTAATACCTGAAATAAGCACAGAGATTCAAAGGGATTTAATATGATTAGAGGTAGGTGCTGACTACATAAGTAATTTTTTTTTTCAAATTTCCCCAAGGAATAGTTTTATTTATTTATTATTTATTTGGTTACATTTGTATACCGCTTCTTCCAGCGATCAGTAACCTTTGGTCCTAGAATTAGCTATAAATGCCAAATGTCTGCCGTTTTCACTGTGGTTGGAATTTAGGGCAGACTGGGGTGAAACAAAAATTCATACAGATAGAAGTGATATTCAGATTCTATCAGTATAAGTTGACTATCTTAGTGTCAAATAAATAAATAAAAGAATATATCTTTATATAGATAACATACCCATATAAAGTTATATATCACTAAGACAGATATTGCCACTGAATATGTGTATGTTCCATACATATATCTTATCTATATAAATCTATATACAAATAAGGATTTAGTAAAAGCTGTTAGCATATCTGGGTTTAAAAAAGATTTGGATAAGTTCCTGGAAGAAAGGTTCATAAACCAAAGGGGACCTGGGAAATCCACTGCTTACCCTGGGACAAGCAAGGTGGAACCTATGTACCCTTTTTGGGAACCTGCCAGGTACTTGTGACCTGGATTGGCCACTGTTAGAAACAGGATACTGGGTTTGATGGACCTTGGTCTGACCCAGTATAGCATTTCTTATTTTCTTACTGTATTATCTTACATGAGGAGCCATCTCTTTCCTCACTCATTGGCTCTCCCTTCTCTCTCCTCCTTTTCAGTGTCTCTCTTATTTGGTTGCTGCCATCGCGTCTTCCCAATTCTCCCATCTCAGTTGAGTTTGTAGCTGAGAGAAAAGGAGAGAAAACAGAAACTACAACTCCTAGGGGAGGAGGGTGGGTTGTGAAGACTAAATTCCTGCTGTTCCCAGAGATCACCTATGACAGGTGAGTGAGTAACTATACTATCTCTAGTAACAAGCAGGAATGTAGTCGTCACATATGGGACTCCCTAGCTACCAGAGAAATTACCTCAGAACCGGTCGGTTTGTCTCAGAGAAAGCTTCGAGAGTTCATGAATTCTCCATGGATGTCTGGAATCGATAATTTCCGGGACGGAGGGTAGGAGGTTGCCCTTAAGTCTGAAAGAGGTGCTGGAGAACAGCTTGACCAAACATGGCATCCCAGCGAAAATCCTTGTCCAGACAGTAATGAGCAGCAAAGGTATGGACCGAAGACTAAGCTGCTGCTTTACAGATTTCATCAATGGCTACAGAGCACAGATTTGTCATCGAGGTGGCCATAGCATGAACAAAATGGGCAGTGACATGACCCTCAAGAGATAGTCCTGCTCTATCATAAGCAAATGAGATGCAATTTGCTATCCATCTTAAGAAAATACATTTAGAAACTGGCAGGTGACTAGGGTCAAAGGAAATGAACAACTGCAAAGTTCTTTGGTGCTCTCGAGTTCTCTGTAGATAAAATGCTAAAGGCACACTTGCAGTCAAAAGTATACAGAATTGCCTCTGCTCTAGACGTATGCGGTCTAGGAAAAATGACAGGAAGATAAACTGAATGATTCAGACAAAAAGGAGACACCACCTTTGGCATAAAATGGGGGTGAGTCCTAAGGACAACTTTGTCATGGTGGAACCAGGTGTAGGACGGATCTGCCACTAAAGCCTGAAGCTCACTAATGCACCTAGCTGAAGTGAGGGCAATAAGGAAGATAATCTTCCATGACAGGCACTTAAGTGAGGTCATGGCCAAAGGTTCAAAAGGCGGCTTGAGAAGCTGCCCTAGCATGACGTTAAGATCCCATGCCACTGGTGGTGGCCTGATGGGCGGCTCGGCCAATAAAAGACCTCTCATGAAACGCCCCACAAACGGCTGTGAGGAGATGGGCTGCCGACCGAAAGGATGGTGAGAGGCAGCAATTGCACTGAGGTGAACTCTCACCAAGTTGTTCTTGAGACTAGAGGAAGATGGAGGAAATACTGAAGGAGTGCTTCTACCGGGGCTGAGAAAGGATCGAGATCCTTCTGAAAACAGGTAGAGAACCTACGCCACTTGAACACATAAGAACGGCTGGTGGATGGTTTCCTGGAAGCTAAAAGGATCTCCTTTACTTACTGAATAAGGTCAAGACCTTGCAAAGCTATACTTTCAGCAGCCAAGCCGTGAGATGGAGAGCCTGCGGGTTGGGATGGAGCAGGGACCCCTCTTCCTGGGAGAGGAGATCAGGAGCTGACCCAAGACTCAGAGGGCAAGTCTGAGACAGACGTAGCAGGAGAGGAAAGTACAGCTGACTTGGCCAACCTGGGGCTATGAGGATCATGTAGCCCCTTGTCTGCTTGAAGCTTGAAAAGTGTTTTGGGAATAGGAGAATGGGAGGAAAAGTATACAGGAGATCCCGACCCCAATGGAAGTGGAAAGCATCCACTTGTATGCTGGACATAGGAGTTCTGTTGCAGAAGCGTGGCAGCTTGGCATTCTGTGGCATGGCGAAGAGGTCAATCTCTGAAGTCCCCCAGGTCTGAAAGATGAAGGATGTTGTCTCCAGTTGGAGGGACCATTCGTGGGGATCTGTTCTTATGTTCTGATATATATATCTATATATCTATATCTATATATATATATATCTATATATCTATATATATATATATATATATATATATATATATATATATATGAATATGACTCAACCTGTCTGCTAAGACATTCTGTTCTCCTGGTACATACACCGCTAGACGATGTATCTGATGAGCATTGGCAAAAGACCAGAGATGAAGAGCCTCCTCGCAGAGGGACCAAGAACCTGTTCTTCCCTGCTTGTTCACATAGAACATGGCAACTTGACTGTCCATTTGGACCAGAACCCTCTGGCATCGTAGATGATCCAGAAACACCTTCAGGCCATAACATAAGAAAATAAGATATGCCATACTGGGTCAGACCAAGGTCCATCAAGCCCAGTATCCTGTTTCCAACAGTGGCCAATCTAGGTCATACATACCTAGCAGTTTCCCCAAAAGACACAGGTTCCACAATGCTTGTACTGGGTCAAACATTGATATCTTGGGTCCCTTCTTAATAATGGTTTATGGACCTTTCCTCCAGGAACTTCTCCAAACCTTTTTTAAACCCAGCTACACTAACAGCTTTTACTACATCCTCCGGTAACAAATTCCAGAGTTTGATTACACGTTGAGTGAAAAAATATTTTCTTTTATTAGTCTTAAATAGTTTACCCTGTAGCTTTATTGCATGTTCCCTAGTCTTTCTATATTCTGATAACGTAAACAATTGATCTACGTTTACCCGTTCCACTCCGTTCATTAATTTATAGACTTCTATCATATCTCCCCTCAGCCGTCTCTTTTCCAGGTTAAAGAGCCCTAACCTTTTTAGCCTTTCTTCATAGGAGTATCCTTCCATCCCCTTTACCATTTTGGTGGCTCTTCTCTGAACCTTTTCTAATAACGCTATATCCTTTTTAAGATACGGCGACCAGAATTGCACACAATATTCAAGGTGCGGTCTCACTATGGAACGATATAGATGCATTATAATATCTTGTTTTATTTTCCATTCCTTTCCTTATGATACCTAGCATTCTATTTGCTCTCTTGGCCGCCACTGCACACTGGGCCGAGGGTTTTAACATGGTATCCAGGCCATTGAAGATAACACGAAGCTCTAGTAGATTTGTCCAGAGGCTCTGAGTTGAGAGAGCGCCTAAGTGAGCTCCCCATCCCAATTTGGAGGCATCCATCGTCAGGGTACATTGATGTGGAAGGTGACCCAACGAGGAGGTTTTCTGGGCCACACCACCATTGAAGGGATGCAGCCAGAGGGGCAGTGATTTGGATCCTGTCCCTGAATCGTCCTGAGACCTGCTTCCACTGCGGGGGCAAGAGTCCATTGCACTATGTGCATATGCAGATGGGCATATAGAACTACGTGTACTTTTGAGGCCATATGACCTAGAAACTGTAGCATCTCTCGGGCCATCAGGTGATCTTTGAGGCAGCACTGAGATGTCAACTGAAGGAGATGGGAACAGCAGGGTTGAGGTAGGAATGCCCTTGGCCGCCGAGTGTCTACGAGGACTCCTATGAACTTCAGTGTTTGAGTAGGAGTGAGATGGGAATTTGGAAAGTTAACTACAAATCCCAGATGTTGCAGTACTTGTATTATACAAAGAAGGGCTCAATAAACCTCCTGACAGTTGCTTGCCTTTATGAGACAGTCGTCTAAATAAGGGAAGACAAATATCAAAGAGTTCTTAGATATGCAGCCACGACTGCCATGCACTTTGTGAAGACTCTTGGGCAGAGGCGAGTCCGAAAGGCAGGACTTAGTATTGGTAATGTTTTCCCTGAAAGATGAAGCATAGATAATTCCTGTGTTCTGCATGAATGAGGATATATGCATACGCTTCTTTTAGATCTAGAGAACAGAGCCAGTCCTGACAATGGAGATAGGGCAAGAGGGTCCCTATTGAGACCATTCTGAACTTCTCGCAGACTAGGAAATTGTTTAGGTTCCCGAGGTCTAGGATGGGTCTATATCCTCCGCTTTTCTTTGGTATGAGAAAGTACTGAGAATAGAAACCCGTCTTTTGCTGACATGGGGGAACTTCTATGGTTGGTGATTAGGCCCAAGGCATTTAAGACACCAGTCGTGGGTATCAGTAGCAGAAACGGTACTGCCAGACTTAGAACATTTCTTAAAACCATTAGCTGGTTTGTCCATAGTGTCAGCCGACAAAATGGAAGGCTTAAGGCCTAAGATGGCATTGATGCGCCTGAAGAAAAGTTCTATAAGTTTTGTTTATTTTTTTGAAAGAAAGAAAGAAAAGAACCGATGGTAGTTCTGGAGTCGATGGGAAGGCAGACGCAAACCACAAAAAAACAAAGAATTAAAGAATTTTATGTGGGGAGAGGATTTGCTTCCTGCTGGCTCTGCGGAAAACGAAGTACTGAGATGGGGAAAGTTGGTAAGGTGAGAAGGCAGCAATGCAGGCGCAGTGGGATGCTCCCAAAGGCTTTCCTATTGGATGCTGGGGAACATTCCCGTGCGGGTTCCATCAGTACCAACATCACCCATATGTGAAGACTACATTCCTGCTTGTTCCTGGAGATAGTTTTGAGCATGCATGGCCCTTCCTGCATGCAGCAATCCCCTCAGATTGTTTCAAAGTTCGAGAATTCAGTGAGGTGGTGGGAGACTATGGGCTCGATATCCAGCACAGGCAGATAGCGCTGCTAATGCGGCATAGCTTCTAGCGCTGAACTTTATTTATTTAAAAGAATTTCCACACCGCCTTTTCCTAAAATCAAAGCGGTTTACAATACAACTAAACCTGTTACATCAAACAAGAGTGGGGGCATGCAAGTGGTTAGCAGTGGGGATTTATAATATGTGGTCGAGTGGAGAATATAGTAACATAGCTATTTACAAAATGTGCTATATACAACATGAGCTATTTACAAGCAGAAAAACTGATTCATCAAGGGAGCTGGGTGGGATACTGAGAAAGGGGTAGGTGAGGAAGGAGGGGCGGGAGGGTGGGGGCAATTAAGGAGCTAGTATATTGAGTCCTGTGGTCGAGGTTATGTAATGTCACCGAAGTGTTCTATATAGAGTATGGTTTTGAGCATTTTTCGAAAGTCTTTGATATCTTCAATGGCTCTTAGGTGATCCGGGAGGGAGTTCCATAGGGCAGGAGCAGCCAGAGATAATGCTCTTTCAGATGTTTATTGCTTCACTTTCATGTAGGTGCTGGGGGTTAAGATGGCATCCGAGGTGCGCCTCCTTCTGGGTCTGGCGCTTGAATCGATAGAGATGAGGGTTTGCAGGCTGTCTGCCGAGAGATTATGTTTGATTTTAAAGATGTTTAATATTGTTTTATATTTGATATGTGAAGTAATAGGGAGCCAGTGTAGATGGTCCAATATGGGGGTGATGTGTGCACGCTTAGAGGAACCAGTTATAATTCGAACGGCAGTGTTTTGTGCCATCTGTAATGGTTGGAGTGCCTGTTTTGGCAGCCCAAGGTATATGAGGTTGCAGAAGTCGAGGATGGGGGTGATTAAAGTTTGGCAAACAGTTTGAAAATGATCTTGGCAGAGTAGTGGTTTGAGACATCTGATGACTCGCATCTTGAGATATGCGTTCCTGGTAGTTTTGATGTGTGACTGGAGGTTTAGATTTTTGTCTAGGGTTATTCCTAGGTATCGAGGCTGTGGGAAGAGCCGCCAGACTGTGTTCAATAGCCAAGAATCTCTGGTCTATCGATGCTGCCGACGCTTGGGTATCGGTACCGGATGAAGCAGCCGGTACCCCAGAGCATGGCACCAGTAGTTCTGCCAAGGTTGAGGCCTCAAGAACATCCTGGAGCCCCGTTAGTGCTTTGGAAGCCGAAGCCTCCCGCCGGGGCAATTTTGCTGGTGAAAGTCCCTCAAGGGCAACGCCAGAGGCATCTCGATGCTTAGAGGGAGATCTACCCTTTGAGGACCAGCTAGATTTATGTTTAGTTACCTGAGATCCATGGGAGGAAGACAAAGCCCTGGAAGACGTTGATGCCACAGAGGCTGCATCGGAGGGAAAAAGGGTGCTAAGTTTAGCAGCTCGGTTCTGCCAGCCCCTTTTTGACATCATCCCACAGGCAACACTCCGAAATAGAGTGGTCAGAACCTAAACATTTGAGGCACCACTCATGGGTGTTGGTGACAGAGATGGTACCGCCACACTTGGAACACTTCTTAAAACCCGAAACGGGTTTTTCCATTTTAAAGGAAAAAGTTGGGCCTAGTGCCCAAAAATGGCACGTGGCACCTGAGGAGAAAATAACTGGAAAAGACTCCAGAAGAAAGGGGGGGTTTTTTTGGAAAAAAAGAAAGAACCACCGGCGGTACCGGTGTAGCGTCGAAGGAAGGCAGACGCGACCACAAAAAAGAAGAATAGAAGGGAATTATTTTCTGCGGTGACAGGATGTGCGACCTGTCGGCTCCGCGGAAAACAAAGAACTGGAGAGGGACAGTTGGGAAAGGCGGGAAGGCAGCAAGCAAGCGCTGTGGGATGCTCCCAAAAGCTTTCCTATTGGACGCTGGGGAGCGTTCCTGCGCAGGCTCCATCGGTACTGACAATACCCATATGTGAAGACATTCCTTCTTGTTCCTGGAGATTTTAAAAATCAACATAAAAAAATCTGAAGCAATCATCATCACAAGGGATTCCACATTCACTTCTCCTACTACCATGTACATATCAAATACACCAATCAATGTAAAACATGAAGTTCGGTATCTTGGAGTGATACTAGACAAACAATTTACTCTTCAGGCACACATTAACAAAACATTCAAAACAGCCTTCTTCAAACTAGCAATGCTCCAAAGACTAACACATCTGCTCAGCAAAGAGCACTTCCATACGGTATTGCCAGGCAATCATCACACCTGTGCTAGACTATTGTAATCTCCTCTTCCAAGGCTTACCCAAACAATCCACTCAACCCCTTCAAATAGTCCAAAACACTGCTCCCCGCATTATTGCTGGCGCTTCACTACAAGACCATAAAACTCCTATAGTACAAGATCTGCATTGGCTACCAATCTCCTCACGAGCAAAATATAAATCAGCGCTCATAATCTTCAAGATCAAAAACATGTCAGCAGGAATACTTCAAGAGCTCATAGGAACCAAAACAATAAAAAGACCGGACAGGAACAGCACTAAAACCACAATACCAACTCCTAGTTTATTCATGAAAACCAATAAATCCACATCCATGTGGGCTGTCTCCCTTGCTGCCCCTACTATTTGGAATGCACTTCCGGAAAAGCTACGATCCACAACTGATTTAAAAGACTTCCACAAGTTACTCAAGACCACCTTATTCATTGAACATTATAATGAAGACCACCAATCCCAATCGTATTGAAGGAAATTACAAGACAGTTTAAGACTTTGAAATGCAATGTTTCAATTTACAATTGAATGTTCCTTATAAAATGAGTATGAAGTTACAAGTCTGTTCACGTTGTTAAAACATGTTACCTTTTCTGTATACAACCCCTTGTACATAGCTCATCCTGTAAATAGCACACCATGAAATCATAACCGTCACTCACACAAATACTCACACGTTAACACTGCATGCCAACCCCTACTAACACTGATCATTGATTGTTTGAAGCGTAAACTGCTTTGATTTCAGGACAAAGCAGTATATAATCTAAATGCATACATACATACATACGACCTCAAATAAGGACTTCCTAGCCAGGGAGTGACAGTGTTTTTGGAGAACAGTACCTTTCCGCTGGATTGCTGGACTACTGGCTGCTGATCAGTGGATGCTGGAGGACTCTGGGACCTGGACGACCAACATTGGGTTACCACTGTAGCTTCATTGTGTCCTCTAGTCTCTACTTTTGATCGCATAAAACACCGATCTACATTTACCCGTTCTACTTCATTCAATAATTTATAGACTTCTATCACATCTTCCCTCAGCCATCCCTTTTCCAAGTTAAAGAGCTCTAATCTTTTACACTTCTCCTCATAGGGGTATCCTTCCATTCCCTTTACCAGTTTTGTTGCTCTTCTCTGTACCTTTTCTAATTCAGCTATATCCTTTTTAAAATACGGTGACCAGAATTGCACGCAATATTCAAAATGTGGTTGCACCAGGGAACAATACAGAGGCATTATATCATCTTTGGTTTCATTCTCCATTCCTTTCCTTATGATTCCTGGCACTATATTTGCTTTCTCGTCCACCACTGCACACTGGGTGGAGGGTTTCAACTTATTATCCACGATGATGCCTAAATCTTTTTCCAGGGTGGTGGTTTCTAAGGTGGTACCTTGCATTGTGTAACCAAAGTTTGGGTTGTTCTTTCCTAGGTATATAACTTTGCACTTGTCCACATAACATTTCATCTGCCATTTTGACATCCAGTCTTCCAATTTATCAAGGTCCTCTTGCAATTTTTTACAATCCTCTTGTGTTTTTAACAGTTTTGAATAATTGAGTCTCATCTGCAAATTTGATTACCTCACTCATTATTCCCATTTCCAGGTCATTTATGAATTGTTAAAAAGCAGTGGGCCCAGCACAGATACCTGGAGTACTCCACCATTCACTTTTCTCCATTGAGAAAATTGTCCATTTAGCCCTACTCTCTGCTTTCTATCTTTTAACCAGTTCCTGATCCACAATACTGCATGGCCTCCAATCCCATGACTTTTTAATTTTGTCAAGTGTCTCTCATGAAGGACCTTGTCAAAGGCTTTCTGAAAATCTGGATACACTATCAACTGGCTCACCTTTATCTGTTTATTCACAACTTCCAAAAATATAACAGATTAGTAAAACAAGACTTTCTTTGGCTAAATCCATGTTGGTTTTCTCCCATTAAACCATAGCTATCTACATATTCAGTAATTGTATTCTTTATAATGGTTTCTACCATTTATCCAGTACTGACGTCAGGCTCACTGGTCTATAGTTTCTCGGATCACCCCTGGAACCCTTTTTTAAAAATTGAAGAACAGTGGAGGGAGGACATCTAAGTGATCACGTCTGAGCATCACTAGATGGAAACCATCTTTTCGATTTGAAAGCATACGTACATTCAGTAGATGGTTGCCCAACAGAGGTAAGAATGTACTATATAGGCTCTGGTAAACCGAAGGCAGACCCTGAGTGTTGCACAATTTCCATGCCATAAGGGCTAGAGACTACAACTCTGTATGGAGTTGTTTGCCTTTGTGTTGTGTTATTTTTGGAAAGATGGCAGCTGTCTTGGAGGATGAACTGCCAGCTTTAAAGCAGAGGAAACTAGTTCTATCGAGACCAGGATGTGGAGGAGTGGCCTAGTGGTTGGGGCAAGGTACTTCAGGCCGGAAGGTCGGGGGTTCAAATCCCACTAGAGGACAGCAACCTTGGGCCGGAAGGACTGGGGTTTCTAGTCCCACAGGTGCTCCTTGTGGTCTTGGGCAAGCCACTTAACCCTCCATAGTCCATGTTCCCTGTAAAATAGTTATCTCCAAGTTATAATGCCCTGTTCAATGTAATTTCAGTTTGTTCAATGTAAACCGCTCTGATGCAAAATAGCGCAGTATATAAGAGAATGTAAATAAATAAATAAATTATGAGAACCATGGTATTTCAAATTATTTGGAACTTGTGCAGAACTCTCAGTATGAAAGGAATGGGATGAAATGCATATTAAAGAGGCCAGATCCAAAGGACAGTGAGAGCATCTGGTGCTAGGCAGTAGGAAGATGGAGGCAGAGAAAGTGGAAATTTTGCATTCTTGCTGCTGGTAAAGAGATCTATTTGAGATATTCCTCACTCCTGAAAGAGGGAGTTCAGTACAGAATCATCCAGAGACCACTCATGAGGCAGAATCACTCTGCTGAGCCTTGTTGGCTAATTGGTTCTAGAGTCCTGGGATATAGGTGTCTTGTATATGTTGTATCTTGTTATGTTTGCCTATGACAGAGTCCAAAACCTTATCTTCTTCCCAGCAAAAAGAGCCTGTACCACCTTGTTTGTTGATATAAAAGCACTGCTACTTCATTGTCTGAATGAAGACTTATGAATCTCAAAGATGAAGGACAACGTGAAAAGCATAAAATTTGCTCCAAGCACCAGATAACTGATATGCAGGGCCAGTGTTACCATTAGGTAAACAAGGGAATCGTCTAGAACGCTGGCCCTCCAGGGGTGTCCATTTCCACACCACCACACTCTGGACCTGCAGCAGCGGCAATTGCTGCAAACAGCCCAAGGTGCTTACTTTGAAATTTCGGCCCCATGGGGCTGTTTGTATAAATCAATGAAGTCCTGAAAAAAAAAGCCAGACAATTTAAAATCCTAACATCCTGAGTACAGGGCACATCTGACAGGCCCACTTCCCCACTGAAACTTTGGATCCTAGGTATGTTCTAGCTTGCCAGTTCCTAAATCAAGCCCTGCTCATGGTAACAGAATTATCTGCCAGAACCCTGCAACCAAAAATAAGTAATACATATCAGCCAGTAACTTTTATAGTAGAAATAACAGCAAAGAAAATTAAATGTGTGTGAATTTTGCATGCAGTACATCCAAGGTAGGGAATTATTAGTAATCCCTAGATCTCTGTTGTGTGTCCATGTGTGCTGTGCATGTGTGTTGGGTCGGTTTAGAGGGTTGCTGGAGGGGTATATCCAAGATATAGTTTTGGGGTAGGGGGGTCTTTTTCAGGGCAGTGGAACAGTTGCAAGAAGGGTTAAGTTGTTATTTTGGATGGGGCAGTTGGCAGAATGGTGAGGCAACTGTGTGGGGATATTTTGTGGGTTGGTTTGGGCAGTTGTGAAGGGCTATTTTTGGGGGTGGGGCAGTGTGCACAATTGTGAGACAATTTTTGATGGTGGAGGCAGTTTAAGGGGTTGAGAGAGTAGAGAACAGGAAAAGGAATTTTGAAAAGAGCAACTCCCTAACTGCTATGTTTCATTGTATATAAAGGTTTCTGTGCTACAGACGTTGACACTCCTTCCAAATACATTGGGCTAGTTTTTAGGAGGCTTACTTCTCTGGAACCCTCAGTCCGATTGAGCTCATTTTTGAAATTGATATGTCTCTTTACCCCATGTCAAGTTTCATCCCATTCCATTTACAAACAGTTATTTTGCCCACAGATGGATAGATAACCTTTTTATATAATTATTGTCATCTGTCTATCTTCCATTGGGTTGAGAAAGCAGTTACTCACCTGTAACAGATGATCTCCGGGAACAGCAGGAATCAGTCTTTACATATGGGTGATGTCAGTACCGATGGAGCCTGCGCGGGAATGTTTCCCGGCATCCAATAGGAAAGCCTTTGGGAGCAATCCACTGCACCTGGACATCTGCCTTTCCAACTCCTCTCCTCAGTTGACTTTGCAACTAAGCGGTAGAGGAAAAAGAGTAGTTACTCACCTGTAACATGTGTTCTCCAGGTACAGCAGGAATCAGTCCTCACATATGGGCGATGTCGGAACCAACGGAACCCGCGCAGAAGCATCTCCCCAGCTTTCAAAGAAAGCCTTTGGGAGATGCACCACACATGCGTGGCTCCTTCCCGCCCAAGGGTGCCATCTTGCCTAAGTCTAATGACATAGTTAAAAAGACAAAAATAAAATACAGTAAAGCAGCAACTCCAAGGGGGGGAGGGAGGGTTGTGATGATTGATTCCTGCTGTCCCTGGAGAACACCTGTTATAGGTGAGTAACACTCCTTTCTCCAAGAACAAGCAGAAAGTCAGTCGTAACCTATGGGACCTCCCAAGCTACAGGTGAACAGAGAAGGTGAACCATAAGCTGCAGCAGTTGAGTCCTAACTGAGACACTCTCGCAAGACCCAAATGTCCGGCAGAAAACCAGCACTCCGGTAGCCTGAACAGAGAAAGGTTGGAGGGCAGGAGTTGCCTACACCCCGAAGAGAATATGGAGCACGGCCTGGTCAAAGGTGCTGTCCCATCAAGACTCCCTCTCCAGGCAGTAGTGAGCTGCAAAGTTATGAAATGAAGACCAGGTGGAGGCCCGGAAGATTTCCATAAAAGGTACAGAACGATGATTTGCTACAGAGTTAGCCATGGCTCTGATGTGGTGCGCTGTGACACGGTGGTCTAATGAGACCCTGGCCTGCTTATAGGCGAGGGCAATGCACTCTGCCACCTAAGTGGACAGAGTTACAGAGGTTATAGGAGACAAAGAGCTGAGGTGCATTGCGGTGGCCCTGAGTCAGTTACAAATAGGACAGGGACCTTTCACAATCCAGAGTATGGAGAACAGTCTCTACTTTGCCAGCATGAGACCTCGGGGAAGAAGGTGGGGAGCACCACCTCCTGATTGAGATGGAAGGGGGACACCACATTTGGCAGAAACATGGGGTTTGTGCAGAGCACCACCCTGTTCTTGAAGAACCTTGTATAGGGTGGCTCTGCCATCGGAGCCTGTAGATCACTGACCCTGCAAGCAGACTGAGTGCCATGAGAAAGACAATCTTCCAGGAGAGGTACCGCAGGTGGCAGGTAGCCAGGGGCTCAAACGGCAGCTTAATGGGCTGTGAGAGTACTACATTGAGATCCCACTCCACTGCTGGTAGGCAAACAGGAGGCTTGGACAGCATAAGGCCCTGCAAGAAACAAAAGATAAGGGGCTGAGCTGAGAGGAGTTTGCCCTCGACAGCATGGTGGTGCGCCGCAATAGTGCTCACGTACACTTACTGAGTTGGACTTCAATCTCACCTGTGGCAGGTGGAGTAGGTACTGGGCACCAGTTGCACTGAGCAGGAGAAGGGGTTTGTCCATCTCAGTGCACCACACCGAAATAGATGCTATTTGAAGGCATGCACCCTTCTTGTGGAGGCCTTGCAGGAGGCCAGAAGGACCTCCTCTATGTCATGTGGGAGCTAGCGCTAACCTTTCTGCAGTTATCCCATGAGCGACAGGGACCCCCGGATGGGATGCAGAAGAGAGCACTTCTCCTATGAAAGTAGTACTGGAGCACAGCCCAGGGGAATAAGGGGCACCACTGACAGACAGAGAAGCACTGGAAACCAGGATTGCCTGTTCCACCGGAGGGCTACCAGAATAAGCGATGCTCTGTCATACTGGACCTCGAAGAGAGTCTTGGCAACCAGCAGTGCGGGCGGGAATGCGTAAAGGAGGCTTTCCATCCAGGGGATGAGGAATGCATTCGTCGCCACCCGAGATGGGTGTGGCTGGTGGGAACAGAAGGTAACTGCAAGTTTTCAAGGCTGGCAAACAGATCCATTAAGGGGGGGGGAGGGGGCGGCTCAAAGTCAGAAAAGCCGGGAGGCCACTCTGGGGTCTAGGTGCCACGCGTGTGGCTGGAAAACAATTTTCAGTTTGTCCATCAGGGTGATGCCCAGGCCAGGAGATGGACCAACTGCAAGAGTATCCCATTGTGTGATGCATATGAGGAGAGGGCTACCGCCTCTTGGCAGAAGGAGTACGATCCATGCCTCCTTGTTTGTTGAAATAGAACATTGCAACTTGGTTGTCCACCTGGACCAGCATCAACTGGTGCTGCAACCGGTGGTGAAAGACTCAGAGGGCCAGAAATATCACCCAGAGTACCAGGAGGTTGATCAGCAACTTGCACTTCGTCTGGGAACACGTGCCTTGGGTGAGGAGGTCCTTGCAATGAGCTCCCCATCCTCACAGGGATACATCCTTAGTGAGGATCCTCTGGGGGTGGATGCCTGGAAGGACATCCCAGCATGAAGGTGGCAGGGAATCTGCCATGAGACGAGGGAGTCCATCAGTTGGTGGGTGATTTTTACCCTGTCTCAAAGCCTGCCCGTGGCTTGTGTCCACTTGAAGTAGAGGCACCGTTGAGCAAACCTCATGTGCACGTGGGCATATGGGGTTACGTGGACCGTGGAGGCCATGTGGCCTAGCAGGTGGAGGAGAAGGCGAGTGGGCACCGACCAGCAGAGTTTCACTTCTCAGCTAGAGCCTTGAGGAGTTCTGTTCTCTCCAGAGGGAGGAAGGCCTTGGCCTGGAGGGTGTCCCGCTGAGCCCCTATGAATTCCAGGCACTGTGCCGGAGAGAGGTGGGACTTGGGGTAGTTAATGACCCCAGACGCTGCAGGACATGGATGGTGTGCTTGGTGGTGTGGTGCACCTCTGCAGCTGTGCCTCCCCCCTTATGAACCAGTTATTCAGGTAGGGAAAGACGAAGGCGGGCTGCGACCACTTCTAGGTACTTGGTGAAGACCCTAGATGATGACGCTATTCCGAAGTGTAACATCCTGTATAGGTAGTGATCTCCTTCCACAATGAACTGGAGGTATTGTCGGTGAGTGGGATGGATCAGGATATGTGTATAAGCATCTTTCAGGTCTAAGGTGCATAGCTAGTTGCCCTGCTGGAGGTAAGGCAGCAGTGTTTTAAGGGACAGCATCTTGACCTTCTCACACACCAGAAATCTGTTAAGTCCCGTAGGTCCAAAATGGGTCTGAGGTCCCCTGTTCGCTTGGGAATGAGGAAATATCTGGAGTAGACGCTTTTGCCATAGAAATGTTTGGGCACAGTTTCCACCGCCTTGTCTGTGAGGAGGCCTGCGAGTTCAGTGAGGAGCAGAGTCTGGTGAAGAACAAGCCTTACAGGTTCTCCCGAGAAGGACAAGGGCGGAGTCTGTTGTAGGTGGAGGAGGTATCCCTCCTCGACTACTTGAAGAACTCAGGAGTCTATGGTGAAGGAGGACCACCTGTGGGCAAACAGTGCCAAACGCCCCTCTTTGGGCTGCTGAGGGTCTCCAGGATGGCCCGGGGTCGATGCATGGGTCTTAGGGGTCTTAGGCTTGAGGGGACTGCGTACTTCCCCTTGAGCTGTTGCTGCTGCTGTGGGGAAAAGGTGGCCTGTTACTGTGGGGCACTACCAAACGCCTCCTCCTTCCTTGGGAAGAAAGGCTTCTCCCCCAGGACCTTTGTACAGGGGTGCACTGAGGTCTTCTTTGAGAGTCTGGTCCTGGTAAGGAACTCAGTCTATCTCAGAAGCTTGTCCGACATGGCTTTCCAAAGAGGTTCTCTCTGGTGCATGGGACATCGATGAGCTTTTCATGGATCCACTTCTCGAGGTTGGGCCCCGATGCCTGCGGCAGCCACTTAAGGATTCAAAGCCATCATATACTGCTCAAGACAGGAACTTTGCGCACCCCTGGACTGCCAAGGCCAGTGACTTGAACCGCTGAAGGGGGTCCCCTCGAGGCCTGCAGAGAAACAGTCATGCACCCTCACTAGTTCTTAGGTACATGCCAATGTGCAACTGGTAGGAGAATGGACTAGAAAAAGGGACTGTTACTTCTGGAGAGAGATCTGCAATTGTCAGAATATACTTCTGGAAATTTTCTGAAAGGAATTCTTTCTATTAAAGCTATTTAATCTGTGAACCCACTATTTCTTGTTAAATCAGTCAAGGCCTAGTAGCAGCAGTTTAAAACGAAATTAGGTCTTACCTGCTAATTGTCTTTCCTTGAACTTTCTCCGGGCCAGTCCAGGGAAAGGTAGGGTTGTCAATCCCCTATAGCAACTGAGGACTGAAGACTTCAAGTTTTCTTGAGAGGTGAAGCCACTCCCCCTTAGGGTTAACCAGCAGTCTCCTTCTAACAAAGCAACTAAATAGAAAGAACTGACAGAGTAAATTAACCCTTGAAAAACTGATAACAATCTATAGTTCTTGAACAACGAGGAAGCGAAAAAAATGCCGTTCCTCTGTCTGTTTTTTTTTTTGTTTTTTTTTCAAAACATTAGCCATACTATGTACAACATAGCGATCCTAGCTTGGCATAGAGTGTAAACGTCAAGCCCCCCGCTGTGTTCCTGGAGACGAAGACGTAGATAAGATGAAATGCTTATGGATATGCCAAAAATATATATACCGCTCTCAAAAAACCGATAACAGGGGTGGGACCCTGGACTGGCCCGGAGAAAGTTCAAGGAAAGACAATTAGCAGGTAAGACCTAATTTCGTTTTCCTTATCACTTCTCCGGGCCAGTCCAGGGAAAGGTAGGGCAATACCAAAGCAGTACCTAAACCTGGGAGGGACCCACCAAACCCGCGATAAGAGCCGCAGCCCCCACCCTCGCATCGTCGCAGGCCTGAACATCCAAGCGGTAATGTTTTGCAAACGCATGCAAGGAAGACCACGTGGCTGCCCTGCAAATATCCACCGGCGGAACAAAGGCAAATTCCGCCCAGGAAGTCGCTTGAGCTCGAGTGGAATAAGCTCGCAATCCAACCGGCAGAGAAAGGCCTCGGATAGCGTATGCTTCCGTAATGGCTTTGCGGACCCACCGAGCAATGGTGGACTTAGATGCCGCGAGACCCTTTCGAGGACCACTAAATTGAATAAAGAGCCTGTCCGTCTTCTGAACAGGCTGCGAAACGCGAAGGTACGTTTTTAGGACCCGAGCAAGATCCAAATGATTGAGGGCACGGTCCACAGGAGAAGCGAGAGTAGGCGAAAAAACGGGCAATACCACAGATTGGTTAATATGAAAGGTCGAAAGCACTTTCGGTAGAAATGATGGGACGGTTCGTAGCAAAACTCTTTCGGGAAGAAATTGCAAATAAGGTTCCCGGCAAGACAAGGCCTGCAAATCCGAAATTCGGCGCGCCGAACATAAGGCAACCAGGAAGACAGTCTTCCAAGAATACTCTCGGAGTTGCCTCGAGCAGAGGGAAGTCAAAGGAGATCGAGAAAAAGCTTCCAACACTACATTCAAATCCCAAGGAGGTACGATGGAACGTACGGGAGGACGTATAATCTTCGCTGCCCGCAAAAAACGATGTACATCCGGATGCGCGGAAAGACGGCACCGTTGCACCGTGCCTCGAAAACAGGCTAACGCCGCTATTTGAACCTTAAGGGTACTAAGCGCCAAACCTTTGTCTAAGCCATGCTGTAGAAATAGGAGTAGCTGAGGCAAGGAAGAGGACATAGGGACAACATGGTGTTGGCTACACCAAGTTTCAAAAGGCGCCAAATCCGCACATATGCCAGAGAGGTCACCGGTCTCTTAGACCGAAGCAAGGTAGACACAACAGAGCTCGCATACCCTTTGCGTTTTAAGCGAGCCCTTTCAAGAGCCAAGCCGTAAGTAAGAAGCGATCCACTCGCGGCATGAGTATCGGACCCTGATGTAAAAGATTGCTGCGGACTGGAAGAGGCCACGGTTGATCCACTAAGAGTCGAACGAGATCCGCATACCAAGGTCGACGCGGCCAGTCCAGGGCTATGAGAATCACCAATCCCCGGTGACGCGTTATGCGCTGGAGAATCCGAGTCAGCATCGGCCAAGGAGGAAAAACGTACAAGAGAGAGTCCTGAGGCCAGGGCTGAACGAGAGCATCGAGCCCTTTGGACATGTGCTCCCTGCGCCTGCTGAAGAAACGATTGGCTTTGGCATTGCTGCATGTCGCCATCAGATCCTTGATAGGCTGTCCCCAACGCAAGGTCAGATCGTGAAATACCGCCACGTTCAACTCCCATTCTCCTGGATCGAGAAGATGCCGGCTTAGATAATCCGCCTGCACATTTTCTGTGCCCGCAACATGTGCTGCTGACAGCGCTAGAAGATTGGCCTCCGCCCAAGTCATCATATCTTGACATTCTGAGAGAAGAGAAGGAATCTTGGTTCCCCCTTGACGATTTATATAGGCGACTGTCACAGCATTGTCGGAAAAAATCTTGACCGCCTTCCCTCTGAGAAAAGACGCAAAGTGCAGGAGGGCGAGACGAGCTGCGCGGAGTTCCAAAAGGTTGATCGACCAGGAGCTCTCTTCCGGGGCCCAAGAACCCTGAGCAATGTGTGTCTGACAATGAGCTCCCCAGCCTACGAGACTGGCATCCATGGTGACTAACACCCAGGAGGGCTCCTGTAAAGGAACGCCCATGGACAGATGATCTCGAACTAACCACCACTCGAGGCTGCGTCGCACGAGAACTGGATAGGGCAGACGCTGCGATAGAGGGTGAAGCTGTGGAGACCAGCGGGAAAGCAGAGCCTGTTGTAAAGGCCGCATGTGAGCTTTGGACCACGGAACCAGATCCAGCGCCGCCGCCATGAACCCCAAGAGTTGTAAATATGTCCATGCTGACGGAGTTGCTAGCTGCAGAAACGCCTGAACCTGCCGCACAAGTTTGTCTATTCGCCCCTCGGGCAAAGAGACTGTCCCTCGCTCGGTGTCGAAAAAAGCTCCCAGATAAATCATTTGTTGCGATGGTTCTAAGTGACTCTTGGTCTGATTGATCACCCAACCAAGCTGCTCGAGAAGCTGAACCACTCGAGCAGTCGCTGCGATGGAATCCACACGCGAATCGGCTCTGATCAACCAATCGTCGAGATAGGGATGCACGCGGATACCCTCTTTCCGTAGCGCCGCTGCAACTACCACCATCAGCTTCGTGAAGGTCCTCGGAGCCGTAGCTAGACCGAACGGTAATGCTCGAAACTGGAAATGACCCATTGGAAGGGCAAAGCGTAAAAAGCGTTGATGCGAGGGTCGGATGGGAATATGAAGATAGGCCTCCGTGAGATCTATTGAGGAGAGAAATTCTCCCGGCTGAACCGCCCGAATCACGGTACGAAGCGTTTCCATGCGAAAGTGTGGCACCCGCAAAGTACGGTTTACACCTTTGAGATCTAGCACGGGACGAAAAGAATCCTCCTTTTTGGGAACCACAAAATAAATCGAGTATCGCCCGCAACCGTATTGGTCTAAAGGCACGGGAACTATTGCCTGCAGCTGCAAGAGACGCGAGAGCGTGTGGGCAATTGCCTCTGTCTTCCGACCGGCCCCACAGGGAGACATTACAAAGGCGGGGGCTAACGGGCATGCGAAATCTAGAGCATAACCCCTCTGAATGATCTCCAACACCCATTTGTCGGAGGTGATGTTGGTCCAGGCCGTCAGAAATTTCTGGAGTCGCCCGCCTACCGGAACTAACGGCTGGACCAGTAGACCTTCATTGCGACTTCTTAACGGAGGGCTGGGGTGCAGTAAAGTAGGATCTGCCAAATCCCCTAGCTCCACGAAAGGACTGGCCATGAAAGCTGGCACGGCCCCTGGAATAGGGAGCAAAACGTGCTCCACGGAACCGACGTGATTCCCGACCTGAGCCAGGGAAGGCAGCCCCCGCGCGCCCCGGCTTAGGTCTATCCTCAGGCAAACGGCCTCCTTTGGAGTCGCCCAAGTCTTTCACAATCTTTTCTAAGGCTTCCCCAAAGAGTAACTTCCCTTTATAGGGTAATTTACTGAGTCGCAATTTTGAAGAAACATCTGCAGACCAGTTGCGCAACCAGAGAAAACGCCTGGCCGCTACGAGAGAGACCATAGATTTAGCCGCAATCCGTAGTAAATCATAGAAGGCATCCGCCATATAAGCAGCGGCCGATTCCAACTTCGCCGTGTCGGGAAGTTCAGAAGATTGCTCCCCTGACACGTCCCCCTATAGCCACCGAATGGACGCTCGGGAAACGTACGCCCCACAAATAGCAGACTGCAGCGCCAGCGCACTGGAATCAAAGGCCTGCTTAAGAAGAATTTCCAATTTCCTATCCTGCAGGTCCTTGAGAGCTGCCGCCCCCTCTACGGGGATGATAGTCTTTTTTGTCACTGCGGAAATAATTGCATCTACCTTAGGCATGTGTAATAAATCCTTTACCTCCTGGGGAAGAGGGTATAACCGCGCTAAGGCGCGGCTACCACGCAGAGAAGCCTCGGGACATTCCCATTCCGAGTCAATCATCTGCCGGATAACGCGGTGTAGCGGGAAACAACGTTGTTCCACCTTAAAGCCTTGCAATAAGGGATCTTCCAATGGCTCCTGAGAAGAGGAGGGAAGCAATAGGTGCAGCGCTGTCAAAGATTGAGAAATAAGCGCGGAAAGCTCCTCCTTACGGAATACCCGGAAAATATTGGGATCCTCGCCGGGAGCAATCTCCCCTTCCTCCAAATCCTCTGCATCAATATCTAAAACTGGCTCTGCCAGCAGCTCTGTATCCCCTTGACCCAGAGGGAGGGTAGGCTGAGAAGAAAAAAGATCCAGAGGCTCTTGAACATAGACTTTAGCCCGAGAAGATCCTTCTCCAGGATCCTCAGACACATGAACCTGCAAAGGCAGAGGCTCAGGACAGGAACTGGCCGTGAACGAATCAGGCTGAGAAGCTTTCAATAAAAAGGCTTTGTGCATCGCGAGAATAAAATCCGGCGAAAAAAATGAAGTAACGCTTTCCAGAGGGGTAGAAGGGGAATCTGAAGGCTTTGCCTGTGACCCGTCATTTTTAGCTGATTTTGCCTTCCTCTTATGTGGCCGAGACTGCTCCGACAGAGAACTCATCGGCGCCGCCAAAATGGCCGCCTTTCCCACCTTTTCGGCCGGCAAAGATGGCTCGTCTAACTTCGGCAGACACTTATCCGCCATGGAAAACAAACTCCCGCAAAACTAAAGACCCCGCAACAAACAAGAACGCCGATAGGCAATACGCTAGAAAAAGAAATAAAAACCGAAAGTGGAGCTGACCCGACGCTACTGACAGGAAAGGGGGAAAGCCTCAAAAACTCACCAGAGAAACTGAGCCGGTACCGTAGTGCCGCTGCTAGCGGGAAGTACAGGAAGAGTGGCAGCGCTTTGACAGAGGAACAACTGGGGCCCCCAGGATCACTCTGTTGCCGGAGACGGAGGCAGGCAATGAGGCAGGCTCTACCTCGCACTGCAAGTAATCAGCACTCAACGTCTCTATGGCTCTTAAAGCAATAGCGCACTTAATTTTAAAGTTCACAATTTTACACAAGAACTATAGAAAATCAGCTCTGCTAGAGCCAATATCACTGAGTGAAAATAAAAGCTAATCTATGAGGGAGAAAAAAGATTCGATCCTCTTTAGCTGCTGAGGACTGAAAGACTGCTGGTTAACCCTAAGGGGGAGTGGAACTTGAAGTCTTCAATCCTCAGTTGCTATAGGGGATTGACAACCCTACCTTTCCCTGGACTGGCCCGGAGAAGTGATAAGGAAGTTTAAATTTAAAACACAGGAGAACTTTCTGGTTACATTTCATACCCAGCAGAGAGCTTATAGTTTTAATTTAATAGTCACTCAGGGCCTAGCATCAGCAAAGCACTTTTAGTTTAAATTTAAAACACAGAAAAGAGCTTTCTGGTTAAATTTAGAACCCAGCAGAGAGCTTGTAGTTTAAATTTCATAATAAGTTAGAGCCTAGCAGCAGCAAAGAGATATAATTTAAATCAAATAAGAATATAGCTTACCTCAGCAGCACAGGACAGGGTACTGTGTAGCAGCCCTCTTTTAATACCTGTGAGAGAGTCAGTTGGACCATTAGATGATAGAGGAGTTAAAGAGGCACTAAGAGGCGACAAGGCGATAGCGGAGAGACTGAATGAATTCTTTGCTTCGGTCTTTACTGAGGAAGATGTAGGGATGTTACCCATGACTGAAGTGGTATTTAAAGGTGTGGAAGAATTGAAAGAAATATCGATACATCGGGAAGATGTATTACAACTATTAGATAAATTGAAAAGTAGCAAATCACCTGGGCCGGATGGTATACATCCAAGGCTGTTGAAAGAACTGAAATATGAGATTGCAGACCTGCTATTAGTAATCTGTGAACTATCATTAAAATCATCTCTAATACCTGAAGATTGGTGGATCGCCAATGTAACACCAATTTCTAAAAAGGGTTTGAGGGGTGATCCGGGAAACTACAGACCGGTGAGCCTCACGTCAGTACCGGGAAAAACGGTAGAAACCATCATAAAGAATAAAATTACTCAGCATGTAGATAGTCATGGCCTAATGGGAAACAGCCAACATGGCTTTAGACAAGGAAGATCTTGTCTTACTAATCTGTTATGTTTTTTTGAAAGTGTGAATAAACAAGTGGACAAAGGTGAGTCGGTTGATATAGTGTATTTGGACTTTCAGAAAGCCTTTGACAAGGTCCCTCATGAGAGACTTTTGGCAAAACTAAAGAGTCATGGGATAGGAGGCAGCGTACTACTGTGGAACTGGTTAAAAGATAGAAAGCAGAGAGTTGGGCTAAATGGCCAATTTTCCCAATGGAGAAAGGTGAATAGTGGTGTACTCCAGGGATCTGTGCTGGGTCTGCTACTTTTTGACATATTCATAAATGACCTGGAAAAGGGAATAACTAGTGAGGTTATAAAATTTGCAGATGACACAAAACTATTTAAAGCTGTTAAAACCCAAGAGGATTGTGGAAAATTGCAAGAGGATCTTGATAAATTGGAAGACTGGGCATCAAAATGGCAGATGAAATTTAATGTGGACAAGTGCAAAGTTATGCACCTAGGGAAGAACCACCCAAACTATGGTTACACGATGCAAGGTTCCACATTAGGAACCACCACCCAGGAAAAAGATTTAGGCATCATTGTGGATAACATGTTAAAACCCTCGGCCCAGTGTGCAGCGGCAGCCAAGAGAGCAAATAGAATGCTAGGTATCATAAGGAAAGGAATGGAAAATAAAACAAAAGATATTATAATGCCTCTATACCGTTCCATGGTGAGACCGCATCTTGAATATTGTGTGCAATTCTGGTCACCGTATCTTAAAAAGGATATAGCGTTATTAGAAAAGGTTCAGAGAAGAGCCACCAAAATGGTAAAGGGGATGGAAGGATACTCCTATGAAGAAAGGCTAAAAAGGTTAGGGCTCTTTAACCTGGAAAAGAGACGGCTGAGGGGAGATATGATAGAAGTCTATAAATTAATGAACGGAGTGGAACAGGTAAACGTAGATCAACTGTTTACGTTATCAGAATATAGGAAGACTAGGGGGCATGCAATGAAGCTACAGGGTAAACTATTTAAGACTAATAAAAGAAAATATTTTTTCACTCAACGTGAAATCAAACTCTGGAATTTGTTACCGGAGGATGTAGTAAAGGCTGTTAGTGTAGCTGGGTTTAAAAAAGGTTTGGACAAGTTCCTGGAGGAAAGGTCCATAAACCATTATTAAGAAGGGACCCAAGATATCAATGCTTGACCTAGTACAAGCATTGCAGAACCTGTATCTTTTGGGGAAACTGCTAGGTACGTATGACCTAGATTGGCCACTGTTGGAAACAGGATACTGGGCTTGATGGACCTTGGTCTGACCCAGTATGGCATATCTTATGTTCTTATTTATTTATTTCAACTTCTTATATACCGCACTCTTTGACATCAGCGCGGTTTACAAATAACAGAAAGAAACCAGAACAGGCTGTTTGGTATTACATATAACAGGAGTATCAAACTTGGATAACATGGGGTAACTATTTACATGGAGTATATAATCTATTAGCTAGATAACATGTTCTTATAGAATGGACTGGGCAAACCAGTATCGAGCCCTGGTAGCATTTTCAGCTGAGGGCATCGAAGGCCCAGGCCTCCCTACCTGGGGGCACTGATGGAGTCTTTCGACTGCATGGCCGACTCGACCACCATAGAATTGAGAGGTAGCAGGGTTTTCTGGAACTCCGGGCTTTGGCAGACTTGATACCTGCTCATAATGGGCATCGACGCCAGTGTTTCCAACATATGGAGAAGAGGGGTCCTCCTCTACCTCGGTCTCAAATATGAGCACCTTTACCATATCCTGCACAAAGCTGAGGAACAGCACCAGGACACCAGTGGAGACGGGTCTGATGCACGTCTCTGTGTCACCGGGGGTCTGAGGAATCCTCGTCATTGGTCTCTCAGTCTGACTCGAAGTTAGAGGAAGAATCCAAGGCTCCACGGCTACCATTGTAAGGCCCCGAGCCTGAAGGCCTGTGACCCCCAGGGCACTTATAGTCTGAGCCATGTACACTCGCCAGGGAGTACTGGTGTCCCAAGGAATGGGACTGGGACCTCATCCAATGCCAACAGGTCTCTCAAGATGGGTGGCACTCAAGGATCAGCTCGATGACTGGGGAAGGCCTTGAGGTTAAGGGTCCGGTCGTCAGAGCAAATGAACCAGAGGAACTGGACATGAGTGCCTGCTGCTGTGCCAGAAGGGCAGTAATACTGTGCTCCAAGGCCACCATTCTAATCTCCATATCAGATGGCTCGGCAGCCTTCGACGCAAGCACAGATGCCGACAACCCCTTCCAGGGCAGCTTGTGAGGCTGCTTCTACTCTGAACCCTCAGACTCACACTGGGGACTGTGATTTACTCTCTTTTCCAGGCCTGTACTCCAAGGCAGTCTTCGAGCTCTTCTTGCATTCCACCTCCAGGAAGTTCCTCTCGGAGAAGCAGTGGCTGCAAGACTCCAAGACAGCCTGGATATCGTGGGGCACAGATGTACTAGAGGGAGCCCTGGAGCGCGGCATCACCAGGACTCCAGTGCAAAGTCGGATCTATGGAAGACCTTTTCCTGCTGCAGCTGGCAGCTCTTGATGGCCTTTGCGAACATGGACTTACATGGTCTGTCCCAAGGCAACGGAGGCAGCAGTGGTTTAGGCACTTGATATAACACCCTTTACTATGTGCGCATCAGAGCAGTGTACCTGAGGCACTGGAGGGTTAAGTGGCTTAGACTAGAGACCCCAGTCCCTCCGGCCTGAGGTGAGGGGAAAATGAATCCCCCTTCAGGTACCTTTGTCTCAGGTTGGACTACTGTCTTCCATCTTGTGCTAACGTCTTCAACTCTAGGCCTAAGTAAGAAATAGCCTGCTGACCCTTTTTACCCTGGAACTGCAGAATTAGCAGTTTGAGCTATGGAATGAGCTAACATCCTGAGATCATAGAGTTGACACAATGAGGTGTGCTGATCTTAACAACTCTGAAAATGACACAGCTATTGAAACCACCACCTGGTCCCCTTGAATGAACTGTGATAGGCGATGGCCTAGTTCATCCTGTAGGTAGTCGAGGCCTATATATTAGGCCTGAGTCCCCCTCCCTTACTTTAGAATATTATAACTGGCTTTGGAATATTATAGCAAACCAGACAGACAGAAAATACCAGTAGCTGTTAGAATCACTGCTCTGCTCTGCTTTTGATAAGATAAGAAAGTGCTCTGCTTCTGATAAACAAAAGTAAAACTTTTCCACTGTGATACTCACAGCTGTGTTTTCCACTATCTTTGCTGTAACTGACCTTGCAAGAGTAGCGAAATGTACTGTAGCAGAAGTATTATGTCTAGAGATTTGAGCCTTAGTTAGAAAAGCCTGCACAGAATAAAAACAGGTACAAGCCAGATCAGAGATGGCTATTGGGAGAGAGAGGGGGTAGGCCACCAAGACCAATGAGGAGTTTTGCCTGTATTAGACTGGAGAAGAACAGTATATAAACTGTCGTTTTTCTGAGCTCAGGGCTCAGACAATTTGTATGTGACTTTGGCCTGAGTCTGTGCACATTAAACTGGTTTGAATTCTAGTCAATAGACTCCTGGTTTTATTGGTTGCGGACACTTCGCTATTACATATTCTTGGTGCATTGGCCGGGAATGGCGTAATACGAATAGTATGCAAGTGAATACTACCACGTATTACCGCCTCCAGGTTTGGTCCGGCTGGGCCCACAGCCGACCGACGTGGAGAGGATCCCAGGTGACGACCGGTCCCTTGCATCGGAGGGTTCCGCCCTGCCTCGGTGGCCTGCTGGGTCCGGCTGGCCAACACCTCGAACCCAAGGGAGTCCAGGATTCAACCCAAGGTGGAACTGGTTGCGCAGCGCATTAGCTACCGGATCCGGTGAGTATTGCTTTTTCTGGTTCTTAGTCAGTTAGCTCTGGGAAAGTCTCGAGACTGATTTGGTACAGTAACATGTAAAGGAAGTCTGATCAACTTCCAGGGCGATCCTAGTACCCCTGCAGGAGTATGCGCGGGGCGAAGCCATCGACCCTTTTGGTTTGGTAATTTAGGTTCAGTCAGTTAGCCCGGGAAGTTGGAATTTGGGAAATGCTAGCATGTTTGGTTGTGTGAAGTGTGATTGAGAGGTCTTGCAAAACAGGCCAAGCGAGAGCGGACTCCTAAGTAGCGCAGTTCCTGACCGGGCGACCGCGTTCAGGTTGCGAACAGGAGGAAGTGTTTGTTGTTTGTCCTCTCATTGTTTTGTGGGCTACGCGGACCCCTTACCCGTAGCCATCCTACCTACCCTTTCTGTTTGCTGTCTTGTACGTTATACGTTATAATGGGAGGGGCGGAGTCCGTACAAACTCCGCTGAAGTGTATGATCACGAATTTTAAGAAAGGATTTAGTGGTGATTATGGGGTGAAAATGTCACCGACCCGCTTAGAAATATTGTGTAGTAGGGTGTGGCCGGTGCTGGACGCCGGGTGGCCACCAGAAGGTACTTTTGATATCCAAATTGTGTCCCGTGTGCACAAGGTAGTGCGCAGCTATAGTCCTGAACAGTTTTCCTATATAGACTCATGGTTAGGGATATGTGAGAAACAGCCCTCTTGGATCAAGCGTTGCTGTGAGGGACAGAGTAAAATTATGTTAGCAACTGCCACGAGAGTCCCTGCCAAGAAATAAAAACTCCCTATTTATGTAGCCCAAGAGTCTCCAGAGAATCCAAGGTATCCACCCGCCTTTCTGTATACTCCTGTCCCATCAGCTCCGCCAGTACTCCAAGAACCCCCGCCAATACCCCGAGTAGAGCCAGAGGAAGCGAGCGTACCTCCAGCCGAGGTGCCTCCACCCGATCATCCGCCTCCAAAATCTGAAGTGCGGACCAGTCCCCTAAAAAGTCGGAGCCCTAGTCCTGAGCAGCGCTCTGAGGTAGAACAATCATCCCCCGAAGAATCCGCTAGTGGAGAGTTAGATGCCAGTCCAGGGTCATCCACTGGTCCAGGTACCAGTAGCGGCATCACCCAAAAGTCCACTGAAATGCGCTATGATTTCAGAAGAACGAGAGAAGCTCACCAACTGCCGTTGCGGCAGGTCCCAGGATTACCCATTCAAGACAATGGTCAGGTTGTGGTCGGACCGACCAGTCTAGTGTATGTGCCCTTCTCTACAACAGATTTATTAAACTGGAAAACGCATTATGCCTCCTATACTGAAAAACCCCAAGATTTAACAGAGTTAATGTCTAGTATTATGCAAACCCATCAGCCCACCTGGTCTGACTGTCACCAGCTTTTGGCTACCCTCTTTACTACCGAAGAGCGGGCACGGATAGTGCAAGTGACCACTCGATGGTTGGAAGAGAACCCTGAAGTGGGGAGAAACCTAGATCCCAGACAGGCGGCAGCCGCAGATTTCCCAAATGAAGATCCCGGGTGGAACCCAAATAATGATGTAGGAGAAAAGGCCCTCACCCGGTTCCGCCAGGCTTTACTGCAGGGCCTAAAGAAAGGAGGCCAGAGAGCTATGAATATTGGGAAAGTAGCGGACGTTCTTCAGCGCCCAGATGAGAGTCCGGCTGCTTTCTATGAACGATTAACTGAAGCTTATAGACTTTACACCCCCTATGACCCAGCAGCTCAGGAGAATTTACACATGGTAAATGCCGCTTTTGGGAGTCAGTCCCAGGGAGACACAAAACGAAAACTGCAAAAATTAGAAGGATTTGCGGGCATGAACACAACACAGTTAATGGAAGTCGCACAAAAGGTATATGTGAATCGTGATCAAGAAAGCAAACGGGAAAGTGAAAGAAGGATGAGAAAGAAAGTGGATCTGCTTGCTGCAGCACTAGTTGAAGGACGCGGAGGAGGATATCCTAACAGAAGAGCCAGAGGATGGGGAAGGGGCCGAGGGAGTGCTCGGCCCCCCTTAGGTGCAAATCAGTGCGCTTATTGTAAAGAGGAAGGACATTGGAAGGATGCATGCCCGAACATGAGCTCCACCCCCTGGAGGGGACGCGGGAGCACCAGGAGAGCAGGGGGGGGGGAGCGATTCCAGCAGCAAGGGGGGATGCTGCGTGCACAGTTTCAGCAGTTCCAGCAAAACGAGACTGCTATGCAGGGAGTGGCAGTCACCGAAGCACATTTCATGGATGATGAGGAATAGGCCAGACCGGGCTCCAAGTTCTTCTTAGGTCTCCAGGAGCCTATGGTCAATGTAAAAATTGGAGACCAGCATATGGACTTTATGGTAGACACAGGGGCCGAGCATTCAGTAGTAGCCAAGCCGGTGGCCCCTGTGTCCTCTCGATCTATTACAATCGTGGGAGCTACAGGAACAAGAACCACAAGTCCCTTTCTGCAGAACCGTGCCTGTGAACTAGGGGGACAGAAGATAACACACCAATTCTTGTACATGCCTGAATGCCCAGTTCCCCTGTTGGGCAGAGACATGCTTGCAAAGCTTCAAGCACAGGTATCCTTTGTTGAAGGGGGAAAAATGGAAATGACTATAAACTCAAAACCTGCCGGCCTGATGGTGTTAGCTGTCCCCCGAGAAGAAGAATGGCGGTTCTATTCATCTGCATCCAAAGCAGTAAGCCTCTGTACACCTCTCAGCCATATTTCCAGTACCTTTGAGTGTATGGACACCCAGATATACCCAAGTAGAGAAGGACCATTACTGTCAAAAGGAGGGGGGGCAGTTATCAGAAACTGGATGGATAGTGTTGCCCCCGCCTGAAGGGAGCTCAACCCCTGGTATGACCGTGATCCCTGAAGCCCTAGGCCCTGCCTTTGTCCAAGCCTTTCATCAAGCCACTCACTATGGAAAAACAAAGATGACCAATGATTTGAAGCCATACTTCTATATCTCCCTGCTGGGACCTTTGACCACCTCAGTAGCCCGAAGATGTGTGACCTGTGCCAAGAACAATGCCCGACAAGGTCCTGTACCTCCCCCAAGAGTTCAGTCAGTAGGAGTGACCCACATGGGAAATATCCAAATAGACTTTGCAGAAATGCCACGAGCAAATGGATATCGCTACTTGCTAGTCCTAGTTTGTACCTTTTCTGGATGGGTGGAAGCTTTTCCCACCAGAACTGAGAAGGCCAGAGAGGCCACTAAAGCCTTGCTCCATGAGATTATCCCCCGATTCGGAATACCTTTGACCATGGGGTCTGACAATGGGCCCTCTTTTATATCACAAGTAACCCAGCAGCTAGCCCATGCCCTGCAAATACAATGGAAGTTACACACAGCCTATAGGCCCCAAAGTTCAGGGAAATCTCAGCTATCCAAGCTTTGTCAGGAAGCCCACTTGAAGTGGCCCCAAGCTCTTCCCATAGCCCTTCTCCGAATACATTCAGCCCCCACCACGCCATTAGGGGTATCCCCATTTGAGATTTTGTATGGGAGGCCCCGCCCATAGTACAGGGGATAAGAGGAGATATGAATCAAATTGGATCCGTAATTACTAGGCAAGAATTGTTGGCTCTAAGTTCTGTTTTGCAGAGCCTTCATACCTGGATGCAGGACCAGTTGCCTATCAATCTAACAGAGCCCTTGCATCCTTTCAAGCCTGGAGCCTCGGTGTGGGTAAAGGAGTGGAAGAAGACACCGTTGGCGCCTCATTGGAAGGGACCGTATATCGTTTTGCTATCAACCCCAACAGCAGTTAAAGTGGCCGAGATCGACTCCTGGATTCATCACAGTCGAGTGAAACCAGCAACAGTTTCTGAGAGTCGCCCCTGGACTTCGATCGCTAATCCTGCTCACCGTTACGACTCACGCTGCGAAGACAAGATCCATCATCATAAAGACTTTGCCAGCTTGCTCCTGAACATCTACATTTCAGACTCTATCCTCTATCTACCTCAATCAACCATTAACTACCTCATTAATCATCAAAGACTATAATCATGATGATTACTAATTGCTGCTATTTCCTTCTTGCGGTAGCCCTGGGACACTTGAGAACCACTCTTGCTTTGCCCCCTTGTGCAGCCTGTATAACCACCACCCGAACTGGTATGCAAGTTACTCAGACTTTGCTTTATCACTCTTACTACACTTGTACCGGTGTAGTCAGCCAGTGTATCTATAATGGTACAGAACTAAACGTCTGTACAAAGGGAAAGACTCGTACTTGCTTCAGACCTCGACAGAATCCATCTTACTATGTCCAGGAACTGAGATGGAATGATGAAGATGGAGCCCTTATCAATGCCACAAGTCAACTCTCTGATCCTAACCAACCTGTTTACCTGTATTTTGATGCTTGTGACTTGATTAATAGAAATAATTACTACAGGTGTGGATCATGGGAACAAGCTTACTATTATGATGAGAAGTATATGTGTCCTGAAGGTGCGTACAACTGGGGAATATGCACTGGGATACATTCCCCAACAACATGTAGCAAATCAGCAGAAGCAGACTATTTCTGTCCGAAATGGGATTGTGTGTACTATGCTACCTGGTCTGGTAGCCCTACAGGACAGACTGGAGATAATCGCAAGGTGCTGCTGGAAAGATTACCCTTACTGAAACCTGAACAGTGCAAGAAAAGCGCCTGCAATCCCCTACGGCTTAAGATCTTCGAACCCAGCCAGTGGAAGCAAGGATTTCGATTCGGCCTGCGCATAGCAGGAGGTGGAACTGATCCTGGAACCACTGTATTCATCCAGCTGAATGTGAAGACTCATGTTTCTTCACCTTATCGTATACATACCTTCCACGAGGCCATGAAGGCAGAATTTGTTGTTCCCCATGCTTCGCAGAATTTGTTCATCGAACTAGCTGGAGCTGTGGCATCCAGCCTCCATGTCTCGGACTGTCTCTTTTGTGGAGGAAATCAGATGGGAGACCAATGGCCTTGGGAAGCACAAGAATTGAACTATTCCGTACCATATAACCAAACTGATGTGCATAACACTACCAATGAATGGGTCCTCGCCCACTCCATAGTGGGTAAACTATGTTTTGTACGAGCAGGACCACAATTGAATGCACCTGTGGGACAATTAGTCTGTTTGAACCAAAAATATTACAATGCCACAACTGGAAAGACTTCTTGGTGGTCAGGTGCCAATACTCCGGAACAGTCTAACCCTTTGATCATCTTTCCTTATTTGGCCAGGATATGGACAAATCTGGCTACGCACAGCACGTGGCAAGCTCCACCTGGACTATATTGGATTTGTGGCACCAGAGCATATGCTAAACTCCCTGCCAATTGGGGAGGAGCGTGTGTTCTAGGAACTATACGGCCATCTTTCTTTCTTTTGCCCCTTTCCCACGGAGAACAATTGGGGTTCCCTGTATATAAAAGTCGACAGAAACGAGAAGCTCTGAAAATCGGCCAGTGGGACAAATGGGATGCAACCTCTGAATTGTTTCTTACTATGGACCTGCTACCTGGGCACAAGATGGTTCTTGGGGCTACCGCACCCCTGTATACATGTTAGACCGTATTATACATTTGCAAGCTGTTGTTGAAATTATAACCAATGAAACTAGTAGAGTGCTAAACTTGTTAGCTAAACAAGCCACACAGATGCGTACAGCCATTTACCAGAACCGCTTAGCTTTAGATTATCTGCTTGCAGCTGAAGGAGGAGTATGTGGCAAGCTGAATTTAACTAACTGCTGCTTGCAAATAGATAATGAAGGACAGGTTGTAGAAGATATAGCCAGTCACATAAGAAAGCAAACTTATGTCCCAGTCCAAACGTGGCATGGCTTGCAACTAGATGGCTGGTTTGGTTCTTGGTTTTCAGGCCTGGGCGGCCTGAAGACACTTATAGTGCTTGTATTTTTGATTGTAACTGTTTGCTTATGTATCCCATGTTTCCTTCCCCTATGCTTGCGTATGCTACACTCCATTATTGATAAAGTTATTGACCGCAAGGCATAAGAACATAAGATATGCCATACTGGGTCAGAGCAAGGTCCATCAAGCCCAGTATTCTGTTTCCAACAGTGGCCAATCTAGGTCATATGTACCTAGCAGTTTCCCCAAGAGACAAGTTCCACAATGCTTGTACTGGGTCAAGCATTGATATCTTCGGTCACTTCTTAATAATGGTTTATGGACCTTTCCCTCCAGGAACTTGTCCAAACCTTTTTTAAACCCAGCTACACTAACAGCCTTTACTACATCCTCCGGTAACAAATTCCAGAGTTTGATTACACGTTGAGTGAAAAAATATTTTCTTTTATTAGTCTTAAATAGTTTACCCTGTAGCTTCATTGCATGTCCCCTAGTCTTTCTATATTCTGATAAGGTAAACAATCGATCTACGTTTACCCGTTCCACTCCGTTCATTAATTTATAGACTTCTATCATATCTCCCCTCAGCCGTCTCTTTTCCAGGTTAAAGAGCCCTAACCTTTTTAGCCTTTCTTCATAGGAGTATCCTTCCATCCCCTTTACCATTTTGGTGGCTCTTCTCTGTACCTTCTCTAAAATCGCTATATCCTTTTTAAGATACGGCGACCAGAATTGCACACAATATTCAAGGTGCGGTCTCACCATGGAATGATATAGAGGCATTATAATATCTTTTGTTTTATTTTCCATTCCTTTCCTTATCATACCTAGCATTCTATTTGCTCTCTTGGCCGCCGCTGCACACTGGGCCGAGGGTTTTAACATGGTATCCACAATGACGCCTAAATCTTTTTCCTGGGTGGTGGTTCCTAATGTGGAACCTTGCATCATGTAACCATAGTTTGGGTTGTTCTTCCCTAGGTGCATAACCTTGCACCTAGGCAGCAGCACAAATATTAGCAACGTGGGACTACTACCCTATACCACGGAGTGATCCCTCTACTATAGTTTAAAGTACTTTCATATATATGTGTGATTTGATTCTCACCCTTTCACACTTGCGGGTGTGAATAATCAAAAGGGGGGAATGTGATAGGCGATGGCCTAGTTCATCCTGTAGGTAGTCGAGGCCTGTATATTAGGCCTGAGTCCCCCTCCCTTACTTTAGAATATTATAACTGGCTTTGGAATATTATAGCAAACCAGACAGACAGAAAATACTAGTAGCTGTTAGAATCACTGCTCTGCTCTGCTTTTGATAAGATAAGAAAGTGCTCTGCTTCTGATAAACAAAAGTAAAACGTTTCCACTGTGATACTCACAGCTGTGTTTTCCACTATCTTTGCTGTAACTGACCTTGCAAGAGTAGCGAAATGTACTGTAGCAGAAGTATTATGTCTAGAGATTTGAGCCTTAGTTAGAAAAGCCTGCACAGAATAAAAACAGGTACAAGCCAGATCAGAGATGGCTATTGGGAGAGAGAGAGGGGGGCCACCAAGACCAATGAGGAGTTTTGCCTGTATTAGACTGGAGAAGAACAGTATATAAACTGTCGTTTTTCTGAGCTCAGGGCTCAGACATTTTGTATGTGACATTGGCCCGAGTCTGTGCACATTAAACTGGTTTGAATTCTAGTCAATAGACTCCTGGTTTTATTGGTTGCGGATACTTCGCTATTACAGAACAAAGGGGAACAAAAAAAAAAAAAGAACTTGACCAACATCAGCATCTGGAGTTAATCTGCAGGAAACAGGGCTAGCAAAGGCGAAAAGAACTGCCATGAGGATGAGGAGACAGGATGCTACAAGGGAAAGCAGAGGGCAAGAGGGCAAAAGATTAAGGAACAGATTTGCTTGAGAAAAAATAGGTAACAAGGAGGAAAGGAAATCTGCTTATCAGCGGTTTTGTTTCACAAGCCTAAAATTAAGTATAAATATAGGAGAGAAACTCTGATGGCGGGACAGACACTAGCTGACCTCCACTGGCGTGACACTGTCTGTCTCAGGACCCTGTACACTTAAGTCAGGTGCTTTGCTTGCTATAGATGTATAAATGCTATGTATTGATATTAAAATTTGTACCTTATTTAAATGCGAAGCTTGTGATGTTACAGACCTGACAAATACAAGTTTCCACGCTCTTACGGTGGCACAAGCAATTTGTTTAAGGTGGGTCCTGTATATATTATGTATGTTGGGGTGAGCATTGCAGCCACAATCCCAAAAATAGAAAATCCCCAAATAATCCTAGGGGAAGCCCACGAAAACCCCAATGACCCTGACGCCATTAATATCGTGGTGACATCACAGTGCAGTGACATCACCGGGAAGTGTTCACCTGTGTTCGCCGGACGAAGCAGAGGTCAAGAAGGAGGTAAGCGTGATTTTGAATTCCTCCAGAAGAAATGTCGAGAGGGTAAGACGTTTTTCCTATATATATATTGTTGTTTTTCACTTTGCATGGGTATATAGTTATTACTAGAAAATTTTGCATAAGTAGGATATTGTACACTAGATAGGATGTTTAAGAAAAAGACCAAAGAAACTGATTCTGACACTAGAAAAATGGATGTACAAGAGCAGACTGCATTACAGAAAGTTATTAACAGATATCCACTCGCTGCTAAAACTTTAGAACAGTTCTGCAAGAAGTGGCGTAACTGGGCACTACAGGACTCCGCTTTTGCCTGGCCAGCAAGCGGTACCCTAGACCCACATCCGCTACATGACTTGCAAACTAAGTTAGAGAAGGACAAAACAGGACAGAAATTAGTGGAGAACTTACAACATGCCACATTATGGTTGGCGGTTGCAAGAGAATGTGGCGAGAAGCCACCTCCTTATAACCCCACACATAATCTGGGAGAAACAGGACTATATCCTGCCTTAACTGCAGTTGCAGCTATAGGATACCAAGACCCTATTCCTATAGATAGAGAACTTAAACAATCCAAGGGGACCCTCCACAGTAACTTGAAGGAGACCTCACCCGAAAGGAGATTTTATGACCAAATGCCCCCAGGCCCGATAGAAGATCCTGAGATGAGGAGAGCGTGTGAGGATATAGGGAGAGAGAAAGAAGAGTGGGCAGAAATATCAGGGACAGTTAAATTGGAATACTGTAAGCAGCCAATTTGTGAGAACGAATTGGCACAATGGAAAACAGAGTTAGAAGCCAGTTCCGAGGAATGGAAAAGGACTTGTCAAAGAACAAGGGGAACAATTTAGAATAAGCCTAGAAAAACAGCAGGCTGAATGGGAAGAGAAAGTTAAGGAGAAGGAAGAACAGGATAAATGTAAAGAACAAGAACAAAAGAAATTAGAAGAGTCACGGATTAAATATTGGGAGGAGCGGAAGTCAGAAGTGGAGAGGTGGGAACAGCATAACAAAAAGGAGACAGACAGGGTGAAAGAGGAGTGGGACAAGTTAAACTCAGCTCAAGAAAGACTGAACTCTGAGATCCAGCGATGAAAACAGGGGAAGTAGTAAAATGAACATTGGGATTGCAAGAAATAACGGTCAGGCTGGGACCTCGCTGATGCCTAAGGAAATAGTAGCTAAGGGTGAGGGTAGTCGTTACTTCATCGATTGATGGAATGACAATATGTATGGCTGGATGTTAGAGAACCAGCCGCAAATGTTGCAATGGCCTCCCGAGGGGGCACTTGACACTGCACATTTGAATACTGCTAGAATTTGCATTCATGGAGAAGTGGGAGACCCACAATGGGATTTAAATTACATGAAGACAGGGTTAGAGGTATGGGAAAAATATGAAGACAAACTGTGCTTGCCCCTCTTGCATTCAAGAGGAGGGACTATTCGACATGTCCCTTGGAACTTTACTGATATGGATAATATAGCTAATGCCTTACCTCCTCTTAGTAGGGGGGGGGAGGCCTTCCTAGATTCAAAAGTTTGAGCTGCTTATGACAGGGTATACCTTAGGGCTAGGGGATGTTAAAGCACTATTAGCAAAACTCCTGGGAACTCATGCAACAAATCAAGTTTTTGCCAGAGCTAATTATAGCACAAGTTACTGTAGCAGAGACACAGTATGATGGGTCTGAGTTTAATGAGCACAGACCCAGAGTTTGGAATGCTATAAAAGAACTATACTCCACCCAGAAGAATTTAGGGCCACTACTGAAAATGTGTTTTAAGATAGGTGAAGATATTAGTGCATATATTGCCCGATTTCAAGATTTGTGGGAAACCCAGACTGAGATGATCTATTCTGACCCAGGTTTCCTGCCCCTATTCTTCCAAACACTTATCAATACTTTGCATAAATCAGTTCAATCAAGACTTGACATGATTGTGGGGTTAGAAGATGAGCCTTGGGCAAGACAGCAGTCCCATATACACCATTTTGTCAAATTAGCTGAACGGGTAAAACCTGAGAAGGATATGAAAAGTTTGCAGACAAAATTAATGGCATTACAACAGAGAGTTGCAGGAGGATCTTGATAAAAGTAAGGTCAAAGAGAAGGACAAGGACAAGGACAAGGACGATGAGAAGGAAAAAGAAAAGGAAGGTTCAAATAAAACAGAAAAGCAGCATGAGGTAGAAAAGCAAAAACTTAGGGCCATTATAAAACAGAAAAATGAAATTATTAGAGATTTGGAACAGTATGACATTGAAGACAACCCCTGGGAGAACTTTGGCTTATATGCTCAGGCTTGGAACCAGGCAGGACCAAACAGTGGGGGTTACTTGGAAAGGGGGACAGGCAGGATCACCTCAGCCACAGCGTTTTCAGAGAAGCACCCTTAGTTGCTGGAACTGTGGCAGAAGGGGACATCTTCAGCATGAATGCCAAAGCCCCCCAGCCCGAGGATCAGCAAAACCACGACGGCCACCCAATGCCTACCAGGGTCCTCAGAGCAGGTTTCCCCAGTGGCAACCTCCTCAAGGGGGACCACAAAGACTCTCTATGGTGATGCGGGCCATGCTCAATGAGCGTGAGCCAATAACTGAAGTCCGGCTAAATGTGTATAAAGTGCAGATGTTGATTCCGGAGCCACAACATCAGTACTGAATTCCTTACCCCCAGGTGTGAAACTGTCTCAAACTACTGTGACAACAGGTTTTAAGGGGGACCCAATTACTACCAAAATGACAGTACCCATTTGAGGTAGAACTCATGGGGCAACATATCTGTAAACCCCTGTTGTATGCCCCACACTGCTAGTTAATTTGATGGGACAGGATCTACTATCCGCCTTTGAGGTAGAGATGACCTTTCTCAGCACACCATCTGTTTTGCTCCTGCAGAGAGAGAATCAGCCAAATTTTGCTAAAATCCCACCTGAAGTTTGGGCTACCTCAGCAAACCCTTTTGGCCTAATAACATCTGCATCACCTGTCCGAATTACGTTAAATGAAAATTGCCAGGGTCCAAAAGTTACCCAATATCCCCTACAGCCAGAAGCTGTAGCAGGAGCAAGTGAGGAAATGGAGAAATTAGACCTTACTTGCTAATTGTCTTTCCTTGAGTTCTCTCCGGGCCAGTCCAGGAAAGTAGGGTAGTCAACCTCCTCCAGCAGCTGAGGACTGAAATGCTGAAAATTTTTGCTGACAGCCGCTCTAGCTCCCCCTGGTGTCAGAGAGAGTCAGTCTTATGGTATCAAAGCAGCGGACCTAAAAACGTACTAAACTGGAAAACAAAATAACAAAAGTGTGGAGTGGAGGAGTGGCCTAGCGGTTGGGGCAAGGTACTTCAGGCCGGAAGGTCAGGGGTTCAAATCCCACTAGAGGACAGCAACCTTGGGCCGGAAGGACTGGGGTTTCTAGTCTCACAGGTGCTCCTTGTGGTCTTGGGCAAGCCACTTAACCCTCCATAGCCCATGTTCCCTGTAAAATAGTTATCTCCAAGTTATAATGCCCTGTTCAATGTAATTTCAGTTTGTTCAATGTAAACCGCACTGATGCAGAATAGCGCGGTATATAAGAGAATGTAAATAAAAGAACTAACTGTTAAGCTATGTCCTTATAACTATAGACAATATTCTTTAACAGTTTCTCCTCTTTTTCTCCGCCGTCGTTTCTCTTCATTTTTTTCTTTTTTTTTTTTCCTAAACACTTCTCTTGAATATGTCTTCCAATGTCCCCAGCTCCGGCCACCAGCTTGGCAACCTGTTATATGTGGAAACCTTTGGCCGAGGACTGTAACATCTTCAATTCTCGCAGATAATAGTGGGTGGGTCCTGGACTGGCCCGGAGAGAACTCAAGGAAAGACAATTAGCAGGTAAGGTCTAATTTCTCCTTCCTATTCGTCTCTCCGGGCCAGTCCAGGAAAGTAGGGCAGTACCAAAGCAGTACTTAAACCCAGGAGGGTCCTGCGAGCCCCGCCACAACAGCCGAGGCCCCTACCCTAGCATCTTCCTGGGCTTGAACATCCAACCGATAGTGCTTAGCAAACGTATGCAAAGAAGACCACGTCGCCGCTCTACAGATATCCACCGGCGGAACCAATGCAGACTCCGCCCACGAAGCTGCCTGACCCCTAGTAGAATGAGCCTTGATCCCCACTGGAGACATCACGCCCTTTGATTGATAAGCTGCCCTAATGGCATGCTTCACCCAACGAGCGATAGAAGCCTTGGTCGCCGCCTTTCCTTTAGCCGGACCCCCGAACAGTACGAACAACCTGTCCGACTTTCGAAATGGTTCTGTCTCCTTGAGATATCTTCGCAACAAGCGTCCTAAATCTAACCTCTTCAGTGACCGATCCCACCTTTCCCCCTTGTGAGGACGAAAGGTAGGAAGGGAAAACGGCTTGATTCATATAAAAACTAGAGATCACCTTAGGAAGAAAACACGGCACTGGTCGTAATACTACTTTCTCCGCCAAAAATTGAAGGTACGGCTCCCTGCACGAGAGCGCCTGCAGATCCGAAACTCTGCGAGCGGAACCACAATGCCACCAAAAAAGCAGTCTTCCAGGACAGCTCCTGGAGATTAAACGGTGCCTTGGACTCAAACGGCGGCTCTGTCAGAGCCTCCAACACCAAATTCAAATCCCAAGCAGGAACTATTTGCCGAGCTGGAGGCCGAATGATCTTGGCCACCCTAAGAAACCGCCGCACATCCGGATGCAAGGAAATTGAATGACCTTGCACCTTCCCTCTATAACAGGCCAGCGCCGCCAGCTGTACCTTAAGAGAGTTGAGGGCTAGTCCCTTCTCAAGTCCCCCCCTGAAGGAAAGCTAAGATATCCGGTAGCTTCACCCCTGAAGGCCGAACCTGTTGTTCTTCACACCACGCTTCAAAAATATGCCACACCCGAATGTACACTAATGAAGTAGATCTCTTCCTGGACCTTAACATAGTGGCTATCACGGACCATGAGTATCCTCTACGACGTAACCTTTCCCTCTCAAGAGCCAAGCCGTAAGCAAGAATCGATCCACCTGCGGCATTAAGACGGGACCTTGGCACAACAGATTTACTCGAGCCGGCAACCTCCAGGGAGGAGCCACCAGCAGACGCACCAGATTGGCATACCACGTCTGGGCCAATCCGGAGCAATGAGGATCACCGTTCCGCGCAGTTCGCTATTTCTTTGAATTATCCAACCTATTAGCGGCCACGGAGGGAATACGTAAAGTAGCTGACCCGACGGCCAAGGCTGAACCAGACCATCGAGCCCTTCCGACATATGCTCCCTGCGCCTGCTGTAAAATCGAGCCGCTTTGGCATTTGCTTGAGTTGCCATGAGATCCAGAACTTGTTGACCCCACCTCACCATGATCTCGTGAAAGATCGCCCAGTTTAGTTCCCATTCCCTGGGATCTATTGCATTTCGACTGAGATAGTCCTCCTGAATGTTATCTTTTCCTGCCACATGAGCTGCCGAAATCGCTACAAGATGCACTTCTGCCCATTGAAACAACTGTTGACTCTCCTCTAGAAGCCACGCACTGCCCGTGCCGCCTTGCTTGTTGATGAACGAAACCGTCACCAAGTTGTCGGAAAACACCCGAACTGCTCGCCCCTCGAGCAGATCGACAAACTCCACCAGCACCAACCGAACCGCTCTCAGCTTCAACCGATTGATCGACCAAACACTTTCCTCTGCCGACCAGGCGCCTTGCGCTTTTCGCGTCAAACATTGTGCCCCCCAACCGGAAAGGCTGGCATCATTTGTGAGCAACACCCAGTCTGGCAGGTCTAACGACACTCCCGCTTGAAGATGTGCAGGAACCAACCACCACTGCAGACTGATCCGCACCTCTTCCAGACATGGTAACCGTCGAGAGAGAGGATGATCTTGCGGAGACCACCTCGCCAGTAACGCTTGCTGAAGAGGCCGCATATGTGTCTCTGGTACACGGTACCAGGTCTAAGGCCGCCGCCATCGACCCTAACACCTGTAAATATCTCCAAGCCGTCGGTGCCGGAATGCAGAGAAACGCCGTAACCTGCGAGAAAATCTTTTGAACCCTTTCCATAGGAAGAAAAACTGAGCCTATTTCTGTATCGAAGGCGGCTCCCAGATAAGTCAATTGCTTCCCCAGTTCCAAATGACTCTTTGCTCGATTGATGACCCAACCTAGCTGCTCGAGAAACTCCACCACTCTTGCAGTCGCCGAGAGGGACTCCGCTAGCGACGGAGCCTGGATCAAACAATCGTCGAGATACGGATGAACCTGAATCCCTTCTTTCCTTAGCGCCGCTGCCACCACCACCATGACCTTGGTGAAGATACAAGGAGCCGTGGCTAGCCCGAACGGCAATGCTCGGAACTGAAAATGACCCATGGGAACCGCAAACCAAAGAAATTCTTGGTGTTCTTCTCGGATTGGTATATGCAAATACGCTTCCGTTAAATCTATAGATGAAAGGAATTCCCCTGGCTTTACCGACCGGATTACGGACCATAAGGTTCCCATCCGGAAATGCGGCACCCTCAAGCAACGGTTCACGAGCTTGAGATCCAGAATAGGTCGAAAAGAACCTTCCTTTTTGGGAACCACGAAATAAATCAAGTATCAACCTAAGCCGCACTGGTCTGTGGGAACAGGCACTACTGTGTGAAGGCGCAACAAACGGAACAATGTGTCATTGATTGCAGCCCTTTTTGTCAGAGGACTGCACAGAGAAGCTACAAAGGCATCTACCAGTGGGTGAGCGAACTCTAGAGCATATCCCTCTCTAATAATCTCGAGAACCCACTGGTCTGTAGTGATGCTGGCCCAGGCAAAGAGAAATTCCTGTAACCGACCTCCCACAGGAATCTCCGCCTGGACCAGCAGTCCCTTCATTGCGGCTTTTTCGCTGAGTTCTGCTGGGAGTTAAAATAGCCCCTATTGAAGCCCCTGGCCCCTTGAAAGGATTGGCCTCTAGCCACAAAACATCCTCGTTGATAAGGCGTAAAATGGGACCCATGGAACCTGCGAAAATCTCGCCCCTGACCTCTCTGTATTGAAGGCATCTTTGCTGCTCTCGGTCGGTCCTCAGGAAGGAGACCCCCCTTGGAATCGCCTAAATCTTTCAATCTTTTCCAAAGCCTCCCCAAAAAGCAGCTTGCCCTTGTATGGAAACTTACTGAGACGGGCCGACGACGCATCTGCTGCCCAGTTCTGTAACCAGAGAAAGCGCCCAACTGCTATCACGGACACCATCGATTTCGCAGATATCCTCACCAAATCATAAAAGGCATCCGCTAGATAAGCCGCTGCTGACTCCAGCTTTGCGCCTTCCGCCGAAGACTCTTCCTCCTTATCCGGACTGCGCTCTCCCTGAAACCAGTGGATTGACGCTCTTGACACATACGCTCCACAAACCGAAGCCTGTAAAGCCAAGGCACTGGAATCAAAGGCTTGCTTTAGGAGCGCTTCTAACCTACGATCCTGAAAATCTTTCAGAGCCATACCTCCTTCCACTGGAATTGTGGTCTTTTTGGTAACAGCTGAAACTAGGGCATCCACCTCAGGCATACGCAATAACTCCTTTTCGTCCTGAGGAACGGGGTACAGACGTGCAATCACGCGACTCCCCCTTAGGGAGGCTTCAGGGCACTCCCATTCCGACTCAATCATTTGCTTAATAACTCTGTGAATGGGGAAACAGCGCTGCTCTGACTTATAACCTTGCAATAAGGGATCCTCTAACGGCTCCTGCTGAACTGTAGGGAGCACAAGATTTAATGCCACCAGAGAATGTGCAATTAGCGCTCCTAATTCCTCCTTCCTGAAAACTCGAAACACATTAGGATCCTCTCCCGGTCCTAACTCACCCTCCTCCAACTCCCCTGGCCAAACCTCAAGTCCGGCCTATGACAGAATTTCTCCGTCCTCTGGCAGCTGAGACCCTGAACTCAGAGGTCCTGAGCCCTCTAAAGCTGTTTCCACTCCTTGTAACATAGAGGAGACCCCCTCCCCAGGGTCTGTCTCGGAGCACTCAACCTTTTTAACCACTGACATGCTGTCTGTAGCAAGAGAGAAAGATGCCTGAGATCTCTTCATTAAATAAGCATTATGGCGTGCTAAAATAAACTCAGCCGAAAGAAAAAGGTCCAAGGACCCTGGCCCCACTGACCCTGGCCCCTTGTGCAACTTAGACTTCCTTTTCCCCGACTTTAATGGCACCGCGGGAGAAACTGACAGCTGTGATAAAATGGCCGCCGTTCCCGCTCTGTCACGCTCTGAGGCCTAACTACCCCCTCTTTGTCTGTGTCTTTGATAGTCTCCATGAACTTGCTGTTCCCGAAGAGAAACAAAAGAAATAAAAGAGAATAAAGTGAAAGGACATAAACCGCACCACCGCGATCACTCTCAACCGGTTCCAAAAACTGCGGAGGACGGAGCGCGCCTCTGTAAAGCTAAGCTTGCCAGTACACGATCCACAAAAAGCCAAAATCTAAAACCCGCGACGGCGATTTCCTAATGCCCATCACATTTAGGACTTCCCGGTATCACTCTCCTACCTGAAAGCTACCGCGAGGTTAAAGCTGCGATCTGCTCCACCGCTGCCAGCGGGTAGCTGGAACCGCAGACAGAGACAGAGAAGTGGTTCCTGGGGCTCCCAGACCTTTTCTCAATTGCCTCTCAATCCCGAAATCTCCAAGAAGCAGGCTCTGCCTCTGAAATCGCCCCAACTTGGCGGCTTAGGAGAAACGGAGGAGTCCTGCACTGTGTCTTTTTTTTTTTTTTTAAAGAAAGAAACAAATGGAAAGTTGCTCTGCTAGAGCCAATCAATCAGTCAGTGCTCATGAAACACCTCATCCTCTGTTCAAATTTTAAATATATAATTTTTATTTATTTATTTATTTATTTTTAACACACAATCCTGTTCCTATTAGCCTCTCCGGGGAGCCTGTCAGCCACGCTCAGCTGCTGAGGACTGAAAGACTGACTCTCTGACACCAGGGGGAGCTAGAGCAGCTGTCAGCAAAGATTTTCAGTATTTCAGTCCTCAGCTGCTGGAGGAGGATGACTACCCTACTTTCCTGGACTGGCCCGGAGAGACTAATAGGAATGAAATGTTATTGCAAAACGGCATTATAGAACCCAGCACTTCTCAATTCAATACACCCCTGTCTCCTATTAAGAAGCCCAATGGTAAGTGTAGAGTGGTCCATGATTTGAGAGGTCTTAATTCAGTGGTGGAGGCAGAGTTCCCTCTTGTGGCCAACCCAGCTACACTGTTACAGCAAAACCCATCAAGAAAATATAGTACTGTCTTAGATTTATCAAATGCATTTTTTGGGGTCCCGGTCCATCCCGACAGTAGGTCATTGCTGGCATTTCAATATAATGGACATTTTCACTGGACTAAATTACCTCAGGGGTACACTGATAGTCCCTCAATTTTCACTCGATGTTTAGACAAAGATCTAGTCCCGTTGAAACGCAAGTTGCCTAACTCAGTCTCACTTGTACAGTATGTAGATTTACTTTTAACAGCAGACACGGAGGAATTGTGCAAACAATATATTCGAGAACTGTTATTGTTATTGGCTAAGGGTAGTTACAGAGTAAACAGCGAAAAGCTTCAGTATTGTAAATTGCAGGTGAAATTCCTTGGAATGACACTCAGTGACAAGGAGAAGCTATTAGAACCCACATTTCAGGAAGCTGTGCTCCAAGTCACTGAACCTCGCACTATGAAAGAGTTAAGGGCACTCTTGGGACTGTTAAACTATAGCCGCCTCTGGGTGCCAGGATATAGTGTGAGGAATCAGACATTCAGGAGACATTTGAAAGGGAACCCGAAAGGGTCCCAGCCTATAACTGTCAGTGAGGAAGAAAGGTTATGTTTGAAAACATTATTGAAGGATCTGAACGATTTGCCATCACTCTAGGTACCTGATCACAGCCTCCCAGTGGATGTCTATGTGTTTCACAGCCACACTACCTGGGTAGTAGTTGCCACGCAGGGAGATGGTAAAGTAGTGGGACATTTGTCAGGGTCTTTTTCTCCAGTAGAGCGAAGATTCACAGATTGTGAGCAGGGATTAGTGGCAGCCAGTGCAGCAATTGAAATAGTGTATGGTTATATGACTCCCTTACAGGTAAAGCTAAGCTTGCCAGTACACGATCCACAAAAAGCCAAAATCTAAAACCTGTAACAGGTGATCTCCGGGAACAGTAGGAATTTAGTCCTCACATACGGGTATCATCAGTATCGACGGAGCCTGCGTGGGAACGCTCCCCAGCGTCCAATAGGAATGCTTTTGGGAGCATACCTCAGCACATGAGCGCTACCTTCCCGCCTTTCCAACTGTCCCTCTTCAGTTAAGTTTGTAGCTGAGTGAAAGGATAGAGGCAGAGAGGAAAGAGGAAAGAGACAAAGAGAGAGAGAGACAACTCCTAGGGGAGGTGGGTGGGTTGTGAGGACTAAATTCCTGCTGTTCCCGGAGATAGCACAGTTATTTACCTGTAACAGGTGATCTCTGGGAACAGCAGGAATAAGTCTTCACATATGGGTACGTCGGTACCGACAGAGTCTGCGCGGGAACGCTCCCCAGCGTCCAATTAGAACGCTTTTGGGAGCATCCCATCACGCCTGCGTGCTGCCTTCCCGCCTTTCCCAACTGCCTCTCCTCAGTTAAAATTTAAAGCTGAGACAAAGAGAGAGAGAAAGGGGAAATATAGAGATAGAGAAATACAACTCCTAGGGAAGGTGGGTGGGTTGTGAAGACTTATTCCTGCTGTTCCCAGAGATCACCTGTTACAGGTAAGTAACTGTGCTATCTCCAGAAACAAGCAGGAATGAGTCTTCACATATGGGGGGACTCCCAAGCTAAGATGCCTGGAGGAATCACAGCATGTTGCGAATCTGAGAAAGGCCATGCTATTCGACAGAACCTCAGGCATCCTGGGGATGGAGGGTAGGAGTTGGACTAAAAAGATGTGCTATGGAACAGCTGGACCAAACAGGACGCCTAGATAGGAGACCCTGTGTGGATATCATCTAGTAGTAAATATTGAACTGCAATACACCCATATGGACCTCACCTGGTGGTATTGAAAAATGTTTATGGAGGTTCATATGGATCTGCTAATATGAACCAGCAGAATATTCTCAAGGAGTACCTCAATGTGGAGCAGAGGTAAATAAACTATGCAAAGACAGGTTGAGGTCTGAACCTTTAGGGCGAGAAAGTTCCAGCAGAAACTGGGGTAGTTCAATAAGGCAGGACTTTTGCGGGAAAAACGCAGAAGTCCCTATTAGATAAGCCTGAAGCTCTTTTGACCCTAAAGAGACATAGTTCTTATAGAAGAGGGGCTCTGAAGATCCCTATATCCGATAACAAAAAAGGACAGAGTATGAGGCATCGTAGCCTCCTATTTTCTGAAGATTCAGAATGTCCTTCCTAAATGAAGTCACTTAGGAAAAAAGATGGTACATGGAGGGCTTCAGATGTACCTAAACTGAAGGTCATGGTGCAAAAACCCCTTTAACTACCACAGGGAAGTGGTTGTTTATGTAGAACCCTAAGATTGCTGGAGCAGCATTGATAGGGATAGTGACTATCTGTCGGAGCCGTACAGGAAATATATATATATATATATATGAAGCTAGGCAGACAGATAGAAAAAGTATATAGATACATATCCACCTACTATCATATATTGCAATATACATATATATATGGGCACAGACATACATATGTCTATATACATGTATACACACACACATATATACATATATATATATGGGCACAGACATACGTATGTCTATATACATGTATACACACACATATATACATATATACATATGGGCACAGACATACGTATGTCTATATACATGTATACACACACATATATACATATATACATATGGGCACAGACATACGTATGTCTATATACATGTATACACACACATATATACATACATACATATATATATATATATACACATATACATATAGGCACAGACATACGTATGTCTATATACATGTATACACACACATATATACATATATATATACATACATACATGGGTGTATATATATATACCCATGTCCCCACATAGGGATATGTGGCGAGAGAAAGATTCATCTAATAACAAGAAGGGAAATACCTGCTTGAGGAGATGTTTAGAGAATCCATTCTCCCTGGTTATGGGTGGGAGAGCTAAGGGAGTGCTCTCACTGACAAGGAGTAGTCTAGAGTCCTCTAAGAACTCTAGCCCTTGAATAACCAGGAATGGAGGCCTACGTGAAAAAGTGCAGAGGATGTTTTTAATCTGCAGACAGTAAGCCTGGATCCTTCCATAACTCCAGCATGGCAGCTGGAGAAGAAGATGCAATGAAATGAGATACCATATTTACCCTTCTATGAGGGCAAAATGAGTATGATGCATTCTTACGCTCAATATGAATTTCCCCATGAAGAATTGAGGGTGGAAGGAAAATACAAGACAAGGACTGGCTATTACTAAAAGAAAGCCATCCCTGGTGAAGGGGTCCACTGGAGATGTGAACCAACCCAGGGGATTGGATAATTCTTTAGGTCTTCACTTAAATAAAGGCCTGTGTCCTTTATTGAAGAAGGAGACTTTAATGGAAATGGTAAGGGTAAGGAAGAACCCAGTAGTCATGACTAGGTAAAGCCCTTCCTAACCATCTGGAATTATTTGCTCTCTAGCAAGGGCCCATAGTGCAGAGCTGCTCTGTAGAGATGCAGAGAGCATGCTGCAGGTTGGTTAGAAGAAAAAACTGGCTGTTTAAGAGACAGTATGTAACCTGAACTACTCCGCCAAAGCCCAAGGATTGGGGACGGCTAAGGATAGAAGGTATGCTGATGTGTCTGCAACAATAAAGCCAGAAAAGGTTCTTAGGCTGTCTGGGACTTAGTACTAAGGGTCAGAAAAGATTGATATTGGAGATCAAACCTTGGTTGCTTGGTCAGCAAGTCAGTGGTCTAACCACTAAGAGCCCCTGAACTTCTAGCTATTGTTTGGGCAGGAGAACAAATCTTAGGTCCCAAGATTGGAAAAAAGACCTACAGACATAAGTAGGAGTGGTAAGACTCCGTCATTGTCTGAGAAGCTGCCACAAAACAAGAATGCAAGGGGGAGACAACTCTGAAAATAAAACTCAGGGGCTTAGGATAAGCCTTCAGTTAAGTGGTATCACTCTTACAGACCAAAATGTCTTAGTAAGAGGGACAGAGTTAAAAAAAGACTTACGATGGAGTAAATCTTTGAAAACGTAATATGAGACATGCTGATACAGGAGAAAATGTCAAAGATAAAGGCATAGCAACCTTATTGACAGCTGTTACTCCTCTGTCTACTTAGGAGGAAGAGGAGTAACTTTACTACCTGTAAAGCATAATCATCTTAAGAAGCTCTATGAGCTAAAAGTGAGGATGTCTCTTTAAAGAGAGACATGTGTAAAATTTAGGATGGAACCGATGTAGATGCTTGTAATGAGAAGAAGCAAACTACAGGTTCTAAACCTCAAAACAGGAAAGGAGGATTCAGTGAAGAGTCTATCAGCAACCCTGTGGCTGCTGGGTTTGCTGAGGCGGTTGAGGATGTGGTTTCTTTAGCCTGGTTTGATGTTTCCCTTGTTTGGAAACAGCTGTATGATGGGTAGAGAATGAATAAAACTTTTTCCCCTTGGGGGAATAAAGTTTGGTAGAAGATTTTCTACCACCTGGGATAGAGAAAGGTGTTGACAACCCTTTGAAAGCAATAGTGTCAGTGGTTAACTGAGCAGCTTGGCGTAAAGTCTCTTTGTTAAAGAGATTCTCCCCAGTACAAGGAGCATTTCCCAGCCTTTCTTGTACCCATTTATCCAAGTCGGAAGCTTGGAGCCAGGCCCTGCGTCGTGCCCCTATGGCTATAGCAGACGTTTTGCTAACAGACTCAAAACAGTCCAGGGTAGCACGAGTAAGAAACCTAGAGATATTTTGAACATGACTAACCAGTAAAGAGTAGTCTGCTCTTTTGTGATCTTGAAGAAAAGAAGTCAAAAACAGCAAACTGTTTGTGACCTCTTCAAGAGATAATCCCATATAGAAAATATATGAGAGAATTCTTGTTGAAAACATGGATGCCTGGAAGCTTTTACGTCCAAAGGCATCTAAAGTTCTAGACTCACGACCTAGCGGATAAGAAGCGTGCCTCTTAGCACTTTTAACACGCCTCGGTGCTGATTCCACAACAATAGAATGATGTGGAAGTTGAGTCTTTTGAAAACCTGGAGAAGGGGGCACCTTGTACAGGGAGTCAGTGGCCCTTGAAGGTGGGGATACCTTTAAGGGAGTTTCCCACATTCTAAGTAAAAAATCCTGTAAGGTTTGATGCAAAGGAAGCACGATGACCTCCTTTGGATTCTCAGGGATATGCAGAAGCTCTGAATCCCCTGGTGCAGGATCTTGATCAGATATAGAAATGGCAAGTAACCTTGCCATATCAAGCAGGAATGCTTGAAAAGAGATTTCCCCAGAAGGGGATCCTCTATCATGAGGAGTAAAGGTTAGATCTGTTGAAGATCTAGTCTTGGCACTAATGGATTGATCCATTGGAGTACAAGACCCGAAAGGGTGGAGTATCGGACTGTCCTGAAAGGATAGACGTCGGTACCGCTCGAGGCCGGTGCCGCGACAAATCAGTGGAAAACTATCCATGCCAGGGATGGATTCCAAACTCGGTACCGAAGGAAGCAAGCTTGTGGAAGTAAGCATGGAAGGCAACGGTACCGATGCAAACGTAGAAAGCGGTACCGGCAGTGGTATCGCAGCCGGTACCGATATCGAAAGATCAGTCTGAGGTGACTCTAATGGTACCAAAGGTACCGAGAGCGGCAGACTTTGATCTCCGAAACAATGTCTTCGGCTCCGTCCGAGGTCGATACCGAGACGAGTCAGTACCCAATGGTCCAGGCTAGAGATCGATTCAAGACTCGGCATCGAAAGCAGCGAGTCTATCGAAGCAGACCTGGAGGGTACCGAAGTGGATACCAGAACCGGTACCGGGATCGATACCGATGCTGGAAGATCGGTCTGTAGCGACTAACGGCACCGAAGATACCGAGAGCGCTAGACTGCGATCATTGGTGTGGAATGTTTCATCCAATACCATTGCCGATGCCGGGATACCGGCACCGCTCAAAGCAGATACCACCACCGAGCATGGCTCAGGTATGTTCGCAGAGGTAAAAACCCCGGGAACAACCTTAAAGCCCGTTAATGCTTTGGAGGCCGAAGACTCCCGCAGGGGTTTTAAAGCCAATTTGTCCTCGGGGCAAGGCCAGAGGCATCTCGATGCTGAGCATCAGATCTACCACCCGAGGACTGGCTAGTCTTTACAGACTTTTGTTTGGTTACCTGATCCTGTGAAAAAGAAGTTGTAGCTGGTACCCTCAGAACTGATGGGAACCGCGTATCAAGTTGAGCTCGATGATGAAGACTTCTGGAAATACTACTGCAGGAGGGACACTCCAGCGGATAGTGGTCAGGACCCAAACATGGAAGGCACCAGTTATGGGTGTCTAAAACTAATTTGGTACCGCCACACTTGAAACATGTTTTAGGGATAGTGACAGGCGTTTCCATGAAGGAAAGTGGAGAGGCCTAGCAGGCAGAAAAAACCCATCAGGCACTAAACAGGAAAAAATTCCTTACAAAAGAAAAAATCTGTAGGAGAAAGAAAGAAGAAAACACTGGCGGTACCGGTGCGTTGAGGGAAGGCAGACGCGACCACAAGAAAAATAAAGGAAGAATTTTCTGCGGTGACAGGAGTACGTCCTGCCGGCTCCGCGGAAAAACGAAAACTGAGGAGAGGCAGTTGGGAAAGGGGGGAAGGCAGCACGCAGGCGTGGTGGGATGCTCCCAAAAGCGTTCTAATTGGACACTGGGGAGCGTTCCCACGCAGACTCCGTTGGTACCGACATACCCATATGTGAGGACTCATTCCTGCTTGTTCCTGGAGATCACCTGTTACAGGTGAGTAACTACGCTATCTCCAGGAACAAGCAGGAATGTAGTCCTCACATATGGGGACTCTCTAGCTGAAGATGCCAGGGAGATAGCCCCAGGAAGGTGCCACCATTGAAGGTGAGAATCCTTCCTCCCATGGATCTCTGGCATCCCACCAGGGTTGGTGGGTAGGAATTGGTTTAGGTTTGAAAGAGATTTTGAAGAACAGCTTGGCCAAAGAAGGCATCCCGATGGGAGGCTTTATCTAGGCAGTAGTGGGCTGTGAAGGTGTGTACCGAAGCCCAGGTGGCTGCTTGACAAATGTCATCGATAGACACAGGGTGGAGATTAGCCATAGAAGCTGCCATGGCTCTCACATTATGAGCTGTGACATGGTCCTGAAAAGGTCGACCCTTACTCTCATAAGCAAAGGATATGCATTGGGCAGTCCATTTGGATAAAGTTCTTTTGGAGACTGGAAGTCCCAAATGACTAGGGTCAAAAGCTATAAAAAGTTGCGAGGACTTTCTATGTTGCTGTGTTCTTTGTATGTAAAAGGCCAAGGCCCTTTTACAATCCAAAGTATGAAGGTTTCTTTTTGCATTAGAGGCGTGAGGCCTTGGAAAAAATACAGGAAGGTAAATTGATTGATTTAAATGAAAAGGCGAAACCACCTTTGGCATAAAATGTGGGTGAGTTTGAAGAACAACCTTATCATGATGAAACCTAGTATAAGGAGAATCAGCCACTAAAGCTTGCAATTCACTAATGCAACGGGCAGAGGTGATTGCAATTAGGAAGATGACCTTCCAGGTCAAAAACTTAAGGGCTGCAGTGGCTAAAGGCTCAAAAGGCAGCTTCATGAGCTGCCCAAGAACTAGATTTAGACCCTATGGCACCGGTGGTGGCTTGATGGGAGGTTTAGTTAATAAAAGGCCTCTCATAAATCTTGATAGGAGTGGATGAGAGGAAATTGGTTGTCCACTTAGAGGCTTACAAGAAGCTGCAATTGCACTAAGATGGACTCTTACCGAATTGGTCTTTAACCCAGAATTTGATAAGTGAAGGAGATACTCTAGTATCGATTCTAAGGGTATGACCAGGGGGTTTATTCCCCTCTTGGAGCACCATACAGTAAAATGTTTCCACTTGAAGGCGTAAGATCTTCTTGTGGAAAGTTTCCTAGACGCCTGAAGGATATCTTTTACCTGCTGGGACAGGTTGAAATCCTGGAGGTCTAAGCCTTCAGCAACCAGGCCGTGAGGTGCAGGGACTGGGGATTCGGGTGTCATAGCGTCCCGTTCTCCTAGGAAAGGAGATCTGGAGCATGCCCTAACTCCAGAGGTGCCGCTTGAGAGAGATGCAGAAGCAGGGAATACCACGTTTGGCGTGGCCATCGTGGTGCTACGAGAATCATGCGACCCCTGTCTCTCTGAAGCTTGAAGAGTGTTGTGGGGATGAGGGGAATGGGTGGGAAGGCATAAAGGAAGTCCTGACCCCAGTGAAGGAGGAAGACATCCCTTGCCTGACAGTTGTGCGCCGGAATCCTGGAACAGAACCGTGGAAGTTTGGCATTCAGTGGACTTGCAAAGAGGTCTATGTCTGGAGTGCCCCAGAGATGAAATATCCTTGCTACCTGGGTCTAGGTAGAGTGACCACTCGTGAGGTAGCAGTACTCGACTGAGTTTGTCTGCCCAAAGGTTTTGAATGCCTGGAAGATATACCACTAGAAGGTGAATTTGATGCTCTCTGGCAAGGACCCATAGTCGTAAAGCTTTGTTGCATAACGACAGAGAGCCCGTTCCGCCCTGCTTGTTCACATAGAACATGGCTACCTGATTGTCCGTCTGGACTAGGACTGTCTTGTAGCTGAGTTCGGCGTGGAACACCCGAAGAGCTAAATAAATTGCTCTTAATTCCAGGAGGTTTATGTGTAAACCAACCTCCTGTGGAGTCCAGGTGCCCTGGGTAGAGAGATGATTCAGGTGTGCTCCCCAACCCACCTGTGATGCATCTGTTGTTAGGGTGGCCTGAAAGAGGGGTTGATGAAAAGGAGACCCCACTGTCAGATTTTCTAGTAATTGCCACCATTGGAGGAACAAAATAAGTCGTTGAGAGATTGTTATTTTGTCTGACAAATGACCCATGGCCTGTGTCCACTGTGTGGAGAGGGTCCACTGAACTGCTCGCATGTGGAGGCGAGCATATGGGACTACATGAACTGTGGATGTGTCCCAGTAACTGCAGTAGCTCCCGAGCAGTGAGGGAGGATTTGCCTGCTGCTTGGGAAGCTAGCTGCATTATGCGAAGACACCGGGCTTGTGGAAGGAAAGCCCTTGCCTGTCTGGTATCCAGACAGGCTCCTATGAATTCTAGGCATTGGGAAGGAACTAGTTGAGATTTCTGGAAGTTTATTACCAATCCCAAGTATTGGAGGATTTGCATTGTACAGGACAGTGC